>CM041782.1:132162270-132907218 GCA_023374045.1 Limonium bicolor
TATCGTTTTTGTGATCACAGCGCGCACCAAGAGCCACATCCTCTTGGCTTTACTTCCATTCCATTAATTAATTAATTATACCATCGCATCGCATTACCAAATTTTCTAACACAGCAGACTAAGGTCATTAGTCCAATCCGGAGTCTGTAAACTCGGGATCCAGTGTTAGATACGAGAGCGGCGTATAGAAAGGCCAATGCTCCGTATAAAAGTCTCAGATAATATGTATATGTTATTATCATAGTGCTACAACGTTTTACTTACGTTCCTTATATTTCATATAAGATAGCACCATAGCCGCTAGTTCGTTTTATATATAGGTTCATATATACGAACCAATACTGTTAACTCAACAACAGTAAATAATAAGCAGCTATAAATATACAATTCATGCATATTAATTATCACATTCAGACAAACAATCTTATCACAGATCACACAGAAGTCTGAACTGAGGAAGCCCTCAGAGACAATCCGAGACACATAACAACATACAAGTTATATCAACCAAATCCGAGCCCAAGGAGCAACCTTAGGACAACTCGGATCAAACCCCTTTACATACCGTTCACCCTGACTGTATTACGGTGGAGTATGAATCAGCAAGATCCTACGCTCCGTGTAGTCCGTTAGCTCGTCAAGCGTCCTTGTCAGAAGTATACTCTAAACGGTAATAAAACTATAAGTCAGTCTCCATGACTAACTACATCCGGTATTTCCGAATTATAAGTAACCCCGACAGTTCACCCCTGTTTTCTACAGTTGTTTGTTACAGGTTTTTCTAAAACAGTCGGCTTTGTTACTTAAAACGCGTACGTCAAAACTATTTCAACTGTTAAGTTAATTCTTATATTCCTTTTAATCTTATCCACATCTAGTTTAGGTACGTAACCATAGTTGCATGTATGCATGCATGATTGTATTATATTATACTTTTTTTCGTATTGTATCATTTATTATATTATTATATTATTTTTTCCCACCATCCATTATGATCAATGTATTATAAATCCCTTTATCTTTAGCAAATAATATTTGCTTCCAAAACTCATAACTTATAGTTCGTAACTATATATTTTTTTTTAAATAACCACCACCATTAAATCATATGGTTTCCAACCAATATCTATATCCACCTTATATACATTATCCTTGTTATGTATATATTTTTACCACGTAGGTAATTCTCATGAGTTTAATAAACTCTTATATCATTGTTACATTTTATCATCTTATGTTAGATGATTATTCCCATTAGTTGTATGTATTGTACAACTTATATTAAGATTGTTATCCTAATATTATGTAACATTTTATGTTGTACATTTACAACTCCTAAGGTTTATTCCCTAAATACCTTAGTGTATGGATCCCATTCATTTATAGTTTGTCACATTATTTTATGTGAGTACCTTTCCTTATATTAATTCCATCTAAACCATATCATTGTCACAACATTTATAACATTATAGACCTTAGTCTAAAATTCATCTTTCAACTCTTTTAACTCAGTATAGCCCTTAACTTAATTTAAATTCCGTTTTGACCACATAACATTATGTAATGTTATACCATATACTAATATCATACTATGTGATATTTTTATTTCCCTTAACTTATAACCTATAGTTTTTATACAAAACTATTTATTATTGCCTCTTAGGCACCATAAGAAAATCTTATTCTTTCCATAAACCATAGTTTCCTTTATTTACAAAATCACCCCTTTCTTTTACCATGTTATATATACCATTTAATATAACATTTCTAACTTATAAAAGAGTATAACCTATGGTTATTTTTGTAAATTCCAAACAGCCCTTGTGCTATTCTATAATTGTCATTTGGCCCTATTTATAACATATAGTCTTACCATATCATTAAAACCATATCTTATACACATATCTTAACAAATACTCTTATATAATTCCAAAAATCCCAAATTTCACCAATGGGTTATAATATCCTTATTAACCCATATACTCTTGGTAATCACCATTCCACCATCTATTTTTCTCCAAAGTGTCATAATGACATAATAATTATATATTATACATATATAGTTCATTTTAATTCCAAAAACAACTCAATAAATTCCTAAAAATTCCTAATAGCCCATGGGTGTTTAAAATACCATTTTACACCCTTAATTTTCGGTAATAACATATTCACCACATATGTTATAAAATATTACCATTAATACATAACCTATTATAAAACCTTAAATAAGTCATCTAACTTATTATTTTTGGTCAAAACCTAGCATATGGTCAATGTTGACCACCTTAATATTTCCTTGACCACCAATTCCTTATAATTACGGTTTAGTACCCAAACTTTCTAAAATTCACCATTTAACCCCAAAACTTTATAAAATCTTATAAACTTTATTTTAACTCCTTTTTAACTCTAATTTTCGGCTTTATTTTCTAAAGTCCCTAAATTTAATTTAATTCACTATAACCCCTTATTCATTTCGGTAATATTATATACCACCTAAACTTAAATAAAAGCTTGTAAATGTATAAATAAAATGGCCTAAAATACATGGCCTTATTACAAACATTGTATTGCAAAATAAATTACACATAAATGTCCCAAAAATACATATAAATTTCGGCCTCACCATATAATTTTCATTTATTTACCAAACTTCCACACAATGTCTTAAATTTGACATTTATGCTTGTTTAATTATTGTAAAATTTATTAAACCATTCCTTAAACATTTTAAGGTCAAACAAGACCTTATTTACCTCTTCACTCACGGCAATTAATATACACACACTTAAACTTGTGTTAATTATCAAGTTATGGTTTTAAGTGATTTATACCTTGATTTAGCTTAGGTAAAGCCTTGTTTGGGTTCGCCACCTTAAGGAGAAATTCTCCACAGCTTGTTTTACATGTTTTCAACAGAAACCAAGGCCTAGTTAGTCTCCAAGAAGATCTACCATAAGAAGTAATTTAATGTAAGATTTAAGGCAAAAATCACCTTAAGAATGCAAGGAGAGTTCAAGATGGTTTCGACCTGAATCAAACACACCACAAGGTGTTTATCTACTATATTGACATAGGAAATAGCTAGATCTCAACAAGCTGCCTTGTTATTAGGTTTTACCTTGGAAAAATGCCTTAAAAGAGGGTATTTCCTTTGGATCTCGGCCACCTTTGCTCCAAATGGCTAACCAACAGATTACAATGAAAAGAGAAGAAGATGAGGCTATGACCAAAGTTTAACAGCCTAACTTGAAGGGAATCAAAAGTTATGAGCTTAAAGCACATTTTTACCTTAAATGGTCAAGACTTGAACCTCCCTCCTTAGATCTGGTTATGTACGAAACCAACACTTCCTTTAACCTCCAAATCACTCTACATAGATGTATAGAAAAGGTTGGAGTGTAGATCAATCGAAAAAGGAAGAAAGATGAAGAAAATGGGCATTTTTATGCCTTAAGAGCTTACCTAGAGCTTGAGATCTCATCAATGGTGTTTGGGAACCTTACCTACGGTGGAGGGGAGCCAAAGAGCTCAAGGAGTGAGCCATCTCGGTGAAGAGGAAGGATGAAGGAAATGACCTAAATTAAGCTTAAAGCACATTTTTGCATTTTTTTATGATTTTGTTGCTTTGATGACTCATCAAGTCTGATTGGGGTTGAATAATTGGAGATAATTCAGTGGAGACACACAAGAGGACAGCCGTGTATGATAGGAGAAGGTGGGAATTATTTGATTCCAATTTGAATCAAAAATGGACAAATAATGTTACTTTAAGCTATTATTGAATAAGTGACTCATCTCCTTTGTCTTCTTCTTGTTGGAGCTTGTTCAGCCGTGTAATAAGGGAAAGGAGAAGCTCTCCAATGGCTGCACTCACATGGGGGAAGCAAAAGGTGAGACAAGTTTTGTTTTATTAGGTAAAGTTGTCTTTTTTTGTTATTTATGTAAAAGTAAGAGCATATATTTAATTGTCACATGTCTCTTGTCTCTTGGTCTGTTAAGAGACTTAATTATCTGATTTAATGTAGTCCATTTCGTGGTCAATGGTCAACATTGACCAACTTAGTCAATGTTGACCCAAACGGGCCCCACTTTAGGGTTTTATTAATATTTTAATATTAAATTTGTAAAAATTCGTAAATTTCTGGAATTAAATTCCTAATATCATATAATATATATTTTATTATATTTAAAGGTATTTATACCTTTAGCCCAATTAAAACCAATTTAAAAGACAATTTCACAAAACGTGCTTTAAGGAGTTTTAGCGCACATTTTGTGTTGCCTGGTGTTTCTGTGCTCTGTTTTCTTGACAACGGTCTTGTTGTTTCCTTACATGATTATTTGATCATGTAACTCAATTTTATCTCATTTAGAGGTCATTAGACCTTTAAGGTTTCTTAGAGCACATTTTTGCCCTTTTTGACCTTGAAGCATGAAAGTGCTTGTTCTTTGTGTTGGAGTGTTGCCCAACAATTATAATATGTTTAGTAATGTGTTAATATACTTAGGACAAATTTTTAGGTCCTAAGAAGTTCATTGGGTATTTATTTACCCTTAACAGTCAAGGGTGCAACATCTTGTTTTGTGTTGACCACTGTTGTTCTCAGTTGACTTTTAAGGCGTGTTTAGGCCTTAATTAATGTGATTAGATATTTAATCCATGTTCAATAAGTTTGGGGTATTTCACTTACCATATGTTTTTCCTATGATTTTATAATAATTGATGCATTTTATGTGTCAAGTCCAGGTCAAATCCTTGGAATAACATTCTTCATCCCTTAAGGATTAAATCATAACAAACATGGAGTAAATCGGAGCTAAAACGAACAATCTAAGCCCTGTACAAGTTGTGTCTGGGCATGCGTCCGGTCTTGCATGCCTAGAAAACTCCCAAAAGCAAGAGTACATCTATCCGACCCTCTTTCCGGACATACATGTGTGGACAAGTCACGAGAAGCGACCAGGAAAGTTGTCTGACCTTGTGCCCGGACATAGTTCGCGAGCTAGACCATTTAGTAGATTATATGTGCGTTCAGCTGGGCATGTTTGAACAAACCTCGTACAGGTTGAAATTACATGCGCCCGGGCATACATCTGACCCATCCAGGTCCATTCGCGCAACTAGGACAAGACATAAAGATGCTGAATTGGAAACCGACTTAAAAGAAAAAAATTGTTGGAGATAAAAGAAGTGAAGGGTCAATATAAATAGACGTATGGTTTCATTATTGGGAGCTCACCACACCTCATGGCTACACACACCATACTTTCTGATAAAGGGAGACGGCCATAGAGACACGTGAAAACTAGAGGCGGAACAGGAATCCAAATAAAAGATTAACTAGAGTTTCTTCTTCCCTTATCTCTAAGATTATCAATGTCTTCTCTCTTTGTTGTCTCTGTAGTTATATTTATGTCTAAGTAGCTAGTTTATAAGCTTCTCAGGTTGGGAAGGCGAGCTAGATCTTAGAATTCTATGTAAACATTCTTCCCTTTTCCTAATTGCAATAGTTTAATTTCAAGTTTTACCGAGATTTAATTCTCTGAGCAAATATTAAAGTTTCATTGTACTTTTATGATAAAAATGCGAGGCTGGGATAGAGAAACAACATAAGAAGTTACACCTAATTAATGACTAGAAGCATGATGTAACACCTCGGATTTTCTAACCTTTTATTTGGTCAATTTTTTTTCAGTTAAAGTTTAATATTAATAAACAGCGGAATTAAAACCTAATCCAAAGTATTACTGCCACACTCACAAATAAACTAGTGCTAAGGCCTAAATATTAGCTAAATAACCAAATCATTATTTTTAATAAGAAAATCCAATGTCCATAATAACAATTTTATAAAATTGTTGAAGTCTCAAACCCTAAAATAAAATTCAATTACAAATAACCAGTCTATGTGAAGTCGTCTTCCCAAACCCCAAGCACATCAACACCTCTGGCAGAAATCCAAACAAACACAGAAAGAGCCACGATAAAGTCAGAGAAACTGAGTAAGCTACCACTTCACTCTGTAAAAACATTTTCTCTTTAGAAATCATTTTTTTACAATATATTCACACAACAACATACAAATCATTTCACAATATTATCACACAACGATAAAGCAATCATTGCATTATACTTCATGTTTGGTTCTTAATAACCAAAAAATATATTAGTCAGATTATTTTAATTATCTTCCTTGTCCCAACACGCAGCTAGGACAAAACAACATTTCTCAACTTTTGGGTACAACACGCAGCTGTAACCCAGACCCCAACACACAGCCGGGAATCCAACATTTTTCTCACTTTTAGGTACAACACACAGTTGTAACCCGGACCCCAACACGCAGTCGGGAATCCAACTCGCCACTAAATCCTTAAGTGTGCACGCCCCCCAATGGTACAAAAGACTAAAGAGTAGAAATAAGGATAACTCTGTCCTAATGCGGCCCACAGTATCTCAAACTCATGCGTCCTAATGTGACCCGCATTTAACATCTCATTCATGTGTCCTAATACGACCCACATGCACCATGGTTTTCTTGCTTTAAAATTATTTGCCAGATATTATCATTTAACTTCATCAGAGCATGATTATCAATGGTTCTTAAAGGTTCTTAAGCAAAAAAATAAATAAAAAAATATGATATGGAAGAGAGAAAGTTAAGAACTCTAATTATGGGTTCTTGTGGAAGAACTTTTTAAGAACCCAAAAATGGGACCCACCATGTTTTTCCTCTAATTATAATATGTCAAATATAAATAGTTAAATCTATATTTTAAAATCTTAATATTTTAAAAACTACTAAATATATAAATATTCCAAATATATCAAAATTTTGAAAATCTCATTCTCTACAAAATGAAATCTATATTGACTATGTTTTTCATATTTTAAATATATATTTATTTTAGGTAAATTAATATTTAATATTTATATTTTAGTGATAAAAAAAGTAATATTAAAATATATTTGAAAAATATTAATATGTACCAATCTATTCATTATAATATTTTAATCCTAAATATCGAGTGAAAAATAATAAAAAATAATATTAATAATATATATGAATAAATTTTATTTTATTTTTGTTTCAAAAATATAATAAACTTTAATCATCCATAAAATATTAAGTTAAAATTATTTGTTTAGTATTGAAAATAGTAGTAATAATAATTAATATTAATATTTACATTATACAATGCTTAATAGAATGTTGTTGTTTGATTTTTAAAAAATTATTCTTATAATAATTAATAAGTAAAAAAATAAAATGATATGACAAATAGAGAGAGTTTAAAACTAAATGATAGGTTCTCTGATGTTGGTAAAAATTAAACATGGTTCTTAAAATAATGTGGAAGTAAGAGAAATAGGAAAGAGAATGTTAAGAACCCAAATTTGGGTTCTTTGATAATGATGCTCTCATAATCCACACTTTCAGCCACAAAAAAATTGTGCAATAAATCATGGTGATTAAATAATTTCATTTTCACATAACATCTTAGAAAAATTTCCACAATAATTCGGACCATTCACTTTTATAATCAAACAACCATATAACCATCGATCCTACAATTATATGCTCAATATTTTAATTCAAAACCATTCAGGTCAAACAACAATCATTCACACAAATTTTACATCCACTGTAAAATGTTATTTTTACAAATGTATTAAAATATAGTGAACGCAGTAACTTACCTGATATTTGGCTACGATTCACTTCAACCAAAGCACTCAATCAACTTTAATACTCCTCGTTCACAAATTCATAGCCTATATTTTCCATATTAAGGTCCGATTGAAGAGAGGAAGGCAACAGAGATGATTAGAGAGTTTTCTTTCTGTACTTTGTGTGTGTGAGAAGAGAGATTTTTTTTTCTTTTTGAATCAATGATACAGAGAAAGGAGACACGCCAGAGAAGGAATTTATTTTTTCAGTCTAGATGAAGAAGAGAGGTATTCGAATATAGAGGATGAGCAGATAAAATGGAACATCAAATGAGCATATATAAAGGAGGCCAGAGGGTAACTGAAGAGCGAGAAATATAAATTGTTCAATTAATACAGAAAGTAATCATTCAATCAATAAAGAATATTAAACTTTTTAATGACTAGAAAATTAGAAGTTAGGAAATGTTGAAAGGTAGATATGATTTAATAAATGGAGTTGGAAATATGGAAAGTTTAAACTGATTAACTAAATAAAATCAGAAAATACCAAAAGATGTAAGCGACATATACTAAAACTAACTTATTTAGTGTGTGTAATTAAATCAAAAATATCATTATGATAATAAGTTATAAACAAATAAATACACTAAAATTAGTACAAAATACACATGGATCATATTATTACATCAAAACTCATAACCGAAGTATTTTGAATCGGGTTATTTATTAATACGAATCATTTTTATTAAATACTATATAACATGCTCGTAAATTATAGTATAATCCTCATAAACTACTTATTATACTTGCGAACAAATATACTACTAAACTATATAATAGATGTATTTTGAATCAACGGTATTATTTGAATCATATCATCATTATTATTATAGCTCCATTTTTAATAAGTAAATATACCAAGTTAACTAGAGAAATACAATGATCATTAATATGAAGGTAAAAATCACAACTACCATAGTTTTAAAACATAGTATTTTATTAAACGCATTATCTTTATTAAATACTATATAGTATGCTCGCAAACTATATAATATATTTGTAAACTAAAAAATAAATGTATTTAAAATTTAGGGGTATTTCAGAAAATACCAAAAGATGTAACCAACATATGGTAAAACTAACTTATTTAGTATATGTAATAAAATCAACACTATCATTATTATAAACAAACAAATACATTAAAATAATAGAAAATACACATGGATCATATTATGACATCAAAATCATAACCGACTCATTTCAAAACGGATTATTTATTAATTCAAACCACCTTTATTAAATACTATATAATGTGCTTGTAAAATAACATACTTATAACTATTATATACTTGTAACTATATAATATATATAGACTTTATAATATATTGATTTTAAAATTTAGGGGCATTTCACATGATTTGTCTGCAGGTTAATTTGGATCCGATGGAAACTGGTTATAACACGATTGAATTAAAGTAACTAGGGCTTGATTAGCTACTTGTTATCTTAACCTATTAGGATTCGTTGAACATGATTTGATAAGCGGATTACTCATAGTGTATGAGTTTATAGCACAAATCGGGTCGGAGTTTCAAATACCTCTAATATCATGACCTTTTTTGCTCTTCTAATTTTTTTCCAATAGTTATTAGTGTAAACCATAATCTAATTTACTTACACCGCTTTCTTCATACTTGCACTTTTTACTTTTTTTCTCTTTATTCTCCTTCAAAACCCATATTTTTGCTCATTAGTCATCTTAGGGCATCCAAAATGGTGGAGAGTTTCTTAACTAATTTCTAGGTGCCATGTCAACAAAAAATATTTTTTTAATAGCTAAGCAACTCAACCAATATATTCATCCCTACAATAAGAAAATTTCTTAACATTCTCACTCCTCCCACTATTTTCTCTTCTCTCTTCTCCCGCTATCTTCTTTTTACTTTATCATCCTGTACATAATTATTAATAAATTGAAACAACCAATCAAATTGAATGTCCGTACGTTGCTTAAATAAGAAACGATGAAAGAGAAACTTGGTGGATTCCGCACCACTGTAGAGTTTTTTTCAATTTCTTACTAACATATTTAGGTGGAATCCACACCATTGTGGATGCCCTTAGAACACTGTTAGACAAGAACCCTCAAATTCTCAATGAAAAATTCCTTCAAAATCTCCTATTTCTGGTACTAGTTCAGTATCGTAGATAGGGCACCAAACACTATATCCTTTCCTTTTTGCCTTCTTTACTTTCTGATGGTCCCTAAAACCCTAGTTCCGTGGTCATGGACACGACACAATTTCTACTATTTTTTCCTTTACTTGTAATGAGAAATAAACCTGCATGTGATCACATACAAGTAATCCTTGCATGGTTACAGACATAAACTAAAATCTACCACTTTATTCAAATTGAAACCCTAATCCACCCTTGATAATTAGCAACTTGTTTAACTATTCTACAAAGATAAACGAAATATAAAAACTACTTTACCTTGGAGAGAAAAAATAAAATCAATTTGTGCATTAAAACGACTATAGTAAAGGAAAATGACCTTTAATTTAGAGATGACAATGGGTAAGGTTTGGGTCGGGTGGACCATCACCCGCACCCGTCACCCGACTTCACCCGCTCCACCCATACCCGACTCGTCACCCGTTATGTATAACTCATCACCCGAGGGTGAAACCGGTGAACCCGTTTACCCCTTTGTTTTTCTTTCTCCTTGTTTGTCGGTTAGGTTTGCAAATTACTGTGAGTGAAATAGAGGTGCAAAGCGTGTATGTTCCATATTCACCAGTTAAGGTTGTTAAATTTACTTCACATAAGAGAATGAAAAACTGTGTAGAGCATATACGTTTCATGTTCGCCAATTACGGTTGCAAAATACGATTATCAAAGAGAGAAAATAGAGGCGTACAACATGTATGTTCCATGTTCGCCGGTTAGGATTATGAAATTACCTTCAGTGAAGAGAATAAAAGACCGCGTAGAGCATGTAAGTTCCTTATTCTCCGGTTAGGGTTGCAAAATTACAGAGAGTGGAGAGAGAAAATAGGGGCACAGTACATGTATGTTCCTTTTCGTCGGTAGGTTTGCAAAATTACCTTTAGTGAAGAGAATTACAAAACTGCACAGAGCATGTATGTCAAGGTTACAAAATTACCGAGAGTGATGAGAATGAAGAATGACGCAGTTGTGCAGAGCATGAATGTTCCTTGTTCACTAGTTAGGGTTGCAAAATTACCGTGAGTGAAGAAGAATGAAGAATAGTTAACAACTTAACATAGTAATAATATATATATTATATTTATGCGGGTGAACGGGTCGGGTGAATGAGTCGGGTGACGGGTGGAGTGACGGGTGGAAAATGTCCACCCATCACCCGACCCGTACCCGTACCCGTTTCACCCGTCACCTGTTTTTCACTCGTTTTTTGTGGGTTTTTCACCCGGTTTAGCGGGTCGGGTGAGCGGGTGAAACGGGTACCCGCAGACCCATTGCCATCCCTACTTTGATTGGTAATGAAAGTATTTGAAACCCAAAAAGCTTCATATCAAGCCTATAGTCCCTAAGGTCTAACCTTTTCTAGAGCTTGCAATTCCATTAAGAATCTACTTCCCAACTAAAAGATTTTGCTAAGTTTTAAAAATGTGAAAATTGAATGAGAAAATCAAGAAAAGATTCTATGTGTATCTCTTAAAATTTTAAAATCACTTTAAAACTTTTTTCCAACTAATTACTTATATGTAGGGTCTTGTGGGAACAAGATGAATAACAAAAGGTGGAAAGACTATTATTTTGAAAAAAAATATAATTAAGCTAGAAAAACTTACATTTTGAATTGAAGGGATGTGTCATAAATAATTATGGTCATAATTGTGAGGACATAGTGAAGAATTGTAATTCCAAAGTATCCCTAAGATATATGAACATGAGTTATATTATCTTATATAAGCAAATTGTTAACATTTAGTATCTTCAATGGACACATATCACATATATATATATAAGCACGAATTAATTACCCCCTAAAAAGTGAGGAATTTTGAATGAAATAATCAACTTCATAAATTCAATTACACTTCAGCTAATTAACTTAATTGTCATCGATCTCTGTTCAAATTGAACGATGAAGAAAAAAGATCAGTCCTCGCTATACAAATTACAAAGTGTGTTTGTTGTGAGTACATAAAAAGAGAGGAATCAATTAAGTTGTGTCGAAACTCTGCAGTCTAGCTAGCTAGATCATGTCATCAGTTCAATGACCACCGCCTCTTCTGCTGGGTCCAGAAGCCAAGACGAATCCCAACCTTCTCATGAGAGTAGATATTGCTACTACTCTGCTGCTCTCGTCAAAATCATGGGAAATGGACATCGAAACTAACCCTGCATCTGGATATTGATCATGATTCCCTCCTACATCAGAGGAAGTTGTTGATGTTCGAAGCACTCTGCTGCATTCGACTTGGGTTGTTTGTATGAAGAAGGTAGTGACTACTATGATCATCAATAAAACTCCAGTCTTCGTCATTGAATTCCTTGTTTCAATATACTGTATCTTCTCGCCGGCGCCACCAACACTTGACGGGTTCTCTGCTCTAGTTAATTTGTAAGGAAACGAGAGAAAATTGATGAATCTTGGCGGCAGTAGTTGGAAGAAGGTGAAGCGTGTGTGTTGTTAGCTGCTAATGAAGAGTATTGGCGGTATCCACGCACATATATAAAGGGTGGGGACTGGGGAGTGGGGACTGGGAGGACGGTGAAGGGCGGGAGAAGGTAGGAGAGGAAAAGTGCTAAAAATGGACTTTTTCAATTGAGCTTGCAGTTGGACTTGTTTTGAATAGGTGTTCGCTTTGACTTGGCATATTCTTCTTTTTCGTTTCCACACGTATTGTTTATATTTTGTTTTCGTGTGAAAACGAGTCAGCCAGGTGATTAACCTATATTAAAATCACAAATTCAGATGACTACTTTAAAAATGGAAAAAGGACCCTGGCTCTTGCGCCACGGTATAGTATGGAGATAAACATGTGTTAATATGTGATTGATTCAATAAATGAGAAAAATAAAGGAAGAAAAAAAAGTATAAAGGGAAAAAGAGGGGGATTAAGATTCATACACGCGCGTGTCTACGGGGAGGGTCTTGAATGCTGAATATTGCCTTATTAGGAGGAGAGAGAAAATAATCAATTTTTCAAAATGTTATAACTTACAAATTAAAAGTGCAAAAATTAAAAAATTTATACCATTGTTCATCATTTTTCGTGCTCTTCAAAACAAGATGCATCATGGATATGTTTTGGTAAACTTAAAATTTTGTTTTTAGAATGAGTATATATTACAAATGAATCTTATTCATTAGCAAAATGAATCTTCTTCATAATAAAATGAACCTTATTCATTAACAAAATGAATCTTACACCGATCGAGTTTGTAACGACAATATAAAGTGGAACTAATACAAAAAAGATTACCCTACCCCCAAACACCCAAACCCCACCCTAGGATAGCTAAAAACATCGAAGGCATTTTTATGGTTTGTAGTGCAGGGTTTAGGGTGTAACGACCCTAAACCCTAAACCACAAACCCTAAAAAACTGTCGAGCCAGTGATGACAATATAGAGTGCATAACTAATGCCAAAAGATTACCCTACCCCCCCCCCCCCCCAACACCCTAAAAACCACCCTAGGAATGCTAAAAATGTCGAAGGAATTTTTAGGGATTGTAGTGCAGGATTAAGGTTCACTTTTAAAAAAACACAAAGCATTCACATTGTTTTATATTAAATGTTCGCTTTCTTAAACATAAGATTCACTTTTTAAAACGAATTATTCATTTTCAATAAATGAATGGTTCACTTTATAAAAACTCTGATTCACATTTCTTAAACTTCTTAATCACTTATTTTAGTTAAATAATATATGCTTACGATATTCACTCTTATTACTCTGATTCACTTTGTAACAACTTCTGATTCACTTTTTAATAACCGTTGATTCACTTTGCTTAAACCTTTGATTCACACTAGAAAAATACTTTTATAAAACGAATGATTCATTTTCAATAAAAGAAAGGTTCACTTTATAAAACCTAAGATTCACATTTCTTAAAGCTCTTAATCACTTACTTTAGTTAAACAATATATGCTTACGAGATTCACTTGTATTACTCTGATTCACTTTGTAACAACTTTTGATTCATTTTTTAACAAACCTTTGATTCACTTTGTTTAAACTTATGATTCACAATTAATCTTAAAAAATATGTACATACAAAAAATAAAAAAATAAAATTTACCAAAACATATCCATAACGCATCTTGTTTTGAAGAGTACGAAAAATGGTGAACAATGGTATAATTTGTTTTATTTTTGCACTTATTTTGTAAGTTATGATATTTTGAAGAAAAAAATAGTTTTCTCTCTCCTACCCACATACCCCCATTGATACTCCCGTACACGCGTGTGACTATTCCCCTTATTCTGTTTTTTTTTCTTATTTCTCTCCAATAAAATGTTGACATGTGGCACTTTCCATATTAGAACATGGCTCCTTCTCCATGTTCGAAATCGCGTTTAAAAAAAAAGTCCCTCCAACAATTAAAGGCTGTTAGTTACATTTTTTATAATGGTGGCTTTTCCCGCGTAATTAGTGAAGCCGCTACTTACTCTCTGCCTCTAGTGTAAAACACAGAGAAAGAAGTAGAATGATGAAGTCACCAGTTGAGTACTTCTTCTGAACACACAGTGGTCAGTGATTGTCTTCTTGAAATTGTGTTTGATCATGAACGACTCAAACTTTCGATACCACTGTCTTGGTGCTTGTTTCAAACCATAAAGGCTTTTGTTAAGCCTACATACCAAGTGTTCTTCCCAGGAACTTCAAACCTTTCTGGCTGAGCCATGTATATCTCTTCCTCTAGATCACCGTGAAGGAACGATGTCTTCACATCCATTTGCTCAATCTCTAGATCTAAGCAAGCAGCTAGGCCGAGTACAACTCGGATAGATGAATGTTTTACCACTAGCGAGAATATCTCCTCGAAGTCTATCCCTTTCTTTTTACTAAATCCCTTCACAACTAGCCAGGCTTTATATCTTGGTTTGAACTGTTGTCTTCCGTCTTCAAACGATACACCCATCTATTCTTCAGCGCTCGCCTACCTTTGGGTAACTCTACCAGGTCATGCGTCTGATTCTTATGCAAGGATTGCATTTCCTCTTGCATGGCTTCCATCCAATTAGAGTTATGCTCATCAGTAATGGCCTCTTCAAAACATTCTGGCTCACCTTCATCTGTGAATGCAGTATACTCAGATGGATATCTTGAGGTAGGTCGCTTCTGTCTAATGGATCGTCTTAACCGTGGCTCCTCATGAAGGCCGTGCTTGGTATGTACTTCATGGGTTTGTGTTGGCTCAGTTTCATCAACACCATGTTCTACTGGTGGAGTCTCATGATCATCGTTGGCACTAACATCTCCTAGTGCACCTTGATCATGGCTATGAACTACTGGTAGAGGATCTTGGTTGGGGCTAATGATACTTGTGGCTTTGATGGGCTGCTCTCGATCTTTGGTTGTTTGATCTTCGAAGAAGACTACATCTCTACTTCTGACAATCTTCTTATCTTTAGGATCCCATAACCGATAGCCCATCTCATCCGTTGGTGAACCAAGGTAGATACACTCCTTGGTCTTAGCGTCCAACTTTAAGCATTCATCTCTTGGAATGCGGACGAGTGCTCAACACCGAAACACCTTGAAGGTGTTGTAGTTTACCTTCTTCCCAGATCATATCTCCTCTGGAATCTCTCCGGACAATGGAACTGATGGTGAGAAGTTGATGATGTCTACTGCAGTCTTAACTGCTTCATCCCAGAATTACTTGGGCAGTTTGGCATGTGACAACATACATCGAACCCTTTCAACAATAGTTTGGTTCATACGCTCTACTAAACCATTCAATTGTGGAGTCTTTGATGGTGTCTTCTCAAGCCTAATACCTAGGCTCCTATAGAAAGTGTCAAAGGGGCCACGATATTCTCCCCCGTTGTCGGCACGAACACACTTCAACTTTTTACCGGTCTCACGCTCCACTTTGGCATGAAACTCCTTGAAGGTATCAAGTACCTGGTCCTTAGATCTCAACAGGTACAACCATACTTTTCTTGAGTGGTCATCAATGAAGGTGACAAAATATAATGCACCACCCAAAGATTACTCTGTCATAGAGCATACATCAGTGTGCACTAATTCCAGTATACTTCTTCCCTATTTGGTCGGTAGGAAGTGCGGAAAGCAACTCTATTTTGTTTACCAGTCAAGCAGTTGGTGCATGGCTTCAGAGTTTCACCTTTAACATCGGAATAGTTGCTTGCGGGCGAGAGGATTTGAAATCCCTTCTCACCCATATGGCCGAGTCGCCGGTGCCATAACTCCAAATCTACACCACTACGAGCTACATTAATCTCCCCATTGCTCGGTTTACCATGCATTATGTAAAGAGAGCCTTGTTTTTGTACATGAGCAAATATCATATTTCCCATAGTAAGCTTCCACTTTCCATCTCCGAAGTTGTTGTTCATATCGGCATCGTCAAGTTTACTAACTGACATGAGATTTAGACGCATGTTAGGGACATGTCTAACATCCTTCAATATCAATTTGTAGCCTGTGTTTGTCATCATCTTGACATCTCCTTTGCTAATGATCTTGCTTCTTCCTTCATTTCCTATCTTCACAATTCCAAAGTCACTGCTTTGGTAGTTTGAGAATAGATCTCGATTAGGGGAAACATGAAAGGATGCTCCAGAGTCAATGACCCATGAACAATTGCCAAGAGCTAAATTTAGTGACTCGTTAATTTTGGTGATGAAGACCTCTCCATCATCCTTTGAAGCCACAACTATTGTTGATCTTTGTTCAGCTTGATCTTGATTGGGTACTGCCTGCTTTCTGGTCTCACATGAACTTACGACATTTGGATTTCTTGTGGCCCGGTTTTGCCACAATAATAACATGTGAATCGGCTTCTGACTTAGATCTCCCCCTGAATCAATAGCCCTTATGTCCCGACCTTTATTCCGTTGCTCGTTTCTTCCATGATTTTAAGCAACGTTCGCCTCAGTCTGCATTATGGAGAACCACGATCTTTTCTCCTAGCCTCCTCATTAAGAAGGCTATCAGTGACCGTGTCCAAGGTAATTTTACCTTAAGGGGCTGAATTACTGAGAGTGACCACCAAGGTATCCCAGCTCTTTGGAAGAGAACTGAGAAGTAACAATGCTTGCAGCTCTTCATCGATCGTTATTGACACCTTTGCTAACTTGTTGACGAGCCCTTTGAAGTTGTTTAAATGCTCGACCATGCTTTGGCCAACTTTTGTATTCAAGCTTTAATAGTTGTCTAACCAGAATAGCCTTATTGCGTGGTGTTTTCTTTTGTATCATCGTCTCATTCTCCCATAACTCATAAGCGTTAGTGTAGGAAGAAACATGCTCGAACAAGCTTTGTCAATGAATTTTCTGATGAGAGCCACTGCTTTCCGGCTCAGTAGTTTCCATTCCTCATCAGTTTTGGCTTCGGTCTTCTCTTTCTTTAAGACTGGCTCATGTAGATCTTTGTAGTACAAGTGGTCCCCATCATGGGTTTCCAATTGGAGAAGTTGTTCGCCGTCAGTTTGAACATATCTCCGTCATGGGCAACAACATTTTCTTTCTCCATCCCGTTTTGCGGAATCTTGACCAAAAGTTTCTTTTTTGATGTGGAAGATCAGCTTAATTGTGACCACATAGCATTCTAAAAGAGTCTGGATTTTGATACCAGTCTGTTGGAAAAATACGGTGTGAGATGGAGACAAGAAAAATAAACAAAAGAGACCCAAATTTTTACGGAGATGAAACACGATATTTTACAAGGAAAACCCCTTTAATGTAAAGGGTAAAAACCTCAGGATCGAAAACACCGATCCTAACCTTCCACTATAATAATAATGGGATTACAATAGTACTCTTCTTCGAATAAATATCGAAGGCTCTAGCTCTCACAATTTCGTGGAAATAACAAAAAGGGAATAAACAAGAATTAGAAAAAGAAGCTCTAAACTCTTTCTTTTTCCTCTTTGTTTTCTTCTCTTCTTACTCTCTTTGTACACTTGTGCAGCTCTTTTGTATTCTACTTTGCAAGATAAGAATACTTACACTTGGATGCTCTCATGCATGTCATCCGATGATACAAGATACCTTCTCTTCTGCATCTTTATATAGTGCTAGAAGGGACATACTGCATGCTTCTTTTCAACATTTGCTGCTGGAGCAAATTCAACGTTTGCTGCGTATGATATGCAGCTCACCAAAAACATGAGTAATGTGCAGTAAAAACTATTTCATCCACCTTGAATAAATGTGGTTGATTTTATTTTCAACCTTGGTGGGTCCTCAACTAGGAGGAAAGTTTTATTCTAACAATTACTTCTTGATCCTATCGATAAGAGAAACTGGGGAAGGTTTAATGCATATTATACATAAACAGGCTCACCCATAAATTTGATTGTGTCAATCATAAGGATTGAAAGAGCCCTCTAGCTCCCCATCCATGGTATGAATAAATATTGGGAACTACAAGTGAATCTCATATGTCAATTAATCTACCAAATTATCTATGGAGTGAACTTCATTTGACTCCTGATGATTTTAGTAAAAGAGAGGAACACGTGACATGTGAGCTAAAAACAATACTATCTTGTGTCATTAATGATTTCAACTCTTAGAAACAAATTGTTAACATATAGTAATATCTTCAAAGGACACATATTATATATAAGCACGAATTACCCCCTAAAAATTGAGGATTTTTGAATGAAATAATCAACTTCATAAATTCAATTACACCTCACCTAATTAACTTGTACATCGATCTCTGTTCAAATTGAACGATGAAGAAAAAAGATCAGTCCTCGCGCGCTATACAAAGTGTGTTTGTTGTGTAGTACATAAAAAGAGAGGAATTAATGAAATTGTGTCGAAACTCTGCAGTCCAGCTAGCTAGATCATGTCATCAGTTCAATGACCACCGCCTCTTCTGCTGGGTCCAGAAGCCAAGACGAATCCCAACCTTCTCATGAGAGTAGATATTGCTACTACTCTGCTGCTCTCGTCAAAATCTTGAGAAATGGACATCGAAACCAACCCGGCGGCGGGATCTGTATCTTGATGATGATCAGGGGAAGTTGTTGAAGTTCGAAGCAATCTGCTGCACTCGACTTGGGTTGTTTGCATAAAGAAGGCAACAATAGTGACTACTATGATCATCAATAAAACTCCAGTCTTCGTCATTGAATTCCTTCTTTCAATATCTTCTCGCCGGCGCCACCAACACTTAACGGGGTTCTCTGCTCTGGTTAAGGAACTGAGGAGAAAATTATTCTTGTCGTTGTAGGAAGGTGAAGCCTGTGTATTGTGTTGTTAGATGCTAATGAAGAGTATTGGCGGCACTCACGCACATATATATAGAGAGAGGAGGACGGTGAAGGGCGGAAGAAGGTAGGAGAGGAAAAGTGTAAAAATGGACTTTTTCAATTGAGCTTGCAGTTGGACTTGCTTTGAATAGGTGTTCGCTTTGACTTGGCATATTCTTCTTTTTCGTTTCCACACGTATTGTTTATATTTCGTTTTCGTGTGAAAACGAGTCAGCCAGGCAATTAAGCTATATTAAAGTCACAAACTCAGAAAACTGATTTAAAAAAAAGTCCCTTCAGCAATTAAAGACTGTTGGTTACATTTTTTTTGGAAAATTACATCGCCCACCCATGACGTTTGGTGAAATTACACCCCACCCACGACGTTTCAAAAATTACTTTGTCCACCCATGTGGTTTCCATAATTTTACATCCAGCAACTTTTCTAATATTTGGTCAACTTAAAGATGGTTAAATGATATCCAAATTTGATGAAACTTTACATGGACGATGTTAAGGTGTTATATTTTTTTCAATGCCAAATCCAAAGTTTTTTAAGGTCATATATGACCTGTGGGACCCAATGAAACATGAGACACGTTCAACTGGTCCCACGGATCATATATGAGCTTAAAAAACATTGGATTTCACGTTTTACCAAAATACAACACCTTAATATCGTCCATGTAAAGTTTCATCAAATTTGGATATCATTTAACCATCTTTTAGTTTACCAAATATTAGAAAAGTTGCTGGATGTAAAATTGTGGAAACCACATGGGTGAGCAAAGTAATTTTTGAAACCTCGTGGGTGGGTTGTATAATTTCACCAAACGTTATGGGTGGACGATGTAATTTTTCCTTTTTTTTATAACGGTGGCTTTTCCCGCGTAATTAGTGAAGCCGCTGCTTGCTTGATAACTCTCCGCCACTGGTGTAAAACAGAGAGAAAGAACAGTGAAACAGTTTAACGCGGCGTTTCAACCGCTTTTTCGACCTGTAATGTAAGACCGACCTCATCTCAACTACAGTTTTATGTGTCAAAGTTGGCGGTAGCTAATGAATTAAGACACTACACTCATCAGACTTGCGCTTTTGCTTAGGCTTTAATTTGTAAACACATCCTGTTCCTTTTCATCAACCTCGTTCTCACTCCCAAAATATGACCACCGTCTCTAACTGAAGATTGTCCGTACATTAAACATACTATCAGTACTAGTATCACCACAAGAGTGAAGTGAAGTAAATATGATAGAATTTTGTGTATTTAAGAAGCGTTTATGGGCCATACGGGCATAGTGTAGTCGGATATTCAGGGTTGTTTAAAACTTATTAACAAGACATATTATTGTCGTGGTTGAATCCTGCTTAACGCATTTTTAGTTGAATTATTCTTGTTCAACGTACATTGGTTCGAGGGAACCAGATGGATGACCATTGGTCTAATTCTCCAATAGACGACAGTTGGATTGGTCCGAATGAGCTAGACACCCTAAACCGTGATTTACTTCTGCACATAACCCGCACAAAATCTTGGGAGCCCTGATGAGCGTATTTAACTTTTACCAAAAAGCATTTAT
This sequence comes from Limonium bicolor, assembly GCA_023374045.1. NCBI lineage: Eukaryota > Viridiplantae > Streptophyta > Magnoliopsida > Caryophyllales > Plumbaginaceae > Limonium > Limonium bicolor. The sequence goes on from CM041782.1 coordinate 132,182,992, forward strand.
GGGGTTTTCTCCAACTAATAGCATGGGAGATGTAATATGAGTTTCGAAGTTTATATATTGAAAGAAGGAATTGTGGTGTATTATTCATTTCACCTGGAGGAGAAATTAATTAGATAATTAGACACTTGTTGTGCGTTAAAAAAATGAATAAATTTACATGAAAATGGAAAGATTTGAAATGAGAAAGGAATGTATTGGTTAGATACTTTTGCAATTTTGGTTAACTTAACTATTAACCAGTTCATTTCTAGTTTTAGAATTTAAATTTTGATCAAATGAACTAACTAGACCGAGCTGAAGTACCCTTTGTACTTCATGTTCATTTGCTTAGATATCCGCGTGAGTCTTGTGTTATCCCACAATAATATACTATTATACTATCACATATAAAACAATCATACAAATACAAACACAAAAATACCAAACAACATAGTTTCTATCTTCTTGAGAATATAATTTTTAATGATGAAACAACTGATTGGTTGTTAAGTGAAACGGAAGCGGTATTAGGAACTTAAGTTCATTTAGTAAACAACTCAGCTATGTGTAGACACCGAATAATTTACCCCCTTAACCCATTTTCATTTATTTGACTACACATAATAGTTTCCTCCCAATGTAAGTTTTCTCTCAGCGCGTGAACAAGCCTTCCGTCATCTTCACCATGCATTGGCTAAAAGGTAAGCAACAATATTCCACTCCCTTGGGATATAAAAAATCTTTACTTCATTAAAAGAGCTAAAACTAGTTTGAACCCTATCAAGGATGTTCCTTGTGGAAGAGTCAGTGATGGCCTGAAAACTGCCCTCCAGATAATCATATGCAGCTTTGCAATCTCTCAGGATCCAAACGTTGCTGAGGCGCTCTCTGTTGAAGCAGAAATGGCATACTCAATTGCCAAAACCTTAACTTGAGAAGGAATGTGATTGTCTCGCCAACCTTTTTAATGCTCACCATCGTGGGGTTTCAAGAGTGACGTTTTACAAAAAAAAAAAACCAATCCCATTAGAGCCATATTTATCCATACTGCCATCCAGAAAAACTTCTGGTCATGATAGGTGTTGTTGTCTATGCTGCTGCAAAAGCAGTGACGACGATTGTGCTGTAGTTTGAAGTTGATCAGGAAGAGTTGTAGCTTGGCACCATGCCCACTTGTAGGTAGGTGCTACTGAATGCACAAGCTGGCATATTTATCCATACTGCCATCTAGAAAACTTCCGGTCATGATAGGTGTTGCTGTCTATGCTGCTGCAAAAGCAGTGACGGCGATTGTGCTGTAGTTTGAAGTTGATCAGGAAGAGCTGTAGCTTGGCACCATGCCCACTTGTAGGTAGGTGCTACTGAATGCACAAGCTGGCATATTTATCCATACTGCCATCCAGAAAAACTTCCGGTCATGATGGGTGTTGCTGCCTATGCTGCTGTAAAAGTAGTGACGGCGATTGTGCTGTAGTTTAAAGTTGATCAAGAAGCTGTAGCTTCGCACCATGCCCACTTGTAGGTAGGTGCTACTCAATGCACAAGCTGACATCTTACGTACCATAGCTTCCGGAAGAAGGACGTGTAAGAATACAATAGATTCGACATATTGGTTTGGCAGAGGTCGAGAAATCAATCTCGAAAGGCTCCCTCTGTTGCTATATCAGGAGGCTCGGGGTCAGGAAAGTAGAGCCACAAGTCTGCAACTGCTGGACAGTCCAAGAAAATATGCCGCATGGTTTATGTTCCTTCACACATGACGCAACGGTTATCCATAGATTTGATTCACGAACACATCAGAGCTTTACAAGAAATAAAGCCATGTAAAACCTTCCATGCAAAGAACTTTATTCTAAGTGGAAGAGGTGTTTTCTTGATGCATTTAAAATATGAACCAACCGCTGATTGAGTTGATGAAGTTCCTGGTGTCGAAGAATGAAGAGATAGGTTTGTGAAATATTCCGATCAGACGGTAAACTTGCCATCAGCTGTGGGCTTCTAATACCAGTACTCATGAGTAGGCACTCGAGAGGGAGATGGCAGATGCATTTCCTTAATCTTAATTAGGTTAATGTCCATAGGCTGCAAGAACTACTGAATCATAGTCTCATTCCAAGATAGGTTGTCTTGATTAATAAAAAGAGAGACATGAGCAGACTGAAGCATTGAAGCTGAGACATTCCACACATATGGTCTTCCCCCCATGTTTACCTTCAATCCATCTGGCACTAAGTGGTGTGTTTACCCCATTGATTATTTTCCCATATGCGTCATGATCAACCAAGTCTCGCACTCCCATTAGTGCCTTCCATATAGGGCTCGCTGTGTTCCATAACTGGTATGTAGAAAGAGTATCGAATCCCAAATAGTGGGAACTATAAAGTTGAGAGACCAGGAGTTGAGGTTGAGTGAGAATACACCAGAGTTGCTTACCTAGTAAGGCCCGATTAAAGCTATGCAAATCCCTAAACCCCATGCCTCCTTGTGATACATCCCGACATAGTGTAGACCATTTTTGCCAATGTATAGTGCGCTTACCAGAAGTCCCACCCCACCAAAAGCGTGCCAAAAGTTGATGTAACTGATCAATTATAGATTTAGGTAGACGAATAACAGACATAACATAAGAGGGTATACTTTGTAGCACTGATTTAATTAAAACAGCTCTCCCTGTTTGCGAAACTTGCCTGCTCCAAGAGTGGATACGTTTGGCCACCCGGTCCTTGATATACTGAAAGAATGATTTGGTATTTTGACCTATTGCAGTAGGAACACCAAGGTATAACCCAAAATGTGGGACGGTCTTGCACCTATTATTTGAGACAAACTTCGACGTATGTATGATGGTACTCCAGCCGAGAACATAATCCCTGACTTTGACTGATTGATACATTGAGCAGGCGCTAGTTTAATATCATCAAGAGTATCAGCAAGGAACTGAAGATTCATTGTAGTAGCTGCTCCATAAAGGACACAGTCATCCACAAATAAAAGTGTTGTGAAAGAAGTAGGCATACCACGAATAGAAAACCCTTTGTAAGAGCCCATATCAGAGGCTAACTGAAGAGTGGAGGTGAGGACTTCCATACAACAAATAAAGAGGAAGAGGGATAAAGGATCCCCTTGGCGTAACCCTCTTTGAGAGGGAGAAAGTGCTTCCTGGATGGCCATTGATCAAAACAGAATTGGTGACTGTAGTTATGCACTTATTGATGAGATTAACAAAAAAGGTGGAAAACCCATGCTTCGAAGGACCCCCACTAATAAAAGACCACTCCACCCTGTCAAAAGCCTTGGACATGTCGACCTTATAAGCAAAGGTACCTCGTAAACGTACATGAGAGTGCTTTATAGTATGATGCAGTTCATGGGCAATCATAATTTGATCATGTATTTGTTGGCCATGAACAAAATCTCCTTTATTTGATGAGATAACCTTAGGAAGAACACTTTGGATGTGACTGGCTATAGTTTTAGAAATAACTCTGTAGATGGTGTTACATAATGATATAGGACAAAAATCTGACAGTTTAATAGCTCCTTTTGTCTTGGGGATCAAGACAATATGTGTATGGTTAATGGCCACTGGAAGTGCATCAGTGTTAAGAAAAGAAAGAGCGGTGTCAAGAAAAGGCTCACTAACAGTAGACCAATATAACTTGAGGAACACACCATTAATTCCATCAGGTCCTGCTACTTTTTGCGGGTTGGTCTGTTTGAAGGCAGCCACCACTTCCTCATTTGTAAAAGAAGCGGTCATAATAGCATACACTGATTCTGAAACTCTGTTCTCTACGCACGCAAACAAATGATCATTTGCATTAGGATGCGTGGTAGAATAAAGTTGATGGAAAAGAGTAGTTGCCATTTGTTCAATCATATCCCATGTAGTTGTAGTGTTATTGCTGTCATCTTTAAGCGCAGTAATTGTATTCCTACACTTGCGAGTTCTCATTCAGTTGAAAAAGAAAGATGAATTTCTATCCCTGGTAGTTATCTGAAATACCCCTAAATTAATTTAGGGGATTTCTTTTATTAAAAAATTAAATTATGATATGGAATAATGAATATTAAATTATTATATGGAATTGTGAAATTTATTTAGGGGTTTCTTCTATTTAACCCTAATTATTATACATTATTATATTATTATGAATTTAATAATAAGATTTATAAGTCAATAAATCTTGGGAAAATTATTAAACACTCCATATATATTATAAAGATTTTGGGAAGTTTTGGAACATTGTTTTGAAATATAAAAGTCAATATAAAATTCTAGAAACCTTAAAGCTTATTAAGCCTTGCTAGAGTTGACTTTTTGAGAATGGTCAAACCAGGCCATGAAACCTATACCAAAAAATAGATTATGAAAAACCATGAAGATCGATAAAAAGAATGTCAAAAACGGATCATCCTAGCCAAAGTTATGCTAGATTGAAGTTTTGAATCAAAATTTGAAGAAGTGCCACGTGTCGCTCTGTAATGGGTCGCCCACACTTAGCCGATTTCCTTCCCTGATTTTCGTAACCGATTTCACTTCCTAGCCCTAACTTTAGACGGCTATAACTTTCACATTTCTCAATATTTTTCCATGCCGTCTTCACCACTCTCTTCTCCTACAATTACTCTTTCCAACCATTACTCATACAAACCCTAGATCCTTCTGAGTCAACCGGAAAATCAAGCCAAAGTAGCCACCTTGCTAGGCTGTTTCCAGAATTCCGGAATTTCCTGCGTTTTCAGGTAACTTGCGTCGATCATAACTTCTTCGTTAATCAACCAAAATTCGATTTCTTTAGCTCGTTGTAAAGATCTCTAATCCCTCTACAATTTTCGTGTTTATGCCCAAGTATGAATCGCAACCAGTTGGGAGATATAGAGGTCTAAAGTTTCGGTTTCAACAGCACATAAAATAACACCGAAACACGAAGGTAAACTCGTGTTTTGTAACTTCAAAATCTTTTTGTATGGTGCGAGTTAGGATTAGTTCTAGTTATCAATGTGTAGAGCTAAGTTTCATCTTTCTATTGAGCCAATTAACAAAGCCTAAATCGATCTGTACAATAACTTATAGATCCTCGAAGTTGGCTTCACGAACTGATCGGAAGTTCGAGTTTTTCCAGAACCCGTTCTCGAATTCTCCTCCGATATTGCAATTCTGGTGAGTGTTTCCTCAAATTCTTCCGTTGTTGCTAATCTATACTTCATTGTCGACCTAACCCATGTCTCAATTTCATCAATTACGTGTTAGATTAGGAGAATTGGTACGATTTGTATTCGAAATCGACTCGGTACCGAAATAAAAACCTAACTCTCGAATCAGTTTCGAATCTTGGTGTATACTATATTAAAATTGGGGAAATCGGTACCAATAGAACCCAAATTTGATTACGAATCCATAGAAACAAAAATCACTCAATTTCGTTCTGTAGATTAGGAGTTATCATCGATTTAGTACTCGGGTCGCAATTTAGAATCGGGGAAGAACTTGAGTTTCAGGGACCGTCTGATCAGAGTTTAAAGGATTGGACGGTCCAGATTAGATCTGGCGATTTAAAGTTGTTTTAGGGTTTTAATAAATTCCAGTAAATGGTCTTAACTTGTTGGGTTAATTTAAATATCTTCCCGAATGTATTTTGACTTGAAATTTTAACCATAGATTCCTTATTTTATTTAGTTTATTTTGATGTAAATTATTATGGTTTTTGAGTTTTTAAACATAAGTTATGATTTTTACAAGTTACGGGTTTTCTAGAATTATTTGGATAAATTTAAAAGATATTTTTATGAATAAAATTTTTATAATATGTCTAAAATGTTATAGTTACTGTATATTAAATTTGGGAATTTTTGGGCAATGGAAAAAGGTTTTAAAAATTGTGTTTATGAGTTTTTCATAAGAATAACCTATAATATAAGGTTTTTAATGTAATAAAAAATTAAAGGGTAGTTGATTAATGAACTTTATAGGTTGGGGAAAATATAATAAGACTAATTAACATTTAATACAGTATGTTTATAATATTTTGGGTATTAACTTTGAGTGAGGTAAAAATTGTTACATATTTTATATATATGTTTATATGAGAGAAATAAATAGAAACTTATATTAAATCAAGGAATTTAACTAACTACTACATTTTATTTATTATATAATATGGAAGCTAATATGTTTAACTAAAACTAAGGGAAATACTTTATTTGTAAACCATAAATCAGTTGTGGATATGTCTAAAAGATATTAAATATAATTAAATACAATAGAATTTCTTAAAGAATGTTCTGGATAAATCTTAATATGTAGATATATATATTTATATATATATAAATACTAAAAATAGATAAATGAAATAAATTCCTTGTGAGAAATATAATAGGAAGTATATACATATACGATAAATTAATAAATAAAAGGAATAAAATACCTTATAGAAAATATATGAAGGAATTAATGAGTTAAACTAAACCTCTACATTAATAATAGAATACTATATGAGGTGGTTTATTTTATGGTTATGAATTGAGTTTTTAGTTACCTTTGAATTTCTAGGATTTATATAAACAGTATTAAAATACATGTATATATTTAGTCAGTGACCACAATGTAAATCTATAATTGGGTTAAGAAATTAATAAGTTGAAATTTAGGAATATTTGTAATTAGTTTACATAAAGTGTTACCAAATAGATCTTATTATTTAATTGATAATAAAATGAATGAAATACTTTTACATTTAAATGTTCTTATTATATAAAAATATAAAGTAAATGAGTTACTTTTACATCTAAATGTGAAGAGGATAAATAAGTCTAGATTTAATCATTTCTTAATATTTATAGTATTGAGTAATAACTTAATATCTTGTGATAAAATCATTAAAAGGATTATGATATAAAACTATATTAAACTATGATTGGGGAATTAATCTAAATAATAATCCTTACGTTCTTAGAATTTGATAAGCCATATAAAATACATTTAATACCAATGTTCAGGATGTGAGTTTATAATTAAGTAATGTATGTAGTAGTTAGAATTTATAAGAAGGTTATAAATAGAAATTAGATACTTAAAATCTTTAAACCTTTAATTAGATGAAACTAGGTTACATAAGATATATATTGATATACTTTACGGTAATGGAAATAATGATATGTTGTTTTGAATATAAAATATGAGAATTTTCATAATGGTTTATCTTATTAAATAATTAACAATTTCACTTGCGAACCAGAATTTAATTCTCTGATAAATTCTACTCTATGTAGATATATTGTCCATCCTAAATACAATAAGGAAAGTAATTTATTAAGTTATTCTTTTGAAACCTTAGGTTTAGTAAAACAATTTAAAACGTATTTAAGGCTTAAGTTTATTGAAGTTTAGTACAAGAGGATTATACATAGTCTATAGAGTGTATGTGTGTAAAGATAAAACATTTAGGAGATTAAAGGTAAGTAAGGATACATAAAAGGTTATCTTAAAACACCTTATTATATATGATTAAGCAAATAATATACCTTATGAATAATAAATGCAAGAGTTCGATAAGTCTAAGTTAACTATAATATAGTTGTTTCAATATGAGAGGTAATTCAACATCTTATGACAAGATTATTAGACGGTTATAATAGAAAGTCATTCTGAACTAAGGATATGTAGTTAGTTTAGTGGCTCAATTGAGTTATAATAAAATGTATCTACAACGTTATGATTCCAATATACAAGATGTAGATCTTAATTAAGTTATGGGAAAGACTTAATCATAATGGGCTATACAACGATCTCAGATAACTCAAAGATTATACATAACTTTAAGTGAGGGCTTAAAAGACAATTGAGACTTTGGAATAAGAGTAAGGAGTTTATTTAAGCGTAACATAGGTTACAAGTGATTGATAGATTACCTTTAATATTCTTCAGAGTACTGTTGATTGTTTGCGCAAGTTGACTAGAACTGCTACAACGTTATCCATACGATTTCTCGTACTCAGCTTGATGTGTTTTTGGACTTTATGGAATGTTTTGTACGATTTCTCGTACTCAGCTTGTTGTGTTTTGGACTCTATGGAATGTTTGTACGATTTCTCGTACTCCGATCTTTTGCTGATTGACATGTGGAATGTTTTGGAAAACGCTAACTGACTTAAAGAGGAATTTTTAAAAAGGAATTGGTTGTGTGACTAACTCAGCTTGTGTGACTAACTGAGCCTTGGATGTGGAACTCATTTGGGTATTGGTTTCTTCTATTTGGTGTCCCGTTAGACATTGACTGCTTAGGGTTTACGCTTCTGCACTCTGTAGGACTGAGTGTTTTTGGTATTGCTTGGGTAGTTGGTGATCTAGTGGGAATTTGGAAAAGGTCAATCTTGGAAATCTTTCTTTCGACGTGCGCGCGTCTTCAATGGTAACAGCAGGGGGCTGTATATCCCTCGCCCATAGGGCATGAATTTAACAGCAGGGGGCTGTATATCCCTCGCCCATAGGGGCATTGATATTAAACAGTGAGGGGCTGTATATCCCTGTCCTTAGTGGACGTGATAGACAGTGAGGGGCTGTATATCCCCTGTCCTTAGTGGACGTGATAAACGTGAGGGGCTGTATATCCCCTGTCCTTAGTGGACGTGATTGGCGGTGGGGGCCATCTCTCCCAGTTGAAACTATTCCACTCTTGAGTTCTTGGTTCTGGATCTGTTTAAACATTCCTAGTCCTTTGTGGCTATCTGAGTTTTCTACTCCTAACGGGAATTGGGTTTAACTAAGGAAATGGACGCTTACTAACTATGTGTGTGACTACTTAAGTGGATGACTTGGCTTGGAAGTTCTTTATCTCTATCTTTGTCTTGTTTCTTTTCTCTTTAACTTGATGTTTTGAAGTGCTTTACCTCTGTTTTACTTTAAGAGTTTGTTTTCATGTTACTGTTTATTTTGAAGAGTTATGTTTTTATAAGTTTGTTTTTTGGAGAATTGTACCAGTTCCATTCCAGGGAACTGACTCCCCCTCTCGGGGTGGGCTGCTTGGTTTCATCTTGCAGGTACGAATTGATTTACAGGTGGCCACGAAGGAATGAGCGATTGGGACGGGACTAGGTTTTGTGGAGAGTTAATGTGTTTAATTTCTATTTTGTTTGTGTTAAGTTTTTCTCGAGTTCAGACCGTAGCTTTTGTAGATTGTAAGTTGTAATGGTGAGGTTTGGTGCCGGGTGTTTGGAACCCGATGGTCTGTAATCGCCTTAGAGTTTTATTTCCACTGTATTTATGGTTAATAGGGGCGTTACATTATCCATTGTGTGCGTGACTGTTGGTGCAACCTGATTTCTTCTTTAAGATAGAGCATCCAAAGTCGTATTCAAAGAAGACCATGACGCGAGATTCTGAGGAGTTGGTAAATGCTGCGTAATAGATTCAGTTGATGCTTAATTTTTATTGATATGCTGCTTCTCTTGCCAATATTGTTTCCTGCCCCATTTCCTTAAGTGATTACCAAAATTCTTGACTTTAGTTTGATAGTCTGAAGATGCGTCAAATTATGACCAACACATTGGACCTACAGCTTGCATTCCTTGTCTGATGCCCAGTAGTTCTCAATGAAATGGCTTTGCCCGCGTCTAATTGAAGGTTGAAAATTAACTTAACAAGTCGATGGTCAGAACGTCCCCATTTCAAGTGATTTTTTGCATCAGGAAACATCAAGGACCAAGAATCATTGCATAGAAACGATCGAGCCTGCTCTTGACAATCTGTTGATTCCTATTTCTATTGTTATAATATAATGCGGCCAACAAACCAAGATCCTGAAGCTCACCATCTTGGAGACATTCTTTGAATGCAGTCATTGAAGTATTAGGGATCTCCTCTACCCAGATGCTCATTTGCATACAAAATCCCCTCCCAATAACCAAGACCTGCCCATTAAGAATAAAGATAACGCATGAGGTGAAGGGTTTTATATTTCTGGGAGGCATTGGACCAACCGTACACACCATACAACCGCCATTTCACACCCGTGAGGGTAGTAACTAAACAATCTACATGATACCCAGAATAACTCAAAAGAAACATCATAAGTTTTTCCAAAACAAAGCTACGCCCCCCCCCAACTTGAAATACCCCAAACCTTTATATGTTGTTTAAATACTAAAATATGGTATAATAAGGCTAAAAAGTGCCTTAGAAACATTAGTGAACAATTTAAACTATAGAAAAACTATAAAATACCATAAAGGCAATTAGAGCAAAATGTGCTCTAAGCTTGGGATAACCTTGGTTTAGACTCTAAGAGCCTACCAAGACCTTATTTACATGTTAATGAACTTTTAAATCAATTACCAAAGAAAACCAAGCTTGAAAAAAGTTAAAACACAAAATGTGCTTTAAGGAGTCTTAAAGCACATTTTTGAAAAATTGTCTTGTAAATGGGTTTTGAATGGCTAAATGTCCATCATTACTCTTTAATTAACATGTGTACTACTTAGTATCACATTAGGAAGTCAATCAATGGGAAATCGAAAATTTCACAATTATGTGTCTTGGTTAGTGAATAGTAACCAAATAGTGCTAGTTTAAGACTTAGTCAATGTAAATCAACTAAATGGTAAACAAAGACCATGAAACCCCATTTGACTAAGGGGGCCGGTTTTCAAGGGTGACTCACCACACTTAGTTAACTAAATAATGAAGAAAGCAAAAGTAAGTAAAAACACTATTCACCTTTTCACTTAAATATCTTTCAAACTTACCTCTCTCTTCATTCTCTTCTTCCTTTCTCATTTCCCGCCGTCTCCAACCTTTCCTCCCTTCCCATTCACGGTTTGCTACAACACTATACTACCTCCATCTTTGATTGTCCATATCTCTCTATGCACCAAAATTAATTTCAAGACCACCATTCTCTTCGTTTAGTCAAGCTCTACAACTTGTTTTTCAAAACTCCAAAACCTCCATTTCGGTGCCAAGAGGAATCACCATGGAAGGAGCTTGAGCTCATCTTTTTACACCTTATTGTCTCCTTTGCTTCAAGGTAAGGAAACTCAAAGAAAAACTTCATTTCCTTGTTTAATATGTGACCGAAATCACCTCTTCATGGTGTTTTCTTTGCTCATTCTTAGTTCATTCCAATCTTCAAAGGACTAGGTGGAGTCCTCTCTTTCTACTTAATCCATTTCCCATCAATTCTAAGGTAACATTCATTTATGTGTTTTAAAACATTGTATAACCTAAGGTTTATTAATGAGTAAGCATGAAGCTTAATGCTCATTATCTTTACTTGTGTATGGATAGAAGGTTGACAAGTGATCAGTTCCCTTGCTAATTTTCAATCCAAGGAAACAAAAAGAAGTTTGGAAGCAAAGAGGTAAATAACCTAACCTAATGTGCCTTAGGAAAATTGAGCTCTAAATGCTTAATAAACAATCTAAGGAGCCAATGGTAAATGAGCTAGAAAACTATCCTCAAAGAGGCTATTAAAGGCATATGAAATGATGTGTGTAATTGCAGGTCAAAGGCAAAATAATGTGGGAAATTCAGTGTTTATGGTTTATGCAATTTAAGGGCCTAAGTGCCAAGCAATTTAAATTATGCACTATATTGTGATGTAGTGTAGTTTAAGGCTTAGATGTGTGTAAAGAACATTTTTATGTGAATAAATGTTCTTGAGTGTTTAAAGGTGAAAAACCTTGTGTTTTGGGTGTAAGGAAATACTAACAAGCTATGTCAAAATTTGAGTAGAAAGTAGGAGTTTAGGTGTTTAAATGATGTTTAGTGACCTAGGATAGTACTAGGAATTGTAAAGGTTTAAGCTTGTGAAAGAAAGGGAATTAAGATGTTCTAGGTGTTAAAATGCATGGGCATTGTCTTGAGGAATCTAGTGTCATTAGGTGATGATGATACATCAAAGTCATGGAGGAAAGTAGTTAAGACTAGAGACAATTGTTGAACAAGAAAGAATTGTGTTTTGAGAGTATAAGTGTGTATTGGAGGAAAAATAGAAAGAGCTTGTGTAATAGAGGTTTCTGGGTAAGAATAATGCTTAAGGAGTAGAGGTAGTATAAATAAGGTAACATTTTGGTTAGTTGGTGTAGTAGACATAAAACTACACTTAGAAAACTTAAGAAAAATATCACAAGTGTTGGTGAATTTGTAAGGAATTGAGTGATGGATTAGACAAGCAAATAAAAGAGGTTTAAGGTGCCAAATTAGTGTTAAAACATGTTTGGATTTATGTAGGAACATTGGGAGAAGGTTAGGTTTGGATTGGAGGTTGAAAAGTGGCTGAAAAACAAAGTTCTGTAATGATCCTGGAGTGGTCCGGGTTTGCAAATTGGTACCTAAACCCGGACCCCCAAAAACATACCCGAGGATTCAATTATGTATGTGGTCCGGGTTGTATCTCGGTACATAAACCCGGACCATGTGAAAATGTAGGGCAGATAATCTTGCGATGAGTTGGTAGGGTTTGTAACCTCGGACACAAACCCGGACCACCCTAAAAGTGTTCCAGAAAGTGTTTTTAGGCATTTCCAAGTGGGGGATTTGAATGTTAAAGATAATATATGATGGTTAGGACATGTTGGTGACTTTTAATGACCATTAGTAGGGTGAACAAGTGTAGGTTAAGTATGAAAGTATAACAAGTTATGTGAAGTAATTAACTAACTAGAAGTCAAATACGGTAATTAACCGACATTACTAATGTGTATAGGAGTTGCCTACGGTGGGAAACCAATCGAAGCAGGGACCAAGGTATGGTTTTCTGCAGTCTGTTGCCTACCGGTTTACACCGGCTTGTGTGATGTTTGTTTTTCTGTGTGTTTATGACCTTGTAAGACTTAAGTCATGAAATGAGTTACAGTTGTTAAATTATTGTGATGGTGAGTTATGTCTCATTTCCCTTGTGTGTGTCTAACTCGACCAAACACTTGCTTGTGAATTAACTTATTAAGTGTCAATAATGAGACTTCTACAAGTACTAACGGGGAAGTGAGGAGTCCGGTCGTTCCAGCCACGCGTGTGATGAGGAGTCGTTGTCATAACCGGTTCGATTCTCTTTGTAGTTATGGTTGTCTTCTCTTTGGTTTTCAACCTCCTTTAGCTTATCCAGGCATTTTACTGACTCACGTGGGCCACTGGGGCATATATGTTCGGTGTGTGGATTACTATATCTGATGCACCTATGGGTTAAGTTAACCGTTCATCTAACAAGACGGTAACGAGTTATGTAATGAGCTTAGCATGAGTCTGGCAGCAGTCTCTAGGCTCTCCGGGTGAAGACTATGTTGGTACGGTTCCAAAGAGAACCACACTGTTATGTTATGTGATAAAGTTGAGATGAAATTCTGTTGCTATGTTACGTTATTTGTATGTTAATAATCAATGCCATGTTATCATGACAATTGGTTGTGTGTATCCCGGTAGTCGATGGGCTGCACGTTAGCCATACCAGCCATGAGTTTGATGAGCCCTTTGGGCACCATATGTTTTCCTATGTTGCAGGATGAGGATCGAAGAGGCGGAGAGTGGCTCTAGATTCTAGGTTTTATGAAATACTTTTGATGGTTTTGGATGTTCGGACCCGGGATGCGCCTGTGCTCCGGGCGGTATTTTGGTTCCGTTGTTATTACAGTGGCGGTGTATTGATAGTATACTTATGGATGTAAATATTAATACTCGGTATTGTTGATTATGTATTTATGGTTATTAGTTCTATGCTCGAGAGTCTGATCATCAGACCGGTACAATTTGTATGTATTCTGCCTTGTTAGCCACGTGGGTGGCTAACGCGTGTAGCACCAACCCGTTTAGTTATTGTTCTAGTTGTTTATTTCCGCTGCGATTTAGTTAGTGTTAAGTGCGTAGTAGGGGTGTTACAGGCCCATACAATCACCTGATAACCAGTCAAAGATCCCAACGTAAAACCTACACAAGCCATTTCAGAACTACATAATTTGTTTCTGTTTTAACACAAATGTGGGTGCTCATTCCCTGATTACATCCAAAACCAACCTAACTGCCGCTGGAGCACCCAAACACGGTTAGTTAATCACTAGTAAACTCATTAACTGGACACCTTGGGATCCCCACAGTAGCCTGAGAGATGTGGGTGAATCGACCATTCTTTCCGCGCTAGCAGCCTCCTTCATAGAGTTAAAGCTCGTCAATCTCATAGGAAATCGAGGTGGAATGCACATCCTCCATCTTGTGCTTCCTAGCAGAACTGTCAGCCTCAGGAATCTCGCCCTCATCTAGCTCCGGGTTATGTGTAGGAGATTGAGCATGCGCCACATCCATCGGCTGAGGCGTGACATCAGAGTGAGCAACCAGAGTAGCTGGGTTGTGCGGAGTGGTGCGCAGAACATTCAGAGTTTCAGTTTCATTATAGTCAAGGCGCTGTCGACTTGGACCGAAGCTAAGAGGGCTGACCCTCAACCAAACACCATATGGAAAGTCATTAGCTATAGCTTCAGTGCGGTATGGACAGTCCCGTGCTAGATGAGTGAACTTACCACAGTGGAAACACAGATTAGGTAATCTTTCATAAATAAGACGCAAGATTGCAGGTTTACCTCCAACTTAGATCATGACAAAATGTAGAATGGATTTAGTAACATCCATTTGAACATTAATGCGCATGAAGTTACCTGGAAAACGACGGTCTAAAGTATGATACTCCTGAAAATGGCCCATCCTGTCTCCAATGCGTTTGGCAAAAGTGGGAGTCATAAACGAGAGTGGCACGTCATGAACCCTTACCCAAAACGGTGCCCACTGAAAGGAATGATCCAGGGGAGAAAGATACTGGTCTACCTCTAAGAGTACAAACAGATTACCATCATACATCCAAGGACCACGACCAAGGACTTCAGCCACTTTCTCCTCATCAACAAATTGAAGCATGTAAATCCCAGAACCGAGATTACTGATGGACAGTTCATTCTCTATCTCCAAACGGGAAAGGGAACACTCCATCTCTTTGAGATCGACTTCCTTTGACATGAACAACTTGCCCAGAAGGCAGCTTCGAAATTGAGTTGGTGATGTTTCTTCCGGCAAATGGCAACGTCGACAGTTGTTTCCTCGTCGGCGGTAAGTGCAAGGCCCGCACATTGATTCGTAATTGCATCCATGTTGTGGGAGGAGGAAAGCCATGGGAGAGTTGAAGAGAGGCAACTGAGTACTGAAAGTGTGGAGGAAAGCCAGGAAAGGATCGATGATGATAGCAGAAGGTGTGAGTGGGCTTACAGGATTGTCATCACAATTTAAACTAGCGTAAACGCGGTTTGGCTGAAGCTTAAGCGGTGAGAAAGCTGTAGCATGCAATGATTTGCATGATTTAGGTTGTAGAGTTGTTGACAAAGGGTTAACATATGGCGAAGAAGAAAATCGGGAGGAGATATACAAAAGGTGGCCATTAGAGAAGGGGAAGATAGCCAATGCATGGCGGAGAAGACGGAGGGCCGTTCACGCGCTGAGAGAAAACCTACCTTGGGAGGAAACTATTCAGGCATGTCTTCCCGCTTCATAGTTTTATTTATTTTTATTCTTTTTTAAAAAAATTATTTGCCTACCAATAGAGATAAGAATAACAAAAGAATGGAAGACCTCATTCCCTCAATCTTTTTGAAATTTTCACTCCCCCAATCCTGCATCTATTAACAGATAAAGGAAATTAAAGAAACACGAGAAAGATACAAAAAAACACTCAATAGAGATAGAAAGTAAGGAAGGAACTGAGACACCAATCAAATTTACAAAGTGCAACCATGAGAGCAGCACACCCATGAGCGCAGTACAACTTCAAGCCTAAGAACCCTTCGTCATGCCCCACCATTTTCCAGTTCAGATTGAGAGGAAAGAGCGCCATGTTTTATATCAGGTAATAGCACGAAGCCTGGTCGATCGAAATCTCAGCACATCTCTTCCGTGCCCTTTTGAGAATTGCAATTGAATCATACCTCGGCTATAGAAGCTTATTATGCTATTTGTCACAAGTTATGAGTTAGATCGTTTTATGATCCTAACATTTACATTTTGTTGATTATATTATTTCATATGTTGCAATTGCATTGTCACTGGATGAAGATCCTATCTTGTCATTTAAAGATTGAAGATGGAGAACTCATAATTATGAGAGTGTCCACTTTCATAATGCTTATCCTTTAACTAAAAAATTTTATATTCCAAATCTTAGAGCTATTATATATATGACTGTTGCATGACTATTTATTCATGTTTCTTCATTGTTTAATTGTTACTATATATATATAATTCAATATTTATCTTAAAATCCGATGATAAAAATAAAAGCTGAGTTATCTCAGAAAAAAGTAATACTTCGCAGCATCTTCCATATTATTAACTTAGCTGACGAACTTAGATTTCTTATTAAGTTATATAATGCCATCTTTGGACAACCTAATTTAATTTAATTTTATCAAAAGTAGTTTATAGTTTTAGGGTTGTAACTACATGTGTTTGGGAGAGGAATCAATGAGAAAAAGTATATGGTTTAATTCATGTCCATGAGTTATTTCTTTTCAAATTGGATGATTAAATTAGATGGCAACCCAATAAACTTGAAATAATTGTTAAACCCACTTGGGAGTTTTTAATTAAGGAAAGACGGTTACAACTGTCGTTGGAACGTATCGTTACGTTATTTTGATAATTTATTTATTGAAATCAAAATCCTGCGACCATTTAATGCTATTAGCTATTGATTGGCGAGTTGCTGTGTTTTATTTGAGTTCAAACTAGCATAAACTGAGTACGCCGTCCTTCGATGTTCTAGTTGCTTCCGAATTCAATCCGACTATCACACAACCGGTTGTACGATATTTACGTACATTTCGAACATTCTTCACAATTAATTTGAACAATTATCATATAAAGTTGAACAACTTTCATAATAACATATGGACTTTTTTACATCAATATGAACAATCAATACAAAAACTTGAACAACGTTTGAATTTAATGAACGATTGTACGATGCTCACCGTACAACCGGTTGTACAATAGAAATTGCCCGATTAAGTTGCCACCCAGATTTCGATTCGAAGTTCCGATAAAAAAAGGGGATTTCGCGTGTATGCAGTTCGCAGATATAAGCGTTAATGAGGGCTTCGATTATCTAGTTCGGATTTCCCTTGCAATTAACATGTTCGATCAAATATCAAGCTTGTTTCCGTTAAGCAATGTAATTGGCTTTGTTGATACTTTAATACGGGCTATTGTAGGGAGACATAGAAAAAAAGTATCATTAATCTAACTATATTCCATGGTCGTATGTTTATATGGGCAGTGATATATATTTATGCTTTCATTAACATATGTATATATTTCTCTTGCTCTTTTCTTTGTAAATGTTGAACTTCTTTTTTTTTTTTATCTACGACAGATGTTTATATATAGCACGTTATTTGTAGTCCGTGAAATTCACACCAGCAACCAGTCATCATTCCATGGTTACCAGTTTTTGCCACAAAAAGTGGAACTTGATAAGCTGACTAAGGTGGAAGTTGATAAACAAAGAGAGAAATCTTTATTGAGAAGAAGAGTTTCTTGGTACAGAGATGAGTCGAGAGAGAGCAGTCATTTGAGAGAGGAAAAAGTAGTTCTACTATATTACACTCCTTACATATATACTCTCTGACTATATACGGGGTAGGTGATATAAGATGTACATACCAGTATACATAACAATATATTATGTACTACTATATTATCCTAATACCCCCCTCAAGACTTAGATTGTGTCAATATAAGTCTTGGCTTAGGCCGGTCTCATGCCGAGTTTAGGTAGTGTGGACTGGTACACTTTCCCGGTTAGGTTTGTCAAAATGTCTTCTAGCTGCTGAGAACCTTGGACATACTCGACCTGAATCAATCCTGCTCGCAGCTGGTCTCGCATGTAGTTGCTGTCAAGTTCTATGTGCTTCGTCCTCTTGTGTGCCACCGGGTTTTGGTGATGTGTATTGCAGAAAGGTTATCACACTTCAATGGCACTGGTTCAATGCTTGTGATTTCCAATTCATGCAAAAGCCTTGTTAACCAGCTGATTTGGTGGTGACTTGGCATCGCTCTGTATTCAGCTTCGGCGGAGGAGAGGGCGAGAGATACTTGCTTTTTGGACTTCCAACTTAGCGGGGAGCCACCGAGAGTGATGAAATAACCTGAAATAGACTTTCTCGTGATTGGACATGATGCCCAATCAGAGACACAAAAAGCCAACAGAGTTAAGTTAGTATTCTTGTTAAAAGAAATGCCAAAACCTAAAGTGCCTTTCAGATAAGCAAGTGTGTGTAAAGCTACTTTGAAATGTGCATCAGTAGGTTTTTGGAGAAATTGACTTAGGTGCTGAACAGTATATGCCAAGTCAGGTCGAGTGCTGATAAGAAAATTCAGTTTTCCTACCAGTCTTCTATAGAGTGTAGGGTCTGGATGGAGTTCACCTGTTTCTGGGTACAGTTTCTGGTTGAGCTGTAATGGTGCTACTGCTGTATGACAATCCTACATATTAAATCAAGCAAAATCTGTGTAGCATACTTGCGTTTAGTCATTATTAACCTGTCATGAGCATCAACAAACTCCATACCGAGAAAGAAGTTAATTCTGCCCAGGTCTTTTATCTTAAAAGCATGATGCAGATGTGTTTTTAGATTCTGTTTTTACCTGTGACTAAGATATCATCAACATAGACTCCAAGAATGTGTGTTGTCCATTTTGTTTCTTAAGGAAGAGGGAGTAGTCGTTTTTGGATGGTTTATATCCTAAGGTTTTGAGAAAACCTCCTACTTTATCGTACCATTGACGTGATGCTTGTTTAAGTCCATACAAAGATTATGCAGCTTGCAAACTTTGTTAGAACCTTCTACCTCTAGGCCTTGAGGAACTTTCATATACACATCTTCATTAAGATCCCCGTGGAGAAAAGCATTACTGACATCTAATTGGTCAATAATCCATCCCCTTTTGACTCCCAAAATTATTAGAGCTCTAACTGTGGTGAGTTTAACTACGGGGGAAAAAGTTTCTTCATAGTCTAGACCATACTTTTGTGTGAAACCACGGACCACTAATCTAGCTTTGAAACGCTCTAGGGAACCATCAGCTTTAAACTTGGTTTTGTAGACCCATTTGCAAGTTATAGGTTTCTTTCCTTGGGGAAGGTTGACAATGGTCCAAGTTTTATTTTCTTGTAAAGCTTGAAATTCATGTTTCATGGCTTGGATCCACCTAGGGTATTGTATGGCTTCTTCATAGCTGGTGGGTTCTTTTAAGGTTAAGATATGGTCTAGGCGCTTAGTGGTGGTCATGGGAAGAGAAAGAGTTGTGATTGTGTTTTGAGGAATGATGTTTGTTAAGGTGTCAAGGGGAAGAAGAGAGTTAGACAGAGGAGGAGTGGAGAGTTGTTTCTGTAACACCCCTACCGCTAATACCATCATTTTTGTCCAATCACCTCATACTTACATACCTTCGCAGCGGATACTTACTTACGCAACGGTTGGTGATACAATGCCGTCAGCCACCCACGTGACTAACAAGGCCTACTACTACTTACAACATCGGTATGATGGACCGGAATACCCGAGTACTATACAATTACAATACATACTTCAATTACCAACCAAGTACTACAATGATCCATTCAATACAATACTCCATAATACAATACATTACAATACACCGAGTTTACTAAGATCCCAAATCCAAATACAACAATCCTTTCAAGTTTATACATACTCATTAAGAGTCTAGCATCTACCCATTCTCACAACTACATACTTTCCAATAAATATGGTGTACCCCTTGGTACACTTCTACATCAAAGGCTACAAGCCCAATACAATTCTCTACTATCTACCATTCTTTACTAGCTATCTAAGTATAGCCGCCGGCCTTTCACTAGGACCATAACTGCTTCGGGTACCTGTACAATAAAAACAATGCCCCTAGGGGCTCAGCTTACGCTGCATATGACTTCCGCATACCCCGCGTACTAGCGAGGGTACGTCGACCACTTGGTCGAATACATGCAGTTCATTTTACTAATACATACATACATACATACATACATGCTTTCATTCATAATACTACAATACTACACAAGGAATACATACATACACTTCAATACATACAAGGAAGACAATACAAGTCAACCAATCATACTTACCTTTATGGAATTACGCTTACACAATACATACACCATACTTGTTAGCTCCTTTTACCCACCCGGGTTAATCGGGTGGAGATTACTCTTTTACTCAAGGTCAATGACTTACACACCAGCCAAGACCATTACTCATACATACTTTACTTACTTACTTACTCAAGTCAAGTCATAGTGACCTCCGGGCAGGGACTACACCGTCCCACCACCGGGCTTTACTGTGGCTCACCAATCTAGGATGCTACCCACTTAAGGGGTTTGGTCCATAGAAAGGATTCAGGCCTGGAATCGGATCCAACCTCTTGGTGTCTCCTCATCCTCACGCGTGGCCAAAACTATATCGGACTTCTACTCATTCCAATTTACTCAATACTTACGTTAGGTAGTTAGGAATTAGTAGAAGTCAACACATCCATACCACACCATAATGCATTACACAAGTACACTACAAGGTACGCATACACTTCATTATCATCCATTCATTTCATGAATTATACGAACTAAGTGTTCAAGGCAATATAGCAAGAACAATATAAAACAAGCAAAAGTAAGTGCATTAAAGTCCGATTCATGCATTTATCTTATTTAGGTGATCAATTAAGCACACAAATCGGGGTAACCAGGTTAGGATACAGAGCATGAATAAATCATACCGTTCACCGTCATACTCGTACTTCCGGTTTTCCTTCGGAGTTCAACTATTCGAGTCCTATACATACATAGGGTTGCATGGTAAATAATCTATCATTGACCCACTCATTCCTTCACTAATACTTCCAATGTGTACTCACTAGTCCTTTACATTCCTTACTTGATTTGAAAATCATTCTTCTACCCATTACTTCTTGAACTTACTTTCTTACTCATGTACTTATTTTCTTACCATTTTTATTCCTTTAATGGTGTATTACCAAAGTCCCATATACATATGATTACCATTTTTTTTGTTTTTTTTTTGTTTTGGGGTCCGAACGACCCAGATGTGACCCGACCGACCCAAAACCCTTTGGGTCGGTCGAAGTCAGAAAGATTTCGACTCTGGAATTACCGGGACCGACCCACGACCGACCCAACCTCCTGGGTCGGTCGAAGTCAGAAACTTCGACCTCTGCAAATTCTACACTCAACCGACCCACGACCGACTCACCCGTCTGGGTCGGTCGAAGTCAGTAAGTTCCGTTCCAGTGATTTATGCCCCGACCGACCCACGACCGATCCAACCTTCTGGGTCGGTCGAGAGCAGAATTGTCCTACAGAATTTGTTTTTGCTTCCTTTTCTTACCCATTCCTTTCCCAATCTTCCTACATCCATCCTAACATGTTTTGGTAGCATCTAGGCTTCCTAAAATACCTTAGTTCATCCATTAAATCACTACTAAATTCATTTCCCATCCTTACATTGATTGACACAATTTCCTCATTTCCATTCCAGCACTCATACTAATTTTCTTTCTCCAATGCTACAGATTTTTGTTCTAACATTTACCATTCAATTCCCTCTACCAATGCTACTCCTAGCATTCTAAATGCATTACTTTTATCCTAGTTCCATCTCATTACTTAACTCTTCTCCAAATCTGTTTCAAGGTGTTAAACTACTCACCTAAGGTTCTCCAAATACACCTAGTTCCTCCTAGTTTCTCCAATGCATTTTAACACTTCATGCTACAGATTTTACACCCTTTCATTCTCATACTACAATTACCACTCCATGGTTACTTAACATCTCTACTTAACCCAATACACATCTTGGTCCTCCCATTCACCAAGTCATCCAAAAATGCATATTTCCTACTAAAATTTTGCCATGGTTTACCTACAATTCTAACTTATCCACATACATCCTTTCTCACCAAATTCATTCCTAAACTAGCCACACCCATACAAGGGTCCTACCAGCACTCAAGCAATACCAATTCATCAATACTCCCTCAAACAACAATACTAATACACATACACAATTTATTTGGCTCTAAGGCCTACAATTCAAATACTAGTTCACAAATACTCAAACTTCCATAAACTACAATACTAATACAATATTTGGGGTCTTTAATTAGTTTACCCATTCCCATTACGCCAATGCATTAAATTTAGCATTAAGAAGGAGCTCTTACCTTAGCTCTTAATTTCCTTCTTTCTTTTCCAATTCTCCTCCTTCTCTCTTTCTTGCACAAAATCGGTCATGTGGGGAATGGAGCTGCCAAACTCCATTCCCATCACCCAAGGAACACAAAAACAAGTGTAATTAAAATTCTAACCCTTAGATTTATACTAATTCATTGAAGTGCTTAAAACACAAATTCTAGGGTTTACCTTTGGAGTCTTTTAAGAGGGGTTTTAGCCCTTGGTTCAAGAAGGTGATTCCACCACCATTGGAAGGTTGGAATGATTCTCAAAAGAGAGAGAAAAATAGCATTACAAATGGGCAAAAATCGGTTACAAAGGAGAGTGGAGGAAACATGAGTTTTTCATGGAGATTTTTACCTTAATGGAGAGAGGAGACTCCAAGCTTTACATTGATGCCATTTTCTCTTCAAATGGGGAAAACCCATGGAGATGAACTTCCTCATTTTTGGATTTTGAAAAGAGAGAATGGTAGAGAATGATGAGAGGAGCAAGAATATGCACTTATTTTTGCATTTGGAGTTCAAATGAGACTAGAGCATGCAAGAGAAGTGAGGTAGCCATTGAAGCTTTCTTTGGAGCTTCAAAATCTCCAGCAACAAGGGGAGAAAGAGAGAGAAATTGGTGGGGGAGAAGGAAGGAAGGAGAGAGATGAGGGAAATGAGAGGTGAGAGAAAAGTAGGTCACCTTTTTCACTTTTGTACTTTTTGCTTTTTGACTCTTTATTTAATGCTAGTGTGTGTGTGTGTGAGGGGGTTAATTAGCTCCTAAAAACCGGCCCCCACATTAATACTAGTTGGAGCGTTTTTCATCTTTTACAGAAAACGCTCGTTAATTTACCCGGTTTTGGTACTATCCACTAACCGGGCCCGTTTTCCGGAATTTTCTCGTTTCTTTAATTTTATTAGTTATTAAGCTTCCAGTAATGCTTAATTATAGTTATTTAATGAACTATAATTTTTTACGGGTTCGTCTGACCACTCAAAGTCACGTTTTCGGGTTTTCTCGAAAAACATGCGCTAAAGCTCTATTAGCGTTTTAATACATTATTTGGATCCATTTTCTTCGGGAATCGTTCCCGTACACTAATTAGGCATGAATAAGCCTTTAGAATTCATATAGTACTCTAACCGAGGTCTCATACCTCCTATGGTTATTTAAACGTTTATTTAGTGTTTTTCGCTTTTTAGGTGTTTCTTCTTCATTTCTTTTGGATTTATTTTTCCTTACCAATATTACTTAGGCACTATTAAGCCCTTAAATACATATTAGGATAATTTTAATCACTATATTTAAGTTCGGGGTATTTCAATCTACCCCCTTAAGAAACTTTGTCCTCAAAGTTGTTCAAGGTTATAGGATTACTATACTCACTCATTCATACATGTCTAATGCCAAAGTCATACATTCCTCCTCCTTACAATTCCCAAATCCATTACTCAAGGTCTCTACATACCATACCATGCAAGTATACTACAATCACTCCGATCCGCATTACAACCAACCATCTGGTATTACACTACAAGGTTTATACATACATACAATGCAACACTATCCCCAAAGCAATGCAATACACACTACGATCCCGCAGGCACTCCGGTCATCTAGACACAGGACTCCTCTATGTCCTGCTGCCCTTGGAATAATAGAATATGATATACTACCACCGTTCTCCGGTATAAGCTTCCAACAAATTCTCAATCTCCAGTCTAAGGGAAATCCTTTCGCAACTACTAGTTAGAAATCTTTCTAAAACACAACAACTCCAAATTCTGGTTTATGTTCATTACGTCTATCCTATGCGTGATTCTTGTGACCACTTGAGGGGAGCTTTAAGAATCATTCGACCCTGATGTGATCAACATCAGTGTTGAACTATCTTTCCACCCCAATTTGTGTTCGGTTTCCCTTGATTTGATCAGGATCAAGTTCTACTTCCCACATCAATTTCAAACAATCAAATAATTCAATTAATTTAATTTTCTATCTTTTACTCTTCTAGTCATGATTACAAATTCACACATCTCCAAAGGATGGAATTTAGTCCATCGATCATCCTCACTCTACTTCCAAATACTTTACTTCGAGATTCAATGCCTACGACCTCATTTCATCGACCTTCGCTACTTTCATCCATTACTCTCCATCATCTCAAATGATCTAACTAAGGAATACAATACTTATGAAATTCAGTCGTCCTCAATTTACTTCCAATGACTTACCTACGAATACACTACTCATGGGCTCCATTCATCTACTACTCTTAATCAATCCGTACTATTTCTTTAAAGGATACAATACTTGTGGAGCTCCGTCCACTACTCATTCTCAATTGTCTCAAAATAACTTCTCAGTTCTACATCGGTTTTATACCGACTCATGCATCGTAATGCCATGTCTAAGTTCAAATAGACATACACTATAGGGATTATCATTTCCCCAAGAGTTACTCTACTCCTCTTTACTAATACTTTTACACTGGGGTTACAAGATAGGTATATTCATCCTATGGTATTCACATCTCTCGTGCCTAATTACCACAATTACAATATGAATGAATACGTATGTTTATTTAACATAAGTACCAATCATCAAATAAATTCTCATTTGTGCTATGCACATTATAGTTTACGTGCTTTATACGTGATACTTACATTCAGCGGTTTTCGCTCTACCCCCCTTAAAAGGGATTACATTACACCCACGTAATCTACCATATGTTATTATTGAACATTGGTTCGCTCAATTCGGGCAATCTGAAGCATTTTCTTCCCTACTGTCTACTATACAATATACTTTGGTCAAAGGGTCTTAATCATACCAATGGTTTAGTCCTTGCACCAAGAATTTCTATTAGAGTTTATTTAACTCATAATTAATTCGGTTCTAGCCTATTAGGCTTCAAGGCATTGATAGCCATTCTCTCAAACTTACTAGGTGTATTAAATTTCTTAGCTAGGGCCCACTAGCTTCTGCTGCGCGACCCTAATAATCTTAGTGCTTAATTCGCTCTTTGGTTATTCCAAATGTGATACACATCACCTTTTTATCCCTCTATTGTGGGAATAAGGTTTATTAAACAAGTGTGGTATTCTCTTACCGTGCTTGAACTCAATGAGTTTTAGATTATAACCAGCTCTCTGGCAATCTATTATACATACTATTCGTACTCCCACGATTATTCACTAAGTTCCTCCGACTTATTGTCGGGCGAGGTTAAGTCACTACTTAGTTGTATGGAGGGTGATTTTTCGGTATGAGGTGGGTCTATATAAATGCGGTTCGACTGAGAAGCCTAGATCCTAAAAAATGTCATTCTGTGGGGGGTGAAAACCCGTTATTCTGGCATCCCTCAAATACCTACTAAATCGGCCGTCTTTCCCAGAAAGCTTAAGGGGAATGCTAGTGAGCACTACACCCGCTCTCAATGGGCTCCACGCGGACTTATGCCTCTATAAGGCGGAATTGACTAGAGTCGCCACCTAGTTTGACCTAAGGAACTAGGAAGGGAGGAGAAGGGTTCTTAAGAACCGTTAATTGACTCTGTGATTTGTTGCCTATGGATGGGGCTTATCTGGTCAGATCAGAGATTCTATTGTGGGTTCGCACTGGGTTACACCCCTTAGAAGTGGCAACGACCACGACTTCGGATTGGTGCCCGAGGAAACCTCGGTCTCCAATTGTCGGGATTACCTTCTTTCAAAACCTTTTTAGAGAGATTCATTTAAAAGCCAAGAATAGGATTAGGACAGGAGGAGAGAAAACGAGTGGATGAGACGAGCTTTTCTGCCAAGCTAGCGTCAAATGAAGAGGATTTGATGAATTAGGATGATTATAGAATGAAAATTTAGGAAAAGTCTGAGGTTGGGGGAATAGACTGTTGGTTTGAAGTTTGTGGAAGCTAAAAAAGGTTTGAGTGTTTTGAGAGATATGTGAGCCACCTTAGAGGGGGAAAAGAGTTTTTGTTTGGAATGGGGTTGCACCCTGTGTGGGCTGCCTACGTACTCAACTCCCTGTCATCAGACCTTACGTAGTTCACGATATTTGAGTTTTGGAGATTTGATGTTGGTGGGGTTTGAAGATATTTGAGGTGTTTGAGATTTAGAAGAGTTTGGAGTTTTAAGAAGTTTCAAGTTTGGGACGCTAGTCTGTGAGACGCTTGGGTCTATGAGATGTTTGATACCTTGAGATGCCGAAGTCTGTGAGACGTTTGGGTCTGTGAGACGCTCGGGTCTGTGAGACGCTCTGGTCTGTGAGACATTCGAATCATAGGAATGACAAAGTCGGTGAGACGCTCGGGTCTATGAGACATTTAGAGTGTATGAGAAATTGGAATAGAATTGAGATTGAATTGAAATAGAAGTTGAATCGGGGTTGAATGAATATTGATTTGAATTGGATCTGAATGAATTTGGATTTGAATGAGTTTAAAATTGAATTGAATAAATTTTTCGAATGGGAATTGAATGAACTTTCGTTGAACTGAAATGAATGAATTTTGAATTAAATTGGAATCCAAGGAATTGAATTGAATGTTGAGTCGAATTGGAATTGATTGGTTTTTTTAAAAAAGTTTGAATCTTAATTAAGGGGTTGTTTGGAAATTTTTGATGGAAAGGGAACCCCACTTAACAAATCAGAGATATGCGCCATGGAGAAACACCTTCTAAAGTTTTTCTACACTGAGCTCATGGGCCCAGAAATAATTGGGTAACCTAAAGGCTGTCTAAGGTCACCTGTTCTAGCCCGGTTGGCTAGCAATGAGTTGGGCCCGAGTTTAAAGTTGGATTTGAGCTGAGAGTTTACAACAACCCAAACAGGCCCTCCTCATTAGTCATTAAAGCAAAGCAACAGTCAAACATGGAAGTTGGTGATATATTATAGTGCTAGCAGAATAAACATGGAGATTGAAAATGAACATGGCAAATCGACAAGATTGTAGCAGAAAGAAACAAGTAGCAGATTCAATTGTTGTTCAGAGTTGTTGATTACAAAGAATTAAAATCAAACACTGATTATAAGGCTAAACAAGTTGATCTCAAATGAAAGAAGCACAAATGTACATAATTTAATTTCCCAAACTGAATTATGTGCAAGGGGTAAATAGCAGTGCTTAAAAAAAACTAATACATGTTGTTCATCATGACCAAGAAGATATCAAGGGATAGAAACCAACCTACGGGTGGCCAGCCCCCGGTGTATTACTTAGTCAGACATGAGGACAAAAATCCAGGCGAATCGGGTGTCGATATCCAATCCCAGCTATGTGTGATCAATGAGAATTCTGAACCCGCGATGATATACTGAGCTCCAGATCCTCAAATGTGGGCCGACTGTAAAGTGCGAGATTAGCTCTGACCGGAGAGTGCAAATCCCGGCCCAACCCCGTTCGATTATACATGTACCTCGGTCAAGAGATAAAATAACAATGAGAATATATCGAATCGAAATAATCTGTACAAAACGAGTAATGAACTTGTTGGAATCAGATTAATGTAAATACATCCAAAATGTTGCGCGTAAGGGCAGTCAATAAAAACCAAATATACAGGTTACTATTTAGTCAGTTTAGTGAGTAGGAGGATAGAAAATACCAAACACCGAGTGCCATACGGATGCGCGTGCTCTGGAATTTTTCGCATCGGGCAAAGATCACATATCACATTAGAATAGAGGCACAAGACAGTAGTAATGGAACCGGGCAATGACCGAAATAAGGTAACTCCCCTTAGTATACGGTAGACGAAGCAAAGATCATCGGTGTAGTTCTGATAAATCGCTCAACCACCGACACGGGATGTGTTAACAAAGAAACCATCCATGTTCGCTAATAGGGAAACCATGAATGAGATCGGCGAGACTGCCGACACATAGTAGAATGACTAATAACTCTTTTCGCGCTGGTCAAGCAACATCTTAAAAATTCATCAATCAACAACCAGTCCGGATTACTTCCGAAAGAAGAATGACAGAAGCGAAAATAACAGCAAGTGAAACAAGAAATAAAAAAGGGGAATAACATGGCACCAACACCAGATGTTTTTACTGCTGGAGCCAGATTTTCGAAACCCATCTCTCAACTCGAGTTTCCTTTATGAATTATCTAGAAGATGCATCAGTTGCTGATCAGAAACCAATGAATTCACAAACAGGGTTTCTTCGCTTTCATTTAGGGATTTCTCGGCGTTCTACGAAATGGTAATCGGGAAGTGAAGGTCCAACGCAAGGTAGATGGGTATTTGACACTGTGTTAAGAGCTGGTGGGGCTTTTATTATGCGTTTCAGGGATCCAAAAATATGAGAAGAAGATCGGGTAAGGGGGAGGATGGTAGTGGGTGAGTGAGTTGATTTTGGTGAGGAGAGGCACAGAGTGTTGTCTGTTCCTTATTCGTCATACAGGCTTGCAAATTTACTGGGAGTGTCGAGAATAACAGAGAGAGAGCATGTATGTTCCTTGTTCCCTGCGAGAGATAAGAAAATGAAAATGTGCAGAGGATTTGAAATACATAGCATGCATGTTCCTTGTTCCCAGCGAGAGATAAGAAAATGAAAAAGTGCAGAGGATTTGAAATACATAGCATGCATGTTCCTTGTTCCCAGCAAGAGTAAAGAAGATGAAAGTATGCATAGAGTGAAAAAAAAGACGTAGCAAGTATTAACATTATCCGCCAGCAGGGTTAGCAAGATTACCGACGGTGAAGAGGTATGTTGGAGGAGCATGTACGTTTCTATTTCACCAGTTTGAAGAAGACGAATGATGAGCAGATCTTGCGTACTCCTTACTCGTCCTGCTGAAGAGGATGGGGAAGGAGCAACACGTTGTTCCTTCTTCGTCAACGGGTTGCAAGTTGCCGTGAGGAAAACGATGAATAAGACACAGCTCGTGTGTTCTTTCCTTGCTAGTTGAAGAGAATGAAGAAACCGAGAACCTACCTACTCATTGTTCACCGGTTTAAGAGAATGGGGAAGTCCAGAGCTCGTGTGCTTTTACTCCTCATTGGTCAGCTCTCATGAGTGAAGAGAAAGACAATAACAGAGTATGTATGTCTTTTGTTCGCTAGGGACTTGAAGAGAATAAAAAAATGGAAGAGCACGTATATTGTAACACCCCAACTCAATCCAAATGTGGTCTCGCAACTTAACAGCATATATATATACATGTCACAGCGGAATTCTTTACACTCCAGGACCTTGCCACGGTCTGACTACAGAATATACCGAACATTAGTACATAACAACCTTAACCAAATACATATTCTTCTTACAATCCTCTCACATCCTATACATCTTACAAACTCAATTGCCATACGAGTGTACATGCACAACTCGTAGGCCACACTTAATCCTTAACACTTGTATCCTCTTCTTACTCTCGCGACGACCGCCACCTGATGTACACCTGTGTAGTAAAAACAGCCCCCAAAGGGGGTCAACACGAATGCTGGTACGATCCTCTCATGGCCCTCAAGCTAACGTGGCTACGACGACTAATTGTCGATAGCATGAAGGTTGATTAGATGCACAACATAATAGAAAGTGTAGTAAACAACAACTCAGATATGAACAATCAAAGTTCACACACAATGAACGACTTAAATGCGTTCCCATAGATAGAGGGTTAATTATTTAACCCCTTAAGTAATGTTCCCTCTTAATCTTAGACCATCCTTATTTCACCTCAATCTTAGTCTTATCTTAATCTTAAAAACAACCATCCTTTAATAGGGAGTGGATGTAGCTTATCTTAATCTTAGTAATACAAACCATCCTTTAAAAAGGAATGGTTGCAACTTATCTTAACCTTACCTTAATCTTAATCTTAACTTATTTTCAGTATATAAACCGTTCCTGGAGGGAATGGTTGTATCCTAAGTCCAAACCTGGGATTTAGGTGATCCCACCGCACCATCTTAATGCCACCTACCCTGGACGGGAGTCCAGCATAGCTGGGCCGGCAACCGGCCCTAGGCTACAAGTCCGAAGACAAGTCCTTAAGCGGAAGTCGAATCTGCTATAGATACCGACCCCCTTTCCTTAGCATGCATGACCGGAGATCGGTCCCGTGTTTCCTCACTCAAGTTCCAGTTAGTAGTAGTCTCAAGACCATGTTTGTTGGTTAACCTCTTTTGGTTTATATCAACCCATATTAGGGTGCGTTCCTTAGTCTCACTCATTTCCTTACTAAACGTTAGTTAGTAAGTTCTCACGGTATGTTGTGTTAGTTTTCAAACATCACACAACAATACAAATAACATAATATTCCGGTTGCATGCTTTATCTTGTTTAGTGAACACACAAAAACAAATAGCACACAAGCCGAGGGACACCTCGTTAGCAAGCAGGTCACAAGAAGAACTGTACCGTTCACCGTTCGTCGTTCGGTTGCTTACTATCTTCCGGAGTCCAAATTCCCAAGTCCTAAAACATTCATTCAGTTTTAGGTTGTTAATCACTTAACTTAATCCAACTTACTTAACTTACTTAACTTACTTAACCCTTAATGATTCCCACCTAACACCTCTTAAGTCTTACAACTTAATCTTACAACTTAACCTTAAACTTTTAAGTTTATACTTAACTTAACTTAATCCCTTAAGTTCTTAGGGTCCTAATCATTACCACCCTACCAAAGGTACACCTTATTACCTATTACCATCCTTAGAATTCAAAATTTCTTTTTTTTTTTTTTTTAGGCTCGACCGAACTTCCGACCGACCTTACCTAAGGTCGGTCCATTCCAGAACATATTACCGACTTGAAAACTCTACCCCGACCGACCTTGCAAGTCCGGTCCCAAGGTCGGTCCATTCCCGAGAGTTTCCCCGTGGGATATTTAAGCCCGACCGAACTTGCCAAGTTCGGTCCCATGTTCGGTCAATTCCAGAGACTCAATTCCTTCACAAATTACAAGCCCGACCGAACTTGCAAGTCCGGTCCCCAAGTTCGGTCGGTTCCAGAAACTTTCTCCGGCAGTGTAACCTGAGCTCGACCGACCTTGTAGGTCCGGTCCCAAGGTCGGTCGGCTCCAGAACCTTATTTCTAAATTCCCATTTGACTCCAAACTTCTCCACAAGTTCCCCCATGTGTCCTAATACCATTTAGGCACTTAAACTCACCTTAGAACTTCCACCAAACTCTCCAAAACAACTTCCAAAGATCTTCTCAAACATTTACTAAATCCTTACAAACACTCCTAACATTTGTCATATAATTCCTTACATTTCCAACATGTACATTTTGTCTAAAACTTTAACTATCCCAAGTGTTTCTTTTCAACCCATATAACTCCTCCTTAACATCATTGCACTCCATCTTGCTAGTTAAACCTTCCAAGGTCATCTTGCATGTCCATGCACAATTTCTCTTCTTTTCATTTGTTACTCATCACTCCTAAACTCTTGAGCTTACTTATACATTCTTTTATTCACTTACTCACCTTCCTCATGATCACACGCTCTTTTACATTCCTAGTCATTTTCCTTAACGTTTGACAACATTCTCCCACACCTTTCTCTTCCATCACCTAAGTCCACTTATTACAATCTAAACTTAACCTCATTAGTCCTCTACTAACATCATCACACTTACACAAGCTATCCAAACTCCTCATTGTTTTATTCTCTAGTTCATACCTAAATCACCTTAAAGCATTATACACCTTTCCATCCAAATTTCGCCATAGCTCCTCTAGTATCTTATCATGCCCAAGCAAATTATTGTTCCTCATTCAACCATCTCACACACATCAAGTTCTTTCTCATCATATCTCATCACCCCAAATCAACTCATCACAACAAACTCAATATATTGCAATAATCTTAAATTGCATAGCACTAAGGCTCTTAAATGACATTGCTCTTAGGCCCTTAAATAACTTAAACTTAAACACTGAATTTCCAACATATAAAAGCCTTCAACCTGCAAATACACCCATCAATCTCATAGTGGTTACAATACTCTTAAAATCCATCTTAAACTTATATTACTAACTCATTCCCATTGACTCCTTAGTCATAAGTTTACAAGCTTATTTAAGTTCTTTTTCTTAGGTTACATAACCCATTACCTAATGTAAGCTCTAAGCCACATTGGTACTCATCTAAACTCATTCCTTAAACCTTAAACCACCATTAGGTAAGTAATTTACCTTGTTTTCTCAAGCTTATCTTATCTTCCTCCTTAGACCTTCTTCTTGAATGAATATCGGCCACCACTTAAACTCCTCCCTTGCCAATGTTCTAACCAATATTCGATGACTCACATGAGTACTAAACAATACACTAACCTCAAGGAATGAAAACCTAGGTTAGAAATGTGTTCTAAGGCATAAAAGTGGATGATTACCTTTGAAGTCTCAAGGTAGACTTGGGAAATGAATGAAATAGGACCTCCACTAGTCCTTGGTGAATAAAACAAGCTAGAACAAGGCATAAAAACATAGCCCCATGAGTAGTAAATTTTCGGCCATGTAGAAGAATGATGGAAACTTGGTTTTTCTTACATCTTCTTTACCTTAAGAGAATGGAGAAGATAATGAGCTCTTCAAACTTGATTTTCCTCCATCAATGGAGCTTTCCCATGGCACCAAACTTGAGCTTTGAAAGATTTGAAAAGATGGAAAGATAGGTCTTGGCCTAACTAAGAGAAATCTATACTTAGTTTTTGATTTGGAGCAAAGATGAACTCTTGGTGAGCATTTGAAGGTGGAGCACCCATGGATGAAGCTCTCTTGGTTTTGGAGCAAGATAGGGGAAGAATAAACCATGGGAAGAAGGGAAATGAAGAGAGAGAAGAAAATGGGCTAATATAAGATATTTGCTTTAATAAAGCAAATAGTACTCCTTTTACTTATCTCTTCTTTTCTTCCTTATTTGACTACTTATGGTGACTCATCCTCCCTTAGAAAACCGGCCCCTATCTTAAATAAGGCTAGTCATGGTCTTTGTTGACCAACTAATTAGCTTATATTGATTAAAACTTAAACTAGTCACTATTTGGCACTATTCACTAATTAGTGCACATATTTCTGAAATTTTTGATTTCTCATTGATTTAGGCTTCCTAATGTGATACTAATTAGTACACAAGTTGATTAAAGAGTAATGATGGACATTTAGCCACTCAAAACTCAATTCTAAGAAAATTTCTCAAAAATGTGCTTTAAGACTTCTTAAAGCACATTTTGTGTTTTAACTTGTTTTCAAGCTTGGTTCTCTTTGCTAATTGATTTAAAATGTCCATTAGCATATTACTAAAGTATTATCATGATATTTGGGTACTCACCCAAGTCTCTCCAAGCTTAGAGCACATTTTTGCCCTAATTGCCCTTAAAGCACTTTTTGTGTTTTCCTTGGTTTAAATTGTCTACCAATCTTTCTAAGGCATATTCTAGCCTTACTACCTCATAATTTGATGTTTACTTAGCATACTTAGGTTTGGGGTATTTCAATCTACCCCCCTTAAAAGAACTTTGTCCCCAAAGTTCCCATGCACCTTATCTTATTAGGATACATATCTTACCTCATTCCTTAGATCATATAGATCATACTTATGTATACTTAAACTCATTGGATCATTAGATCCGCCATATTCTTATTCTCAAATATCACACAACATGCTTAAGCATGTATAGCACTCAAAGTTCTCCTTGTTTCTTTTGATGATTAAAACATTCACATAATTTCCAACGTATTCTCCCATGTCACCGGTCCGTAGACAATGGCTCATTCGTCCTCATCACCATGGGCCAGAATACAAAACACTCTGCTCTCCCCATGTCACCGGTCCGAAGACAAAGGCTCGTGCGTCCTCGACTTCATGGGCGAGACTCAGTAAAAGGTAATCCTTTTTACGAGGTCATGTGAGGAATAATTCCTCTAATTAAAAATACAATCAGCTCCAATTTCATTTTATCCTAAGGCCTCTATCCATAGTGTGATTTAATTGTGACCACTGGTAGGGAGTTTCAGGAATCATCCAACCCTGATGTGATCAGCATCAGTGTAGAACTATCCTTCCACCCCAATTTGTGTTCGGTTTCCCTTGATCCCTAGAAAATCAAGTTCCACCCCCACGTCATTTTTAAACATCCAAATAATTCACTCATGTCCAATTTTCTATCTTTTTAGTTCTTCTAATCATATCAATACATCTCCAAAGTGTGGACTCAATCCATCAAACATTCCCGATTCATCTCTTAGTAATTACCTCAAGACTTAAATTCCTACTAAGTTCTATATCAGTCTCATACCAACTTCCACCGTCTCATACCACATAGCATTACTATTTCCTTCCTCATACTCATATCAAATAATCTCATAGTGTTATCTTATTCTTATCTCACGCATAGTCTCATATCGACTCATACCTCATATATATTCCTTATTTCTTAAATCTCCTTATTCCTCTTCCTTAATTCTCTTAACTTGTACTCACACCGGAGTTAACAAGATAGGTACTTAATATGTATGGTATTCACATCTTCTGTGTGCAATAACCATGATTTATCTCAAAATGTTTATGTAAAACATATTCTCAAATTTTGTGCTATGCACACCGTAGTTTATGTACTCAGTACACAAACATACGCTAAGCGGTTTTCGCTCTACCCCCCTTAAAATGGATTACACCCACGTAATCAGCATTATATCATTTTGAACATAAGTTCAAGATGTCTAATTCTCACCAAGCATTCTAGCTTCCACGTCATATATCTTACTTATAATTCGATCAGAAATGACTTAGTCTCTGTATCGAGGATTCTTAACGGTACTTATACCGTTTCCTTAACTTAGTTTGGTCTAATCTCAAAGGTAGTGGTCTGCTAGCTTCCGCTGCGCGACTCTGATAATCTTAGGCTGAACTGCTTTTCTTATTCTTCATAGTATTGTATATCCTCATCCTGTATGCTTGTGATTTAGTACTAAAGGTCTCTTAATGGACACGTGTTATCTTTATATACACGGCCTTAATGAGTTGTAACTCGTCTATCTATTCTCCTTGAAGATCTTATGCTCATACTCTTAGTATTTTCTCGAATGTCTAAATTGTTCTCCCCAACTGACCTTTGGTCTGAGGATGATTCTTAGTCTAAACTACTGTTTAGTGCATATTGCGCTTTACAGTCTTAATCTCTTACATCTTAAGACATGTCCAATGTCTGTACTTAACAATCCGTGCTCTTCGCACTTCATAGTCCTTAATTATTTGTTCTCTGGTTCCTCTGTGTTGCTGGTTCAACTGAATTCTTCTCTTCGACTGTTTGTGGTAATGGCTGCTCTTGTCTGATCTTGTGTCGTTGTCCGTGGTACGGAGTCGACTACCTCCCGTGTTCCTTACACCACTCGTCTACATGCATGGGGTACCTTACTGGTACATTATTACTTACCCAACTAACTCATAAATGAGCATGTTAGGCCTGCAAGCCCCTGTGGGGTGCAGTCGTCCCACGTCTCGTTTTAGTAAACTCATAGTGTTCGTCACGCGTTTAGCTATTGCTAATTATGAAGTATTCTGTTGTCGATCTCCTCTTTCATCGTTCCATAATAACATTTATTGTTCTTCTTGAAGTTAATCAAGGGAAATCCATTATTGTGTTCTTAGGTATGGTATGCTCTGGCTCCTTTCTGTATTCCGTATTGATTCGGTCTCCTAATATCTGAGGTCTCTTTCCGTAGAGCCTCTTATTTTCTTCTCATATTTGTTTAACTAGGAATGCACTTCCAGGTCCTAAGGAATGGGTAGTGTGCTTCCTGTGAAATCTTACCTAACCAGGTCCAGACTACTGGCATCAATGCACAGTTCGTCTACCATCTTATTTCCTTACTTATATTGGTCTTAACTCATAAATCTCATTGCCTCTGTGTCAATATTTGACGGCTCATACCTAATGGTCGCTTTACCGCGCACCACGAATTAATCCCCTTATCTAACTATTGCACTCACGACCACTACTACCGTGGTAGTTGGCCCTTACCATGTTGCCCATTGATGGTGCAACCTCTTACTCACTTATTCTAATGTCTTACCTTATACTCAATCCCTTCTTGGTGTAAACACACTGGGAGTTCTCTCATTCCGGTGTATGGCGGTTGTCATACCGTGCTGTAAAATAGTTGACTCTTAATACGAAGGTGTTCTGCTCCAATCTCAGTTTGTAAGTAGGCTAATTTCTCTCACTTTCTTTCATCCTTAGCGATGTTATCTACCATGTAATTTAACTGGTTCTAAAGGAAGTCGTCCGCTGATTCACAAGCTCTTCTGAGCATTGGTCATTTGACGTGCCATGTTGCATTCACAACGTTTATCTCTGACGATTACTAATTCTTAATCCTGGGTGTTGGATCTAAGGTCTGTCTCTGCAGCCTTTCTTATTACTCAAGTGTATTCGGTATGTTCTAAGGTAGTCTCAAAGTTACGGTTTCCATTCTCTAATAAAACCATATTATATTTCTAACAAGTGAAAGCCCTTTTTGAGGGGTTTATTCCCACTCTTGGTCTCACAACAAGGGAGGTATCCCCACCCTAAAGGCATGGTTCGTTCTCCGCCCCTGTCCTTAGTATTATCTCAATATTCTCATTGATACCCTTTCTTGGTAATATCTTCCCCCCAATCTAAGTTATAGGTCTGTAACCGTTCATATCTATGAATTGTAGTTCCATCGTGACTTAAACAAGCTCTCTTACAACTTACTGCACCTCGGGCTCTGATGTGGTTAACATCCTTGGCTCTTAGTGCTTAATGTCCCAGTTCATTATTTGTACTCTTACTCATCTGTAGGTTATTCCTAAAGGTTTTCGTTTCCTTGAACACTATCCACCACTAGATTACATAATAAATGTAGTATTGGGTTTCATGGCAAGTTGTTGCTGCGTCCTGCTTCCCGCTATGGAAGTTTATTCAGGCGTTCTGAGGTTACTTAGTGTCTTTGACAAGATTGTCGCTTTATTAGACTTTTGTCTTTTAGCAAATAAGGCTAGGTTCGTATTAGGCGTTTGCCTTACGGTGTCCAAGTTGGACATCATCCTGTCATCTTATGCTTCCATCTCAACGCTTTGTTCAACTCCGTTGACTACGCCACCCGTTGATGATTGTTCACACTTGGGTGTTAATGAGTTAGGCAAACAGTGTTAACTGTCATTCATCAGTTTGTTCGGCTCGACTATGCCCGCTCTGTGGGGTAGTCCTCTGAGCTTTCCCTTCCCAGGGTTGTACGTCCTTAATCCTCAGCAGGTTATAGCTTACGTTTATTTTCTTTATCCTTGTTTTCTGGGTTTTCCAACATCTTCATTGAGAATGCTTATTACTGGTATTCTTAGTGATTAATCCGGGAGTCTAATCCCATTCTCGTTGAATGTTTTTATGTCGACGGTCTTCATCGCATTCCTTGTACGTTATCACTTACGTAGTGTTTTTGCTCGAATTATTGAGCGATCTCTTAGGTTCCTCTTTGAGATCCGGGTTTGGTGTTCTTACCGCACTGTTGGTTGTTGTTGTCGTAGTACGTTGTACTGTTGCTAACATCCATATGGTCTAATATTATGTCCAAGTTCTGCTCCTGGATGACTGGTGTGTCACCTCATCTCTTCATGGTCAGGCCGTCGGGCCTTTCCAAGGTCTTATCCTCTGGTTCTTATGGACTCGCAATCCGGTGTTAATATGTGTTACAACTGTAGTGTTCTCCTATCCTGCCATGATGGCTTTCCGTGTAGCTTAACCGTGGTGGCACTTGCTATGGCAAGTGCGCCATGCAGGATGGGTTATTGGTACAAGGTACCTTGGTAGTGATACTTCCTTCTAATTTCCATGTAATTGGTAGTCCTCGGGACTCCTTCGATAATCTCTTGTTTTGGATAACTGACCATCCGGCAGTTTCCTTGTTGTTTGATAGTACTGTCATTTATCAGGGCGTTCCTCTTTCTGAGGGAACCCCTTAATATTTTCTTATGTCTTAATCCTCACTCTTGTCTCCACACATTTTGTTGTGGTTACTAAGGAATGATTCTCTTTTAGGCAATACATCGTAGTCCGATTCCGGTATACAATTGTATGAGTTTCTACCGTCGTCCGCATTATGTTGGCCAGGTCTTGTAACCTTCCTCATAGTATGGGGTTTGGAGTTCCCGTTTCTAACTGGACTTTCCAGTAATCTCAATCCTCATGCTTGGTATTATTCTGCTGTTATGCTCCTTCGGACCACTGTCCGGTACTCATGTCGCTTCCCTTTTCCTTTCTATTGCACCCGTAGTGCTTTCCTTATCATTGGTATTGCGGGTTATTTCGACTGCGTAGCATGTCGACCCATGTTGCCGATAATTGTCGTTCCCTTATTGATAGAATTCCATAGATAGCGCCTGTTTCTCTGTTGCGCTCCATTAAAAACCTCCAAGTTCTCCGTAACTGTTGTGCAACAAGATGTTTCTCGTATTGCTTACTGTTAGCAAACTGCCAGTTCGGGTTTCCCCGAGTAAGAGAAGGCTTTCTTCTCTCTGGCGTTTGTTCCACATATTTAGGGTTAGGGATGTGGAGGGCGGGTCTAGGTACTATGGATGTCCGGTAAACACCGGGAAGTCCTGACTAACGCACCTCTCACTCTATCTCTCAACCCTTAACCCATAACTCAAACTCAACCTCAGTATTCCCCTAAGTTCGGTAACTCTTGTCTTCAGAGCGTAACTACGCTCTGATACCACTTTTTGTAACACCCCAACTCAATCCAAATGTGGTCTCGCAACTTAACAGCATATATATATACATGTCACAGCGGAATTCTTTACATTCCAAGACCTTGCCACGGTCTGACTACAGAATATACCGAACATTAGTACATAACAACCTTAACCAAATACATATTCTTCTTACAATCCTCTCACATCCTATACATCTTACTAACTCAATTGCCATACGAGTGTACATGCACAACTCGTAGGCCACACTTAATCCTTAACACTTGTATCCTCTTCTTACTCTCGCGACGGCCGCCACCTGATGTACACCTGTGTAGTAAAAACAGCCCCCAAAGGGGGTCAGCACGAATGCTGGTACGATCCTCTCATGGCCCTCAAGCTAACGTGGCTACGACGACTAATTGTCGATAGCATGGAGGTTGATTAGATGCACATAATAGAAAGTGCAGTAAACAACAACTCAGATATGAACAATCAAAGTTCACACACAATGAACGACTTAAATGCGTTCCCTTAGATAGAGGGTTAATTATTTAACCCCTTAAGTAATGTTCCCTCTTAATCTTAGACCATCCTTATTTCACCTCAATCTTAGTCTTATCTTAATCTTAAAAACAACCATCCTTTAATAGGGAGTGGATGTAGCTTATCTTAATCTTAGTAATACAAACCATCCTTTAAAAAGGAATGGTTGCAACTTATCTTAACCTTACCTTAATCTTAATCTTAACTTATTTTCAGTATACAAACCGTTCCTGGAGGGGAATGGTTGTATCCTAAGTCCAAACCTGGGATTTAGGTGATCCCACCGCACCATCTTAATGCCACCTACCCTGGACGGGAGTCCAGCGTAGCTGGGCCGGCAACCGGCCCTAGGCTACAAGTCCGAAGATAAGTCCTTAAGCGGAAGTCGAATCTGCTATAGATACCGACCCCCTTTCCTTAGCATGCATGACCGGAGATCGGTCCCGGGTTTCCTCACTCAAGTTCCAGTTAGTAGTAGTCTCAAGACCATGTTTGTTGGTTAACCTCTTTCGGTTTATATCAACCCATATTAGGGTGCGTTCCTTAGTCTCACTCATTTCCTTACTAAACGTTAGTTAGTAAGTTCTCACGGTATGTTGTGTTAGTTTTCAAACATCACACAACAATACAAATAACATAATATTCCGGTTGCATGCTTTATCTTGTTTAGTGAACACAAAAAAACAATAGCACACAAGCCGAGGGACACCTCGTTAGCAAGCAGGTCACAAGAAGAACTGTACCGTTCACCATTGGTCGTTCGGTTGCTTACTATCTTCCGGAGTCCAAATTCCCAAGTCCTAAAACATTCATTCAGTTTTAGGTTGTTAATCACTTAACTTAATCCAACTTACTTAACTTACTTAACCCTTAATGATTCCCACCTAACACCTCTTAAGTCTTACAACTTAATCTTACAACTTAACCTTAAACTTTTAAGTTTATACTTAACTTAACTTAATCCCTTAAGTTCTTAGGGTCCTAATCATTACCACCCTACCAAAGGTACACCTTATTACCTATTACCATCCTTAGAATTCAAAATTTCTTTTTTTTTTTTTTTTTTAGGCTCGACCAAACTTCCGACCGACCTTACCTAAGGTCGGTCCATTCCAGAACATATTACCGCTTGAAAATTCTACACCCCGACCGACCTTGCAAGTCCGGTCCCAAGGTCGTCCATTCCCGAGAGTTTCCCCGTGGGATATTTAAGCCCGACCGAACTTTCCAAGTTCGGTCCCATGTTCGGTCGATTCCAGATACTCAATTCCTTCACAAATTACAAGCCCGACCGAACTTGCAAGTCCGGTCCCCAAGTTCGGTCGGTTCCAGAAACTTTCTCCGGCAGTGTAAACTGAGCTCGACCGACCTTGCAGGTCCGGTCCCAAGGTCGGTCGGCTCCAGAACCTTATTTCTAAATTCCAATTTGACTCTAAACTTCTCCACAAGTTCCCCCATGTGTCCTAATACCATTTAGGCACTTAAACTCACCTTAGAACTTCCACCAAACTCTCCAAAACAACTTCTAAAGATCTTCTCAAACATTTACTAAATCCTTACAAACACTCCTAACATTTGTCATATAATTCCTTACATTTCCAACATGTACATTTTGTCTAAAACTTTAACTATCCCAAGTGTTTCTTTTCAACCCATATAACTCCTCCTTAACATCATTGCACTCCATCTTGCTAGTTAAACCTTCCAAGGTCATCTTGCATGTCCATGCACAATTTCTCTTCTTTTCATTTGTTACTCATCACTCCTAAACTCTTGAGCTTACTTTTACATTCTTTAATTCACTTACTCACCTTCCTCATGATCACACGCTCTTTTACATTCCTAGTCATTTTCCTTGACATTTGACAACATTCTCCCACACCTTTCTCTTCCATCACCTACGTCCACTTATTACAATCTAAACTAAACCTCATTAGTCCTCTACTAACATCATCACACTTACACAAGCTATCCAAACTCCTCATTGTTTTATTCTCTAGTTCATACCTAAATCACCTTAAAGCAATATACACCTTTCCATCCAAATTTCGCCATAGCTCCTCTAGTATCTTATCATGCCCAAGCAAATTATTTTTCCTCATTCAACCATCTCACCACATCAAGTTCTTTCTCATCATATCTCATCACCCCATCAAATCAACTCATCACAACAAACTCAATATATTGCAATAATCTTAAATTGCATAGCACTAAGGCTCTTAAATGACATGGCTCTTAGGCCCTTAAATAACTTAAACTTAAACACTGAATTTCCCACATATAAAAGCCTTCAACCTGCAAATACACCCATCAATCTCATAGTGGTTACAATACTCTTAAAATCCATCTTAAACTTATATTACTAACTCATTCCCATTGGCTCCTTAGTCACAAGTTTACAAGCTTATTTAAGTTCTTTTTATTAGGTTACATAACCCATTACCTAATGTAAGCTCTAAGCCACATTGGTACTCATATAAACTCATTCCTTAAACCTTAAACCACCATTAGGTAAGTAATTTACCTTGTTTTCTCAAGCTTATCTTATCTTCCTCCTTAGACCTTCTTCTTGAATGAATATCGGCCACCACTTAAACTCCCTTTGCCAATGTTCTAACCAATATTCAATGACTCACATGAGTACTAAACAATACACTAACCTCAAGGAATGAAAACCTAGGTTAGAAATGTGTTCTAAGGCATAAAAGTGGATGATTACCTTTGAAGTCTCAAGGTAGACTTGGGCATTGAATGAAAGAGGACCTCCACTAGTCCTTGGTGAATAAAACAAGCTAGAAAAAGGCATAAAAACATAGCCCCATAAGTAGTAAATTTTCGGCCATGTAGAAGAATGATGGAAACATGGTTTTTCTTACATTTTCTTTACCTTAAGAGAATGGAGAAGCCAATGAGCTCTTCAAACTTGATTTTCCTCCATCAATGGAGTTTTCCCATGGCACCAAACTTGAGCTTTGAAAGATTTGAAAAGATGGAAAGATAGGTCTTGGCCTAACTAAGAGAAATCTATACTTAGTTTTTGATTTGGAGCAAAGATGAACTCTTGGTGAGCATTTGAAGGTGGAGCACCCATGGATGAAGATCTCTCAGTTTTGGAGCAAGAGAAGGGAAGAAAAACCATGGGAAGAAGGGAAATGAAGAGAGAGAAGAAGAAAAGTGGGCTAATATAAGATATTTGCTTTAATAAAGCAAATAGTACTCATTTTACTTATCTCTTCTTTTCTTCCTTATTTGACTACTTATGGTGACTCATACTCCCTTAGAAAACCGGCCCCCTATCTTAAATAAGGCTAGTCATGGTCTTTGTTGACCAACTAATTAGCTTATATTGATTAAAACTTAAACTAGTCACTATTTGGCACTATTCACTAATTAGTGCACATATTTCTGAAATTTTTGATTTCCCATTGATTTAGGCTTCCTAATGTGATACTAATTAGTACCCAAGTTGATTAAAGAGTAATGATGGACATTTAGCCACTCAAAACTCAATTCTAAGACAATTTCTCAAAAATGTGCTTTAAGACTTCTTAAAGCACATTTTGTGTTTTAACTTGTTTTCAAGCTTGGTTCTCTTTGCTAATTGATTTAAAATGTCCATTAGCATATTACTAAAGTCTTATCATGATATTTGGGTACTCACCCAAGTCTCTCCAA
Source organism: Limonium bicolor (assembly GCA_023374045.1). NCBI lineage: Eukaryota > Viridiplantae > Streptophyta > Magnoliopsida > Caryophyllales > Plumbaginaceae > Limonium > Limonium bicolor. The sequence goes on from CM041782.1 coordinate 132,226,154, forward strand.
GCTTAGAGCACATTTTTGCCCTAATTGCCCTTAAGGCACTTTCTTGTGTTTTCCTTGGTTTAAATTGTCTACCAATCTTTCTAAGGCATATTATAGCCTTACTACCTCATAATTTTATGTTTACTTAGCATACTTAGGTTTGGGGTATTTCATATATCCTCTGTTCATCAGTCTTGTTAGCCAGTATGGGTTGCAGGTACACTGTGGGTGAAGAGATGAAATGAGGGAGGCAAACACTTCGTCTATTCCTTCGCCAAAAAGCATGAGGAAGGTGTGGAGCACCCTTGTCCCCAGTTTTGATATCGAAGAGGGAGCAGAATGAGGGGCGCAGCTCATGTATGTTCCCAGTTCGACCACGTATGAAAGTGGAATAAACATGGAGCAGCTTGGCCTTCCTGGCTCTTCAGTTGACCAAAATGAAAGTGCAGAACATGTACGTTTACGTTTGCCAGTGTGGGTAGTTAGCAAATGCAGGTGGAGCATGTATGTTCCCTGTTTGTCAGCGTTGTGAGGGAGATGAAGGCGCGATAGAGCATGTACGCTCCCGTGAGTGAAGAAAATGAAAGTGGTGGAGCTTGATGCTCCTTATTTGCTCGTGACAGTGAGATGAAAGACAGAGGGAGCAATATGTATGCGCTTCTTGTTCACGAGCTGGGGTGAAGAAAACAACAAACAGAGCTGCGTATTCGCTAGTGGGTTGCAAAGTTACCGATAGTGGAGAAGATGAGGATGGCGGTGAAGCATGTGTGTTCGTTATTCGTCAACTGGGTGCGCAAAATCATCCACCATGAAAGGAATGGTGTTCCCCAGCAGCATGAGGAAATGACTGAAGAATAGAAGAGATGGATGCTCTTGGTTTGCCGATCTGGGTTACAACATACCGTGAGGAAGAGATGGGGAACGAATGAGATGGGCACTTCTTATTTGGGTTTGGGTTTGATTGCAAAATTATGTAGACAAAGAGGATATGAAGGTATAGAGCTATGCTCCTGTTTGCCATGGTGAAGATAATGAATGTTTCGTATGTTTCTTTGTTTCCGGACAAGACCGTAAATGAAAGATCGATGGAGGGAGCATGAGAGAATGAAAATCGGTGGTGGCTGATGTCCCTTTTATTCAGGGTTTTTGGGATCAGCGTTCTTTTATAATGGAATGTTGGGTATGATATGGCGGTTGATTAGTGGTACAGGGTTGAGGCTTATTAGTTTTTTTTGGGCCGCCTTTGGTCCTGAAGCGGGCTGGGCAAAACAGGTTTGACCAGGGCAGACTATCTGGTTTGACCGAGAAAGGGACTTGAAGCAACAAAAAATACAACCTCCGAAGCACCTGCTTCCGGATTTGAAAACATGACTGATGGTGTCCATACATACCCCCAACCCTTAGCAGCTACACCAACCACCGAATTAGCTACAAAATTGTGTTAAATAAAATGAAAGCTACAATTCCAATTGTAAACACTCTCTAAAAACACTAATGTCTTATGAACAAAATGTGGAGTCTGGCTAAAGTTTTATCAGTGAGAATGAAATTCTCTTTGGGAAAGACATGAAATGATAAAATGAAGACAAAACAAAACATGTACAAGTAAAATAATAATAAGAATAATAGCAATGATAAAAGTACATAAAATGATAGAAACAATTTTTAAAAGAATGATAAAGGAACAAATAAAGGTAAACACTAATAAATAAGAGATAAGTAAAACAACAATAGAACCAGATAAGATAAACAAATGATAGAATAGCATCACGTAAGAACAATATAAAATGAATAGCCAAATAAAAAAGAGGATATAAAGTAAAACAAATGAATGAGTAAATAAACAAAAAGAGACAGTTCGGAACTAGATGAACATTGGAAATTTGTTTTTCGTTTTTTTACCAGACTGTTTTTTTTAAATGCTTTTAAAACTGACTAAAATTGTCATAAAAATGACGGTGTCGCTTTGGCACGCGCATTAATACGTTCTTGAAAAAGAAAGGCGATGACCCTCTTTTTATTTATTTTTTTAATTTTTCTTTATGGGGTGAGAATTTCGGGTGTCTACAGATGGCTCCCCTTGATTCAATTTTGCAAACCCTTGCAGAATTGGATCAAGGTTGAGAGGGCGCCAAAAATTCTCACTACAGCTTTGTGGTGTATTGGGATGCGACCGTGAGGAAAATGATGTATGAATGCGACGGGAAACGATATGATAGTTAATTGCACGAGGATTTACTACGAGCCTCAACTGGACCTCTTGACATCCAGTCCTAGGGCTTATGACGAGCCTAGAATGCTAACAATAGATTGGTTTGGGGTGCACGAGGACTTAGTAGAGCCTCAACCAGATCTCTTGACGTCCAGTCCTAGGGCTTATGACGAGCCTAGAATGCAACTGAAAGTACGAGGACTTAGAAGAGCCTCAACTAGACCTCTTGACATCTAGCTATAGGACTTATGACGAGCCTATAATACTTTTCATTGTGTACCGTACTAGTAGTGTAATAGCTGCCTAGCAGGTGGGTGTGAAACAATCTTGCACTAGTAGCGTAATAGCTGCCTAGTGAAGGAAAAACCGACAGGACCGCACTAGTAGCGTAATAGCTGCCTAGTGGGTTATGAAATGAACGATCTCGCACTAGTAGCGTAATAGCTGCCTAGTGGAGGAAAAACAGCGGGACCGCACTAGTAGCGTAATAGCTGCCTAGTGGGTTATGAAATGAACGATCTCGCACTAGTAGCGTAATAGCTGCCAAGTGGAGGAAAAACGGCGGGTCCACACTAGTAGCGTAATAGCTGCCTAGCGGGTGTAAAATGAAAGGCGACCGTACTAGTAGCGCAATAGCTGTCTAGCAGGTGTAAAATGAAAGGCGACCGTACTAGTAGCGCAATAGCTGTCTAGCAGGTGTAAAATGAAAAATTCGACCGCACTAGTAGCGCAATAGCTGTCTAGCGGGTGTAAAAAGAAATGTGACCGCACTAGTAGCGCAGTAGCTGCCTAGCGGGCGTAAAATGAAAGGCGGCCATACTAGTAGCGCAATAGCTGTATAGCAGGTGTAAAACGAAAAATTCGACCGCACTAGTAGCGCAATAGCTGTCTAGCGGGTGTAAAATGAAAGACGACCGTACTAGTAGCGCAATAGCTGTCTAGCAGGTGTAAAACGAAAGGAGACCGTACTAGTAGCGCAATAGCTGTCTAGCAGGTGTAAAATGAAGTGAGACCGCACTAGTAGCGCAATAGCTGCCTAGCCGGTGTGAAATGAAAGGCGACCGTACTAGTAGCGCAATAGCTGTCTAGCAGGTGTAAAATGAAAGGCGACCGTACTAGTAGCGCAATAACTGTCTAGCAAGTGTAAAACGAAAGGCGACCGTACTAGTAGCGCAATAGCTGTCTAGCAGGTGTAAAACGAAAAATAACCGCACTAGTAGCGCAATAGCTGTCTAGCGGGTGTAAAATGAAAGACGACCGTACTAGTAGCACAATAGCTGTCTAACAGGTGTAAAACGAAAAGCGACCATACTAGTAGCGCAATAGCTGTCTAGCAGGTGTAAAATGAAAGGCGACCGTACTAGTAGCGTAGTAGCTGTCTAGCAGGTGTAAAACGAAAAATTCGACCACACTAGTAGCGCAATAGCTGTCTAGCAGGTGTAAAATGAAAGGCGACCATACTAGTAGCACAATAGCTGTCTAGTAGGTGTAAAACGAAAAGCGACCATACTAGTAGCGCAATAGCTGTCTAGCAGGTGTAAAACGGAAGGCGACCGTACTAGTAGCGCAATAGCTGTCTAGCAGGTGTAAAACGAAAGGTGACCGTACTAGTAGCGCAATAGCTGTCTAGCAGGTGTAAAACGAAAAATTCGACCGCACTAGTAGCGCAATAGCTGTCTAGCGGGTGTAAAATGAAAGGCGACTGTACTAGTAGCACAATAGCTGTCTAGCATGTGTAAAACGAAAAGCGACCGTACTAGTAGCGCAACTGTCTAGCAGGTGTAAAACGGAAGGCGACCGTACTAGTAGCGCGATAGCTGTCTAGCAGGTGTAAAATGAAAAATTCGACCGCACTAGGAGCGCAATAGATGTCTAGCGGGTGTAAAATGAAAATGCGACCGCACCAGTAGCGCAATAGCTGCCTGGCGGGTGTAAAATGAAAACGTGACCGCACCAGTAGCGCAATAGCTGCCTGGCGGGTGTAAAATGAAAACGTGAATTGAATAGTAAAAGAGTTTTACGAGTGAAAGGCCACCTGAGTGGAGTAAGGATTATATTACAAACTTGAGTAAAATGATTAATTGAATGATGTGAGTGATTTTGTGGTACCCTTGAAAGGATTTCCACATGCAAACGAGATATGACGCGGTTAACAAATGCATTAATTGAATCAAAACCCCCTGTTTGAGGATGTAGATTTTTGTGTGAGCTGATGGCTCCAAAGTTGCTTCAAAGCTTCGGGACGGCTCCAGCATGGTTTCAAGGATCTGAGATGGCTCCAACATGCATTGATGGCCCCGGTGTGACCAATGGTCTCGGGTGGTTGGTGGGTTTGAAACGGTTGGTGGATTTGGTTTTTTGAAGTAGTTCGATGGCTCCTGTGATGGATTTATTATGGTTTGATGAGGTTTTGATGTGGACTTTATTGTGAGTGAATGGTTTTTCACGTGTGAATGGCTAAACACAATTGCATGACTTTATTAGTTCCCATCATCGTTCCAGATTGGATTTCCATGGATGGCTCCGGGATGACTTTGTGCTGGTAAGCATGACGCTGCTTTAGTTGGATCCCATTGATGACAACGAGTGGAAAAGAGAGGTTTTTGCCTTTGAAGTGGTCGCACCCTTGACGGGCTGCCTACGTACTCAATTCCATATTGAGATCAAACCATACGTAGTTCCATCGCTTTGCGTGAAAGGCTTTGGTGATGGATTTATTGTTGTTTGACATGATTTGTTGTTGACTTGGTAGTGAGTGAATGGTTTTCAATGGGTGAAAGACGAAACACAGTTGCATGACTTTGTTAGCAGTTCACGTCATGGTTCTAGGATTTCCATGGATGGCTCAGGGATGACCTTGTGCCGATTGAGCATGATGATGCTTTGGTTGGTTCACTTCAAGGAGGGGAAAAGGGAAGTTTTCGCCCTTGTTGTGGTCGCACCCTGGGCGGGCTGCCTACATACTCAATTTCGTATTGAGATCAGACCATACGTAGTTCGAAATTCTGCAGGCAAGGCCTTGGTGACAAAATGGCTTTGATATGATTTGAGGAGGCTCTCGCATTGTTCTCAAACTATTCGAATGGCTCCTGTGTAGCTTTAGAGATGGTCTCAATGTTTTGAGGATGGCTCCCGCATGGCTCGAGTTTGGCTTTGGGAGGGGAGTCGATGTGACTCAAGTATGACAATGGATGACTCTGGGACGGCCTGCGTGTGCTCCGGACAGCTCTAGAATGGTTTGATGTAGCTCGGTGATAGCCCGTGATAGCTCCGAAAAAGGTTTAGATATAGCTCGATAACGGCCTGAGATGGCTCCAGCTTTGACTTCTTTGGATTGGAAGTGGTGCTTCAAAGACTACAATTGAAGTCGACTTTCAGCGAGACTAGGCAGAGTATTTACAAGTTGGATGTTGATGATGAACTGATGCATGCAAATATTAAATGTTGTATACGATGTAGAATGCATATGCGATTTTTGGAGAGAAGGTATGGCCCTATCTCAATTAATATGAGGTTTACGAATATAAGACATCTTCAGGTCGATCTTGAGTGATTATTAAACTCGAATGCGTGAATCACTTTCCTCTCACGAAGGGATGCGGGTCAATCTCTCGTGAGTTTGGCTGTGTGTGCAAAGCGGTGTGATGATACTCTCGATGCTTAGAGCAGTATTTTCCTGAGAATTTCCTTTCGAGGTTCTGGACTTTCCGATTCTCACAAATTCCTCACTTGCAATGGGATTAGCTGTTTATGATTTGGTGCTTCGATCAAATAATCACTCGCACTCGAAAGACCTTGTGGGGTAAGGTCACACTCTTCCACTCATGGTCCCTTTGGGATAATGGGACGTGTTGATAACGAATATAAAGCTTATGATTCATGTTTCAGATCCGATACTTTTCAGTTAACACTCATCAACTAATGAGTCAGAGGTCTTTTATTGGGTTATAACGGGGCTGAGGGGTATGATGTATGTTACAAAGGACTAGAGGTTTTATTTGAGTATTGTGGAGCTTTTGTGCAATAGAGGATATATTTCACCTTTGCCATGGGTGGAATGATTATACGGGTTTTAATAACCCCTTATCAGTTTCTTTGGGACATCATTGGTCCCTTTGGTTTGGATTTCTCCTTGCCTCTTCTGGCATATGATTTGAACTTTCTTCTCATTTTTGTGTTTTTGAAATTGCATTTGGCTCATCAACTTTCTCAAGCATTCTCTATTTTGTATTTTGGCTTTCAGCTTTGGAGTTGCATTGACTCATCGATCTTCTTGAACATTTTCGGTGTTCTTTCTTGGTGTTTGGCTTCGGAGTTGCATTGACTCACACTGATTTCTTCGAACATTTCATTTGTTGTTTTCGTGAAAGATGGTGGGGAGGGGCCATGGCTCTGGCTCTTTTGAGATCCTCTATTACAAGGGCAGGTAAGTATATGTACGTGAGTTGGAATGTTGTGGAGTTTTTTGAAGAAAAGGTTTTTCATGAAAGGCTCAGTGGGGCTCACTAAGGGATTATGTACAGGGCAGTCAAAGCTTTTTGGTTTTATGGAGATTTTTATTCCTAAGTGCCTCGTCATTCTCATTAGTCAATAATTGTTTTCTTACTATTCTCGGATCTTTGCATGAATCACAGTTCGTATCTTGTTTATCGACATTGATCTCACTATGTATTGTGTCTCTCCATGTGATGAAGGAATGCACATGTCACTCATGGTTTTACCTCTATGGACTCGCTCTATCTTCCCTCATCGCTCAGTGAATGGTCCAATACCCTCATTTGAAATTCAAGAGAAAATACTGCTCTTCGCACACTACTCACTTGGTTTGTGGTGTTGATTTTGATTTGACCCTTGTATTCGCTGACGGGTCGAGAGTTTAGCGGTTCATGCACTCTATTCAATCAATCAATCAAGATTTTTGCCAAAGACGATGTTTCGATATGGGAGTATGCAAATGCAACTATTTACAGTGCAGTATATTATGGTAATATGGAATTACTACTCATAGGATGCATGAGATTATGAAAATGATGATGGAACGGTTGACTTTTGAACTTTGATTGAAATTTTTTTATGCAATGCATGAGCGGTAAGACTACACCTAGTCTCGCTTGTGTCGATTCCAGTTGATGATCCATGAAGCTCATCCCGTCAATGTCGGCCTGAAGATGGTCTAAATGTTGGGCACGATGTGAGAGAAGTTGTTTCAAAATGGTATTTGGATGATGATTAGCTCCTGGGCTTTGGAATTTTAGGGAGTGACCACTCCCGCATGGTGGTCCCGCGATATGACAGTGACTATATTTTTGGCATTTTTGAAGGTATGATTTTTTTGGATTTTTGGATGTACAATTTTTTGGATTTTCGGATGTACGGGTTTTTTTTTTGGGATTTGTTTTTTTGTTGTTGTTGGTCTCTATGTACATGGTAGCTGAATGGGAAATGGTTTGAATCTCTGGTATTTCTTGCTATCGCTTCGAGGGTCATGCTTTCACTCATGGGTAAACGCGGTTAATCACCTGCAAACACAATCATTATAACAGAAAAAAGAATATGACAAATGTGAATGTTAGCATGCTTTGAAAAAAATAGGATGAATGCTTGTGTGATGTGTTGGGAATGCAACATGTGATTATGCAATTTTTCTGAGGTGAGTGTGATTCATGCATGATTAATGAATGTGAACTGATCGGAAATGGAAAGAAGCAAATCGTATGTGCTAAAAAAATCAAGTTTTAGAAAAATGTTTTTGAAAACACGTGTTTTCGAAGTGATGGATTCTCTCGGTAGGAATTTTGATGCTCGGTCATTCGCAAATAAAGTAGGGAGTGGGGAACCCTATACACATTGATCTAAATAAATTCAGAGGGAATGAACCTATACATGCAGTTTATTTAGAAATGGACAAGAGAGAAAGAATCATAGGGAAAAACCTATACATCAATTCTAAAAAGTCATTAAAGGGGGAATTTGAGATAAACTTCTTCTAAACGCTTTACTTGATCTTCGAGCTTCTGATTGACTGCTTGTTCAGGTGCTGGCTCTTGATTGGTCGTTCTCTCATCGTCGGGTTCGGGCAGCAAGGTGACACTATGATCAAGAGAATCTGGTTGGTGATCTTTTGACCCTCAGCAGCTTCAGACTTGAACGGTTGTTGCTGGTCTTCATGTTGCTCGACTCGAGTTGGTGTTCCTCTGATTTTCGGTTCGAACTGTTGTTGTCGATCTTCATGCGCTCCTTCTGCTCTGACGAGGAAAATGAGGGGCGTTTTTTGAGAAAGGAAAGGTGAATGATCGAGCATAAAATCTTTGTGAAAATCCACCACTTTTGTGAAAACATGAAATGACTAGTACGCTCCACGGTAATGACCGCTGCTCTTGAAGGTGGGTTGAACTTCAAAAATAGCGGGTCACAACATGGGGACTAAATCATTTTATTTTGAAATACATTTGTGGAAATCAGCTTGAAAACTGTTTTCAAAAACAAGTTTGAGATAATATCCGTGAAAAAAGTTGTTTGAAATTCATCTGTAAAAAGTAGGTTTTTGAAACCTGTTTTTGAAAATAGTTTTTGAAATAACATACGTGAGAAATATTGATTGAAAATCATTTGTAAGTAGTAGATTTTTGAAATCTGTTTGACAAAGTTTGTTTTCTGGAAGACTTTGATTGAAACCGATTTTGAAAACTGCTTTGGAAATAATAATTTTGAAATCAATATTTTTTGAAATCATTCGAGATAAACGGCTTGGAAGGTATTTCATTAGAGTGTTTGACGTGATTCATTTTCTGATTTTTACTAATTTTTGAAACGTGATCACACATAGATGTAAGTGCAAAATAAAAAATCATGGCTGATTTTATGTGGAGCTGAGTGTGAATGATTGGGATAATCACCTTCCAGGTCAATCAATGCTTCCATACCACCGGGGGAACCGTCGTCCCTTCACTGTTCATCTCTCGGGATTTATCTCTGTTATGCCTTGCGGGGCACGTCATCAAGAAAGTCCGAAGTGCTTAAGTTCGAAAGGTCAGGATACCCGAAGTGATACAGTCACACGAGCCACGGCCGGGGATTATCACAACATACTCACTTTTGGGAAACTTGGGGAAGTACTGCATGGGAACGGGTTTCTCGTCATTTGCACGGTCAGGTGTGTCTAAGTCCAAATTATTCACGGACTACATTGTGCCATGTATGGGTATCCGGTAAATACGGGATCCTCTATGGACGTGCAGCGTGACATCGGGCTTTAGAGACACCCGTGGTGCAGAGGACACTTGGAGAACTGAGCCCATGCAATCTTCAGGGTAAGGCAAAATGGTGGTCAGACAGACGGCATACAAGGGGTGACTACCCATAAAACCCGTCCTAGACACCGGATCAGGCAGCTGGACACTGAAGGCTCAACGGTCACTATATGCTGGCTTTTGACTCGGATAACGGAGGATATTTTTGGATCATGAGCTCAAAGCGTTGGTCGGAGACCGTACCGCCTCGTGGGTTTGTTCACTGAGAGAGTGACCCTAGCTCATGGGGAATCAACCGTGGACCGGTTGGGATCCTGTGACATCGTGGGTAAATCAGGTGACACAGAGGAATGCATGTCCTAAACTACCCAATGCACCCCCCATCAGAACTATTCCTAACAGTTCAATAGCAAAGAGAAAGAGCGGTAATAAATGCGCAAGCAAAGAGAGAGAAGAGGTTGGACCCCTAATGGGCCCACCTACCTGGAGTTCCTGCAAGTTAGTCTAGCATAATCACACAATTATGTAGACCAAACACACTCTAAGTGTGGAGTAGAGTAGTCCTGTAGTGGCTTCATTGCGGTCACGGTACCTTACTAAGTACTTGTGGTGTGTTAGGGTTCCTCTACATGTTTCTGTTCTTACTGCACTTGCCGTGGCAAGTGCGTGGTACTGGTGGTTTTTGGGTAAACCTATACCGGTCACGGTATGGTTTTCACTCGTATTTGGTAGTCTTGTCGACTCTTCCTTGATCTTATTGATCTATGATTGGGATACTCGATCTTTTAAGTAGCTTCTTAGTGATCTGGACATGGTTGTCGTAGATCTGGGTAATTGAGCCTTAGTTGTTTAGGCACTACTCGGGTAGTCCTGTCGGACTATATCTCGTGGATGTTCTCGTAGCTGTGTAAGCATACTGGCCAGGTATTGTAACCTCTTTGGCCTTGTAGTTTTGGAGTTAACCATTCCCGACTATGTCCTTAGTCAGTTAGCATACCGTTGGTGGTGTTATTTAGCTATTACTGTCCCGTAGACTGGTGTGGTGTTTTGTTACTGTCCCTTCTTCCGCTCTGTTGCACGCTTAGTGCTTCTTTTCCTGCTGCTGGTTGACTAGCCAGGTCTCGTGACTGCTAAGCATGTCGCCTCATGCTGTTGTAAGTTGTATCCTCCTTATGGTTGAAGTACTCATTCTACCGCTATTAAGTGCGGGTATTATTGTTCGACCAAGAACCATCGCCGGGACTTCCGATTCTTGGAATCTACTCTTTATCGGTTCCTGTTTACCGTTTGGTGATTTCACAACTGCTAGATCGGGTTTTCCCGAGTGTGAGAGGACTTTCCTTCTCTCTGGCGTTCTTTCCCAAGTTATACAATGGGAATGCAGTGGGCGGGACTGATATCGTAGGTATCCGGTACACACCGGGAGTTCCTAACTAGCGTATCTCTAACGCTATCACTCAGCCCTTAGCCCTAAGCTTCTAATTCCTAGCTCAGTATTTCTTAAACTCGGTATTTTCAGTCATCAGAGCGATACTTCGCTCTGATACCACTTTTTGTAACACCCCTACCGCTAATACCGTCATTACCGTCCAATCACCTCATACTTACATACCTTCGCAGCGGATACTTACTTACGCAACGATGGGTGATACAATGTCGTCAGCCACCCACATGACTAACAAGGCCTACTACTTACAGCATCGGTCTGAAGGACCGGAATACCCGAGTACTATACAATTACAATACATACTTCAATTACCAACCAAGTACTACAATGCGCCATTCAATACATACTCATTAAGAGTCTAGCATCTACCCATTCTCACAACTACATACTTTCCAATACATATGGTGTACCCCTTGGTACACTTCTATATCAAAGGCTACAGGCCCAATACAATTCTCTACTATCTACCATTCTTTTCTAGCTATCTAAGTATAGCCGCCGGTCTCTCACTAGGACCATAACTGCTTCGGGTACCTGTACAATAAAAACAATGCCCCTAGGGGCTCAGCTTACGCTGCATATGACTTCCGCATACCCCGCGTACTAGCGAGGGTACGCCGACCACTTGGTCAAATACATGCAGTTCATTTTACTAATACATAAATACATACATGCTTTCATTCATAATACTACAATACTACGCAAGGAATACATACATACACTTCAATCAATACATCAAGGAAGACAATACAAGTCAACCAATCATACTTACCTTTACGAAATTACGCTTACACAATACATACACCATACTTGTTAGCTCCTTGTACCCACCCGGGTTAATCGGATGGAGATTACTCTTTTACTCAGGGTCAATGACTTACACCAGCCAAGACCATTACTCATACATACTTTACTTGCTTACTTACTCAAGTCAAGTCGTAGTGACCTCCGGGCAGGGACTACACTGTCCCACCACCGGGCTTTACTGTGGCTCACCAATCTAGGATGCTACCCACTTAAGGGGTTTGGTCCATAGAAAGGATTCAGGCACGGAATCGGATCCAACCTCTTGTGTCTCCTCATCCTCACGCGTGGCCGAAACTATATCGGACTTCTACTCATTCCAATTTACTCAATACTTACATTAGGAGTTAGGTAGTTAGGAATTAGTAGAAGTCAACATATCCATACCACACCATAATACATTACACAAGTACACTACAAGGTACGCATACACTTCATTCTCATCCATTCATTTCATGAATTATACGAACTAAGTGTTCAAGGCAATATAGCAAGAACAATATAAAACAAGCACAAGTAATTGCATTAAAGTCCGATTCATGCATTTATCTTATTTAGGTGATCAATTAAGCACACAAATCAGGGTAACCAGGTTATGATACAGAGCATGAAGAAATCATACCGTTCACCGTCGTACTCGTACTTCCGGTTTTCCTTCGGAGTTCAACTATTCGAGTCCTATACATACATAGGGTTGCATGGTCAATAATCGATCATTGACCCACTCATTCCTTCACTAATACTTCCAATGTGTACGCACTAGTACTTTACATTCCTTACTTGATTTGAAAATCATTCTTTACCCATCACTTCTTGAACTTACTTTCTTACTCACGTACTTACTTTCTTACCATTTTTATTCCTTTAATGGTGTATTACCAAAGTCCTATATACTATATATATATATATATATATATATATATAGATATATATATATATATATATATATATATATATATACATATATGATTACCATTTTTTTGTTTTTTTTGTTTTTGGGGTCCGACTGACCCAGATGTGACCCGACCGACCCAAAACCCTCTGGGTCGGTCGAAGTCAGAAAGATTTTGACTCTGGAATTACCGGGACCAACCCACGATCGACCCAATAACCTCCTGGGTTGGTCGAAGTCAGAAACTTCGACCTATGCAAATTCTACACCCGTCCGACCACGACCGACTCACCCGTCTGGGTCGGTCGAAGTCAGTAAGTTCCGTTCCAGTGATTTATGCCCGACCGACCCACTACCGATCCAACCTTCGGGGTCGGTCGAGAGCAGAATTGTCCTACAAATTTGTTTTTGCTTTTTTTCTTACCTATTCCTTTCCCAATCTTCTTACATACATCCTAACATGTTTTGGTAGCATCTAGGCTTCCTAAAATACCTTAGTTCATCCATTAAATCACTACTAAATTCATTTCCCATCCTTACATTGATTTACACAATTTCCTCATTTCCATTCCAGCACTCATACTAATTTTCTTTCTCCAATGCTACAGATTTTTGTTCTACCCTTTACCATTCAATACCTCCTCTACCAATGCTACTCCTAGCATTCTAAATGCATTACTTCTATCCTAGTTCCATCCCATTACTTAACTCTTCTCCAAATCTGTTTCAAGGTGTTAAACTACTCACCTAAGGTTCTCCAAATACACCTAGTTCCTCCTAGTTTCTCCAATGCTTTTAACACTTCCTGCTACATTTTACACCCTTTCATCCTCATACTACAATTACCACTCCATGGTTACTAAACATCTCTACACAACCCAACACACTTGGTCCTCCCATTCACCAAGTCATCCAAAAATGCATATTTCCTACTAAAATTTGCCATGGTTTACATACAATTCTAACTTATCCACATACATCCTTTCTCACCAAATTCATTCCTAAACTAGCCACACCCATACAAGTGTCCTACCAGCACTCAAGCAATACCAATTCATCAATACTTCCTCAAACAACAATACTAATACACATACACAATTTATTTGACTCTAAGGCCTACAATTCAAATACTAGTTCACAAATACTCAAACTTCCATAAACTACAATACTAATACAATATTTGGGTTCTTTAATTAGTTTACCCATTCCCATTACTCTAATGCATTAAAATTTAGCATTAAGAAGGAGCTCTTACCGTAGCTCTTAATTTCCTTTTTTCTTTTCCAATTCTCCTCCTTCTCTCTTTCTTGCACAAAATCGGTCATGTGGGGAATGGAGTTGCCAAACTCCATTCCCATCACCCAAGGAACACAAAAACAAGTGTAATTAAAATTCAAACCCTTAGATTTATACTAATTCATTGAAGTGCTTAAAACACAAATTTTAGGGTTTACCTTTGGAGTCTATTAAGAGGGGTTTAGCCTTTGGTTCAAGAAGGTGATCCCACCACCATTGGAAGGTTGGAATTATGCTCAAAAGAGAGAGAAAAATAGATCATTACAAATGGGCAAAAATCGGTTACAAAGGAGAGTGGAGGAAACATGAGTTTTTCATGGAGATTTTTACCTTAATGGAGAGAGGAGACTCCGAGCTTTACATTGATGCCATTTTCTCTTCAAATGGGGAAAACCCATGGAGATGAACTTCCTCATTTTTGGATTTTGAAAAGAGAGAATGGTAGAGAATGATGAGAGGAGCAAGAATATGCACTTATTTTTACATTTGGAGTTCAAATGAGACTAGAGCTTGCAAGAGAAGTGAGGTAGCCATTGAAACTTTCTTTGGAGCTTCAAAATCGCCAGAAACAAGGGGAGAAAGAGAGAGAAATCGGTGGGGGAAGGAAGGAAGGAGAGAGATGAGGAGAGATGAGGAAATGAGAGGTGAGAGAAAAGCAAGTCACCTTTTTCACTTTTGTACTTTTTGCTTTTTGACTCTTTATTTAACTAGCTAGTGTGTGTGTGTGTGTGTGAGGGGGTTAACTAGCTCCTAAAAACCGGCCCCCACATTAATACTAGTTGGAGCGTTTTCGTCTTTTACAGAAAACGCTCGTTAATTTACCCGGTTTTGGTACTATTCCCTAACCGGGCCCGTTTTCCGGAATTTTCTCGTTTCTTTAATTTTATTAGTTATTAAGCTTCCAATAATGCTTAATTATAGTTATTTAATGAACTATAATTTTTTACGGGTTCGTCTGACCACTCAAAGTCACATTTTCGGGTTTTCTCGAAAAACATGCGCTAAAGCTCTATTAGCGTTTTAATACATTATTTGGATCCGTTTTCTTTGGGATCGTTCTCGTACACTAATTAGGCATGAATAAGCCTTTAGAATCCATATAGTACTCTAACCGAGGGTCTCATACGTCCTATGGTTATTTAAACACTTATTTAGCATTTTCGCTTTTTAGGCGTTTCTTCATTTCTTTTGGATTTATTTTTCCTTACCAATATTACTTAGGCACTATTAAGCCCTTAAATACATATTAGGATAATTTTAATCACTATATTTAAGTTCGGGGTATTTCAGTTTCAGTCTATGTGTGAGGATATGTGAGAAAGTGTCTTGTTGTTGGTCAGTGGTGGGAGCAGATGTAATCTTGAAGTTTTGAGGGTGGCTTAGAGATCCTAGTGGTTCTTCTCAGGTTGTTATTTGTTGTTTCTGGGGTTTTCAGATTCTGGATTGTTTAATTCAGTGGGAGGTGATTGAGCAGTGAGATGTGTGTCATCTAAACTGCTTGTGGGGTGTTCTATCTGTTGTTGCTGTTCTGGGAAGTTTAAGTGGGTGTCAGCTATAAGGTTTTTTGTGACAGAGTTGAATGAGAATAGGGTGGGTGTTTAGTCAGTCTAATAGGAGGAGACAGATCGGAGAGAAGGGGGTCATTGAAACTGTGGATGGGTGTTTGAGTAGGAAACAAATGAGAGATTTCATTAGTTTGATCATGCCATAGGCTGCACCATGTTTTGTCTTTCAGAGGGTAGTGGTTTCAAAAAACGTCACGTCTCTGCTAATGGCAATTTTTCCTGAGTCAATGCTTATAATTTTGTATCCTTTGGTGGATTTTCCATTTCCTAGATAAACAATAGCACCTGATCTTGGGTCAAGCTTACCTCTGTTTGGGTTAATGTTTGTGACAAAACATAAGCATCCGAAATTTTTGATTTGTGTATAATCAGGTGTGTTCCCATACAGTTTTTGGAAGGGTGTGAGGTCCCCTATGGGTCTAGGTATTCTAATTATAATATATGCATGTTCTAATACATGACCCCAAAAATGTGATTAAAGACCAGATTGAAAGAGGAAGGATCTTGTTATCTGCATGAGATGACCTTGCTTTCTCTCAACCACCCCGTTTGGTTAGGGTGTGTGAGAACAACTGATCTGATGTGTAATGCCTTAGAGTTGAGAAAATCAATGCCTTCTCTAGACCCCCCTAGTTCCTTGGCATTATCTTATCGAAGGAATTTTATTTTGTATTCAAAGTGTTGCTCAACAAACATTATAAACTCTTTATGAAACTGAAGCTTATTTTTGCTTAAGAAGTTTTACCCATGTGCTCCTTGTAAAATCGTCAACAATTGTCAAGAAAGATCGATACCCTTCCATGGTTTCTGTCATTATGGGACTCATATATCTATGTGTAACATGAGAAAGGGTATACTTTTATTTCTGAGTTTTTGAACTTTAGTCGTTTTCCTTTGGCTTGAAACAAGCATACAAGGTAAAATGTCAAAAGAAGGGAAACTTATGCCTAACTATAATTGGACAGCTTTTTACAGGGGACATGTCCTAATTTTCTATGCCATAACAGAAGATCCTTAGAGATTGCATTATTTACTGCATTTTCTCTTAAAGTGAGAATAGCAAATCTAGGTTTTCTAACTTGTCTCAGAAAATTTTCCAGACATATAGCATCTAAGAAAAAGAGCCCCTGATATACATGTCCAATCCTATCTTGACATTTAGTTTCAAAATCCTGCAAAAAACATTCAGTTTTGGAACAAACAACGTTTACATTCAGTTGAGATGCCAATTTACTCACAGAAATCAAATTAAAAGTGAAAGAAGGGACAAATAAAACACCAGTCAGGTCAAAATCAGCACACATTCTAGCATTACCAGAACTATTTACTCTACATCTTTGACCATCAGGCAATATTAATTTTTTTTATCAGGCATTAATACTAAGTCATGCATCATATTTCTGTTTCCAGTCACATGTTCTGAAGCACCAGAATCCAATATCCAAAATTTGTTCAGGTTCTCAGTAAAACAGTCATGGTTAGATTGTAAATTTAGAAGAGGAGCTGAGATACAGTTACCCGAGAAACTCCTAAAGGAGTTTATGTTTGAATCTTGCTTATTGGCATTCTTCTGCTGAATGTATCTGGTGAGCTGGTCCACTTGTTCCATCGATAGACCGACAACTGGAGAAGATCCCTGGGCTTGTTCTTTCTGGTGTTGCATTCGCTTTGGTTCTTGATCGACAATAGATCCAGCAGCATATTGGGCGGTATTCCTTTGATTTCCGCCCTCAGGAAACCCTATAATCCACCAACATTGAGATCTGCTATGCCCCAATTTTGCACAGTTGGTACACTTGGGTGTGGATTTCTTTCCCGCACTAGAGGAGGCAAAACTAGGCGGGGATTTCTTATTTGTGTTCTTTCCAGTGAGCTTCTTGGTAAACGGGGTGCATTTCTTTGCCAAAATTAGGGCATTATCAGTGTTGTCTTCACTTCGGGTCTCTGATGTACTCCACTTCTTCTCGTCTTACGACACCAGGCAGTACGCTTGTTCAAGAGAGGGAAGGAGAGACATTAGAAGGATAGCTCCCTTGGCTTGTTTGAATTCTTCAATTAGCCCATCTAGAAGTTTCATCAGTCGATCCTTTTCTTCCTGTTTTTCTATATCGTTGGCCGCTCCACAACTACAGGTCAGTATCTTCCTTGAGCTGTTCAATCGATCCCAGAGTTTTTGTAGTCTGGTGAAGTATGTGCTGACGGAATCGCCGTTCTGTTGTAATGCGCCGATTTCCTTTGGAGAGCGTAAATCTCAGGCCCGTTAATTAGGTCGAACCTTTTGCAGAGCTTAGTCCACATCTGATGTGCGTTGTCGCAGTAGACAATACTTTCTACGATTTCTTTCTCAACGGAGTTCAAGATCCAAGCCATAACTGCATTGTTACTCCGTTCCCACATAGGGTAACGCTCAGAAGACTTCTCCGGTTCGACAATTTGCCCGTTGACGAGTCCATATTTGTTTTTCGCTTTCAGAATTATGGTGGCTGTTCGCTTCCACTGATCGAAGCCTTGCTGGCCTTTGAATTTTGCCCCAAAGTTGAGTGAGGGATTATCAGCAGGATGTAGGTATAGAGGATCATTCAGATCTTGACCTTGGAGAGTTAGGGTTTCTCATTCGTTCGAACTTGCCTCCGCTTCTTCTTCATTTTCGATAATTTCATCTCCATTATTGTTGTCGTTATCATCGGCCATCTTGCGGAAGAATTAGTCTCATTTGAGCGTATGCTCTGATACCATGTTAAGCCGGCTAAGGTGGAAGATGATAAAAGAACGGAGAAGTTTATTGAGAAGCAGAGGTTCTTGTTACAAAGAAGAGTCGAGAGAGAGCAGTCACTTGAGAGAGGAAAAAGTAGTTCTACTATATTACACTCCTTACATATACAATCTCTGACTATATACGGGGTAGGTGATATAAGATGTACATACCAGTATACATAACAATATATTATGTACTACTATATTATGCTACTATATTATCCTAATAGAACTTCCATAAACATACGAAAGATCTAACGCAACAGAGGGAAAGAATTTCCAATCTCACATTCGGATTGACTTGCTGATGAATACAACTTTCGTATCTGTAGTTTTACAACTAGGCTGCTATGCCTTATATATCAGTAGAAAAACAAAAGAAGCGTTTCAGGACATATTAATACATCCGCTCATATACTTAAATGTGTTACATTTATATATCTATTACAACACTCCCCTCAAGATGAGGGGCAGAAGAGAGTTCCGCTTTCTACTCGAATCTTGCAGAGAAAACTTTAGAAAATTCTGATGCATCTGATGCACATCAATCTTCCTTCTCTTTCTGCTCTGGTTTAGAAAATTCTAATGCATCTGATGCACATCAATCTTCCTTCTCTTTCAGCTCTGGTTCTCAAACACTCCCCTTGTCATCAGAATGTGTTTGCAAACTAGTATTTTGGAGAAACCCTTTGTATTGTTGTGCAGTCACTTGTTTGGTGAGTACATCTGCCAACTGATGTTGACCTGGTATGTACTGAAGGTTGATCAAGCCGTTTTTGATTTTTTCTCGAACAAGGTGGCAGTCCAAGTCGATGTGCTTGGTTCGTTCGTGAAAAACCGGGATTCTAGCAATGTAAATTGCTGCTTTATTGTCACAACTAACTCTGATTTGTGTTATCCCTTCAACTTCAAGATCGTACAAGAGTCTAGAAACCCAAGTTAGTTCAGTCGTCACTCTTTGAATTGATTTATATTCCGATTCTGCAGTGGACAGTGCAACTATTACCTCTTTCTTTGACTTTCAACAGATAGTTGTCCCGCCAAGTAATATGATATAACCACTTATGGATCTTCTAGTCAGAGGGCAACTTGCCCAATCTGCATCATAGAAGACAGATAAAGTTCATTCTTGTTGATTGTTAAAAAAGATACCTCATCCTTGAGTTCCTTTTTAGATTGTAGAAGATGAATAGCATCTTGGAAGTGCGTTGTTGTGGGCTGCTTCAGGTGTTGGCTCAGTTGTTGGACTGGATATGTTAAATCTGGCCTGGTGTTCGTAAGGAAGTTATTCATCCTATCAAACGTCTGTAAGAAGTTGTCTTAGTCAGATCAGCTCCTTCTGTCTATTCTAATTTGATTCATGCATGTAAGGGATTGTAGCAACATTGGATTTATGTGACAGATATCAATTAACAAATATGAAATATACTTTCTTTGATTCAAAATCATTCCCTTTTCAGTATAATAGAAACCCCATTCCAAGGAAGTAGCTTAATTTTCCCAAATCCGTGATTTTAAATTTATCATCAAGAATAGCCTTTATATGTGCTATTTCAGATATATCATTACCTGTAGCAATCATATCCTTGCGACTCGTTTCCTTCAGAACAGCGACACTAGAGTAGGAAAGTTTAGTCCTAGCCGTCAATAAACCCAGATTCAGTCATAACCAGTTCAGAAAGAAGATTGTGAAGGACTCAAACAAACAGAGTCAATTTTGCACTAAGTGCCTGAAAAAAGGACACCTGAGAGAAGCCTACTTCGAAATCGTGGGCTATCCCGACTGGTGGAAGAAGAAGGTAAGACCGATATGAGGTATTTTGAGCAATCATAAAGTCAAGGGCTAACTACTCAAGAATTAAGCCAATTAAGGAGCTTGGTACTGAAAAATCAACGGGGTTCAAATCTTCCTGAAGAAGTTTGCTATTTCTCAGGTAATTCCATCCTTCACCCATCCTGCTCTGTTTTCTTAACTACTCAATCAAACATTAATCTGACTAATTCTTGTTACTGTCAATAGAGATTTGATATTTTATGAACATGGGTTCCCACTGAAAACTGGTATACCTATGAGTACTGATGCACCATACTCTGAAACGGAAGAGATTCAGTCTTATAGTGACTATCAGATGCAAAGATATGGGATTTATGAGGATGATCATGTGGATCGACCACATGATGAATATCCTTCCAGTTTTGATGAACATGTGGAACGAACACATGATGAACATCCTTCCAGTTATGGTAAACAAGATCAACTTGGAAACTCGGAGAATATAGTAACAGAGAATGCATAAGCCATTGACACCCTGGGAAGATCAACTAAGACCAATATGAACCAGCTTACCTTGGAGATTATATTTTAGGAGAGGCACATGTTCCTAAAAATAACATCTTCACCAAAATAATATCTGAAAGGCTGCAAAAAGAAACAAGTAAGACTAACTACCTACCAGAATTTCTGGTTAATATTCAGCCTACTAACGTTTGCTCAATGCAAGCTTTGTCTTTACACTCCAAATCTATTCTTCAACAACTGCCAAGCATACATGAACCCAAAACATATAAAGCTGCTGTCAAAGATCATGTTTAGGTTCAGGCTATGCAAAATGAGCTGCAAGCCTCTCAAGAAAAACACTTGGACAGTATCTGCCACGTTGAAAACATGTCATAGGCTGCAAGTGGATATACAAGATTAAGCTGAAATCAGATGGGAATATTGAAAGATATAAAGCGCGGTTAGTAGCAAAAGGATTCACCTAGAAGTATGCTAAAGATTTCTGGGAAACCTTTTCGCCAGTGGTAAAGATGACAACAAGATCTCTTATCTCTGTTGCAGTAAAGAAAGGCTGGCATCTGGATCTGCTAGACATAAATAACACATTTCTCCATGGAGATCTTCATAAGGAAGTTACATGGAAATACCTGAAGGCCTCAAGGATTTATACAAGAACAAGGTTTGTAAACTACAGAAATCCATCTATGGATTGAAACAGGCTTCACGCCAATGGTATGAAAAACTTACTGAATTTTTATAATACCATGGATATTCTTAGTCAAAAAATGATTATTCTCTCTTTATTAAATATAATGGTCAGTTCCGAACTGAATCTGACCAAACCTGGGTTTATCGACGGCTAGGGCTAAACTTTTCTGCTCTGGTAGTCTCTGTCTTTCATCATGAATTGCCAAGGCATAAACTTCTTCAACACTTTGAAGTGGACTCTTGAGCAGGACCTTAGATTTGATGTTGGAGTAGGAATCATTCAACACCATTAAAAACTACATGAGTTTCTTCTTTTTCTGTCGTTCTTTATTTCCTTTTGTGCGCTGTAGGTGTAGATGGGTTTTTCTTCCGTTGAATCTAATTCATCCCAAATCTTACGCATTTTGGTATAGTATGTTGAGACAGAATGCGAATCTTGCTCCAATTTGACTAATTCCTTCTTTAGGGCATAAATTTGTGCCGTGTTTGCTTGTTCATAGCGCACACAGAGGTTGTCCCATGCGTCGGCTACATTGAAGAAATAGACGATGCCATCTGTGATATCCTTGTCTACACTTTGCGCTAACCAAGAAAGCAGCATATGGTTGACTCGCTCCCATGAGGAATACTTTGGGTCATCCTTGTATGGCTCTTTCATAGTTCGATCCAGAAACCCGTATTTATTATTTGCTTTCAATGCTACCATAATCTAACTCTTTCATCCTCAAAATCCTTCTTTTGAAAATTTTGTTGCCAGGCACATCCCTGAATGACCACTCAGGTACTAGTAGTAAGGATTATTAAGGTCGATACCCGTGATTTTAGGCTCCGACACACCAACGGTGTTTTTGTCCATATCACTCATGTTTCTTTCAGAAGTAAAGAACGTTGAAGGAGAAGGAGTGCTCAAGACTTGGAACAGAATGGATTGCAAGGGGGAAGAAGAATTCAGTTGAGCAAATTGAGAATACAGAAACAACTGTGCTCTGATACCATAACGAAACAGAGGGAAAGAATTTGCAATCTTACATTCAAATTCAACTTGCTGATGAATACAATTTCGTATCTGTGGTTTTACAACTACTGGAAAACAAAAGAAGCGATTCAGGACATATTAATACATCTGCTCATATACTTACATCTGTTACATTTATAAATCTTTTACAAAGTAAAACAATGCTATGCTAGTATTCCAACAGGATCAGCACCCAGTAATCCCCTCAATTGTGTCTCACCCCCACAAATTTCTCATCTTTCATCATGAAAATGGAGGAATACATGCAGCACAATGAAGAGCGCTTGAAGGCTACTGAAGAATGTGCAAAAGCAAATGATGAAAATTTACAAGCCCTAACCCAGCCATTGCCAGGGTGTACTGAGCTAATGGTCCAACCCCAACATCACAACCAAAATAATGACACGTGCTTCAAAGATGATCAATACCCTCCAGGTTTTGCACCACCACTCACTCAGCCAAACCAAACTTCAACAATTCACCTAAACATCACTTTCCTACTGTTGTGCAAAATAGTGATTAAACTATCTTGCGAACAAATGGGCAGTGAACCCAGTCATTGTAGTCTAACAAGGTCGTATCCACAGAGACTTTGTAACTATGTAATCAATTATAAGTTTAGTGTCTGTCCAAGAATATAAACAACAATGCATAAATGTAAATTTGGGGGTTTTGGGGGTTTTGGTTGTGATTGGAGAAATAAAAGAAATAGCAAAACTACTCTAACTAATCTAGGATGGGTGTAGCTCGGGATAGGAAATTGCACCCGTAACCATTTACTACCAATTGTCGAATCCTCGATAAACAGCTAAACAACGGTAATTTAAGTAATAGCCAAATTTAGGTCTATTAATCCTAACCAATTTAAATGGGAACCGAATGTTAGTTCGAATCTCCAATTCAATCGGAAGCATTAAGAATAAATCTACCCAAAGTTGCAATGAGAACCTCATCTCAAAATCAGTGAAAATCGGCTAACATTGATTTAGTCCCAACGATATATATTTCTATTTCTAGAAACCCGTCCATAGAAATCCATACTAATGCTAAACTAATTGGTGATATCAAACCAACTAATTTAACAAAATAACATTTAATTAGAGAAAACCCTAAGCAAATCCCCAAATTAACGAAGACAAGCTTAAAGGTCATAATAACTCAATAATCATCTTCAGTTAAGTACAAGGACTAAACTATAGCATAAACATCAATCCAAGATTCAACAATGGAGTTTAGGGCATTTGGGACAAAGTCCAAATCCTTAGCTATAAGAGACTACTCAAGTATAGTAGAGATAGAGAAGATGAGGGAGAAAAATCATGGATAAGGTGGGGAGCTTCAATGGAGGTGGGTCTTCCTCCTCTACTTCTTCTCTTCTTCTTCCTCTTCTTTCTTCTTTTCTCCCCTCTTTTCTTCTTTTCTCCACTGTGGAACACTCGAACTCCCCCTCTATTTCCCCCCTTTTCTACCTTTTATTTCCATCAATCCGCTGCTTTTGAATCTTGTCCGGGTCGGCGGTGTGTTTTTTTTTTTTGTTTTCTCTAGGATATAAACCCGGACCACCCTTTAAAACATGTAGAAAGTTGCTCGTGCAGTGGTCCAGGTTTATAAACCCGGACCTAAACCAGGACCAAACTTGTATGGGGCTTAAAATCTTCGTTATAGCTCTGATTGGAGATCCATTTGCGCCTACGTGTTCCTCTCTTCATCTACTTTATTCCTAGCTATGTTATTCCTCATGTTTAAGCAATAAATTAGTAAAACATCAATAAAATACAAGAGTATAGGAAAACTAGCTAGAGTAGTGAAGAAATGAGCATAAAAAGTGTTGATAAAATACACTAAATACACTCTTAAAACATGCTCATTTGGACACTCATCACCTACCCACAAGCCAAACCCAAGCGTGACCATGAACTGCCATTTCTTCAATGGGCCACATTGCTAGCCAATAACCACTCCTACCCCCACATCAAACCTTACCCATACCACTTTTCATGCCAAGCCACCAAACACCACAACCAACCATCCTTACTACCTTACCCACTTCATCCCATAATCAAACATTAATCCACCGCAAAACCCTATCAACACCATTACCCTTTCACCCACCCAAACTGGAGTGAATACACATATTACTTACCCATCTTTTCCACAACTCATAACTCAAATCAAGGAAATGAAGATAAAATGGATGACTTGTATCTCAACAGTGCATGATCAATTGCATTGAATTTAAAACTCCTGAACCCATATCCACAAGCTAGGTTATAAGACCAAGTTGACCTCCTAACCATGGATATGTATGATGGCCGAGGTGACCCCACTTTATGTAGTCATGTTTAAGAGAAGGATGACGTTAATAGGGATTACTTAGGAGATGAAAATTTAAGCTTTCTTATGTTACCTCACAGGTCACGCTCTAAAGTGGTTCTTAAAACAACACCTTCGAACAAAGCTACAAAGAAATCTGCTAACTCTTTGTAGACCATTATTCCTATAACACTCAGAATGATGCAACCAAAGAGATCTTGAAACCACATGCTGACGTCAAAATGAGACTATCATTGAATTTATGAAAAGGTTCAGAGACAAAGTAGCAGTGATGACAAGCAGGCCAACGGATGAGGAGCGAAATAGGATTTTCATCAACAACATGTTACCTGTGTATTCAGAAAAGCTTAAAAATCTACACTTTAGTAGCGTCACAGACATTGCAAAAACTGCTCATACAAAGAATATGATGCTCTTCCAAAAAAATTAGCCTCAATCAACTCAAGGGAACTCAAACTTCAAAGGAAATAATTTTAGTGTCCGGTATAAGTTCCAGAAGTTTGATTAGGGAAGTAAA
The DNA here is from genome assembly GCA_023374045.1 of Limonium bicolor. Lineage (NCBI taxonomy): Eukaryota > Viridiplantae > Streptophyta > Magnoliopsida > Caryophyllales > Plumbaginaceae > Limonium > Limonium bicolor. Next base: position 132,251,205 of record CM041782.1, read on the forward strand.
GATCCCGGAAGAAAAAAGTTCACATGACAATTATTTCAACAGTGGCTCACAAAATTATGGTCAAAAGGGTTTGACTTAGTCATTTGGGAACCAGGGTCAAAACCAAATCACATACGCAAGAGCCACTCCACCAAATTCTTACCAAAGCCGACAAAGGGTCCCACCACAATCATACACAAATCTCCACACAAGTTAAGTTTGGATTTTACCAAGTTAACTAAAGATGACATTCTTCATCCCTCTACACCAAGATTAAAATTCCCCAGCTTGGTCCGTTCAGTGATAGGTTTTGTGCCTCGCACCAAGTCCTAGGGCATTTCACCAATGAATGTCGAACCTTAAGGAATGTGATTCAAGATTTGATAGATCAAGGCCAAGTGAAGACTACTCCTAAAAGTTCACCAATATTAACAATTCCAAATCCTATACCATAGAGCTAGAAAAAATGATGCTATGATTAACTTGAGTGAGTGAAGTTTGAAAGATACAACAAATTTGATATCTTGCCAGCCTGATTTTGTTTTTACATATACATGTGATGGAATAAAATTGGATGGTATGGTTTATGAAAGGTGTGGATTGTTTAGCCAAAAAAATGGGAGAAGTGTCAGACTGTCTAGTAGTGCTCTTGACATACAATATGTAGAATGATCGAGAACAGAGACATGCACACTCAACAAGCTCCCTGTGTGTTAAGGGTAGATGAATACAACAATGTGTTTGGGGACCAGATTCATCATTTGACCCGATTAGGATGAAATTTCAAATCATTGTCCTTAGAAGGAAGTCATCTTGATGAATCCATGGTAAAAAGGAAGATGCAAAGGGATAAGAAATTGTGACCCGGGAAAAAGAATTGATCCAAAAGTTGAAAACTTACCTCGATCTCCATGACTATTTGGTCTTTGCTAACAATATCCAAAGAGCACCGTAAAGCCTTAGTCTGACATTTGAATGGTGAAAAGATTAAGGCTCTATTTGGCATGGTTTTTTTTGCAGCTATTTGGTCTGGCTGTAATGCAGCTCTTTTATATGTGGCTGAATATATTGAAGTAGAATGTAGGACCTACGAGGACTTACATGGGACCTACTCATTTATGCCACAATATGATCAAATATGCCAAAGGTGAACATAACCTAATGATGAGGCCACCCAGGTAGAACTTGTAGCTCATTTAAGCAAGACAAACCTACGGGAATCACCTTCTCAGACGCTGAAATTTCTCCTAATCCTACGTTAGCCCTCCATATTACAATGAAACATAAAGATTTTAAGGTACCCGAGTCTTAATCGATGGATGAGTGAAAGTTAAAGTGTGTTGACTGAGGGTGGCCACATAACTAGATTACGATCATTTTGACTCTTGTGACTTAAGTTTGAAGGCATACGATAATTCTTGGTGACAGATTTTGGGAACACTAAACCTTTCATTGACTATTGGCCCTATAACCCAAACCTTTGAGTTTGTTGTCATTGATATACCATCCACCACAACCTACTACTTGGAAGGGATCTTGTTTGGACATGAGAGTTATACCATCCCCAATCCATCAGAACGTGAAATTTATAGTGCCATTGTAAAGAATCGACCAACTTTCAGGTGAAAGGCACCAACACTAATCCATGAGGAATCCCAAACTATAGCTCAATAGCATAAGCCATGATGCAAAAATGGGTTATGTCGACGGGACTTGTAAAACACTCACAAGGAAGAACAACACATATTGAACTCAAGAAGAAAGCTGGAAAGTATAAAGAGAGTTTAGGATCTGATATGGTGGTTTTTTGTGACTTAACTAAAGCAAGAATGAGACCCTAATGGTCATTTTGTCAAAGCTGAAGATGACTCCCCGCACTATGGCTTTCCTGAACCTTGGATGAGCAATAAGAGGAAGCGACTTCCAGGTTTTAAGATTTTTCAAGACATCTTTTTTTTCTGAGTTTGAGAGTACGCCCACTATTGAGGTAATACAACCTATGGATCTAGAAGAAGGTCTCTTACTATGCTATTTCACGAAAAGGAACATGATAGAGATTTTTCTATTGTCAACTACACTAGCGTTGAAGAGACCAAGAAGGATGAGCTACTGGCTAGAAAACGGGCTACCACTAGGAGGGAGTTTGTCACTGAACCAAATGATGAAACCTCGTGATACTATTCAGTTCCCCCTGTTTTTACCTCATTTGATGTTTCAAAGTTTTTTGTCCCCTATATTTCTTAACTCGGAATCATCCTTAAACAAATGTCGGGATGAGAAGACTTTGATGTTGTGTTCTCATCTGATTCACATAATGAAAGGAATACTTTTGATTACTTAGTTGTGTGTGTGAACTTGGATGATACTCATGCCCTTAATGAAAATGTGATTGACAATGACAACTAAAAAGATATTCTTACACCTGGCAAAGATTTGTGATGGTTAGAGAAAGGCTGTTACTTCTGTTAGTAACACTGGTCGTGCTAAAATTTGTGATAAATTAACCTTATCTGATGTGTTATTATTGCCGACCTTCATGCTTAATCTTATTTTTGTTAATAAATTGAGTAAAAATTAATTATGCATGTAGTGTTTACCCAAAGGCATTGCCTTATGCAGGATAAACAAAGCCAAGCAGTGACCAAGATAGCATCAGAACATTCTGGGTTGTACTTCTTAGATGTTGTAGCTCTAGAATCCTTCCTTAATAGAATAGATTTTTCTATTTCGGCTGTTTTTGCTACCTAGCTTCTACACAGAGTTGTGATACAAATGTATTAAAATAATTTTTGCTCTGGCACAGTAAACTTGGCCATATTCCTTATAAGAAACTCTCGGAAATAAAACTTGGGAGGAAATTCCCTCAGTTTGATTTAATTCCATGTTCTGTTTTCTACAAAGCTAAGGGTAAAAGACTAAATTTCCAACCTCTGAAACAAAAGTATAGCTCATTTTCATATGTTCCATGTGGACATATGTGGTTCCATGAGAGTTCCAACACAAAAGGAGCATAGAAAACAATTAAAGATTTTATCCATTTGATTGAGAGACAATTTAGTCAACAAATCAAAGTAATTAGAACAGATAATGCCAAAGAGCTAGGTACATCTCAAGAAGGGACATAATTCTTTAAACAAGCTGGTATTATATATCAAACAAGCTGCTCTGGTACACCCCAACAAAATGAGGTGGTTGAGAGAAACAAGGGCATCTCATGCAGATTACTAGATCATTTCTCTTCCAATCTAGTCATCCTCCTGAATTCTGGGTTATTCTCTAGAACATGCAGTCTACATTAGTAATAGAGTAAGAATTGTGGTTGTCTTTGTTATGTAACCAACATACAACCTAATAGAAGGCTGGAGCCAAGGTCAAGTGCTTCTGTTTACCTAGGAAACCCCAAAAATATGAAAGGCCACAAAATCCTTAAAGAAACAAGAGAAATCCAGACTAGTCGTGATGTTGTATTCTTTGAAAAGATTTACCCTATTCGAGACAAGAAGTGGAGGGAAATATGGCATGATAAAACCCTTGACATTATTCCCTATGATACGAGAGAAAACCTATTTTTCAGAGATTAATCATGACCCTTTAATAGACCTAGGTTTTCCCTCCTTGAAACATCATAAACTACATTGCATTCAATGTCATGATTCAAAGGATAGCTTTCTTCCTCTATAATCTGTTTCTGATAACAACAACTCTCTTCCTTCATCCCTGAATCTCACTCTGTTGGTATTGATCATGACACAGCTGCTGTCAGCAAAGAACATGATCAAACCAATAAAATACAAACCCTCAGAATCTGCACAGATCAACAAGAACTCACAGATTACCTGAAAAATACAATGATTATGTTTGTACTGCTGAAACAATCAAGACTGTTTCTTCAATATCCTCATTAGGAAATTGTCTTAACAGTGTCAATTTCCTACACCTTCAAATCTCCTTGTTATCGACCCTCTTGTCAGCATCATTCCAAACTAAAACATCTCCCTTACTGTAGCCTCCAACAAATTCCTAGACAATATCCCATCACTTAAGGAACCTAATACATATGTTGAAGCTAGCAAAGACCCAAGGTGGGTTGAAGCTATGTCTAAAGAATTTTAGGCCCTAAAGGATAATCACACGTGGTCCATAGTTGATCTTCCCAAGGGAAAGAAACCCATTTCTTGTAAATGGGTTTATAAAACAAAACTCAAACAGGATGGTAGTCTTGAGAGATTCAAGGCAAGACTAGTAGTGAGGGGTTTCACACAAAAGTATGGCCTTGATTATGAAGAAACCTTCTCACCCGTTGTTAAACTTACCACCATCCGTGCTTTAGTTATACTTTCAATCAAGAGAGGGTGGATAATAGATCAACTAGACGTTAACAACGCTTTTCTCCACGGAGATTTAAGGGAAGATGTATACATGCAAATACCTCAAGGTCTACAAGTCATAGGAAAGAACAAAGTTTGCAAGTTGCATAAATCGTTGTATGGTCTAAAACAGGCATCTAGACAATGGTACGATAAATTAGCCTCCTCTCTTCAGAATTTAGGCTATAAACAATCAAAAAATGATTACTCTCTTTTTTCAAAGAAGCAACTTGGTAAAACTACATTTCTTGTTATTTATGTAGATGATATTCTCATCACTGGAAATGACAAAACTGAAATAAGAAATCTGAAACAGAAACTACATGAACAATTCAAAATAAAAGATCTTGGGAGATTGCATTATTTTCTTGGCATAGAATTTATTGAGACTAACGACAGGTTGATCATGTCACAAAGGAAGTATGCCTCGCAGATTCTTTCAGACTACAACATGCAGGACTGTCGCCCTTCCGTATCTCCATTACAGTTGCATCAGAAATTGTACAAAGATAGTGGAGAGCTACTAGAAGATCCAACGGTTTACAGACGGTTGATAGGGAAGTTAAACTTCTTGACTAATACTCGTCCTGATCTCTCATTTACAGTTCAACATTTGAGCCAATTTCTCCAGCAACCTACTAACATACATCTTGCTGCCAGCTTATCATACTCTTTCATATTTAAAAGGCACTTTAGGCTTTGGTTTATCTTTTAATAAAACGCCTTCTTATGATCTGAATGTTTTTTGCGACGCTGACTGGGCTTCATGTCCTTTGACCAGGAAGTCCATCTCTGGATACTACATTCTCCTTGGAGGATCTCCTCTCAGCTGGAAGTCAAAGAAGCAGGCTTCAGTCGCTCTCTCCTCAGCTGAAGCCGAATACAGATCGATGAGGCAAATAACAAGCGAACTTAGCTGGCTCACTCGTCTCCTCTATGAATTGGAAGTTACTGACATCGAGCCTGTCCCTTTAAAGTGTGACAATGTTTCAGCCATCCACATTGCTAGAAACCCCGTCTCCCACGAACGGACCAAACATATCGAGCTGGACTGCCACTTTGTGCGACAACAGCTGCAGCAAGGCCTTATACAAGTGCAGTACATCCCCACATCCAAGCAACTAGCTGACATCATGACCAAGTCCCTCACAGGCAAAGCTTACAAACAGCTCTTACCGAAGCTTGGCTTATACTCTAGCGCAGACAACAAAACATAACATTTGTAACTATTAAGTCTTGGGGGTATTAGGAATAGAGTTAGTTAGTATATATACACACATATATACATGTACATATCCCAGACACATAGTACATACTCGACATATATACATGTACATATCCCAGACACATACTACATACCTGGACACATACTATATACTCTAATCCTATTCTTCCTAGCTAATATTCCTTATGTACAGTCGGGTTATATATTATGTATATATATACCCTACTTAGATAGATAGCATAATGTAATATACACAGAATCTCTGAAGCATTACAGAGAATAATAAAGTTTCTTTACCTCTCTTTCTTCTTCCTTCAACTCGATAGCTCTAGTAGAAAATCACTATGGTTTAACATATGATGGTGCTTGGATCGGTTCTTTTACAGAATTGATTGGAAAAGATTTTTGTGGACATCGACACCTTGTTTCATATGCTGTTGGGCATGCTAACATCATCGATGTTGTTTGGGTTACGCCTTGAAGTGTTAATTATTGGGATGTCAGATGAAATATATTGATTAATGATGTGATCATCCTCTAAGCGTTCCACCAGTTGTTGATGCCGTTGTGTTTGAGAAGAATTTTGTTGTTCATTTCTTGCATTATTAAAAGGAAAATGGTTTCATATGTAGTGACGTCTTTCTAGTGCTTACCACTTCTTCTTTTTCAATATCAAGTAATATGTGGGTATTTTTAGTGTGGGTTGGTCCCAAATAGATACATTTGATATCTTCAGCATCAAACTTGTGTATAATTCATTTTGGACTAGTGTATAAAATTAGACACTCAAAAGTCTTCATCTCTTCATAATATGGAGCATTGTCATGAAGAATTTCATATGGAGATTTTCCTAACAAAGTGGATGATGGTAGGTGGTTTATTAAGTGTGTAACCATGGGCACACATTCACCCCAGAACTTTAATTTCAAACCAGATTGGAAATAGATAGCATATGATGTATCAGGAAGATAGCAGTGTTTCCTCTCAACGATCTCGTTCTGTTGAGGAGTGTATGCACATGTTTTTGATGAATAATACCTCTATCTTTATAAACATAGATCTTTTGATAGGCCTAATTCATAGGCATTGTCTGATCTAACGATTTTAATTTTCTTCCAAGATTGTCTTTGAGCCATGTTGGTGATTTTCTTTATTGCATTAGTTGTCTCTGATTTTGATTTTTGCAAATTTGACCTAAAAGTTTCTACTCTTGTCATCTACTATGGTCAAGAAAAATTAGAAGCCCTCATGATTCACATCATTGTAAGGACCATATATCCAAGTGTATCATGTCAAAATAGTTTGTACTAACAAAATCCAACTTTCTTGATTAGATGTCAATCTATCAGCTTGTCTATAGGCGTATGGCCTAGTTTGTTGTGGCAATATATCAACTTATTGGTAAAAATACTACTAAAAACAGTAGTTGAAATGTTACCTCTGATGTACATTGTCCTTTCTTTCTAGGAAACCATTCAAAGCTTGAGTATCCAACCAGTATAGTCCATTGCGCACTCTCTCAATCCTTCAAGGGTCGATATAGGATCCAGCATATGACATTAATCTTCTTTAAAAATAGAGAACAACCATCCTGGTTTACTAATTTGTTCACTATTATTAGTGCTAACCAGAATAAAGAAAAACAAAGAACATCTTCCAGCTTGAAATCTTCTGTTAAAACCACTGAGCCAATGGTATTAATCTTTCATTTCTACCATTAGGCATGGTCACGAATTGATTATGCTTCATATGTTGCTTGCTCAAAGGATTTCATTCCCACATAAGTGATCTGTATCACCACTATCCAATATTCAACTATCCTTATTCTTATGAGTTTTGCAATCTAAAGTTCTATGATTTTTGTATACACAATTACCAGAAAGAGCATTGGTACCTGCGAAACTGTAAGCAGAACCAGTCACTTTTTTCTACCACAATGTTGTTCCTCTGCATATACTGATATCAGATTAAATTAATCATAAGTAAGGTCTAAAACAGGTGAATTTTTTATAAACTCTTGTTATTCATGGTTGCTCGCACTTGCAGCAGCTTCTCCTCTCCCTACGACCCATGCACCAATCAAGATACCCATTTAGAACAAAGCAATTTTCTCTACCGTGACCCTTCTTTTCACATTTTGTGCAATATAGATTTTCCTTCTTGTTTGCGTTAAGTTCATTGTTGCTAGCCTTTGAGCTATTCCAAGTTCTTGCACCAGTGTTTGCAAAAACTTTATCAGTATCATCTTTGTTAGTACATTGTAGTTTGTGAACACTCTACTTGAGCCATTCTTGTTAGTAGGGGTGGCAATTTAGGTTGATAAGGGTTAAGGTCAACCCATACCCAACCTGTTTAAGAATCTAATGACTTAAACCCAGCCCAGAAATAATTGGGTTACAAAATTTTAACACTAACCTGTCCTATATGAAATCATTCAACCCAAGCCAAACTCGTTTAACCCAAAAAATTCTAGCTACATCTTTTTTATATTTTATAATCCCAATAAATTATCAACTTTTACTAAATGTTCACTACATTCCTAGAGAGCTACGTGTGATTACATGGTCTTCATTCACCCCAACCCGATCCATATAAGAAACAGAATTGATTGGTCATAAAAAAACTACTCCCTCCATCCTGAATTGACCGTCTTGTTTACTATTTGGACATGTCGTTTGACTTCAATTTTTAACATATAAGATAAATTAATTTTGAAAATTTAAGTTTTGCATATGATTCCTTACATGATAAAATATATGTTACAAAATTTAGTTTTATAAAATTATTTTATCTTATATGCTTAATATTGAAGTGGAAAAACGTGCCATAAAGCAAACAGAACGGTCAATTCAGGACGGAGGGAGTATTTATTGAATTGTTGGATGAACAAAGATAAGTGTTGCTAGTGTTTTCTTATATTTATTAACAAATAGTCAAAGAATTATAAAATAATGGAAGTGGTGTGCTAGTATATGTGTATTATTTTTTATATTTTTCTTCAATAAAATGTTGATATTGGGTCGTGTTGAGTTCAGGTCAGAACTTGTAACCTATACTCAATCCAAGAAAATGATAGGTACCAACCTGAACCCTAAATCAAATGGATCAAAATCTTAACCCAAACCCGTAATTTGCAGGTCAATTTTAGGTCGGGTCTTTGGGTTGGGTCAAAATTCCCACCCCTACTTATTGTTGTTATCATGGAGATTATGCCGCCTTTCTTCTTGCAATATAAGCGTATGCAGCATCCACAATTGGTAAAGGTGATCAAGAAATTTCCCCTTACAATCAGATATTCTTGATTTAATCCATAAAGAAAATCAAAAACCTTATATCCTTCAAGAAATTTCTGGACCTCATCACCATAACCACAATGTAAGTTCCAATCTGAATTATAGGGGAAATTTCATCCTAGATCCTTTGCAATTGATTGAAGTCGGTACTGACATCATAGTTCCCATGTTCAATCCTAGATAACTCTCTCGTAAGATTGAAGCGGTGCGTACCGTTAACCTGATCATAATGCGCACACAAGGCATGCCATACAACTTTTGCTGTCGAGTGAAATGGCAAGCTGTCTCCGATGCTTGTTTCCACTCCAGTCAAGATCCAAGACATTACAAGGGTGTTGGAGCAATTCCAAGCAACTGACTTCACAGGATCATCGATCAGTTTCTTCAAAGTTCCATTAATGAAACCCATTTTATTCTTCACTTGCAAAGTGATCTACTTGCCCCGCTTCGAAGTCTAGAAGCTTGATCCAGAAAATTTTGAAACAAGTTTAGTTCCAGATGATCTATCGATTGCAAATAGAGAGGATCTGTAACTCCAAATCCTTGATTCGCTACAACCTTCTTTCCCTTTCCATCACATGTTTTTCAAGTCTCCGTTTGACATCGCTGCTACCTCTTTAAGTCTCCGTATTCAAGTAAGAGTGGATCAAGCAAACAAAATCATGTACTCCTGATCTTATACCATGATGATTTTGTGTGAAATTGAGAAGATATCAAAGGACAATCAAGTTCAAAAGAAACAGAAGAGATGAAGGCAAAACACATATTCAATTGAGAGCTTCTTGATTAACATTATGACTGAATAAAGAAAAACTACGCTATATAATAGAAATAAAAGTGAACAAGTGTGAACTAGAATAAAGAGACCCGTGATCCCATAGAAAGACATCACGATCCCTGTGGAAAAATAATAATTTGTTCTAGGGAACTAAAGATATCAAAATTTTCCAAGATAACTGGAAGTTCCAACTATAAAAATTATGAACCTAAACAATGTATAACTGCCCAACAGAAATTACTATTTTTCGAGACCTTGTTATAGGTTCTATCCATATCTGTTCTGATCGCCACTTTTTTTCAAAAAACTTGATTATATTAAAACCAAGGGAAGAGCCAAAGTACAGGCTGATAAGCAGTGAACAGAGCACCGAAGATGACGGCCAAAACAACTATTAGCAACTATCCATGGGATACTACTTTGAGTAGGATTTCTGAAGGCTAGACCAAACTACTAGTCGATATAAACTATTATTCTAGACCCACTACTAAATTCTATATATGCTACAGGTCAAAGACAAGACAACATGTAGGTTAACACGAGCCACAAACCGACCAAGAAACAACAACATACCAACACCATTCATTAAACAATAGAACCGACACCTGTCTTCACCGCTTCCACAAAACAAATGCATGATGGGAAATTTTAAATCTTAACGTCAATAACACCTCGACAACCTAAAGAAAAAGATACTGAGAATAGCCTAGATATGTGGCAGCATCTGCGCCACGTGGTGGTGCAAAACTACTACGTGAACAGTCCCTTCCCCTATCGAAGCTTGATGCCTACAGCAACCCGCCTCCTACCCCATACGCAACCGTCAACTTGGACTGACCAACCCTGTCAACACTTTAAGACAAATGATTGACTATCGCCCACATCATGAGGCAAAAGAAACTTCAACATGTGGACTAGAAACTGATTGCATGGCCCATAGGGAGGCATAAATTTGGCTTCACATGTGTTCATGGCGGCATCTTCGAAACTCCAAGACCCAGACAAACCTGCATAAACGAACAAACCGAACAAAAGGGAGAAAACAAAGACCATAAGAACAAAGATAGACTAGACAAAATGAATACTAGAGATACTACCAATGACCAAAAAGTTATTTATTTGACCAACTACAAAGGGAACTAATTTAGAAATCTACAAGAATGTGTCCATCTGACAAAGAATCTTCCATTGAGGGAAATAAACTCCTGATGAGGGAAGTAAGGGTTTCCATGAGAAAGAAAAGCTAAAACCATGGAAATTGTTGTTTAACAATGATGCATGCAAATTGGAATAGATGAGGGAGAACCCCTCCCTATAGTTGGAATTGAATTCGAATATTGAATTTGAAGATTGGAGCTGGCCCAACTTTAAGTAAACTATGTAAGTATAACTAGTTATCTGTCCAAAAACCAGTCTCCTTCATTTTTATTTTGTTTGAGAAATATTAACATTAAACTGTAATGTTCTCAAGCTTTGAATTGGTATCCAGCTGTTAATGCAAATTAAATGTAAAGTACTAATAAAAAAGTCTCTTCTTTTTCATCCTATTGATCAACATTCATTCATTTCACTTTATTATCCTTAGGATTTTCTCTATACACTACCAAAATTATTTTGAACTTGAAAATACAGAAGCATGATTTTGATTAATTTTTTAGTGATGAAGGGCCCTAAGAGAGATTTGTTAGTTAATAAAGGTCCAAAAGATAAGTTTTCTAGACGATTGAGTTCAACATTATATACTAGAGTTTTGCCAAATGAAGAAAAGTGTGATAGAGATTGGCTTGTCAATTCAAGGATCTTGATAGATTGTTTTGTTTTGCTGTAAAATATTTTAGAAAAAGGGCCCATAATCGGTCAATTGACAAATAAGGGTTTTGGAGATTGGTCACATGTTAGTGTTAGGCTGAGAGAGCATGAAACAAGTAAGGAGCATGTCAAGAACATGGTCACTTGGTATGATATACGTTTGAGGCTTTTAAAAAATGAGACCATTGATAAAAGTTTTCAAGAACAACTGAAGAAAGAAAATAATCATTGGGAAAAAATGTTATTTAGAATCATTTCGGTTGTAAAATTCTTGGGAAAACATAGTCTAGCATTTTGTGGTAGTAAAGAAAGCTTGTGTGAAAATAGCAACGAAAATTTTTTAGACTTAATTGAGATGCTGGCAAAGTTTGATCCTATTGTTCTAGAGCATGTTAAGCGTATTACAAATGATGATCTTCATGTTCATTATCTTGGTCATAATATTCAAAATGAATTGATAGGTTTGCTTGCTTCTGCCATTAAATCATAAATCATCAAGAAAATAAAGCAAGCTAAGTACTTCTTTGTGATTCTTGACTGCACTCCGGATTCTAGTCACCAAGAGCAAATGACTTTGATTCTAAGATATGTTGATGTTTCTTCTTGTGGCATTCATGTTGAGGAGTCATTTTTAGGATTTTTTTTAAATGTGAATGATAGAAGTGGCTTAGGACTTTTTGTTGTATTGCAAAATGAATTGAAGTCTCTTGACCTTGATATAGATAATGTGAGAGGTCAAGGCTATGAAAATGGATCAAATATGAAAGGAAAGCATCAAGGAGTGCAAAAAACGACTATTAGATTTAAATCCAAGAGCTTTCTATAGTGATTGTGGTTGTCATAGTCTTAACTTGACATTATCTGATATAGGGAAAGTGGTTACCATGATGCCACTAATATTGCTACGGATATTTGCATTGAAATGAATATTGATCCTGTGTATCCAGTTAGGTGTGAAATTCGAAGAAAGAAACATTTGATAAGAGTTCACCTGATATTCATGTATTATCTCATGAGGATTCCTTTAGAGTTAACTACTTCTTATACATTGTTGATCATGCAATTATTTCTTTGAAAATGAGGTTTGAACAATACCAAGAATATTATAACATTTTTTGTTTTCTATTTACATCAGACATGTTGCATTCCTTGAATGATTTGAGTTTGAGTCTTGTTCCACTCATCTTGAAAATGCACCTAGTAATTGTGGACAATCTGATATCAATTGCAATGATTTGAATGTGGAGCTTAAGTTACTTAGAGAGTTTTTGCCTAACAAAAAGATGGGACATTTGAGATTTGAGCTTTTAAAGGTCTGTTGATTGCTTCTCTAATACAACCATTGCATATAGAATTTTGTTGACTATTTCTGTTACTGTTGCATCTACAGAAAGAAGTTTCTCGAAACTTAAGCTGTTGAAGTCATATTTGTGTTCTATAATATCTCAAGAAATGCTTAATGGTTTGGCGATGATAGCAATCGAAAATAATCTTTTGGAGCAAATCAATTACGAAGAATTGGTTGACGATTTTGCTTCAAAGAATGCTAAAAGAATGAGTGTATTCATTTATAGTAACTAACTCACTTTATGTTAGAGATACATTTAAATGTGACCATTGTTAATACATAATTTAATTTAATAATATCTTTATATTTACATAATTTAATTCTATAAGAGCCTCATTTTAGATTTTAGTACCGGACCCGAAAATCATCAAAATAGCCTTGTCAACACTTAAAGACAAATGATTGACTATTGCCCACCTCATGAGGCAAAAGAAACTTCAACATCTAGACTAAACCGATTGCATAGTCTATAGGAAGGCACAAATTTGACTTCACATGTGTCCATGGCGGCATCTCTAAAACCCGAGCCCCAAACAGACCGGCACAAATGAACAAAGAGAAGAAAACAAAAACCATAAGAACAAAGATAGACTAGGACAAAAAAAAGACTAGAGATACTACCAACTATTATTTAACCAAATACGAAGGGAACTAATTTAGAAATCTATAAGGATGTGTTCATCTGACAAAGTAGTTATCTAGAAAAACTAAGAGAGCGTTCGCCTTAGCATAAATGTACAGCATATGCTGATTTGCACTCCTTTATTTGTTTTTGCTGTTCGCCTAAACAGCATAAATGTCAGCATAAATGACAGCATAAATGTCAGCATAAATGCCCGCATCAAATGCTACTTTTCATTTTCGTGCTTTCACTTCCGTTTCCTTACTCACTTCATATGCAATTACTGTGACTATTGATTTAAAAAAAATTACAAGTTACTTTATTTTACAATTACATAATCCTTTAAATAATTTATAAAAAATAGTACTACATCTTTAACCAAATTTACAAAAATCACATTTATAATACAAATCTATAATATATTATTTGTAATACCACATAGATTAATAAAATTAAAAAACGAATAAATGTACACACTTATTGATATATAAATTAAATATTAAAATAGTATATAGAAATATGAATGCATATAAATTTATTAACATACAAAAGTTACAAAAATATTATATATTATTAAAAGTTATAATTTCACTAAATAAATTCACATAACATTATCAGAAAATTTGAAACACTTTTCTCTTTTTTTACGCTTTTATATTGTAAGCATTAAAATTTAGATAATAAAAATATATTTTGGAGTTACAGATTTATTAAATAATAGAAATAAAAATTTTATTGTTTGTGATTTTTTATTTTTTTTACTAACAAAATAAAGTTACGTAGTGTAGTATAATAAATTATAATTGTAATACGAAAACTGTAAACGCTCTACATATAACTAACTTAACCAAACATGCTGCATATATGCTGCACTGCCAAACAGCAGTTTTCAAAACAGCTGCATTTATGCAGCACATTCCTGCCAGCAAATATGCTGTATTTATACCAGCACATTCCTACTGTCAAGAGCCTAAGAGAAAGAAAGACAAGAATCTTCCGTCGATGGAAATAAGCTCCTGACGAGGGAAGGCCCCGTTCTTTCGTTGGCTTGCTATATTTTATTCAGAGTCAGCCCACATTAATGTGGGTGGATTAAGCCCACCTTAAAGTCTACTACTGTAATGACCCGTTCTTTCGTTGGCTAGAGTTTTTAGAAGCTGCAGTAACCCCATTTCCACATTTGCCCCTGGCTGATTTGACGTATCCCCATCTCCCTCGCCATTTCCCCGTGCATGTCGTCGATTAGCAAAACCACCCCTACAGCTTCTTTCAACCTCATTCAAGTCTTCACGACGATCTCCCTCGCCACTCTCTCCTTGCTCACAGTAAGTACTATTTCTTCCCTTTCCGCCACTCTCTCGTTGATACCCAGTTCGCACTCGTCAAAGCCATTGAACTTGAACACCAAGCTTTGTATTTTCACAGTTACCCACACAAGAATCGGAGACAACAAGGTGGACATGACTACTCGGCGCAGTGTAAGTGGAGTGTTCTTTCCGAATACTTGCTATTTCGTTCGTATGACAAACCCGATCCGCATTTCTCTTTCTCGAATCCCAACTTCGTTGATGCATAATTATTTGCCCTCTAAAGTATCAACCGACACAGAAAGACATTCTTCTGGTGCTGTTCGTTCGTAGTACTGTTGAAAGGGTTCACTAGGTTTTTAGCTGTCTTTTTTTGGAAAATGACTGCTCTTCTGGTTGTGCTGTAACTGTGTCGTACATTTCTTGATGGGTTAGCTAAACACCAAAGGTATTATCTGTAGCATGATGTCGATTATAACAGTAATATGCTAATGCTGTATTGATGCTGATGGACGGGTGTCATTTTCTGATTTTGATTCAAGTTTTGGAATTAATCAGTCATTTAGTTAGACGCCAAGATAAATGTCTGCAGTATCGGTTAGCTTACCTAAACAGGATTGGTTAACAATTTGCAGTCGTCTTCAACTGGTAGAAGTGTGAACCTACTGAACACTGCCTACATCAACTGTGACTGTCAACTTCCAGCTATGTTACTGATTTCATACACTCCTGAAAACTTTGGTCGCCTGTTTTTCAAATGTAATACTTGCGGGTTCTTCAAGTGGTGGGATGCGGTCAACAGGCCTACAATTGCTCCCAACATGGACAACATAGCCAGAGCAAATGTGTTCAACGATGTTCAGAGGCTGAGTCTTCTTATTAACCTAACTGAGAGGAACAATGAAACTGTTGCATTGGTGAAGGCCAAGGTTATTGAGATGGCTATGAAAATTGACAACTTGGAGAGAGCAATCGTTAATGTGGACAAGGGTCAATCTGATGCAATAGCCACCTTGTGTAAGATAGGATATATGGTCTGTGCTGTGTTAGTCTTTCTTGTAGGACGTTCCTTGTTTGGTTAGGTTCAAGGCTATGTTGTAATCCCTTTTGCGTCGTACCCAGTGTCTGAACTTATAACACACATGTTGGGGTGGTCTATTTCACTTAAGCTATGTATTTCAGTCGACATTGATTGGTGTTTAATTCCAATCCTTATGTTGTTATATCAGTTATGTAATGACTTAATTAGTGTAATGAATTATTATCTGATTTGGTACTCCTGGTGTTGTAGTTGCAGTTGAAATCAGCAAATGTTGAACTCTTCAGTAACATAGTCACTTATCAGCATTTGATTCATATAATATTGAAATGTGTATATGATTTCAGGGGCAGATTACACCAGAGAATGATCCAATTGTGTTGTTTGATTTGTATTCCCAAGGTCTTGCAATGTCATACGCACTTCCAACTGTTGAACACCATGACATGTCTATTATGGTACCACCCTTGTTACCAAGTCTTGATTCAACCCATGTGCTACGTGGTGTAAAACGAAAGCATCCCTCTTGGTACAGTTTATTGCATTTTTTTAGATTTGTTACATCACAACTTGAATATGTTATCATATATGAAGTTACACATTGTTATGGTATTAACTTTTATACAATTTTGCAACTGCCAGTGAGTTGGATGTTGATTATGAACCCACTGATGTGTGCATTACACAACAATCACATGATGCACAAGCTAAGGAGGATTTCGGCATCCGTTATGTTGGATGGGCAAAGGATATACATCAAAAAAGACAAATAGTTATGGCTTTGGGAGCAGTCAAAGTCATTCAACATTCTTCTTGCGATGTGAAGAGGTGCTATGAAGTTGGTGGTACAAGTAGGGCTGTCCCTAATGCTCCAACTCACTCTGCACATACAAATAGCTTTGATTATAGTTCCAGCAACGAATCTGGCTGCATGATTCTTGAGCCATCTGATGAAGAATACAACACTGAATGTAGCAGTTACGAAAGTGAAGATGTTATTGTTATAGATTCTGATTAGTTTCTTTTATGATGTTGTGGTGATGTGCACAACTATCACTTCTCTCTACTGTCAATGTATTGGGGTTTTTGTTGTTGAAATTATGTACAGTAAGGCACACATGTTGTACTGGATTAACCTTGTAATATTACTATTTTTACATTAATCCAGACCCTTAATGACATTAGTGTCTATCTTGCACAATTGTTGCTTCTCCTCACTACCACTGTATGGTAGCTTGGTTTTCCTCAAAACAGATTTTGTTGCATAATGAAGAACTTGTTGTTAAAACATTAAAACACAGGGGCTTCTTAATATATGCTTGAATGATTCATTTTAACAAAATTACAAAAACTGCACCATTGTTGACGGTACATCATACGACTTAACGCAATTGACAAGTACATATACAACTTCCAAACCATAAAATAGTCAGTATACAGAGATCAAACTACTGCTCTTCCCCTCCTAGTTAACATCTATGTTGTCAACTCAGCTCTAAGTCTAACCATGTCCTGGGCTCCATTTTGAGATGATGTGTTGTTGCCTTCAGAGCATCTTCCTGTGGTGGATGGATCTGATTCTGTGTCATCTACCAGTGGCACAAAATTTGGGGCAGAATCAATAAGTGTGAAACATGGATCCCCGAACTTGCTAAGCCTTACGAAGTTATGCAATGCAAAACATGCATTTACTATTTGAATTTGCTTCAACAAAGGATAACTTGGTATTTTCAATAGAATCTGCCATCTAGCCTTTAATACTCCAAATGCTCTCTCTATTGCAGATCGTAGAGATGAATGACACTTGTTGAATAATTCTTTACCATCTCTTGGATTCTCGGCCCTAAATTCTGACAGATGATATCTTACTTTTGTGTGTGGGGTCATTAACCCTTCCCTGTCTGGATATCCCTTATCGCCTAGATAATACTTTCCTGTAACAATGTTTCTGTTAGCATGCATACACAGCAACCACTAATATCCTTTATGCTCAAGTTATGAAGTTCATAATCACTTAAAAAACTAGTACTAAACCTGGAGGTGGTTTTGGAAAGTTTTGAGAAGGTTCATTGATTGAATTCATGTAAACTCTTGTGTCATGAGCAGAGCCTTCCCAACCAGCACATACAAATATGAATAGCAAATCAAAATCACAAACAGCGAGGATATTAGTGGTTGTAACGCCCTTTCTGTTTATGAATCTAACTCTTTCCTTCTCCGGTACCGTTAGCTCAACATGGCAACCATCTAGTGCACCCACACAGTTCTGTTATGTAATTCCATATTGTCAATCTTTCAAAAAACAAATACAACATATGAAATAACAATCAAACGAATATGAACAATCACCTGGAAATAGGGGAAGTACTTAGTGTTTTCAGTTATCTGCGTAGGAGTAGTACGAAAAAGTGGATCCCTGGGTTTCACTAGATCCTTACCTAATTGGCCTACCGCTTGCAGAATATCACCAAAATGAACAGAAACAGATGAACCTGAGTGTTGAAACCTCTCCATTGTATCACGATTTGCACATCTGTGGCTTAATGTTCTCAGGAACCAAGCAACCCTCTCTTTGACTGATATAAAGGCTTTGTTATTAACGTAGTACTTGTACTCCAGCAAGTGACATAGTGTCAAGAATGTGTCTTTGTTCATCCTTAGGGCATTGAAACACCGAACAGGATGGCCTTCTAACAGCTCATTAACCCAATCTTTACCAGTCATTCTAGAAGTATGCATAGGAATTCTAGGGGGTATGCTCAATTTCCCTGTGAACATTTCCATAACTGCTACGGCATTCAGCTCCAGTTGTATTATGTTCAAGCAAATTGCTCTGCATAGCTTCGTTAATTGGTGTGGGTCATCTCCAATTTCCTCGAGTATTCGGTATACCTGTTGTGCAGTTAGTCTGATCATGGCAACCTTGCAACAGTTATCAAAAAGTGAGTGGTACTGGACAAGTGTACTAAAAGAAGCTGCACTATTAAGCAACATCACAATGGATACTAGTAACACAACAAGTGCAACGAAAATGAATTTTTATTACATACTGTTTTGAACATAGTTAAAAGTAACTAGCAGTACAATAACTAATCACTCACTCACTGCAATAGCACTGCTCCCTAATTTCATCTTCATTCTAACTACATCAATTATTTCATTATCTTTTAAAATCTCAAACAAATCCCTATAATCGTATGTTTGTATCATACAAGCTGCATACTTAAATTCCTCTTCAGTTAACCCTTTGATCATCTGTAACTTTGCAACAGCCATACTTTCTGTAGCCTTCCCTTCCCTCATCAGCAACTCCTTGTAGTTAGGCTTGTTGCTTCCAACAAGAATGTCCTCTATATGGTTTGCAAGGGACAAATTCCATTTCATCTTCAGTTCTATGAACATAAGATAAATTTTATCTATGAAGCCATTTCTCATACAGAAATCGCAGTACGTTCTCTTCATATTGTTCGAAACGGATGATGAGTGAAGAGCCTCTACATGCTTAATCTTCTGTGTGGCTAATGTTCTAATGAAAGCAGTGTAGTACTGATCAACTGCATACAGAATTTTGAACTTAATAAAGTCTCTTTTATTCTCCTTCAACCTCTTTCCTAGCAACCTCATCATTTGCAATTTGCTTGTATGAGTGGCCATCCTATGACGACAAACAGTAAGAGCAAATGTAATTGAAAATCAAAACAGTAAACGTGAGATGTTATGGAAGTATGCAAACAACTGAAAGATAGAATTATCATATAATAACCAACCGCAAACAACTTGTCTTTCAACAAAATCACAAACATCAGAAGACCATCTGACCATCTGCCACTTCTTGGAATTAAAAACACACCAACAACAAAAACATGTCAAAAACAGTTGGTGCTTGTGGCATCTTACTAACATTGTACTACACTAAATCTGTTAATGATAGTCACTAAACAGATGACAACCATCCTACCTAGTAAACATGATTTTAAGCAGTTGCATTACTGCTATAATAAGGACACATACAACAACTTATCCCAAAAAGTAATATGAGCTGTTGCATAACTCTTAAGGCTTGTAGTGATCAGTGCTTCTGTTGTTGTACAGATAACGAACCCAGTTTGCAATCTCCACCTCATCAATTAGTGTCATAAGGACTGCTCTATGGCTTCTAGAACCAATCATAACCATAGCATTTGTAAGTTCATCACTAGTTAAACCTGGTATGCCCCTGATAACACTTGCAACTTCTTGCACAGATATGATAATGGAGTGCTGGCCAAAGTCCATTACATCCAATCCTACTAACATCTCGTTACATCGAGCTAAAGTTGCATCGATATCAGTTTGAAGATTTTTTAGTTCTTCAATATGAGCTGAATGTCCTCTACTGCCTTTGGACTTTTTCTTAACTTCACCAGGTTGCTGAGGACATGGAGCATGTTTCCTCTTACCTCCATGTACTACCGCACCAGCAGTAGTGCGCATCAGGTTGTCCCACTGTGGTGGCTTGTTCTCCTTGTCAGTAGATAAGTCTATTTCATGAGGTTGTGCACTTTCCTTCTCTGTTTTTTCAGCCACCGGTACTTCATCACCAGGAGTACCACTTTCATTACCAATCCATATGATGAAGCCATTAGAACTACCAGCAACTAAACCTGCAAATTCAGACCCTTGAAATGCCGAGGCAGTGAGATTAGCACCAATCTCAGCTGCTGCAGTAAGGTCAAAAATGGAAGAAGTACCACTGTTGCAACCAGTATATGGTACTCCAAAGGCAGCATTATGATTCTTATCAGCAACAATAGTTTCATCAAACAGACCTTCATCAGAATCAACTATTTCAAACTGCACTGGTGCAGTTCCTCCTGGGGTTACCCTCAACTCTCCAGTAGCATAAGACTGACCCCATATCAGCTCCATGTCATCCACCAAATGAGCTGGCCATTTTGAGTTTATTAACTTGTACATGGATCTGTTTTCCTGAAAATGTAACAAAGCAATTGTCAACCTCGAATGTTACATGTCTAATATAAATATTTGACATTAAGTGAGTGTTTGCAGTAAATAAGTAATGTTAATGTACCCGAGCCTTTCTTGCAACCCATTCTGGTGGGTAAGTGCAACAGTTTCCTGCCTCATTCCAGCCAAGACCAGTTTGCTTGTGGGTAAGATCTTTCCATTTTCTCCAACCTCCCTTAAGTGTGTCTCCCTTGTTCTTAAGTGCAGCTCTGTCAACATGGTCCATACCTTCTCTGGCCTTGTTAAATCTTTCAGTAATGTTGCCCCATCTATGTTGAAAGCCTATTAAACTACCACCTCTACCTATCTGGATCTGAGCTTCCTCGACTAACAATCTGATCAGAAGCTCTACATCTTCATTTGTCCAGTCATGTTTAATTCTCCTAGGTTTTTCATCATCCTTTGGTACCTTCTTACCTTTCCCTTTGTCACTATCATTTCCTCTCCCCATAGCTAATCTATTTTAAAATGCACACAACATGATTCAAACAAGGACAACATTGACTAACAGCACATGAACAACAACAGATGTAAAACGAGTATATTTTTTGTAGTTTCACACAGCTATGTTCACATCATGATTCAACCAAGACAACATTCAGTAACGATATATATATGAACTAAAACAGATACAAGTTCTGTTATGCAATGAAATAGAAATTAGTTGACTAACAACACATTACACAACAACAGATGCAAAACGAGTATATATCTGTAGTTTCACACATTATGTTACAGCTATGTTCACAGCTATGTTCACATCATGAATTCAACCAAGACAACATTCAGTAACAATATATATATGAACAAAAACAGATACAAGTTCTGTTATGCAATGAAATAGAAATTAGTTGACTAACAGCACATTACACAACAACAGATGCAAAACGAGTATATATCTGTAGTTTCACAGATTATGTTATGACTAGCTATATTCACATCATGAATCAACCAACACAACATTCACTAATAATATATGAACAACAACAGATACTAGTGTATACAAGCAGTGACTGAAAATGAAAAAAGGAGTTACCTCCGTTCAGATTCCAGGAGTCGTAGGTCAAGAGGGTAGTAAAACCTGAACGTTGCACACAGAAAGGGTTAGAAAATTGCATAGAAGTTGTTTTAAGAAAATTACAGAGAAGCAAATAATCGTTTACCTGGTGGCTGCAATGTGATTTTTTAAACAGTCGAGTTGGTTCCCTTTTAAGGATAATGTCTCCTCAAACGCGCAACATGGAAGCACTGGAATTTATTGCTCCAGCTAGACAGATTCGGTATATTTTAATGCAGATTTGCCATTCGGTAGAGAACATTCAATGGAGTGCGTCAACAACTCCAGTACTTCCGCTAATTGAATGCACAAAATGATAACCATGCCGTTCCAGGATCTTCGAAGATAACAGTAGTCTCAACATTGATGCTGATGGACGCTTACTGCTCCCTGCTGCAAAAATACGACGACGGCTACCATATCTTGCTGCTCGACCTCAATGGTTCGTTGAGGCTGTTAGGATGTGTTATATAGTCCAATGTAATATTAGTTGTTCGGTACTGCTTCTCACATGTATTTTGTACACCCACCTCTCTATAAATAGAGAGGCTCTCTCTGTAAACACATATACAAGGAGCTTATTCTCCTATTAATAAAATACACATATTCATATTCTCACATTCTCACATGGTATCAGTAGTTTTTGAGAATTTCATATCCACTTTTCATTTCCTCGTCGGGTTTTCACATCTTTCTCCCCGACATATTTTTTCTTTCATTTCCGGCGTCTGCCTCTACACAACTTGGGTTTCTCCTATCTCATCGTTTACTCTTTCATCACCGTTCTCATACCCACAAAATGCTTTTCTGATTTCTCCTTCTTTCTTTTGATACCACAAATGGCGAATCCCACTGAGAAGGATCTGCCGCCAGAGACTTCCGACAAGAACAAAGACAATGCCAAGAACAATGACACCGCAAAGAACAATGACAACGCTGCTGCCACCGACGAACTTTACATTCACGCTTCCGATTTTCCTGGTATGCAGCTGGCTTATAAATTCTGTGGTGTCGGGTTCCACGATTGGAAACGAAACTTTATGGTTGGTCTCATCTCAAAGTCGAAATTAGGGTTCATCGACGGAACCATCAAGAAAGAAGATTACACTGGGTCTCGCCAGAAAGCTTGGGAAAAAGCTAATGGCATGGTTATGGGCTGGATATTTACCAGCCTTGAAGATTCTATTCGCCAATCTGTGATATTTCTTCCGACAACGGCGAAAATATGGGCAACCATATGCCGTCGATTCGATGAACCAAGCGGAACCAGATTGTACGCTCTTCGACAAGAAGCACGATACACGGAACAAAATGGCGATACTCTCAACGCCTATTATACAAGATGGGTCCGAATCTGGAATGAAGAAGAAGAGTTAACCAACTATCCCACCTGCTCCTGCGGCGCTTCAACAGATTTGGCCAAAATAATTGAAAATGCTCGTATATTCGATTTCCTGATGGGTCTTAATTCTTCTTTCGAAACAATGCGTAGCCATATCCTTATGATGTCACCATTACCCGACATCGACAAAGTCTTCGCCATGGCACAGCAGGAAGAGAAACATAAACTCAATCAGCGAAATCGATCCACTGATTCTGACAATCTTACCTTCCAAACTCAGACATTTCGTAACCCTAACCCCATTAAAAAACCCGTCGATGCCAAATCTCCTCCCAAATCAGGCAAAACAGAGACAAAAAAGTTACAATGCACAAAATGCAAGAAGACTGGACATGTTTATGAAGACTGCTACTGGGTTAAAGGAATTTTCCCCAGCAACTGGCGACATGGAAAGGACAAGAGTTATCTTGGAGGTGCCATTGCTGATACAAACCCAGATTCTTCCACAAGTTCACCAGTCCCGGGTCTGAATCAAGTTCAACTTGAAGGAATCAAAGCTTTTTTGAAGAACTCGAACACTGAAGTCCCTGGAATGTCCAAGAATCAACTTACGAGCCTGATGACATACCTTCAAAATGAGTCTCCACCAACCGACTACAATCCAACTGATTACTATAATCAGTTGGCAGGTATATTCCCACAACCTAATAGCATCTTGAATTTACATATTTCCCTGAACATGGTTGATACTGAGACATTTAAGGGTAAATGGATAATTGACTCGGGTGCTACGGATCATGTTTGTGGTGACCTAGATTTTTTTGATAAAACTACATATAAAACTTGCAATCATCGTGTTACAATGCCTGATGGTCATCCAGGCATCATACAAGGCATAGGAAATGTTGTTTTGTCAGATAAATTCACACTATTGAATGTTTTCCATGTTAAGAGTTTTAAATTCAATTTACTATCTGTGCGCAAGTTTATCTGTCAACTGAATGCTTCCCTTGTTGTTTCTGCCACACAATGTCATATTCAGGACCTTGATACTGATGCATACATGCTGATTGGATTAGAGAAACGTGGGTTATATTTTCTTGACGAGTTAAATCTAGATAGATTTCTATCCCTGCGTGACAGTCTGAAAAATCAACTTAGAAATGCTTTGGTAGATAAAAGAACTATCCCACACCCTTATGTTTCTGTTGTAACATCTGTTAGCACATGGCATAACAGATTAGGCCATACCCCTTTATCAAAGATGTACAAATTAGGGATTATCAATAAAAGTGATGCTTCTACTGATTTTGTTTGTGATACATGCCACTTAGCCAAGGATCACCGATTACCCTTTCCCAATTCTTCAATAACAACTAATGACATCTTTGAGTTAATACATCTAGATATATGTGGTCCATTCAGAAACAGAACATATAATGATTACAAATATTTCTTAAGCATTGTTGATGATTTTTCAAGGGCTCTCTGGATAAAACTTTTAAAACATAAAAGTGAAGCTTTTACCTTCATTAAAGATTTTGTTGTTATGACAGAGAGGCAATTTAACAAAAGAATAAAAACAATCAGATCTGATAATGCCTATGAATTAGGCAATTCAAATGAAGGCAGAAAATTCTTTAAAGATTTAGGCATTATACATCAGACATCTTGTGCTTATACTCCACAACAAAATGGTGTTGTGGAGCGTAAGCACAGATACTTAGCTGAAACTGCTCGAGCATTATATTTCACTTCAAAGATCTCACTAGATTATTGGGGTGAATGCATGCTTACTGCCACACAAATCATTAATAGATTACCTACTGCTGCATTAAACGGTAAAACACCTTATGAAATCATCTATAACCAGAAACCTGATTACAATCGACTAAAGGTGTTTGGTTGTTTATGCTATGCAACAAATTTGCAAAAGAACAAAAGTAAATTCGACCCTAGATCAGATGCATGTGTTTATTTGAGTATGGCTGAAACACAAAAAGCCTATAAAATACTAAGATTGAAAGATATGAAAGTTATTTTCTCTAGAGATGTTCTCTTCCATGAGAACATCTTTCCCTTTCACAATCTTTCTCAGTATACCATTGCCACTCAATCCCCTTGCATTTTTGATTACCCACCATCTTCTATTCCTATCTTAGATGACAGTGATGATCCACTCACTTCAGACCCAGACCACACAACTCCAACACCACCACACCTTCCTGAAAACTCCCAACTATCTTCCCCATCCATCCCTTCTCCCCCAGAACCACCAGCAACTACCATCATACCAGAAACCCGCAGATCCACAAGAACCAGGACCACCCCATCATACCTTGATGATTATTACACTCACACTCACTTGGCTGAGCCAGATATTTTTCCACAATACTTTGCAACCGCATTAGCAACAACACGCACAAACATACT
Organism: Limonium bicolor; assembly: GCA_023374045.1. NCBI lineage: Eukaryota > Viridiplantae > Streptophyta > Magnoliopsida > Caryophyllales > Plumbaginaceae > Limonium > Limonium bicolor. The sequence continues at coordinate 132,276,811 of CM041782.1, forward strand.
CCCAGAAAATTTTGATTTCTTCAGTTTAACTGATATTCCTCCCTCCTATACCTTGTCTGTTGCCAATAATGAAACTGTTCAGAAACTTCTTGAAATTCAAGACCCAACTACTTATGAGCAAGCTTGTAAATACACCCACTGGAATGAAGCAATGCAAACTGAACTTACTGCCCTTCAAAATAACAACACATGGGAATTGGTAACTCTCCCCAAACACAAAAAACCAGTTGGGTGCAAATGGGTTTTCAAGACTAAGTTGAGGGCTGATGGTTCTCTAGAAAGACACAAGGCAAGACTTGTTGCTAAAGGTTATAATCAAAGATATGGGCTGGATTACATGGACACTTTTTCTCCTGTTGTTCGAATGTCCACACTAAGAACCCTATTAGCGATAGCAGTCAAGAAAAAGTGGATTCTGCATCAATTAGATGTTAATAACGCTTTTATACATGGTGATTTACATGAAGACATTTATATGCAGTTACCTAAGGGGCTTAAAACTGAAAAAGGCATCAACGCTTGCAAACTAACAAAATCCATTTATGGATTAAAACAAGCCTCTAGGCAATGGTTTTCAAAATTAAGTGAATCTCTACATACCCAAGGATACATCAGATCTGAGAATGATCATTCTCTTTTTCATAAACAGGAAAACCGGGCTGTGACATTTATTGCCATATATGTAGATGATATATTACTATGCGGCAACTGTATAACTGAAATAAATTCATTGAAAACACACCTTGACAATCAATTTAAGATCAAGGATCTAGGTCATCTTCACTATTTTCTAGGAATGGAATTTCATCCTCACCCTAAAGGTTTAATCATAACACAACAAAAATACTGCAAAGATATTCTGAAAGAATTTGAAATCACCAACAGCCAATCTGTCTCTGCCCCCCTTCAAGCTGGTCTAAAGTTACAAACAGATGCTGGAACACTGTTAGAAAATCCTACCAAATACAGAAGCCTGGTTGGTAAACTAAACTACCTTATACACACACGACCAGATCTTGGTTTTACAATCCAACTCCTCAGTCAATTCCTCAAAGCACCAACAGAAACCCACTATGCAACAGCTCTCCACACTTTAAAATACTTAAAAGGCACAATTTCATATGGTCTGTTTCTGAATAACACCACTGATTTTAAACTGCTTGCTTATTGTGATAGTGATTGGGCTTCCTGCCCAAACACTAGAAAGTCTGTCTCTGGTTTTTATATATTTTTAGGAGGAAGTCCTGTTGCTTGGAAATCAAAGAAGCAAGCAAGTGTGGCTCTATCATCCGCTGAGGCAGAGTACAGAGCCATGAGACTGGTGACTACAGAACTGGCCTGGCTGAGCAGAATAGTAGCAGAACTGGGCATTCCTGATGTGACTCCCATACCGATTCGGTGCGACAACAAGTCTGCAATATACATAGCAAGAAACCCAGTACAACATCAAAGGACGAAACACATTGAGCTGGACATACATTATGTCCGACAGAAATTATCAGAAGGGATGATCAATGTAGAGCACGTTTCCAGTCGACAACAACTAGCAGATTTTATGACCAAACCTCTTCCTGGCAACCACTACCGTCAGATGCTACACAACATTGGTCTAGAATTGTTGCAAAATCAAGTGTGACCACTCTGTTTTTGAGGGGGAATGTTAGGATGTTATATAGTCCAATGTAATATTAGTTGTTCGGTACTGCTTCTCACATGTATTTTGTACACCCACCTCTCTATAAATAGAGAGGCTCTCTCTGTAAACACATATACAAGGAGCTTATTCTCCTATTAATAAAATACACATATTCATATTCTCACATTCTCACAGAGGCTGAGGGAAGAGCTTCATCAATGAAGCCGATTGACAGCTACTGCTCCGCATTCAATAACTTTGGAGCGATTGATGTAAAAGTACCACAAGAGTACGGATAGAGCTAAAGAAGGGGCAAGCTTGTAATTGGCAAGGGTTTCAAAATTGGCTGGAGATGGCTTAATTTCCAAACACAGCAAAAAGTGACCTCTATCTTTCAGCTGGGTAATCGACGTTTCGTGAGGATGGAGATGGCAGAATCGCGTGGACGTCACTATCGCACATTGAAGATTTAGGACATTAATCTTCACTTTGCAGCATTAATCCTGCGAACGAACGGCCCCGAAGAAGGGGATTCCTCGAAGGGAGAAAGAAAAGCTTTGTTAGCAATGATGCATGCGCCTTGGAAGAGAGGAGGGAGAACCCCTCCCCTATAGTTGCACTGAAATTGAATTTGATGATCAGGGCTGGCCCAAACTGTAAGTAAACTATGCAAGTATAATTAGTTATTTATCCAAACAGAAAGCAGTCTCCTTTTTGTTAGAAATATTAAACTGTAATGTTCTCGAGCTTTGAATTGGTATCCAGCTGTTAATGCAAATTAATTAAAAATAAAGAACTAATCAAAAAGTCATCTTCTTTTTCATCCTGTCGATCACATTTTCATTAATTTCACTTTACTATCCTCGGGATTTTCTCTGTACACCAAAATTATTTTGAACTAGAAAATACAGAAACATGATTTTCTTTGATTTTGTTTCCGCCTTAACACGATTTCAGATTCAATCCTACACCATCCCCTCCATTTTAGTCCTAATCCACCCTGCTCAGACCCATACGGTTCATCATAGCATTGGCTACAGCTTCAGTCTGATTATAACACACGGTCCTACCACCACCCCCCTGCACATTTCTCAGCTGCTGCTGCTGATCCATATAACCTGACTTCTTGCCTGATCATGTCTTGCATCACCGCCAACAACTCCCTATTACTAAACGGACCGAAACCCCTCTCGGATGCAGCCGAAGAACCATCCATCGGAGACGACAACACCAAATTCGTCGGTGATGGTGGTGGGGGAACAATATTACATGGCCGATGATAGTGAGTTTCAGGTTGCACATCTTGATCCTCCTCCTCTTGTTGCTGTTGTGTTTCATGAAAGTCGGATCCCGGTAGAGAAAGACTCAAAGCGGTTTCCGGTTCAGTAAACTTGATTGAAGCTGATCCACTATCTTTATTACCGGGCGAGAGCGGCATCACAGCAGAAACAGGAAGAGGAAAGGGAATAGACCTACTGTAGGGATGATGATGATGTTGCTGAGTAGGCATGATGATACTGGAATCACTTAAATCCGAACCTGATGGACTACCAGGATTCAAGCTAAGACAAGAATGGTTAGTAACAGGACCAACACTAGCGGATCTCTTAAGTGGTGGCGGGAGATCAGATAAGTCAAAGTTACTAAAATCATTCCCGCTCATGGATGAACATTTACGCTTAAGAGTTGAGTTCCAGTGATTTTTAATAGCGTTGTCGGTTCGACCGGAAAGCATACGAGCAATAGTTGCCCATTTGTTGCCGAATCTAGCGTGAGCTTGGATGATAGCGGAATCCTCTTCAACGGTGAAAGGACGATGCTCTACTTGAGGAGAGAGCTGGTTACACCATCGTAGACGACATGATTTACCGGATCGACCAGGGATTGATTTAGATATGATAGACCAGTTCCGAGGTCCGTGTTTTTCAACAAGACGTTGGAGAAGATTGTCTTCTTCTGGACTCCATGGTCCCTTGATACGATCCATCATTTCCTTTCTGGATCTGGATGGTGAAGAAGCCATTGATAGACGGATTTTTTTTTTTTTCTGTTTTGTGAGGTTAGAAGGATTGGTTGTGGTGGAGTGGAGTCTCACGGCGGCCTTCCTCTGAAGAGGATGAAACACTCTCAACAAGGGAGGAACGAAGGTTTATATATGCAGTTCAAAGGGAGGAAATATTTGAGTTGAGTAGAGACGGGGTTGGTTTTGATGGATAACCGGTACAACCGGTGAGAGAGACTGGTTATAGGCCGTTTGGGGGGGGGAAGGTGATGGTGGGGATGGGCGCAGCTTCCAGGTAAGGGCAGTTACTACCAATACAGCTGTAATGGGACACGTGTTGATAGCTGATTCTTCCATGTGACATAAAATTACGCAACTCTATCAACTCCCACCACACCTCTCAGTCAGTCTCACTCCTGCTATTTATTTATTACCGTATTCAGTTCGAGAATAAAGTACTACTCCGGTCCGTTATGCCTCCTAAAAGCAAGTTTTAGGTATAATTAATTATACGCCCAACTAATTATTTTTAATTGCCCTGTGACGTTCCCCACCGGCAAGAATGAACAAATATTCATTAATGGGGGTTATAGACTCTTAATTAAAGAAATATAAAAGAAGGATAAAATTTTGAAATTCGGATCTAATCAGTTATGGTTGCCGATGTATTTTCGTCCGTTTTTGGAAGTTATATTATTTAAAAAAGGACAAAAAGGAAAAGAAACAACTTTGAATCCTAATCGGAAACGATTAAAAAAAAAAAAGAAGGGAAACGATAAGGATGGATCGTTACGAGAGAGAGCGTGTGTTTGTTACGTACGGCTTGTAGCAGATTGTGGTGGGGACAGCAAGGTGGAAAACTTTGACCCAGAGTCCCAGACAGGCTGGACAGCATATTGAAAGGAAACTAAGAAAAATAAAACGGAGCGGTGTGTGTGCTACAAGATATTTTTTCATTGCAATCTATCTATGTGTATTTTATGTTTTTGTTAATTTGGGACTCTTATTAATTTATTGGAGACTTGATTTAAAATGATGAATATAGATATAGTAAAAGACAAATTTTATGGACATGGAATATAATACAATAATTTTTTATTTAGAGTTCGAGGTGGTGATTATAATGAAATGTCAAGAACAATGGTGTGTAAGAAGACGACAACGAGATTTATATGTGATTAGATCGTGAATGACCTAGTCCACGGGTGGTATGACAGAGGTTTTTAGTAAGAACAATTGAGCACCAATGGAGGTACAAGGAGTACTTGCGAGTACTAGGTATGTTTCCTTCTGTTGTGTTGTATACTAAATGTATATTGATTGCTATTTATATGGAAGAGGGCGAGAGAGGGTTTGGTACATCTCCCGACTTTGTCATTCACTTGCTAGCCGGGTTGATGGCGTGGGATGTGCTTCGAGATGAGACTGATGTCACCTTGGTTAAGTAACTTTGTCAAGGATGAAGATTCCTTGCTCTGCTTGGTCGTCCATCCTTAACTGCAGAAATGACACTTGCTATATTGTGGCATTAATGGCATGTAAGGGAGACGTGCAACTTGGTAACCATGAGTGTCAAAGGTGGTAAGGACATGCTATCTGGTGAGACTGATTGGATCGGACGTCAGCGGGGTGTGTGCTAAGTCATGATTGTTTTCTATGGGACGTGGGCAGTCGAACAGGTTTCCGATGGTGGTACCTGGCTACTTATCTTTGGTTTCGAGTCCTGGCGAGATTGGCTTCCTGGTCTTGATGTCCGTTGTGCGGGATACTTGCTAGTCGAGGTCTCCATATCTTGACTACTGGATTGTTGCTCGAGAACATGTGGTTGTTAGGAGAAGTGTGGTTAATGCTCTTAGTAATACGGTTTAATTAAGGTGTGACTGGTCACACATTACCAACACTAGTCCCCAAGTCTTGCTTTTAGAGCTTAAGAGGGAAGCGAGACTTTTAAAGGTTTGTGTGGGTTTCTGGAAAAAGTTGCAAAAAATGTTTGGAAGAGGAAGAGGCCGGGGGTCTTACCCGGGTGCCCAGTGTGATCCCCGGTGTCTACTAGTCCCCCAAGTTTGACGTTTCGACGGTTTTGGGTGGGAAGTTAAACTTTTGATTTTTTTTTGTTCCTTATGATACTAAGTGAAGCGAGGGGGTGTACGTGGCTTTAACTACGCGTGCTTTAGAAAATGGAGTGTCTAGCGATGGGATAGGTGCAAGGCGGCGGGTCTGATGCGAGGCGATAGAGTTGTGGTGAGGTAGCGGGTCAGTAGTTGTGGGTGAGTCACCGATGCATTTGGGTTGCTGCTCTTGACAGTGGCAACTATAGGGAGTGGGCTACGTGGCTTGTTTTGATTGGAGCACTCAAAGTTCGATTTGGACGGTTGCAAGAGTTGTGCTCCTAACCGTTGGGTTCGTCTGGCTATAAATATTGTTTACTACAAAAGGTATCGTTGCACCCTTCCTTTTTGCCTCGATAAATTATATATCATTGTTTCTTTCTCCCGTGATTTGTTAGAGATGGCTTCGTTGCCGACAGTCTTCGAGATTGTTGTCGCTCTGAGAAGGTCGATGTGTATCAGTGAAGTGTTGTGATAAGTTGATTTTTGATATACTTTTCAGTGCCGAAACCCCTTGTTTTTCTTGCCTTTTCCCTACTTTATGGTTAATTGAAGTTCATATCTTTATCGAAGAGAAAATGCTTTAAAATGTCTTGTTTGGATATTTTTATTACTTAGGACTCAATCTAAGAGGAATTGTGTTGCGTAGGAGAGGATCTTATATTGTACAAGTGTCCGGACCTGTGTCCAGCGGTACTTACTCGGACAACCCGTCCGTGAGTTCAGAAAGCCCATCCGTGGGCCCGGACATTCACAAAAATGAAGTTTCTTTTTTGTCAAACCCTATGTCCGGCTCTCCTACCCGGACACACCACTCTTGTCTGGCCATTCTACCGAACGCAAGTCAGGACACCTCTATAATGCTCTGTTTTGAATGCTACAAGTGTCCGGGTAAGCGCCCGACTTTCCTACCCGGACACCCCTCATGGACACCTATATTTATGACCATGAGTAGAGATTTGCGCGGAGAATTGCTTAAATATTTCTGTCCAGCTAGATGTCCGGTTTTCCCACCCGGACACTCATTGGGACACCTCACACTCACAGTGTAACACCCCTCTCCATAATCACGATATAATCTCTCACGTAGCAATAAATAAAACGTCTCGCAGCGGAAAACAAATAACCATTACAAAACTCACTCGGGTGTCACCGGCCGTTACTCGCCCATGCGAGCAACGCAGCCAAACTACATCCAACTTCCAATATAAATAAACTGCTAACCGCAGTGATAACGAGAAACTCCTATACATCATACTAAGTCCATAAACCATAAACGTCGACAAGTGAGCGTCTACCCAATCCTGAAAAATACATAACCTTACCATAAGACCATACACCATCTCCAATTACCCTGTTCCTGCTCTTCAGCTCCGACAACGATCAACAACCTGAAATGGTGTAGTATCAGCGATAGACGCTGAGTATGCCGGGCCTGGACCCTATTGGTCACTTGTCATTTTAACCATCTTATTATTAGATTGGTTTCATGCTTTTTCCTTTTTACAGTTATAATCAAAACTGAAGCATAAATGTATAATTTACATAATCAACCATCCAAATATTCATAAACATTAATCATCCATCCAAATATTCATAAACATTAGTCATCCATCCAAACCAAACATTCATAGAATATCTCAAACAACATTTGTATATCTAACGTATCGAGCAATAACAACAATATTTTGTACAATGTACAATCGCCGTAGTGTTCACCATCCACTGTCAATTTATTTTAGTTTGGCTTTCAAGCCCCATCCATATGTACAATGTACATTCGCCGTAGCGTACAGTTCCCATAGTTAATTTACCTTAGCCTTGTAGGCTCCATCCAACCATGTTTAGTTAATGTCAGTAGGGCGTCATGTTAGGACAACCCGATAACCTCACCATGGACAGTAGTCCCCCGTACACACAAGGTGCTCATTTCGCCAGAGGTCCGGAGGCCCCTGACTCACTTATGTCTCGTAAGACGTCCATAAAAAGGCCGTAGCCACCTGATCCACAAACCTATTTGGGCTCGTTGGATATAACCTGGAGCGGAATCCAATTAGGAAACCCCTCAGTGATCACAAATGTGCAACCAAGTGGTTCGTAAACCACCGGGATTCCTCACCTCAATCTCATACCATCACTCTCATAATGTTTAAGATCTGCTCTTAGTCTTATGGAGAATATTTATTAACCAGCGGCCCAATGGGTCACGCATACCTAGAAGTCAGCTAGGTGATATTTATGTTAGAGATCCATGCTCTAGAGACCGACAATGTCGTGACTCGTCCCTAAGTGTTTTACTTAGGTTACCATATACTTAATATTAATATCATGGTATTATACCAAGTAGCCGTCATGTCATCACAACGCATATGTATGTTTATATAAGTCGATCTATAGTCGACGTAGTGTTAGTCCCGTAGGACGCTCGTGCATAAATAGTTAATGCAGTAGCACACAATCACATACATGTATCCACACATATAACACACAAGTTATATCAACCAAATCCGAGCCCAAGGAGCAACCTTAGGTCAACTCGGCAAACCCCTTTACATACCGTTCACCCTGATTGTATTACGGTGGAGTATGAATCTTCAAGATCCTATGCTCCGAGTAGTCCGCTAGCTTGTCAAGCGTCCCTATCAGAAGTATAATCTAAACGGTATTAAAACTTTACGTCAGTCTCCATGACTAACTACATCCGGTATTTCCGAATAATAAGCAACCCCGACAGTTCACCCCTGTTTTCTACAGTTGTTTGTTACAGGTTTCTCTAAAACAGTCGGCTTTGTTACTTAAAACGTGTACGTCAAAACATTCAACTGTTAAGTTTAATTCCTTATATTTCCTTTAATCTTATCCACATCTAGTTTAGGTACGTAACCTATAGTTGCATGTATGCATGCATTCTTATATTATATTGCATTCTAAAATTCATAACTTATAGTTCGTAACTATATATATTTTTTTAAATAACCACCACCATTAAATCAATGGTTTCAACCAAATATATTTATCCACCTTATATACATTATTCTTGTGTATGTATATATTTTTACCACGTAGGTAATTCTCATGAGTTTCATAAACTCTTATATTTTGTACATTTCATCATCTTTTATTAGATTATTCCCATTAGTGTATCATATTATACAACTTATATTAAGATTGTTATCCTAATATATGTAACATTTTATGTGTACATTTACAACTCCTAAGGTTTATTCCATAAATACCTTAGTTTATAAATCCATTATTTATAGTTTGTCACATTATTTATGTGAATACCTTATATTAATTCCATCTAAACCATATAATTGTTATAACATTTATAACATTATAGACCTTAGTCTAAAATTCATTTTCCAACTTTATTTCGGTATAGCCCTTGAATTTATTTAAATTCCCTTTTGACCACATAACATTATGTAATGTTATACCAAAATACTAATATCATTTGCTATGATATTTTTATTTCCTTTAACTTATAATCTATAGTTTTTATACAAACTATTGTATTGCCTCATAGGCACATATTAAACCTTATACTTTTCCTTAAACCATAATTTCCTTTTTACAAAATCACCCCTTTCTTTTACCATGTTATATATCCATTTAATATAACATTTCTAACTTATAAAAGAGTATAACCTATGGTTTTTTGTAAATTCCGAACAGACCTTATACATTTATATTGTCATTAGGCCCAATTTATAACATATAGTTTAATATCATTAAAACTATATTTATACATATATCTATAAATACTCTTATATATTCTAAAAATCTCCAAATTACCAAAGGGTTATAAATATCCTTATTAACCCATATACTTTGATATTTACCATTCCACCATCTATATTTCTCCAAAGTGTCATAATGACATATAACTATATATTATTCATATATAGTTATTTTAATTCCAAAATCCACCAAATAAATTCCTAAAAATTCCTAATAGCCCATGGGTGTTTAAAATACCATTGTACACCCTTAATTTTGGTAATAACATATTTACCACATATGTTATAAAAATATTACCGTTAAATACATAACTTATTAAAAACCTTAAATAAGTTATCTAACTTATTTATTTTGGTCAAAACCTAGCCTATGGTCAAGGTTGACCACCTTAATATTTCCTTGACCAACAATTCCTTATAATTACGGTTTAGTACCCATACTTTCTAGAAATCACCATTTAACCCCAAAACTTTACAAAATCTTATAAACTTTATTTTAACTCCATTTTACCTCTCATTTTCGGCCTTATTATTCTAAAGCCCCCAAATTTAATTTAATTACACCTAATACCCCATTTATTTTCGGTAATGCATTTATACTACTTAAACTTAATTAAAAGCTTGTAAATGCATAAATAAAATGGCCTAAAATACATGGCCTTATTACAAACATTGGCTTGCAAAATAAATTACACATAAATGTCCCAAAAACACTTATAATTCTCGGCCTCACCACACACTTTCCATTTAATTACCAAACTTCCACATAATGTCTTAAATTTGACATTTATGTTACTTAATCACTTAGATAAATTTACTAAGCCATTTCTTTAAACATTTTAAGGTCAAAAATGACCTTATTACCATGTTCTCTCACGGCAATTAATATAGAAATATCTTAGAACATTTTAACTTAGCAAGGTTAATGTTTAAGTGATTTATACCTTGATTTAGCTTGAATAATTCCTTGTTTGAATTCGGCCAGCCTTAGATAAAATTTCCAAAGCTTCTCTTGCATGTTTCAAACAGCAAACAAGGCCTAGTTAGTCTCCAAGAAAGATCTAACCATAAGGAGTAATTTAATGTAAGATTTAAGGCAAAAATCACCTTAAAAATGCAAGGGAAGTTCTAAGTGGTTTCGACCTGAACCAAACACACCACAAGGTGTTAGATCCACCATATTGACATAGGAAATAGTTAGATCTCGAAATGCTACCTTGTTGTTAGGTTTTACCTTGGAAAAATGCCTTAAAAGAGGGTATTTCCTTTGGATCTCGGCCATCCTTGCTCCAAATGGCTAACCAACAGATTCCACATGAAAAGGAGAAGAAGATGAGGCTATGACCAAAGTTTCACAGCCAAACTCGAAGGGAATCAAAAGTTATGAGCTTAAAGCACATTTTTACCTTAAAATGTAGATTTGAACAACCTTGGTCCCTCTACTGGTCTCAACCGAGTTTAGCTCTTGTTCTAACCTTAGAACACTGAGAATAAGCCATAGGAATTGATGAGCCACGAAATCTAGGTGTTGGTGGTGAGAAGATGAAGAAAAAGAGCTAAAAATGACATTAAAACACTTACATTAGGAGCTTAGGAGCTAGGCTTGCCTTCCATGCTCAAGAACAGCTTGAGAGCTTCAAAGGAAGGGAGGAGCTCGGCTGGGAGGAGGGATCGGACAAGGAAGGAAGGAGAGGTGGGAAAGCTTGAAATAAAAAAGTAAAGTTACTATTGCAAATTGAACATTAGGTATGATTTGTCCCAAATGTATGCTGTCCTCTTATTGCAGCCGGCCTCCTTGGTCCAAATGGGTCAATTAATTGACCATTGACCATGCTTGGTCAATATTGACTCATGGGGCCCCACTTTAGGGTTTTATTAATATTTTAATATTAAATTTGTAAAAATCTGTAAATTCTGGAATTAAATTCCTAATATATATAATATGGATTATATATATTTAAGGTATTATAACCTTTTAGCCCATTAAAACCAATTTAGAAGGCGATTCACAAAAACGTGCTTTAAGGAGTTTTAGTGCACATTTTGTGTGCCAAGGTGTTTCTGGCTTGTTTTCTTTGACAACGGTTTGTTGTGTTCCTTACATGATATTTGATCATGTAATTCAATTTTATATCATTTAGAGGTCCTTTGATTTTTAAGGTTTTCCTAGAGCACCTTTTTGCCCTTTTTGACCTTGAAGCATGTAAATGCTTTTTCTTTGTGTTGGAGTGTTGTCCAACGGTTATAATATGTTTAGTAGTATGTTAATATGCTTAGGACAAATTTTTAGGTCCTAAGAAGTTTATTTGGGTATTTATTTACCCTTAACAGTCAAAGGGTGCAACATCTTGTTTTATGTTGACCACTGTTGTTCTCAGTTGACTTTTAAGGCATGTTTAGGCCTTAATTAATATGATTAAATATTTAATCCATGCTTTAATAATTTGGGGTATTTCAGTCTACCCCCCTTAAAAAGACTTCGTCCCGAAGTCTCTTAATCAAATAGGTAAGTATATAAATGTATAACTACCCATTGTTCCCATAATGTATATCTATGTGATATATCATTTACACACATCATATTGCGCTTATACAGCACATAGCCATCACGTTGTGGCGTTAGTTCAATCATATATGGATATAGGTGATCCATCAGCACCATCATTTCCTATCAGTTCTACAAGTCCTGACAACCTTCCTGAGGTGTCCATAACATTCCATTGTTCCACATTCCATATCTAATGATTCATTTCGTATCTAGGCAATACCATATGTAATCATTCTATAAAGCAATATGAATGCATATCACAGATAGCATAAGAAAAGTACACACATGGTGTACATACAATCATTCAAACAAGTATCTCATAGGATACATACTTTCAAGTGTACATCACACCCAAACAACCAAACAACGCACGCCCCGCGTACCAACCATAACCAAAAAACCAATTCACTGTATGCTATGCATACTAAATAATTCACATACTAACCAAACAACCTCGTATGCCCCGCACACCACCAATTCTCTTTTTTTTTTGCAATGCATATCAAACAGCCAAAAATAAGTGCACACATGTGCACAGCCAAGAGGCTCTACCCCCCTTAAAAAGGGTTACGCCCCCGTACCCCACAAGTATACAACAGCCGCTCAACAAGGAGCGCTGGATACTTGGCTCTCAAAGAGTTCTCCAACTCGTGGATTATCCTCATATCAGAGAGACGGGTATAATTCTAGCCCTTCAGGGCTCCACAATATATAAAAGGTGAGGCACTGATCTTTTTGTGCTCTCTCCCAAGTTCATTCTTTTGGGCCCACTCGCTCCGTATGAGGTGTAGACCCATGAACAAAGGCTCAATTTGCCTTTTTTTTGCTGTGAATCCACTGGTTTGGATCACTAGCACACATGCGCGTGTTTTCTCTCACTGACATTCAGTTTGAGATGTAATGACATTGGCTATTGTTAGTACTTAGTGCTCTTTGCACTTGTCTTTGTAATACTAAGACGTACCAGCCTATATGTCAGAAAGATGATGTTTGTCATCCATGTCTCCTGGTGATTTTGCTCCGGAGTAACACACTGTTGTAGTTCTTTTTTTTTTCACACTCTTGTTGATATCCACTTTATCTTTCAACATTTCCACAAGGTTAATAACTGCACGAGTGCAATACCAAAACACTCAGTCATACAGAGTGCAGAGGCGTAAACGCTCAACAGCTAATATTTCATGAGTCAAACAGATAAGATGTGCGAATTGTCCTATGAGTGGTACATTCCAAATCCATTGTTCTTTAAGCAAGATTTCTGCTATCATATAGCTTTATCTTTTCTTCTCGCGTAGTCACGCGTTTATGTCCATACATCTGGTAGATTTCCTCTGGATTGCAAGAATTGCTGATCCTTATGAGGTTCTACATATTTTCGTCCATAATAGGTTTTCTGTTTTTTTTTTTCCTGTCCTTGAACTGTCCTTGTCTACTGTATACTGTCCACTGTTCTCTGAAGTTCTTTTTTTTTTAGCCGTTGTTTAACTGCGGCTCTTCTCGTCCATCTTCGAGGTAATCCGTCTTGCTGTCCGTAGAATGGAGTTGACTACTTCTCGTGTTCCTAACACTACCTGTCTACTTGCATGGGGTACCGTACTGATACATTACTACTTACCCGACTAACTTATAAATAAGTCTGTCAGGCCCACATGCTCCGAACGGAGTGCGGTCGTCCCATGTCTCGTTTAGTAAACTGGTAATGTCTGTCACACGGTTGTGAAGTATTCTTTGTCAACCTCCCTTTGATGGATATTTTTTTTGTTCTTCTTTTTTTTTTCTTCTTCTTCTTTCTTTTTTTTCTTTTTGCTTGTTCTTCTTTTTTTGTAATAGTTCATGTTTAGTTATCCTGTAATAAGTGATGTTGCCTTTGTGGCAACCGTGGTAATTGTATCATAGACTAGTATTATTCAACTCGGTGTAAGTAAAAATCCGTGCTATATTAGCAAACTTGTTTCTCCTTTTTTTTGATCTCATTGATACAACACATTTTCCTTTTTCTCCCTGTTGTTTTTTTTTGATCATTCTCATCCATAGTTCATATTCGTCCCCTCATCCATGTAATTGGATGCATTGCAGATTGCATAATAGTTTGAGCAGCTTGGCTCTTCACTTCCCAACCATCCTCACTGACGGTGGTGCATCTACAAAGGGTATGCTTGTCCATAAGGACTAAACATGTATCACCGGTAGTGATTAGCATTAAATGCAAGTATACTCTAATGGTATTTGGCTAATAGCCCTGTCTGAAACTTCCTCGAACGTTTAAATGTGTGTGTGTGTGTGTGTGTGTTTTTTTTTACAGTCATAGTGGCTGTATAATGTGTCCAGTTGCAGTGGTTGGACTATCGGTCCTTCCAAAATTGCATAGGTTTCTAATCTCCAGGTTTCAAAAAGGTTTGAACAACAGTTTTTTTTATAAAAGGTTAAAAGTAGTAGTTGTTGCAGTTGCATTTGCAGTAGCTGTTACTGTTGCTGTTGCTGTCGCTGCACTTGCTGTAGCAAGTGCGCAAGGCAGATGGAAATTTCAGTGGTTTACTGTCATAGCGCTTGCAATAGCAAGTGCGCCATGCAGGTGGAAATTCTGGTTCAGTAATTCCCGGTCTCATTGACTCTGTGTCGTAGAGTATAGGCTACATGGTAATGTAAGCATTAACATCCTGTTCATATATATATCCGTCAAGGTTTAAAGCTTTTGGTACTGAGTACACACTAATCCCAAAGTCTTACACAAAAGGCGAGTGGTCAATGACACACTCCCACATACTTATAACATAGCTCCTTCTAACATTCAAAGTAAGCACACACAGTAAGTAAAAGTCTTCCACTAGCGGTCTCATGGAGTATGGGTACTCATGCCCTATCTACTCCCTTGCCCTTCTGGGCTCCAGCATCAGCAGATGTCTAGCCATCCTGACCGCCTCGTGGTACTCCAGATCCTCCAGCTGAGGTCTTCTGAGTATTCTTTGGTGGCCTGTAATTACGGCTCTCTGGGTTCATCCAACATTCAAATTCCCTATGGCCCTCTTTGTGGCAGCACCGACACTCGACTTTGCGGCCTTCGCAGTCGACCCCTGGATGGTCCTTCCCACAACGCTTACAGTAAAAATGGCGCTGGGGCTGTCCGGTGCCTGATGATAGTATTTAAGTTTAAGTTAAATCTGTTGATATAGGGGTTAAGATTATATTTGAATTTAAGAGTAGGTGTTCTCACCCTTAGGAGGTGCAGATCTCAGAGGCTTAGCATCAATAGCTGGGCCGGTCAACTGCAGGACGGGCTCTTTCCCTTTCTTTCCCTGGTGACCCTGCTGCCCTTTCTTTGGAAAGAATTTCCTGTTTAAGGTTTCGGGTCAGCATTCGTAAGGTATTTAGTATGATAAGTATTTAAGCTTGGGTTAAGTCCTTACTTTCCCTTTTTCTGGCCATCGCCTGAAGATGCTCCTCCACCCTCAGACTCTCCTTCAGGGTTCTTCCTTTTCTTTGCCCCTAGAGTCTCTTCCCGAGTCTGGAGCATTAGCTCCGTCCTCGAGGCAGTCATAACACTCCTGGAATCTCATTGGTAAGTTCTCACAAGGTTATACGGTACTATAGTAAGTAAAGAATTTATGGCATTCATGTTAATACCTGTATGGTAGTGTAGAGGGTAGCACCCATCGCCATCTGGATGCGAAATAATAGTCCTCCTCGGAACTTCTCGATCTTTACGGTTTCTGAGTAATCCACACCGGGGATGAAGTCCAGTAGACCAATGAATCGAGCGTAATACTCGTCCACGGTCAGACCTCCCTGGGTCAATGTTTCAAACTCATGGCGCTTCTTCTGTTTGAGGTGCGCCGGGTAGTACTTCCCTCTTAGTAACTCAACAAAGGCAGCCCACGAAAAGTCGGGCGTAGCCAGGTGCTGGTCCTTGACCAACCTCCACCAAGTGCTGGCTGCATCCTTCAGGTGGAAAGCAGCAATAGCGACCCTCTTGTCGTCAGGTACTTGTAAAGCTTCAAATGCTTTCTCGTGTTCAACAATGTAACGCTCCAAAGCTACGGGGTCTGGTTCCCCTGAATATGTAGGTGGTCGGGTCTCGCTAACTGACTTCAGCCAGTTTGTTTCCCTGGGCTGTGGCGGGTGGGCTGGTGCTCCTCCTATCTGAGTACCCAGCTGTGCAAGAACGGCTGCAACCGTCTCAGCAACTCCTGGAATGCCGGGGTCACCGCCTCTACCTCTTCCAGCACCACGCCCTCTAGTACCACCAGACATCTGTAGTACAGTATGTCACATAAATACTTGGTAAAATTACCGTACACAACCAATAGATATTAAGTTGCCTTAAAGGCTATCCTGTCACGCATTTTGCGTTTCTAGACACAATATCTTTTGAGACGAATCGTCTCGTACCTCCTAAATGTTTCCCAATATTACCGCTCTGATACCACTTTTGTAACACCCCTCTCCATAATCACGATATAATCTCTCACGTAGCAATAAATAAAACGTCTCGCAGCGGAAAACAAATAACCATTACAAAACTCACTCGGGTGTCACCGGCCGTTACTCGCCCATGCGAGCAACGCAGCCAAACTACATCCAACTTCCAATATAAATAAACTGCTAACCGCAGTGATAACGAGAAACTCCTATACATCATACTAAGTCCATAAACCATAATCGTCGACAAGTGAGCGTCTACCCAACCCATAAAAAATAAATAACCTTTACATAAAGACCATACACCATCTTCAATTACCCTGTTCCTGCTCTTCAGCTCCGACAACGATCACAACCTGAAATGGTGTAGTATCAGCGATAGACGCTGAGTATGCCGGGCCTGGACCCTATTGGTCACTTGTCATTTTAACCATCTTATTATTAGATTGGTTTCATGCTTTTCCTTTTTACAGTTATAATCAAAATAAGCATAAATGTATAATTTACATAATCAACCATCCAAATATTCATAAACATTAATCATCCATCCAAATATTCATAAACATTAGTCATCCATCCAAACCAAACATTCATAGAATATCTCAAACAACATTTGTATATCGAACGTATCGAGCAATAACAACAATATTTTGTACAATGTACAATCGCCGTAGTGTTCACCATCCACTGTCAATTTATTTTAGTTTGGCTTTCAAGCCCCATCCATATGTACAATGTACATTCGTCGTAGCGTACAGTTCCCATAGTTAATTTACCTTAGCCTTGTAGGCTCCATCCAACCATGTTTAGTTAATGTCAGTAGGGCGTCATGTTAGGAACCCGATAACCTCACCATGGACAGTAGTCCCCGTACACCACAAAGGTGCTCATTTCGCCAGAGGTCCGGAGCCCCTGACTCACTTATGTCTCGTAAGACGTCCATAAAAAGGCCGTAGCCACCTGATCCACAAACCTATTTGGGCTCGTTGGATATACCTGGAGCGGAATCCAATTAGGAAACCCCTCAGTGATCACAAATGCGCAACCAAGTGGTTCGTAAACCACCGGGATTCCTCACCTCAATCTCATACCATCACTCTCATAATGTTTAAGATCTGCTCTTAGTCTTATGGAGAATATTTATTAACCAGCGGCCCAATGGGTCACGCATACCTAGAAGTCAGCTAGGTGATATTTATGTTAGAGATCCATGCTCTAGAGACCGACAATGTCGTGACTCGTCCCTAAGTGTTTTACTTAGGTTACCATATACTTAATATTAATATCATGGTATTATACCAAGTAGCCGTCATGTCATCACAACGCATATGTATGTTTATATAAGTCGATCTACAGTCGACGTAGTGTTAGTCCCGTAGGACGCTCGTGCATAAATAGTTAATGCAGTAGCACACAATCACATACATGTATCCACACATATAACACACAAGTTATATCAACCAAATCCGAGCCCAAGGAGCAACCTTAGGTCAACTCGGCAAACCCCTTTACATACCGTTCACCCTGATTGTAGTACGGTGGAGTATGAATCTTCAAGATCCTATGCTCTGAGTAGTCCGCTAGCTTGTCAAGCGTCCCTATCAGAAGTATAATCTAAACGGTATTAAAACTTTACGTCAGTCTCCATGACTAACTACATCCGGTATTTCCGAATAATAAGCAACCCGACAGTTCACCCTGTTTTCTACAGTTGTTTGTTACAGGTTTCTAAAACATTCGGCTTTGTTACTTAAAACGTGTACGTCAAAACATTCAACTGTTAAGTTTAATTCCTTATATTTCCTTTAATCTTATCCACATCTAGTTTAGGTACGTAACCTATAGTTGCATGTATGCATGCATTCTTATATTATATTGCATTCTAAAATTCATAACTTATAGTTCGTAACTATATATATATATTTTTTTTAAATAACCACCACCATTAAATCATATGGTTTCCAACCAAATATATTTATCCACCTTATATACATTATTCTTGTGTATGTATATATATTTTTACCACGTAGGTAATTCTCATGAGTTTCATAAACTCTTATATTTTATGTTACATTTTATCACCTTTTATTAGATGATTATTCCCATTAGTCGTATTATATTATACAACTTATATTAAGATTATTATCCTAATATCATGTAACATCTTATATTGTATAATTACAACTCCTAAGGTTTATTCCATAAACACCTTAGTTTATAAATCTCATTTATTTATAGTTTGTCACATTATTTTATGTGAGTACCCTTCCTTATATTAATTCCATCTAAACCATATAATTGTTATAACATTTATAACATTATAGACCTTAGTCTAAAATTCATTTTCCAACTCTTATTAACTCGGTATAGCCCTTAACTTTATTTAAATTCCGTTTGACCACACAACATTATGTAATGTTATACCATATTCTAATATCATTTGATATGATATTTTTATTTCCCTTAACTTATAACTATATAGTTTTTATACAAAACTATTTATTATTGCCTCTTAGGCACCATAAGAAAATCTTATTCTTTTCCATAAACCATAGTTTCCTTTATTTACAAAATCACCCCTTTCATTTTACCATGTTATATACCATTTAATATAACATTTCTAACTTATAAAGAGTATAACCTATGGTTATTTTTGTAAATTCCGAACAGCCCTTGTGCTATTCTATAATTGCCATTTGGCCCTATTTATAACATATAGTTCAATAATTCACTAAAACCATATATTATACACATATCTTATTAAATACTCTTATATGATTCTAAAAATCTCCAAATTTTACCAAAGGGTTATAAATATCCTTATTAACCCATATACTTTCGATATTTACCATTCCACCATCTATATTTCTCCAAAGTGTCATAATGACATAATACTATATATTATTCATATATGGTTCATCTTAATTCCAAAATCCACCAAATAAATTCCTAAAATTCCTAATAGCCCATGGGTGTTTAAAATACCATTGTACACCCTTAATTTTCGGTAATAACATATTTACCACATATGTTCTAAAAATATTACCGTAAATACATAACTTATTATAAAACCTTAAATAAGTTATCTAACTTATTTATTTTGGTCAAAACTAGCCTATGGTCAAGGTTGACCACCTTAATATTTCCTTGACCAACAATTCCTTATAATTACGGTTTAGTACCCATACTTTCTAGAAATCACCATTTAACCCCAAAACTTTACAAAATCTTATAAACTTTATTTTAACTCCATTTTACCTCTCATTTTCGGCTTATTATTCTAAAGCCCCCAAATTTAATTTAATTACACCTAATACCCCATTTATTTTCGGTAATGCATTTATACTACTTAAACTTAATTAAAGGCTTGTAAATGCATAAATAAAATGGCCTAAAATACATGGCCTTATTACAAACATTGGCTTGCAAAATAAATTACACATAAATGTCCAAAAAACACTTATAATTCTCGGCCTCACCACACACTTTCCATTTAATTACCAAACTTCCACATAATGTCTAAATTTGACATTTTTGTTACTTAATCACTTAGATAAATTTACTAAGCCATTTCTTTAAACATTTTAAGGTCAAAAATGACCTTATTACCATGTTCTCTCACGGCAATTAATATAGAAATATCTTAGAACATTTTAACTTAGCAAGGTTAATGTTTAAGTGATTTATACCTTGATTTAGCTTAAATAATTCCTTGTTTGAATTCGGCCAGCCTTAGATAAAATTTCCAAAGCTTCTCTTGCATGTTTCAAACAGCAAACAAGGCCTAGTTAGTCTCCAAGAAAGATCTAACCATAAGGAGTAATTTAATGTAAGATTTAAGGCAAAAATCACCTTAAAAATGCAAGGGAAGTTCTAAGTGGTTTCGACCTGAACCAAACACACCACAAGGTGTTAGATCCACCATATTGACATAGGAAATAGTTAGATCTCGAAATGCTACCTTGTTGTTAGGTTTTACCTTGGAAAAATGCCTTAAAAGAGGGTATTTCCTTTGGATCTCGGCTATCCTTGCTCCAAATGGCTAACCAACAGATTCCACATGAAAAGGAGAAGAAGATGAGGCTATGACCAAAGTTTCACAGCCAAACTCGAAGGGAATCAAAAGTTATGAGCTTAAAGCACATTTTTACCTTAAAATGTAGATTTGAACAACCTTGGTCCCTCTACTGGTCTCAACCGAGTTTAGCTCTTGTTCTAACCTTAGAACACTGAGAATAAGCCATAGGAATTGATGAGCCACGAAATCTAGGTGTTGGTGTGAGAAGATGAAGAAAAAGAGCTAAAAATGACATTAAAACACTTACATTAGGAGCTTAGGAGCTAGGCTTGCCTTCCATGCTCAAGAACAGACCTTGAGAGCTTCAAAGGAAGGGAGGAGCTCGGCTGGGCAGGAGGAAATCGGACAAGGAAGGAAGGAGAGAGTGGAAAGATTTGAAATAATGGAAAAAGTAAAGGTTACTATTGCAAATTGAAGTTAGGTATCAATTTGTCCAACAATTATTGCAAGCTGCCTCCTCTCTTATTGCCATCCGGTTTTCCTTGGTCCAATGGGTCAATTAATTGACCATTGACCATGCTTGGTCAATATTGACTCATGCGGGCCCCACTTTAGGGTTTTATTAATATTTTAATATTAAATTTGTAAAAATCTGTAAAATTTGGAAATTAAATTCCTAATATGATATAATATGATTAAATATCATATTTAAGGATAATTATAATTTTTAAGCCCATTAAAAATCAATTTAAAAGGCAATCTCACAAAAACGTGCTTTAAGGAGTTTTAGCGCACATTTTGTGTTGCCTGTGTTTCTGAGCTCTGTTTTCTTTTACAACAGTCTTTTTGTGTTCCTTACATGATATTTGATCATGTAATTCAATTTTATATCATTTAGAGGTCATTTGATTTTTAAGGTTTTCCTAGAGCACCTTTTTGCCCTTTTGACCTTGAAGCATGTAAATGCTTTTTCTTTGTGTTGGAGTGTTTTCCAACGGTTATAATATGTTTAGTAATGTTAATATGCTTAGGACAAATTTTTAGGTCCTAAGTAGTTCATTTGGGTATTTGTTTACCCTAAACAGTCAAAGGGTGCAACATCTTGTTTTGTGTTGACCACTGTCGTTCTCAGTTGACTTTTAAGGCATGTTTAGGCCTTAATTAATATAATTAAATATTTAATCCATGTTTATAAGTTTGGGGTATCTCACACAGTGCCAGATTCTCGTCTGGACAAGTCTAAGTCACGTCCGGCTTTCCCACCCTGACACAGCGCCGGAGAAGGCTAAATTTCGCGTAGATTTCAATTTAAAGAGACAAAAATGAGGGCAAAAGAAAAACTCATCATTTTTCACATCCTCTTATGACTAGCACAACACTAACACAACCCTAGCAGTAACCGTAGAGAGAATTCATCACCACCTTCATCCTCAACTCCGGCAATCCTCAGATGTCAACAATAAAGCACGCTCGGGACCTCCCTTAATCTCTATGCGCACTCTACTATTTTCATTTTTTCTCTTCTTTAGCATGTCTGGCTAGAAGGATTAAACTCCGGGGGATGGTTATTTGTAGCTTAAGACGATTTTGTGATTTCTATACTAGTTGATTTGAGGTAATTCCAGATTGTTACAGATTAATTATTCTTGTGTTTTAGTAAATTTCGTGAGTTTGTTGAATTGCTTTACAAATTCTATGATGATCAGATCAATGATTCATAGAAAGGTCATATAATCTATGAACTTGTAGAGAACTAAATTGGATAGATTAGGTTGTCCCTTTGGTGCAAAAATAAATTCCTTGTGCTTATCTATCGAAACGTCTTTGCTTGAATCTGGATTAAATCTAGCATGTTCTATTAGATTATCTCTTTAAAGGCTATGATTTAGCTCTAGAGAGAATTTTAGAAATTTTGTCGATCCGAGTCTCAAAATAACTAGTGGAAGTTGCACAATCTAATAAGCGAAAAAGATAACCTGAACCCGGAGTTCCGCCTCAACCACTTTATTTACCCACTACCTTAGCTTGCTTATTCATTCGTTTTCCATTACTTTTAATCTATAAAACAACAAAAACCCTCTTGAATTTTACCGTTGCTTTTAGAATAAGACTTATTTATTTTTGAGTCCCACGCTTCGATACCTGGTTGCTACGTTTTCTATACTGAAGTGACCGAGATTTTTGCAACCCGAAGACGATTAATTTACTAATTTTGTAGATTAATTTATTTAGTTTTTAGTAAGCCAATTTTACCTGTTTATAAAATGGCACGGTTGTCAAGGACTTGATTTTGTCTAGTTCTTAACTTCGGTTGTCAATTGTTTTTATTTTATTTTATTTCATTTGATTTTTTTTATATTCTACTTTTAGTTTATTTTGTTTTAGCAATTTCGTTAATTTTGTTTTTTTATTTCTTCTTGTTTTATTTTAGTTCTAAGTTAATATTTGTGGTTCTTCTTATTTGTTATTGCAGGTACTTGGGAAATGCACAATACTCGGTCTCAAGATTCACCAAAATATTTTCGACCTTGATATTTAGTGCATTATTCATCATGCTTTGAGTGCTAGGAGAACTCTTGATTTCATCATGGATGAGAACCAACCAATCGACCTCCTGCCACCCCTAGATGAGGCCCTGTGGTTCTTCATCATCGTACACATGAATTATTGGTAAAGATGCAAAAGCTAAAGCTCGCTCCTTAGTCTTTAGCTTTAGTTCACTACCCTACGGGACCTTCTCTGGAGTAGATCATGTAGAAGCGCTCAACCATGTTCAGCGTTTCTTGGTCCGTCTGGACCAGCTTGGTCGATAGCTAGGATTGGAGGAGTATGCCCGGTTGTGCCTATTTCAGAATAGTCTATCAGGGGAAGCTTCAAAGTGGTATCATTGTCTGCCTCTTGGTATCATTACCACCTGCGAGCAAATGATGGAATGGTTCTAGGAAAAATACATCCCCATCTCTCGGACTCGCCAAATGATAACAGGGTTGATGTCTTTCAAGCAATTGGGATTTGAGATGATTTGTGAAGCTTGGGATCAATTTAAAGAGTTGCTCCGCCGGTTTCCTCACCATGGGCAGAATGAAACTTCTTTGGCTCAATGGTTTTTTCATGGTCTAAGAGATCAGAACAAGGGAGAAGTCAGAGCTTCTTTGGTAGGAATACCTTTTAGCTAATAGTGGAGAGGAATTTATGGCTGCCATGGAGTCCTATTGTGAGGAGCTCAGACAATGGATCCCTAGTGGTGACCGTGTCTACTCTGTTGGTGCTAGTTCTTCTCGGACACCAATCCTATGATGAAGCAGTTAATTGATGTGCAAGCACACTTGAAACCACGATGGGCAGCATGGTGAAAGTGCTTGAGCAGCTCGCTTTGGGACAGACCCCTACTCAAACAGTCAAGCAGATGTCTTTTGGTTCCAATGACCATTGTTGTTCTCAGTGTAGGGGACCTCATGAGTTTGATGATTGTCCCCAGATAGCGGAAAAGAAGCAGATGGAGAATGTCAATGTTATGGGTCAGACATACACATGGCAACCTTGGGTGCATAATCAACATTCAAACTTGAGGTATGGAAATCCTAATATATGCTCTGAATTCTCATCAGTTGCAGCCTCAGTAGTTGACTCGGAAAGGACTTCCTGGTGTCTTTTGACCTCAATACAATCAACCTCGGCCATAGCAATCTCAGTACCAGTAGTCATCTTTGACTTCAAATAATGATAACTTTTAGGAGATGATGAACAAGCTGGTGGCCATACAGCAGAGTCACTATGAGCAACAAAGGATGATTAATCATAACTTGACACAGTCTGTGTAGAACTTGTAGGGACAGATGAGTCAGTTGACTCAATTATTATTGCGGTAGAGAACTCCTAGTTCACTACCTTCTCAAACAGATCTGAATCCTTAAGAACAATTAAAGGTTGTGATTGTTCATGATGCAGTGATTGTTGAGGACCGCTTTGAGTCAGATGACGTGCAGGGCGTTACTCTCAGAAGTGGAAGATAGCTTGATCAAGGTAAAGTGAAGAGGGTCAAACTGATGAAGAGACCAATCCTCCTTCTTCTAATATTGGTGCACCATCAGGGCCTCTTGCCCCTCCTGAGGTAGCTAACGGGGAGACTTCTTCCCATTTTAATATTTTTTTTTAAGAATTCAAAAGGAAAAATAGTTGTAAAAGAGCTTCCTTTTCCTAATCGTCTTAAGAGAAAAAGCTTGATGAGTTGTTTAGGAAGTGGTGTTTTCAAAGCTGACAATTAATATTCCTTTGACTGATGCTATTAAGAAGATGCTCAACTACGCTAGGTTTGTGAAGGACTAGATTTCTAACAAATGTAGGTACAAGGAGAGGGACATTGTTCAGCTGATAGAGACTTGTTCAACAGCTATGTTGTAGAAGCTGTCCCCAAAGTGTGAAGATCCTTGTCAGCCTATCATCCCTTGCTCCATTGGAGATATGGACTGTGGATACAGCCATTGTGACCTGGGAGCGAGCATAAATATGATGTCATACATAATGTTTGAAAAGCTTTATGCTGGTAAGCTCGTGCCCATTCACTTTAGCCTCCAGTTTGCTGACATGTCCTATATCACTCCTCGAGGTATGGTGTAGAATGTTGTAGTTGTAGTTGGATTTGGTAAGTTTTTCTTTCCTGTTGATTTTGTTATTCTTGACATGGATGAGGACATTGAGGTGCCTCTAATTTTGGGTAGACCTAGGGGTGGCAATGGGTGACGGGTGCCCGTTTCACTTGACCACCCGACCCGCTAAAACGGGTGACGGGTGAAACAGGTGCGGGTGACGGGTCAGGTCGGGTGAACAATTTTCACCCAGTCACCCAACCCGTTCACCTAACCCGTCACCCGTATGTATTATTTTAAGTAAAAAAATATACTTATTCCATATTTTTTGAGATATTTTGGAAATATTTTGGTTAATACTCTATGTTTTGAGTATGTTGTTAACATTAGTTGATGTGGTATGTATTATTGAACAAATATAAGTGTATTTTTTTGAAAATTTTAGCTTATATAAGGTGTTAAAAAATAAAAATGCATGCTGGAAAATAAAATAAAACGGGTGACGGGTTCACCCGTTTCACCCGCGGGTGACGGGTGATGAAGTTGTGGGTGACAGGTCGGGTCTGGTGGTGCGGGTAAAAAACGGGTGACGGGTCGGGTGGAGCATCACCCAACCCGAACCCGACATGTTGCCCTCCCTAGGTAAACCTTTCATTCAAACTACTAAAATTGTGAATAATGTTGATAAAGGAAAGATTTCTCTTAGATTCCATGATGAATAACACAGCTTTGACATAAATAAAATGATGAGAAAAACTACTTCATCTCATGTTGTTTTCTTTGCTGATTTGATTGATGATTTTTCTGACTTGGAGGATGATTCTGTCCCCAAGGAAACTGCTGCAATTAATCCCTTGCTTGAGTCCTCCGATGTTTTAGAGCACGTATTGAGCCGTTCGGTAGAGGATGACAAGGAAAGTTATGAGGTGGATTTTGTTGTTGAGTAACTTATCAGGGCCGCTCATATTTTTGCCCATTCACTCCTCATGAGAAGAAGCTAGACAGGTCTATCCAGAGGCTCATTCCTTCAGTAGAGAAGCCTCATTCTGTTGGGAAAATAGTAATGAAACTACCTTGCTAGCTAATGGGCAGAGAACCCAGTTGAAGCAGTACAACAAGTGTTGTATCCACAGACTTCACAACTATCTAGCTAATTATCAATTTAGTAAATGTGCAAGAATATAAACACAAGTGCATAAATGTAAATTGTTATGGGGGTTTTGTTGTTTGGGTTGATAAATGAAGAAATAAAAAAACAATAAATCTAAACTAGGATAGATGTAGCTCGTGATGGATATTTGCACCACTGGTTGTCGACTCTTGAACTCGTAGTTAAACAACGGGAACACTTAATTAATTAGCAACTTAATCTAGGCCTACTCATCCTACCCGATTTATCCAAGACTTTTCAATCAGCTAAGCCTCAAGTCAATCGATAGCACTAAGCTCAAGTTCCCCTAAGTTTCAATGTAGTCTAATCACAAAATCATCAAAATTTGAGTACATTGATTTAGTCCCCACGGTTTAGATTTCTATCTCAAAGTCACATGTTGATAGAAACCCACACTAATGCTAAACTAATTGGCAACATTACTCTAACCAATTTAGCAAATTGACAATTAATTGAGCGAACCTAATCAAACCCCCAAATCCAAATTGAGCAAGATTATAAGCCACAAGCACTCAATAATCATCATCATTAAGCACAAGGACTAAAATAAAGCATTAAACAAGCTCAAGGTACAACAATGGAGGTTTTAGCGATTTTGGGGAAAAATCTCCATCTCAGGCTACAAGAAGACTACACAACCATTAAAAAACAAAAATGAGAGAAGGGAGAAGAATTAGACATGGGAGGTTGAAGAAGAGCTTCAATGGAGGTGAGCCTTCTTCTTCTTTCCTTCCTTTTCTTTTTCTTCTTCTTCTCCCCATTTTCTCTTCTTTTCTCATCGGTTTTGGTCAGTGCTGACTTCCCCTCTCTTTCCTCTATTCTTTTCCCCTTTTAAAAGCACGATTCTGGGTAAATTTTTAGCCGGAGCGACCCATGTGGGTCGGTCTTTTGGGCCGGTCGCCTCTGGAAGAAAACGTCATCACGTGCGTAAATTTTTGCCCGACCGACCCACCTGGGTCGGTCGATTCCAGTAGGATTCGACCGACTAAGGAGGTCGTCTTGGTCGTTCGAATCCAATAGATTTCGGAAAAAGTCCGACCGACCCACGTGGGTCGGTCCTATGGGTCACCTGTGGGTAGGTCAGTCTTCAAAACACTTTATCTTCTTCATTTTAGCTCCGATTTTGGATATGTTTGGCACAAGCGTTCCTCTTCTCGTCTAAGTTTCTCCTAGCTATGTTATTCCTCTTGTATGGGCATTGAATGTGTGAAAACGCCAATAAAACACAAACTAGAGGAAAACTAGCTAGAGTGAAGAAATGAGCATGAAAAGTGTTGATTCATATCAAACACACCCCTAGAACATGCTCATTTGGACACTCATCACACCCCCACACTTTCCTTTTTGCTTGTCCTCAAGCAAAACCAAGCAGCCAAGCAAGTAAAGAATTCTCAAGACTAACAAATACTATCATGAAGTGTAGGATAAGAGGAGAAGCAAATTGTGATTATAACCTTTGAGGAGTGAGAACCATATCTTAGTGGTGGCATGGGTGTGCTTGGGGAAAAATAAAATCTAGAGTTTCACGGTATGATTTGGAGTGCTTCAAAGCTTTATAGATTAGGTAACTTGGAGAACTTTTACCATGGCCAACTTCTCTCAAGAATGGGCATTTGAGAATAAAACAAAAGGAAAGGTAGATTTATGCATTGGTTTCACTTTTGCATAAGATGAGATAAAATTTTGGCATCAAGCCTTTGCAATTAAGAACACTCAACTCTCATTGTTGGTTACCAATGGTGTCTCACAGGTCCCTTAAAGGTTTTTAACAAAGAAGCGCCCCTTAGCAATCCCTAAAAGAGAAGACAGAAAGAACCCCTAAGCAATAAAAATCCAACCATTATAGATATTTTGGTTACACCGCATGAAAAATGCTCCTTAAAAGCAATCAAAAAGAAAAAGTTGAGCATTTATCCCACAATTCATAGTAGTATTTGTTCTTAATGAGAACAATCCACGTCACAAGGGTCCAAGTTTTTGATTTTGGAGAAACACAAGATAAGTAGAGGGATTAAATATTTAAATACATAATTCTCCGAAAAGGTCACTCCCCCACACTTAATTTGAACAATGTCCTCATTGTTCACCAAACAAACCGGGGAAGGTTTCAGAAGACCTTTTTGGGAAGTAGATAAAAGTGCAAACACAAGGGACATAAACAAGCATTATAGCACAAAAGCTATCCTCATTTGGCTGAATTTAGTAGAATCAAAATGAAGGAGAAGTGAGAGACACAAAATTAAAAGAAACTACTACTCCCCTAAGATTGTTGTTGTTGGAAGTGTAATAACTCCCCTACACTTGTGTGGAGGGTGATTTTTTTGGTATGAGGGGGTCTATATGGATGGTTCATGACTGAAAAGGTCTATATCCTAAAAATTATCATTCTGTGGAGGGTGAAAACCCGTTATCCTGGCTTCCCTCAAATATCTACTATATCACCCGTCTTTCCCATAAACCTTAAGAGGAATGCTAGTGAGAACTACACCCACTCTCAATGGGCTACACAAGGACTTATGCCCTAAAGGAGGAATTGACTAGAGTTGCCAATAGTTTAACCCAAGATGGACTAAAAGGAAAGGAATGAGGGTTCTAAGAACCTTCCATTGACTCTGAGATTTGTTGGGACTTATCTAATCATGCTAAAGATTCTATGTGGGGGTTCGTACTGGGTTACACCTCTTAGAAGTGGCAACGACCACGACTTCGGATGGTACCTGAGGAAACCTCGGTCTCCAATTTTCGGGATTGTCTTATTTCAAAACCTTTTTAGAGAGATTCATTTTAATGGCCACAAGGATAGGATTAGGAGATGAGATAAAATAGAGGGTTGTTGCGGCGAGATTTTCTGCCAAACTAGCGTCAAGAAGAGGGTTGAAGGATTGAAAGAGTTGAATGAATACAGAATGAGAGGTTAGGCGAGCTTTTCTGCAAAGCCAGCGCCAAAAGAGGGTTGATGAGTAAAGAGAATGAGATGAGCGTGAGATGGAGGACTATGAAGGATCTAAGGCTGAGTTGGTGAACAAGACTAGAAGTCTGATGATTTGAGGGTTTGTGGAAGTAAAATGAGATTTGAGAGTTTCTTTGGTTTTTTAGTGTTTTGGGAGGTATGAGTAACACCTTAGAGTTGGAAAAGAGATTTTTTTAAATTGGAATGGGCTCGCACCTTGGGTGGGTTGCCTATGTACTCAACTCCCTATTGAGATCATAACTTACGTAGTTCACGACCATTTGCTTTGGGGAGTTTTGGGGTTTTGAGAAATTTGAGTCTTTGAAGAGTCAAAGAGATCTTGTGTGTGAATGTTTTTTGTGGGATTTGATGAATTCAGGTTTGTTTTGAAGTTTAAGGTGCAAAAAGTCTGTGAGACGCTCAGGTCTATGAGACATTTATAATCTCAGGGTGACGGAGTCTGTTTGACGCTTAGATCTATGAGACAATTTGAGGTGTGGGAGAAATTAGAATTTGGGAGATGATTTGAGTCCATGAGACGGTTGGAGTTTGGGACATTGACATTTTAAGAAGTTTGAAGTTTTCAAGAAGTTTGGAGTTTTAAGGAATTTGAGATTTATGGACTTTGAAGTTTTTTTAGATGTTGGAGTTTGCGTAAAGATTCACGGTTCCTTGAGTTTGAAATTCTAGAAGGGTTGAAACCTTAAGGTGAGCAATAGAGGTACAAGGAGTGATTGCGAGTACTATGTCTGTCTCCTCCTGTTGTGATGTATAATAAATGTACATTGATTGCTATTTATAGGAAAGAGGACGAGAGGGTATTTTATGTCTCCTGGTTTCGTCGTTCATTTGCTAGCCGAGTTTGTGGCGTGGGATGCACTTCGAGATGAGGTTGACATCACCTTGATTATGTCACTTTGGCAGGGTCGAAGCTTCCTTGCTCTGCTCGGTCGCCCATCCTTAATACTTGCTATAATGGGGCATTCATGGCGTGTCAAAGAGACGTGCAAGTTGTTAACCATGAGTGCCTAAGACAATAAGGACGGCCAGTCTGATGACACTGATTGGACAGGACATGAGAGGGATGTGTGCTAAGTCATGAGTGCTTTTTTGTGACGTAGGCAGTTGACTGGGATTTCTGTTGGTGGTACCCGGCTACCTCTATTTGGTTTCGAGTCCTGGCAGGATTGGCTTTTCAGGCTTGATGTCCGTTAGGCGTGACACTTACTAGCCGAGGTCTTAATATCTTGACTGCTGGCTTGCTGCCTCAGGAACATGTGGTTAAGATAATAAGTGTGGTTAATGCTCTTGGTTATACGGTTTATGGTGTGGTTGATCATACCGTACCAAAAAATTTGTATTATAAAACTTAGTTTTATAAATTTTATCTTATATGCTTAATTATTGAAATAAAAAACGTGCCAAAAAGTACGCACACTCACGGGGAAAGTATTATTTACATATTTATTATGTGGCATAAATTTTTCACATTTCATATATAGGAATATTAACTTTTTTTAACTTAATTAATATTATATATTCAAATAATTCACAAACATATATATAACATACTCAAAATTTTGTTTTAATATGTAATAAAGGTAAATCATTAGAACTAATTACATTTTTTATAGACATCATGCCCATAAATGAATTTTTTTCAATTTAATTTTAACATATAAACATAAAATATCTAAAAATCTACTGATTAAACAATGAATTATTTTTTACATAAAAATTTTATTAAGTACTTTTATAATATTGTGCAACAATAAAATATTTCATTATTAGTCTGAGCAAGATTTATATAAACTTCATTTAATTCCTAATTATATTATTAGGTTTTTGTTATATCTCATTAATTTAAAATCAAAATTGATATTCTTTTATACGCTATAGTTTAACATAACAAATTTCATAAACTAACACAAACTATTTTAAAAAAACTAAAACTAAATATTTAAATTTTTGTTCCCACATAACAAATTTAGAGCATGTTTTTGTGTAAAAAAGGAATTTATAGTATAATAAAATTACAATGTAGCTAGATAGATTTCACGTTTTTACATAAAAAAAATTGCCAAATAAACGTATTGAAATGATTAAGTAAAAACAAGAATGTATATTGAAATACCCCAAACATTTATTACCTTAATTAATAAGGAATTTATTTAAATAAAAGGGAATAATCAATAATTAATCATCTAATGAGCAATATTCATTATGAATATTATTATACAAATGTATAGTCCAAAATGGACACCAAACTATACAAAAAATCTCTAACCAAAGAGAGAACATTATTATACGAATGTATAGTCCAAATTGGACACCAATCTTCACATAAAATTTCTAGTCAAAGAGAGAACATTATTAAGGAGAAATCAACTCCTAAAATTAATACTACATGTAACATATTAATACATGTGTTAATATCACAAATAAAGTGATAAGATTATATAAAATATTTTATATAGTCAAATTAAATTACAAATACAACAACCACTTATATACACACATTAAAACAAGAAATAACACATGTTACCACTTAACACATAAAACAGGTCCATAATACACTCATTAATGTCACACATTAAGCTATACAAATTCAAAAATCATCCCTCCCCATTATATTGCAGCCGGCCAGCCTTAGAAGAAAAGAGAGGGAAAGATTGGAAAAAAATGGGCAAAAGTGAATAAGTACACTTAGTAACATAAAATAAGTACATCTTGTACTAATAACCCACTATCCACTCATCCTTCCTTTACAAATTTGGCTGGCACTCCTTCCATCCTTCCCATTTCTCGGCTGCATATCTAGGAAAAAGGGAACCAAAAAGCATGATTAGGAATAAACAAAGCAAACAAGTACAACCAAGTACAATAGCCTTACTTTTCAATTTAATACTCATTCCTTCCCCATTTCTTCTCTTACTTTCAGCTGACCATCCTTCCTCCTTTCCTTGCACAACATCATCAGCCCTCTCCTCCCTCCTCTCTTCATCTTCAAGCTCTAGCCAAGAGCTCCCAATCTAGCCATTAATGGTGGCAGGACAAAACAAGGTAAAACCCTCCATTTTACCCATTTCTCTTGCGTTTTCTTCATGACCTTCTCCCCATCTGATTTTTTTTCATCATCTAAGGCATAAAAAGTCCTTGAATACCCTCATCCTCGGCTGAAACAAACCAAAGAGCTAGGAGGACTCCTTTGAAACCTTAAGGTAAGAAAATAACCTTAAAACACATTTTGTTCTTCACCTTTATACATGTCCGAAAATCAACTCCTTCTTACATCATTTTCTACACCTTATTGTACACATGATGAAGGAGTATTCAGTCCAAGAACACTCCTCTAAAAGCTTCAAAAGTGGTAAAAACCGTGACTTTCCATGGCTGATTCAAGCTGTTTCTTTCCCTTATTTTCTGCATAAACTGAACCTACCCTTCCTTATACAGAGGGCCGAAAATACTGGATTGAAACATCTTCAAAAATCTCAAGGTAAAGACATTCTTTTAATGTTCAAAATTCATACCTTAAAGCTCCTTAATTAAATTAACTGCTAGACAAATGATTAACTTAAAGCTTTTCCTTGCTAATATGGTGGCCGAATGGGGTCCTGGTTACCCCTAAAGTGCCGTGACAATGGAGCATCCTTCCAAGGAGAAAAATCATGTCTTAAGAGGTAATATACTTAATCAAACTCCTAAGGACTATATTTATGGTTTAAGCTTGAATAATGATCAAAAACCTAACCTAATGTATTGTGTAATTTAGTGCCAAAAAGGTTGGAGGATGTGTGGACTTCATTGTGATTATAACAAGGTAAAAATACTTAAAACCCTTTTTAAGGAATTAAAGTTAATTATGTGGTAAAATTAAATAGGGTCGAAAATGTGTATGTGTGTATGGGTTAATTAAACCCTAAAAATGGGTGTTAAAGTATGGTTAAGTGTTTGGTTAGTGAACTTAGGTGCTAATGACTTATTAAAGTCAAGATTATAAGTTAAAAATGAAAGAAAAATGATTTTTAGAAGTTAAGTGTAAAATCTGTAACGAGCCATAGATAATATATAGTTTTGAGACATTTTAATGTCATTTTATGATTAATGATATATTATGTTTAAGGCCATGTGTTTAGGCCATTTGTATTATGGTTATTTAAAGCTTTAAATATAAATTATTAAGCTTTTGGGGTAATAATATGAATTATATAAAATCTAGTGCTAAAATGTGATTTTAGTGAAAATAATCCTTTAGTAACATTCTAGATAAATATTGATGAATTTTGGTGTTACATAAATTAAGTATAAGGTTACAAATATAATTTAAATGAATTATAAACCTTATAAATGTTTAAATGAACAAAATGGTTCATTAGTGGGATCAAAATGTAATTAAATAAAGTATAGGGTGCCAAACATTTAATTAAAGCCGTAAGGGGCTGTTTGGGAATTTTAGAAACATAAAATATGAATTTTATAAAGTTAAAGTATTTAAATGTAAAACTAGAGAAATAAATGTGGCCAATCGTAAATTATGTAAGTATGGGTCAAAGGAGTATGTTGATTGGTCAACCTTGACCACATGTGAGGTTTGACCAAATTAAAATAATAGGGTAAATTATTTTGGGTGAATTAAAGAAATATCAAGTTAAAAATAACATTATTAAAAGAGATGGGGTAATTGTGTGAATTTCCAAAAATTGGGGGTTGGAAATGAATTATAAAGACCTTAGGGGTCTGTTCGAATTATTGGAGGAATTTTGGGTTAGATTTGAAGATTTAATAAATTAAGGAGTATAATATATAGTTTAAGATTAAATCGTAACATTCATAAAACTTGTGGGGTTGTGGTGTAAATAACTGAAAATTTGGGCTGAAAACAATATTAGAACAGCCTAGGGGCTGTTCGGAAATTTAAGGAAAATATTTGGGTAGTTTTTGAAATTAAATAAGTTAGTATGTATAAAAGAAAGTTGTGGGTGAATGGAATAAATCTGGAAAATATTAGGGTGTTGTTAGGATATATATATATGATTGAAAACTTTGGGTTATAAATTAAGTAAGGTTAGAAATGTGACAAATATAATGTTTGGGTTGATTTTAGAAATAATCAAAAGTTATTGGGAAAAGAATATGATTTCCGAAAAGGACATGCAGGTTTGGAATTAATAAAGTTATAGGATGATTATATTATAAAGTTTAAAATGATATGATGTGCCATTATATCAAAGTATGAGAGAGTATGTTATAAAGGAATTAATATGGTATAAGTATACCTTATAAATAATCACATAAGATAGTGGGTTTAAATTGGAAATTTGGGAAGTATAATATATGGTTAGAAACCTTATGATATAAGAAACGTGATAATGTATAAAATACATTGTATAATATTAAGATAAATTCTTAATAAGGGATTTGTGAATAAATGACACAAATTAATAAATGTATACTCCACATAAAATAATGAATTAATTCATTATAGAAAACCTTATAATTCACATGATATGAATTTATAATATAAGGTGAAATGGAATATGATTGATTAATCATATAAGATTAATGTGGAAAGAAAGTGTTATAATATGATGTAGTATGAGTTAATAAATAAATATTGAATATAATGAAACATTGACTTGAAACATGGACCAAGTCAAACTAGATTGACCAAACCAACACAAATTGACCAAGTAGTTGAGTTGACCGATACATAAAATAAGATGTAATTAAAAGTTGGAATATAACTTGGTCAAATAAAGTATAGCAATGAACTATATATATATATCGATACATATGTATGTGGGTATATAAATATACAAAGTTGGAATATAACTTGGTCGAACAAAGTATAGCAATAAACTATATTATATATGTATATATATATATCGGTACGTACATATGTGGTATACGAATATACAAAAGCTGAAATATAAATTGGTCACATAAAATATAGTGATGAACTATATATACATATATCAATATGTGTGTGTACGCAAATATACCAATCAAAATAACCTTGACAAATAGCATGGGTTATTAGGAATTTAATCCCTAAGTAATGAATATTACTACGCTACGAAATATTATACTCTTACAACTATAGAGTATAATTAAGTTAAATCCCGAGGCTTAATGCAAAACCCGAACCAAACAAGGTAAAGGTTAGAACTCATTTCGGGATGATTGAATAGACTCGAAACATGGATATTAATATTAGAGTTATACATTCCAGAGATACGGGTTTCAAGATACGAGCTTCGAAAGTGATAGAGGAAAAGCGTGATACGTCACACTAGCATTGTTCAACGGTGAACAGTATGTGAATGTGTGGTCTGAACGTCCTAAGGGTTTCCTTGGGTCCAAACATATTGTGTGCTTGCATGTTAAGAATAATAATGTTATGCATGAACCTGTATGTGTTTATGTATTTCGACCGTCAAAGCGGTTATTAAATGTGCGCGTCCGTCGATCGGACAAGTGATATCGATTATCACCTAACTTGTGTGTGAACTATTAGGAGGGACTCTGAGTACTAACTTATGAGTGTAAACTACTCCTAAACACTAAGTGAGATACTTAGTTTAGAGACCTGGTATTAACCGTCTCTAGAGCGATGACTCGAACTGTAACATCACCTAGCAGACTTCAATGTGTGTAAGACCCGATGGGCATCTAATGAATGTGTTTCTCCAATAACGAGATCAAAATCTCCAGGAGATTAATTAAAATGATCTAACAATGAGAGTGTTATGATTTAATGAAAAGTGTGTTTAGTAAATCCTGGGCTGCATACGTTCCAGCAGGTTGCGCAGAATGATCACTAGAAAGGAACTCCGATGGAGCAACTTTTGATTTGTTAATCTAATAAGCCGGATATGATCGTTAGTCAGAGTGTGCTACCGTTGGCATTATGGCTTCGGCCAGATAGACGTCTACCACTGTAGACAAGTGAGCCCATTTACCTACTGGTAGTATGGCATAGGACTATTGTCCAATTGTGAAAGTGTGAGGTTAAACGGGGAATTGTCCTTAACATGACACCCGTATGACTATGTGTGAATTGATAGAAGCGGGGCTTCGAATGATAGAGACTGAACAAGAGAAACGAATTCTGTTCAGCTGACTTGTGATCCTTACTAAACTACATTGGTTGATTGGCTATTGTGAATTGTTGTGTGAATATTTCAGTGCCTGTTATGTGTTTAATTCCGCATTTACAGTTGTTTTTATAAGCATGTAAACGGAACAACATGAAACAAATCTCATGTTAAGCAAGATGACTAATCAACCTAAGTGGCCTAAAGGGTCTAGGATCACATTATTAGCATACTCAGAAGTTGGATGAGCCTTTATGGCCTCACATTACAGGACTTGATCGAGTTATGAAGCCGGAGTGCGGGACTGTTGGGTAGTCAACGTCGTCTTTTAGTTTCCGCACTTGTCAAATTTTAGTTTGTATTACACACTATGAAGTAAGTATTGAGAACGTTTTAGATGCTCACTGGTCTTCATTTTCGACTTATGGATTTAGTATGTGTAGGTTAGTAGTAGAATATCTCGGTTCATCATAGTGGTTATCGATTCTAGTATTGTGATAAGTATTTGCTTCTTTACTCACATGGGTGAGTAATGGCATGAGACACCCGGATTAGAAGTTAAAATTATTTTCCTCTGCGAGCCGTCTTTAATTAAGTTACGCGATTCTAATTATTACGTGATTAGGATTAGGGGTGTTACATATATAGCGGTAATGAAAAATGATTATCATTCTCTCTTGGTAATCTATTTATGGGGATATGTTGGATTTTATTTATATACTAACCATTTGTTCTTAATTTTCGTTATGTCCTACAAGCTTTGTGAATTTCCTTTCATGAACCTTACAAAAATTGAACAAATTTAATATTGTGCAAAAAAATTAAAAGATTTAAGTTCATATCAATAAACAATAAAGTATTTATCCCTCAACAATAAAAATATATGTAGTTACTTAATTTGTTTTATATGTCACCAGTGCAGAAAATGTTTTATACCACGATTATTTTGCTAAAAAACCACGGTTATAAACCGTGGTTTATGCTCGCGTCGTATATTAAAAAATATCTATAAATGACGGAACCGTGGTTTATGCTCGCGTCGTATATTAAAAAATATCTATAAACGACGGTTATGAACCGTCGTTTAAAGTAAGAGAAAAAACCACGGTTGGTTGAAACCGTCGTTTAAGACCCCTTCTCTCGCGATATTCATTGACTTTATACCACGGTTGGGAGTATGAACAGTGGTATAAAGTGCGTAATAAATGACGGTTATTATCAAAATCGTGGTATATAATGTTTAAAACCAACGAATAAACCACGGTTATACATAAAACCGTGGTTTATAGTCTGTGATTTTTTTTCAAATCGCCGGCTTCAATTAAGCTCAACAGAGCGCAAACACAAGAGAATGGCCAGAACATGTATGTTCCTTGTTTGCGAATTAGGGTTGCAAAATAAGTGAAGAATGCGCATTATATTCCTTGTTTGTCGGTGGGTTGCAAAATTACCGTGAAAGAGAATGAGAGAGGGCGGAGCAAGTCCTTGTTCGCCGGTTAGGGTTGCAAAAATTACAGTGAATGAAGAAGAGGTGCAGAGCATGTGTTCCTTGTTCGCTAGTGTGGGTTGCAAAAATTACCGTGAAAACAAGAGCATGTCCTTGTTCGCCGGTTAGGGTTGCAAATTTATGGTGCGGTTGATATGGCACAAAGCATGTTCCTTGTTCACTAGTATGGGTTGCGAAATTACCGTGAGGTTGAAGAGATGGCGCAGAGCATGTTCCATGTTCGCCGGCGTGGGTTGCAAAAATTACCGGGAGGTGAAGAGAAGGAGGAAGAGGCGCAGAGCATGTTCGACCCTTGTTCGCCAGTGTGGGTTGCAAATTACAGTGAGAGAGATATAAGAGAATAAAGAGAGCTGTGTTAATTTGGGCCGAAAATTAAAATTCCCGCTCAGACTATATACCACGGTTCACAAAAAACCGTGGTTTATTCACTCATGCGTGTAATATAAATGACAGTTGCTCTATAAACCGTGGTTTATAAGTAAACTATATACCACAGTTCTCCAAAAACCGTGGTTTATTCTCTCCGGCGTGTACTTTAAATGACGGTTGCCCTAGAAACCGTGGTTTATAAGTAAACTATATACCATGGTTCTCCAAAAACCGTGGTTTATTCTCTCCAGCGTGTACTTTAAATGACGGTTGCCTTAGAAACCGTGGTTTATAAACTTTAAACCACGGTTTTTCATTCAACCGTGGTTTAAACGACGTCATTTAAAATCTTTTTTCTACTAGTGTGACAATTTATTATTTGAGGAAAGCATAATACCAACATGTGACCCACAATGAATCACTTCAATATATTATAAGTATGTTACCAAATATGTGACAAATATACCTACACAAAGCAGAACATTATATTGGATTCGTTTGGGTTAGTTATTCGGGGTGTTGTTAGGTTTTGGGGCTGAAAATTTAGAAGTTGTTCGCTGCTATCACCTCAGGTGATGATTGCATTTTCAAAGTTAGGCGTCAACCCAACTCTCGATCTTCTTCTTTCTTCCATTACGCCGAGAAATGACATAGGCAAATGTACGACACACAAGTAGATAAACATGTGTGAAAATAATAGGGATGAAAATGGGTCGGGTGACGCTCCACCTAATGCGTCACCCGTTTTTCATCCGCATCACCCGATCTGACCCGTCACTCGTAAACTTATCACCTGTCACCCGCGGATGATGCGGGTGAAATGGTGAACCCATCACCCATTTTTTCAGCTTCACTAATTTCTGCGGGATACGACGTCAATCCAGAGTACACCAATTATCTTTGTCTCCACTCTCCACCAGATTTCTAACAAATCCAACCGCATAGAAAGCTCACTACGAACAATTGAAAGAAAAATGTGTTCGGGAGGAATAAAAAAATGCTCATCAGGTTTAATACCCTTGAGGTTTACCTCCCACATCGATTGGAGGGAAGAACGAACTACTCCTTATAGGGGTGGGGATACCTCTCCTTGTTGTGAGATCTTTTGGGGCTAGGAAACCCCAGGAACAAAACCGTGTGGCCTGCGTGCCAAAGCGGACAATATCACAACAATGGGATACTGGGCTGTTACATCAGGTTTTAAAAAGGCCCTGGGTGAGGTTGCAGAAATGTCTGGCTTGACGCTTAGTGCTAGTAAATGTTCTGTTTTTTTTTAGGTGTGGATGAGGAGGAGAAACAACATATTTTGCAACTCCTACATTTTAAAGAGGAGTTTTTCCCTGTCAGATATTTGGGTGTTCCTTTGGCTGTAAAGAAATTATGTGTCCAGGATTATATGTCGCTCATTGACAAGATGTTAAGTAAAATTACACATTGGTGTTCAAGATATTTGAGCTATGCTGGTAGATTATGTCTTATTAAGAGCGTGCTGAGTAGTATTCAGCGGTTTTGGGCTGATTTCTTTTTATTTCCCAAGGGGGTGGTGGAAAAAATTGAGAGTATGATGCGAAAGTTCCTTTGGTAGGGAGGTACCTCTACAAGGCATCATTTTCCTGTTGCTTGGGAAAAAGTGTGCCGGCCTTTGGGGCATGGTGGTTTGGGAATTAAGGAAGTCATGAGTTGGAGCAAAGCTGCTGCTATGAAACTGTTACTGCAACTGGAGAAGGGTACAAGCTCTATTCTTTCTCAATGGTGTAGAAATAACATCCTTAAAACTTCTATCTGGGATGAAAAGAGTGCAGTTAATCAGGTGCGGTGGTGGAGATCTTGTCTTAAAGTGCGGGATGATGTATGTAGCAGAGGTTTGAAAGATACTATAAGTGAGATTGGCAGAGAGGAGAAGATTAGCACTTGAAAAATTTATACGGTGTTGTGTGGTAATGATGGTAAGGGTGAGTGGGATCAAGTTATGTGGCACCCTATCATCGTGCCGCACTGCTCCTTTGTGTGGTGGCTTGCTGTAAGAGATAGACTGGCAACTAAGGACAGAATTATGAAGTGGAAAGCTGATGTCGGTAAAGAATGTGTGTTCTGTTCGGGAGAGGAATCAAGAGATCATCTTTTCTTTGAATGTGATTTCTCTAGGTGTATATTTAATGAAATTGTTGTTAAGTGGCTTGGATGCAGGTTGAGTTTTTGCTTCAATATGATGATGAGCCAATTACAGCAGGCCCGAAACAAGACAAGTCTCATCTATAGGCTTCGGTCAGCGGGGGTTGGTTCTTGTATATATGGGATTTGGAGAGTTAGAAATGAGGTTATTTTTCAACAAAAGCAACCTAATTTTGATGCCTGTGTTTCTAGTATACGAAATGAGGTTAGATTTCGTGTGGGGGTGTAAAGCTGAAGAGAAGTAGAAAGAATAGTGCTATTATTCGAGAGATAGGAATTTTATAGTGTCTTTCTTTTTTGTGATCGTTTGTATATATGAACACATTTCTCATTCTAATATAAATTCTTACCTTATCTTCAAAAAAAAATAGTATAAATTGATTAGGGTTGCAGAATTACTGTGAGTAAAGAAGATGAAGACGAGATGCAGTTATTCCTGTTTGTTCGCCAACAGCAGATTTACAGTGAGTTAAGAGAATGAAGAACGAAACCAGTGAGGGTTGCAGAACTACCTTATCGTGGCCGTGAGAGAAGAGAACGAAGAAGACGACTAATGAGTGACGAGGCGGAGGCTGAGAGCAGGTACAGGCAGGGGCGGATGCAAGGGGGATCACGTGACCCCATATATTAAAAAGTTGTTGGTGGTGTAGTGGTAAGGGATGGAAATATTGAGTGAGTTATCTTGGGTTCCAATCCAACTATGATCAAATAATTTTTTTTTCTTCGAAGAATAGTGTCCCCATATAATTTACATCCTGGCTTCGCCCCTGGGTACAGGTCGGGATAATATTAGGGTTGCAAAATTACCGCATGGTGAAATAGACTAGGAGAGGAAGAAATTTAATAATATTGGATATTCTTTTAATATAATGCATGCAGGTGACGAGTCGAGTGAACATGTCGGGTGACCGGACGAAAAATGTTCACCCAACCCGACTTGTCACCCACACCCGTTTCTCGTCACCCGTTTTCACCTATTTTTTTTCTAGATTTTTCACCCGTTTTAACGGGTCAGGTGGTCAAATGAAACGGACCCATTGTCATCCCTAGAAAACAGTAGATAACCAAACACTGTGTTCGGTCTCTAGCCTAAACGCAGACACAACTTAGTAGGTGTCCCCAAACGCAGTCTAATTTGTGTTTATAGAGTGTTTTTCCATGTATCACACTGCTATCGTTTCACAAGTACATAGCCGAAACTTAGAATGGGTCCTATTGCTAAATTACCAATTGTTTGGGCCATAAAGCCCAATTAGGTTGAAAAAAAGACCTTTTACAAGAGCGTGAAGTAGGGTCTAACGGTCATCTTTTAAATTTTGAATTCTATCAAGAGCGTCTGCTGCACTTTCTTTCTCTCACTCTCCGATGTTAAATACCAATTTCTGTCAAAATCATTAGTGGTTGCTCGCTTTACCTGGTTTTTGAGAAAGCAGCGAGAGGATCAGTTGAAAGTGAGAGACAGGTAAGTGAAAGGCAGTGGAAGAATGGCGACTAACATAGGCATTATGGACTCTGCTTACTTCGTCGGAAGATCTGATATCCTTTCATGGATCAATTCAACCCTCCATCTGAACCTTTCTAAAGTTGAAGAGGTCACTTTCTTTCCCTTCTATATCATCCTGATTGTTTTCCAGAGAA
The DNA here is from genome assembly GCA_023374045.1 of Limonium bicolor. Taxonomy (NCBI): domain Eukaryota; kingdom Viridiplantae; phylum Streptophyta; class Magnoliopsida; order Caryophyllales; family Plumbaginaceae; genus Limonium; species Limonium bicolor. Next base: position 132,318,775 of record CM041782.1, read on the forward strand.
TTTTGTTCTTTTATAATTCTTGAAAATTTTCAATGTTTAAAAGATTTGGCTTAATTGTGAGCTTTGCCGTATGTTACCACCAGGCGGCCTCAGGCGCCGTTCACTGTCAATTGATGGATGTAGTCCATCCTGGCGTTGTTCCAATGCATAAGATTAATTTTGACGCCAGGAATGAGTACGATATGATTCAGAATTACAAAGTTCTTCAGGATGTATTCAACAAGCTCAAGATTACAAAGGTTTTTTTTCTCCTGTCGGTTATAGTTCATCTCAGATCTGGTGAAATTCTTGCTAAAAGTTTAGATAGATCATTTCTGATGACGACACTGAATTATCTATCTGTTGGTGGATTTCATAGCATATCGAAGTAAGTAAGCTGGTGAAGGGAAGGCCATTGGATAATCTTGAGTTTATGCAATGGATGAAGCGGTACTGTGATTCTGTTAGCGGTGGCATCATGAATTGGTATATTCCTCCTCCCTCCCTCCCTCCCTTTCACAATATCAATCATTCAGGATCAATCTCCGTTCGTTTGTTAACTTGTTTTTGATCGAAATCTGAAGCTTGCATCTCCGGCTAGATTCTATATTTAGTGATTTTTTTCTACTACTACGCTAATTTAATTTGAATTTTATGTTGATGATCCATCTCGTTGAGTCCTGTCCTGAAATGTCTGGTAGAAAGCTAACAACCCGAACAAGTTTGCTATTTTACTGATGACTCTTATTCTGCTTTTCTTTCTGTTGCTATTACACATACAGTTATAACCCCATTGAACGAAGAGAAGTTTGCAAAGGTGGAAAAGAAATAGGAAAGAAATCAGCACCTTTGCAAGTCTCGACCAAGCATAATATTCCTGCCGGTAGAAGCCAAGCTTCCCATGGTGGCAAAAAGAATGATTCCTCCTCTGTAAAACACCCTCCTAGAACTTCAAAACCGAATTCCACTGCGTCAGTGACACATTATGAAGAGCAGGTAATGACATTGAGTTATGTACTTTTGGGGTTAGTCAAGCAGCGATAATGGATCGGTGGAAGGGCAAATGTTTATGCTCCGTTTTTTTCATTCCTGAAACTGTACAGATCACAGAGTTAAAGCTCTCTGTAGACGGTTTAGAGAAGGAAAGGGACTTCTACTTTACCAAGTTGAGAGATATTGAGATTCTGTGCCAGTTGCCAGAGATAGAAGACTCACCGGTATGGATTAACTCCATCTACTCAAGTACATTTGTTTCAAGAAAAAGTTCATTCAATACACCAAATGGAAATATTCAAAATTTTGTATGTGATGTGATATGTTATTCATTGATACATTGAGCAGATTGTTGAGGCAATGAAGAGGGTACTATATTCTACGGAAGGTGATGCCACGGTGGTGGCTGAAGCACAACAATTCATTCTTGATAATATGAATCAGCAGCAATCCCCCGCTAATTTGAGCCCTATTGAAGAGGTACCAGAGGATAGAACTGGGGGTGCAAATTCCAAGAGGAAGAAGTCAATGGATGAAGAAGTGGATGCTACCGTAGCATCTCAGAGACCAAGGTTTGCTGATATCTTAGATGATGCAAACTGCAGCAATTCTCCTCTTGTTGACTTTTAGTTTGTAGCGGGTTGGGTCCTTTTCCTCAAGGACACGTTCGGTAATTGTGGCTGACAGGATAATTTGTTTAGGCTATTTGTATTTCAATATTCAAGCTGGGATTGTCGACTGACATCATTGAAAACCATCACTTTACGATGTAGCTGGGATTGTGTTGTTTATATCTGGTAATAGTTTTGCCTGGTGATATATTCTTGGCACTGAACTCTGATATAGAAAGTATTTTGGAGGGGTTTTGATCTAGCTTTCTGTCTAGGGGTGGCAATTTTTACCCAACCCGACCCATTCCAACCCGAAAATAGCGGGTTTGGGTCACGATTATTGACCCATTTAATTATTGGGTTGGGTATGGGTTACCTATTAAATTTGTGGGTTGGGTATGGGTTTAAAGTCCTAACCCGTAACCCGACCCGTCTATTTAATTTTATTAAAAATAATAATATATAAATAATTAGATAAAATATAAATATATTACTAAGTAAGTGCTAACCTACTATTAGTATAATACAGATTATGTAGTATCTTTTTTATTAGAGGTTGTTTATTTGATAATACTACTTTGTTGTATTTCTTTATAAAGAAAAAACAAGAGTATTCGTTATGTGGATTGTCAAAAGACGGTGTGATGCTCTCTCCTCCACAGCTCCCACTGTGGTCCTATCTCTTCTGTACTCTGAAGATTTTTTACTATGCTTTGATTCTATATTCTGAAGGAGAAAACACAGTTCTATGTGGAAAAAGAAAAAAGACGGAGGATAATGAAAACTCTGGAATATCTACCATATTGAATGTATGATTTCATTCATTTATAACTCTGTTTGAGCAATCATATAAAAAATTTATTTCCAGGTCTTTTAAATATTGCATAGCCTAATTATGTTGGATTAAACGGGTCGGGTATGGGTTTAATCATTTTATATGGGTAGGGTATGGGTTGATAATTTGTAACCCGAATATTATTGGGTCGGGTATGGGTCAATACAATTTTAATCGGGTCGGGTATGGGTGAGCTTCATCCCGACCCATTAACCCGAATTGCCACCCCTATTTCTGTCATCGCTCATATGGGTGCCCAATTGTCTACGCAACCAACGAGAGGAAAAATAGTCAGTTGAATTTTTGTTCTAAAAGGTTTATTTTATTTACTAGTTTTTTTGTACTTTTTTACATTTTCTCCTATTCCCTGATTGACCTCTTCACTATTTGGGTATGTCGTTTGACTTCAATATTTAACAAGTAAGATGACATGATTTTATAAATCTAAGTATTGCAATGGAATCCTTATATGAAAAACTATATATTGTAGAAATTTGTTTTATAAAATTATTTTATCTTATATGTTTAATATTGAAGTGGAAAAACGTGTCAAAAAGCAAACAGGAAGGTAAATTAGGGAGGGAGTACTAAAATAGAGGGTCCCTATTTCAGCTGTTTTTCAGCTATTGAACTAGGAGACAAAACTTCAAAACGTTCAATTTCAGAAGTTAGTTCCAAATATGACCTAGTTTAATAATAGGTTGAGCAGTACAACTACAAGGCAATGATCTCTAGTCCGTTAACATAGAATTAGCATTGATCTCTAGTCGACAATGGTATTCTTCTTACAAAATTAACTTCGGGTTTATGAACAACATTTTTGCAATGCATACATCCTTTCTCTCAAACTCCTATTTTGACTTATTTACCAGAAGTAGCTCGTTCCTACCTGTCCTAATATCTCGATGCCTTCCCCAGTTGGTTTATTACAAAGGAGATAACCATATCTCAAAGCTAAGTCCCCATTATCCGTAAAGCAGCTTTATCAGCGCCTCCCACTTCCACAAGCAATCTTTACTCGATCAATCAATGAAGGTTGTGGTTGCAGACCAGAATCCCTCATCTGATATAGAACCTTAATGGCTTCTACCGACATCCCATTCTCTAAGTAGCCATTGATCATTGCATTCCAACACGGAGCACTTCGATTCCTCATCTTGCAACCCATCATATCAAACACTTTTCTAGCATCCCCTACCATCTCACACTTGGAATACATGTTTACCAAACTACATTGCACAAACACATGAGAATCAACTGCACCCAGCTTAATTGCACTGGCATGGACTTGCTGGCCACATTCCCTACCGTGTCTCACTTTACCACAAGCCTTTATCACAGAAGAGAATGTAAACTCATTTTTCCTGATTCCAACTTTACCCATCTCCTTAAACATCGAGATGGCATCATCATATTTCTGTTCTCGACAATTGCCAGCAATTGCACCAGTCCAAAGCACTGTATCACCACCGCCCCTGTTGTTACCACCATTGGAACTACTTGTTTTGATTTGATCAAAGAAGACAGCATTCACATCTCGAGAACACCTGAATTTCCCATAAAAATCCACAAACGCTGTGGCTACAAGTAAACTTTTAGTATAACCCAGCTTAATCATCCATCCATGAAAAATTCTTCCCACTTCTATGTTCCAAGTGTGCACACAAGCCTTGAGAATGCAGCTGATTAAGATTTCCATGATTGCAGTATTTTCAGGGGAAAACGGTTCAACCATCATTTCCAAAAAGAAATCCAGAGCTTGGGAATATAACGAATTGTGGACAAGACCTGCAATCATAATACACTGCAAAACAGAATCTTTCTTCGACAATTTAGCGAACAGTTGATGAGCATGATCAACCAGGCCACAGCGCATGCACATGATAAGAATTCGTCGAGTGAAACTCAATCCCCTAGGTCTAATCAAGAAGTTTGACATATTTCGATTACCACTTATGTGATTGAACAACACGGCTACCCCGGCTGCATCATTTCGGTCGGTGCAATCACTGATCAGAGAAGCATAGACATCAGGCGTAACAGTTAACCCAAGATTGTCCATTAGGCGCAAGACATCGGAACTCGTATTAAATTCACCATAACCCTTATTCCGTGGCCTCTTCTTACGCGTCGCTTTCAATGTGTCAGGAACCGGAATTGGGTGCACAGTGGGAAACCCATGCCCGGAGAGAACAGGTTTCCGGTTAATAGAGTGTGTGGCTCGCGCGAGTATGGGAGTGTTAAGAGCGAGGGAGGAGTAGCAGTGGTTGTGGTGGTGACGGTGATTACAAGAAGGTTTATGATCATGGAATTGAACGTGCGTTGGTTGGGCACGGGGGTTCAGAGATACGATCAGCATACCATTTGATTTGAGTGTGAAACAGATTGCAAGAGCAGGGATCTCAAAGTCCGTACTCTCTATGTCTCTTTATCTGATCAGTTCTGAACTTCAGAGTTCAGGTTGCAGCAGCAGCAAGCCACGTAAAAGAATGGAATTTGAAGTCAGTGATATAGAATTCGAAGTTCGAAAGAATGTACGGCAATCCGTCCATGAAGCAGGACAGGCCGACAATAATGCTGACTACAAGGCACATTGATGTGCATAAAAAACCGAAGACCTTAGTTTCCATTTTTTTTGGCAGGTTTTAGCTAAATAGAGAAATAAAAAGGTAAGAGATGGCAAGTTTGGTGAAATTACATATCCTACCCATGAGGATTCAAAAATTATTTTGCCTACCCATGTGGTTTCCTCTACTTTACATCCGACAACTTTCTAATATTTAATCAACTTAAAAGATGCTTAAATGTTGTCCAAAATTGTTGAAACTTTACATGAACGATGCTAAGGTGTTATATTTTGATCTAGCGTGAAATCTACAGTTTTTTAAGCTCATATGTGATTTGTGGGACCTAATGAAACATGAGACATGTCACCGTGTTTTCATTGGGTCCTATGAGCTTTAAAAACTTTAGATTTGGCATTGGACAAAAATATAACACCTTAGCATCATCCACGTAAAGTTTTATCAATTTTAGACAACATTTAACCATCTTAAGTAAACCAAATATTAGAAAAGTTGTCGGATGTAAAATAGAGGAAACCACATGGGTGGGCAATGTAATTTTTGAAACCTCATGGGTGGGGTGTGTAATTTCACCAAACGTCATGGGTGGAAAATATAATTTTCCCAAAAATAAAAAAATTAATATAATTAAAAGTAAAAATTAGCTAAGAATCAATCTTAATTGGGTTAAACCATAATACTCTCTTTGTGGGAATTAGTTAGGCTAACTACAGTAAGCTAATTACCCAATTATTGCGAAGTCATTATAAATATTTCGGTGTCTAGTTAAAGAAAATAATTCTGAAATAGCCTTCTTAAAAAAATATACTCATATTAACCTCCCTCTCAAAATAATTCGTGAAATAGTACTCCCGGAAGAAATCATCTCTTTAAAAGACGATTTCATCAATTACAAAATAAGATCACTTATTCCCGAGCCACATCAGGCGCTGACTAAGCGGGACAGAGAGCGACGAGAAATTGTTTGTTGAAAAAATGATTTCATGAGTTCTCCCCGCCCAATCTATTACTTGTGAAGTCGTCTTTTCAAACCAGGACTTCATTAAAAACAACAAAATCTTCGGTTGAACTGACGATTTCACGGTTCTAATAACCCGACACCTTCTTTCCTTCCCTCCTCCTTCCTTATTCTTCTCTTATCTGCCGCCGCACATCAGAGATCGCAGAGGCGACACCAACTAACCACCACCGTTTGTCACCACCAGAGGTTGCCACTGGAGGTCGCCGGAGCCCGCTGTTGCCGCCACTGAAGCTACTACCGTCGGAGTCGCCCTATCTGTCGGTATTTAAGGTATCCCCTAACCCTAAAAAATGTAGTAGTTACTAGAAATTAGATATTATGTTAGGAAATTAGGGTTGAGTTTAAAAATTATAAAAATACTAGTGCATTGTTATGTAGAGTTGAAATGTGTAATGATAATATTTGGTTTTTGGATTTATGAATATTATACATATTATTTAATGTTATAAGTGTTTTATAATTATATAATATTAATTGGTAATTTATTGTGCTTTATAATATCATAGTGTGAATTGATAATTTGTAATGATTTATAATATTATAGTTTGAATCGATTTATTGTATTGTTTTATAGTATGATAGTGTTAATTAATTATTTGTATATACAATATTATAGTATTTATTAATTAACTGTAGTGTTTTAATTGATTATTTGTAGTGTTTGATAATATTATAGGGTTAGTTTTATTGTGGGCGGTGATGATATTAGTTAATTGTTGTTGTCTGCAAAAAGCCACTTGTCTGGAATGGTTGATTAAATCTTTGATTATTCAATGGTGTTATCAAGTAGGTGGATATGTCCGCCTTTATCCAGTTTTTGTGTCGTGTTAGTGGCAAAATCGTGCATGGGGTAAACGTAGTTGATTACGATGTTGGGAAAAAGAAGCTCCTTTTAGTTAGTGTCGACACCAATCATGAACAGCTTGTTGCTCAGATTGGTAGGTGTTTCTGTATAAACATGTGCACCCACGGAGTGAAGGTGTCAGGGCTGCCCAAAAAATTCCGTAACCGTGGTATCCGACCGAAACCGAATTGAATCGTACCTGTTTTCAGGTTAACCGTACCGGTTCTTCCGGTACGGTTAACCGAACCGTGTAAATTGACCGGTTTCGGTAACGGTATTGAATTTTCTAGAACAGTTAACCGCTCGGTTAACCGATTATATAAACAATCAAAGTCTTCGAATATTAAAGTTCACTTTATAATGATTAATGTTAGCTATTGGGGGAATATGCACAATATTATATTTTTTGTCACATGTGTTTGATTTGTCACTCATGATTTAGGTGAATGATCAATGTTGTACTATAATATTAATGGTATGGGTCTTATCAATAATAAAAAAATACACTGCTATAAGGTTAACCGAACCGAACTAAAGGTTACCCGGTCTAAACGGAATGGTAATGGAATCAGATTTTAGAAAACCGAATTAAACGGTTAACCGAATCCGGTTAACCGATCTAAATGGAATGGTAATGGAATTGGATTTTAGAAAACCGAAGACCCGGTTAACCGAAAGCGATTAACCGAATAAGGCGGTTAACCTACCATGGGCAGCCCTTGGTGTCACAGAGGATGGGTCAGTCAGTGAATGTCGACAGTACAAAGTAGACAATAATACCCATTGAAGATGATGAGGATGTTCAAAATGTCATGTTTTACTATCGGGGTGGAGGGCCACGAGATATTTTTTATGAATTGTACGTTGAAGTACATGAAAACCAACCACCTCAAACACTTCTCATCTTATCAACACTAAGACCTTCCAAGCTTCACACCACCTGAAAACAAGCCTCTTTTCCTTCTTCATATTCTCCACATCAAACACAAATCATCACAAACACTTCTCACCTACTCAATGCTTCTCCTCAAAATGAAACATCTTTACATACACAAAACCATTCCTCATACCCAATACCCATTGAAGATCATCTCCAACATGACGTTGGTGATGATCTTGGACACTTTGATGATGATGGCGACTTGCGGGAAGGCTTCAAGGAGGATGATGGAAGGGCTCGGAGGTGGTTCATCCGACAATGATGATGATGATGACAATGATGGTGCTGATGATGCCACACCGGCTGATGTGGCTACTGTTGTGGTCACTACCACCATCGGGGACGATGATGCTTCTCTTGTCTATCCATACCCGTTCTACAACGCCGGTGGTGGTAGTGGTATTATGAGGTGGGAGGAGGAACAAGAATTGGAACTGGGAGATCGGAGCTACAGTGATGAGTTTAAGAAGGGTATGCTTTTCCGGACCAAGGATGCAATGATACATGCAGTGAAGAGGTGCCATATTATTCATCATTGGTCGTTTGTGGTGAACTGGTCAACCACAAAGTTGCGGGACATCTACTGCCCAGTTGAAAATAAGTGGGGAAGGAGATTGTGTGTTGCGGTAATGAAGAAGCGCCCTAGTTCTTTTATGATGACCGTTGCTGAAGGCCCGCACACTTGTCTAAACTCTATCCTAATTCAAGATCGTCGGCATCTTGACTTGAGATTCATGGCTTGCATATTCACCAAGTATGTCGAAGAAAATCCCTACATTGGAGTCGGTGATCTTCAGACAGTGATAGTTGATCAGTTCTAGTATTCTGTCAAGAGGAAGAACGTTTGGGGCAGCAAAGGTGAGAGCTATTGAGATCGTGTACTGTGACTGGGATGATTCGTACAACGTGCTACCACACTTATTACGGACAATTCAGCACATAAACCATGACACAAAGGTTGAAATCAATTAGCATGACACTGATCCTGGATACGGTATATTCAAGAGGGTGTTCTGAGTGTTCGAGCCATGCATTGATGCGTTCAAACATTGCAAACCCGTGATATGCATTGATGGTACCTTCTTGTACGGGAAGTACAAGCATAATAAGAGGAGATGTCCTAATAGGAGTGGTTCCTAGTGTTCGTTGTGTAGTAATTGTTGATTACTTTTGTACTTGAATTTGTTTGTTCGACATCAACTTTTGTTTGTATTATTCATTGAATATTAATGCAATGTTTCTTATGTTCTAAAAGTTGCATTTTTTCTAAATACAAGCTTTTAATATGGTTGAATGTTTGTTATTTAATATTCAGTTACACATGGATCCCGGTCCACTCCCTGGTTCTATACTTAGACATCAGTGTAGTAATAGTTCTAGGTCAGTGTGGGATAGGAATAAGTATCAGGTACTACATTGTCGCTGCTTCGAGGCTAGTTTACGATGTGGCGGGCATGTTCGTTACGATGATAAGATGAGTCCCATTTTGGCTTCCGAATTCTACGGGATATCCAGTCTAGAGTTCATCTCCTTGGATTGGCATTTGATCACCACACTGGTCGAGAGATGGCACCGAGAGACACATATTTTCCACATGCCGTCAGTAGAGAGCACCATCACATTGGAGGACATTGTTGTGCTTACTGGGCTACCTATAGATGGACTACCAGTCATGAGTAGCACACATAGAGATTGGGGAACGTTGTGCAACGATCTCTTTGGAGCAAAACCGGCTGATCTTGGACATCATAGTAGGATCAAGCTCAGTTGGTTGGGTTCTACTTTTGGTCAGTTACCTGAGGATGCAGATGAGGTGACAGTCGTGAGGCACTCAGAGTTTATATACTGATGCTATTGGGTGGGACCATTTTTATTGATCGGTCGGGAACCAGGTCCACCTGATGTTCTTGCCCTCCTAGAGGACTTCGATCAGGCTGGTCAGTATAGCTAGGGTTCTGCCTGTCTGGCATGGTTGTGCCGGCAGCTGTGTCTGGTGTCTAATGCTGGGGATAGTGGTATTGCTGGGGCGCTGGTCATCCTACAGGTTTGGGCATGGGTTAGATTTCCTTATATAGCTCTCATCCGTCGCCTTGCCCGTCACACAGGTCCACTTCCTTCTCTTCCGCTTGCCCATCGTTGACATGTCGACTTCGATTTGACCAGCCACTCTACACATGTCCTCATTGACAATAGAGAGGCCTTTGACAAGCAGACACCGCATCAGGTTAGTTGAAATACCTCAAACTTAATTAATCTTATTAAACACAATAAAGACTAATTAAAACCAATTAAGGCAAGGTAAATAAATACCTTAAAACCTTATAAATTAAATAAAGGCAAATAAAAGCAAACATGCCTTGAGAATTATAAGGATTTTTTGTGAATACATTAAACTAATGAAATGCCTAAAGATCATTAAAAGAGGCTAAAGAATACCTCTAAACTTAATTAAGATCAACTATAAAACAAGCAAAGCAAAAATGTACTTAAAAACTACTTAAGGCAAAAATATACCTTAAAATATAAATAAGTACCCAAATGAGATTCATAAATCCTAACACTAGATAATGGGCTAATGAGAACCTATTATAAGGATTAAATCATTTAATAAAGTGATTTAACATGTAACACACAAATACATACACTAAGATCATAAAATGCAATTATTCACATATAATGAATAGTAAATATACCAATTATTCCTAAGATGCTTGGAAATGACTATAAATATTGTCTAAGGACAAAATGATACCAATAGACATGTTATGACACATAAGACATGTTAGTGCACCACCTCAGACACATTAATACATAAATGTTACAAGGTAACTTAAAAATGTACAAAAAATAAAATAAAAACCGTAACAGCACTACTGCTGCCGGTTTGGTGTGAAACATAGAAGAGAAAAGAGAGGGAAAAGATAGAAAAGAAGAGAAGTGAAGTAAGAAGAAAGTACAAGCTAGTTTCTATTATAATCTACCTAGTATACTCAAGTACACATGTGAGCTTAAAGCAAAGAGGGAAAACAAACCCATGGCTGTCCATTCAGCTGGATTCAAAAGGGAAGAAGAGGGATGAAACCAAAAATAGAGAGAAACTAGACAACCTACCTAGCACATAGTACATCTAGTACCCTTATTCTATCCCATCTCTTCTAGCCTTTACAAAGTCATCTCTTTACCCATTGAAATGTGCAAATGGAAGTGAAATAAGAAGAGAATAGAAGAGGAGGAAATAGGTGATAGGATGTACTTGCTAGTGATTAAACAAACATCATGAGAGACCTTTCTCTCTTACGATAAAATACCAACCCATTCACTTCCTTCTCTTCTTTGCCGGCTCCAACTCAAGCCAGCCACATCTCCCTCTTTCCTAGCACATGGTAAGCTCCCTCTCCTCTCTTTATTTTCTAGTTTGAAACTCCATTAATGCCTTAAGCATTATTAACTCCTAGAACACCATTTTAATCTCTAATTTTCTTTCTCTTTTCACTCACATGGTCAACCTTCATTCTCTTCTCTTGATTGAAGCCAAAATCAACTTCCATGAAGGGTTGTATGAAACCGAAAACAACTAGTTAAAAGGAGAACAAATCAACACTTAACTAGGTAAATCATGCACTAAACTCTTACCTCTTCATTTGCTCTCTTGGTGACCAAAAATACCACCTTCATTAACCTCATTTTCTTCATTCCTTTCATGAAGAAAAACCCTTGGAGACTACCAAGCAAGAGAACCAAAAATTACAAGCAAGTAAAGGTTTTGTGCATTAAGCTTTTAAATCAAGTTTTTGGAGAGTTGGAAAAGTTCTAACTCATGAACTCTTTTCCTTGGCATATGACCGAAATCTTGGGCTGTTGAACTCCCCAAAACCGAGCCAAACAAGAGGGAACAAGTGGGAAAATTCCATCTTGTGAAGGTAAACCTTAAACCAAACTTTGATGATTAAAGGGTGCATTAAGGCTTTAAAATTATACTTAAGCTAAATGGAACCTACTCTAATGTTTAAGGCCAAAAATACAAGAGATTGAGGCTACCAAACTCCTTGGAAAAATCAAGTGGTGAGCTTAAATGAATTTCATTTTTTTTTTTTTTTGATAAGTGGCTGAAATTCAACTTAAGAGCGATACTGAGGTTCTAAATGATTCAATCAGGGGCAAAATTCTAATCCAAACTTTTTTCTCATACAATGAAAAATGTTTGCTCAGATTGCCACTCTACAGTATACAGAAGCTTCGTTTAACAGCAAAAATTAAAATGAAAATCATGATAATTTCTATCTAGCATCTAAACTCCATGGCAAACTATGCTTGTTTACAGCAAACTACTAACAAGCTAACCAAATGATTGTAACATCAACTCAAATCACGTTCAACTATAGTCCAATCAACATATAAATGTATATTGGGAAAACTTCCAATCGCCATGGCAGAGAAAAAGGAAAGAAAGCTCTCTGTAATTCCTCTATTGCTGCTTCTTCTCCTTGGCTGGCGGCCTCTGGTATAACACTATCTGGCTCAGAATGGTTCCATTGGTCAAGATACCAATGACAGACCCCATGATCACTATGACATGAATTAAGGAACTTCAAGGGTCGTAATGTTCAAACTTAAATTCATGACCCTCCATAATACCTGAATTGGACTCCAAACCACTGTAGTTAAGACTCGCTAAGTAATATAGATTGATAATCACTGATAAATATTAGAGTGATAACTCTACAGAATACCAGAATTACACTATCATGAGAACAGAGCAACTACAAGGCATATGCGAAAAAGTATCGACAGGAAAAAAGAACCAAAGAGTGCAGGAAAGGAGAAATAAGCAAACAGATAAAAGTAGCTTCAAGAATTGGGTAGTAAAAAGCTCACTACATTTTTCATTTTTCTTCTTAGCGGGATATGAGCCTGACTTGCAAGCAAAAAAGACACAATGAAGTGTGCACCGAACTATTACCAAAGGAAGGTAAATTTAGTTTAGATGATTGCAGATTTCATACTAACAAAAGGATACCACTCGTTGGGGCATTCTCCTGGAGACTGGTAAATACCCTCACTGCACGTCATGAATGCAAAAATAAATACCAGCAAAAAAAAAATTCCATATCAAAACAATTATCCATAGATATAGGTCGACAAAATCTCACCCATGGAACCTGCGAAGTTCATGAAACATGTTAAAAAGCTCAGCTCTCCTGTGCTTTTATTCTGCATGTGAAATTGGGACAGGCAACATTATCCCATACATTAGGAACCTCACATTTATAACAATGACAAAAAAGAACCAAAAATTCAGAGTGAATGATTGAGGAGCTGATATACTAGGTTGAACATTTATGCTTTTGACATCAAGATGTCAACGCTAACAAATACGGTAATTTATGAATCAAGGTAATATATACTGGAGACAGCGGAAGCGTATGTAGAAGATGACATTAACTTGTAGGATATAATATCATCTCCTTAAATATCACAAATACTATTTGTTTACATAAACAAAACTTAATAACCCGACTTACAGCGAAGTTCTTGAATATTTGGGGGATCCTTGCACAGAGAAATACAACATGTTGAGATGCCTGTGAAAAATCCACCCCCATTAGATATCAACCAAGATGAAGAACATACGGATCATTTTGAAAAGATACTCACATACAGAGCTTCAAAGAGAAGGGGGTCAATTCGACCAGCCAATACAGTAGGTGCCACAGCACAATACCTAAATGTCTGTGGTTAAGATAATTCAAAGATTTTCCCCTGCATATGTCAAATTACACTACAGATAACTATGTGGGAAGGATACAACAATGCTCTGATCCACGTTATTGAGCTGACAGGCCGAGAGAAATAGTATATGGTGGCAACAAGGATAATGGCTACAAGCATTAAAAGCGAAATCAACAATACGAAACTCAATAAGTCCATAGCTGAGGGAGATATATACATGCACAACGTTCTTGGAAGTGTCTTCTTTGAGCAATCTGATTATAGTAAGGAGAGACACAAAGTACCTTGTATCAATAGGAATGCATATTCTCCAAAAGCTGAGAACGGAAGACCCTTGTGTAGACAGTAGGCAAGGGAAATAGTGTAGCCAATCACTTCAAGCTCAAAAGCCACTACACTTAACCCTCTAACACTTCTATGATTCAATATCTTCAGTATCTGAACAAAGAAAATAATAGAGAGCATCCACAGGAGACAAACAGAATCAGTAAAACAATAGTGACAGAAAGATATAATCATCTCATACAGGGGTGACCTAGGTGGGGTCATGCAAGGTCACGTGACCCCACAACTTTTGTTTAAAAAAATACATTATAGCAACATTTAAAGTATTTTATTAAAAAGTAGTTACTTTTTTCGTTAGTGACCCCATAAATTTTATTAAAATATTATTTGTACTAGTTTATAATAATTTTATTTATCAATGACCCCACAATTTTTGATCTCGGGGTCCGCCTCTGAATATATAGCTAGGTAATGCTTCCATGTGTTCTCTCAACTTCATTTTTAAATATAATCTCCCACATTAATATTTTCCTATGGTTTCAATGGACTTTCTTTCTGTAAGGACAATCATCATAGAGACCTTGTCAAATAGCAGAGCAAAAGGTTTGCAAATCCCTTTCCACCTGCCCCCTTCGGTATTGAAAGATACGAATTGCATCTCTTGTCACTGTTTTGTCTCATTATTTCATCTCTACAGTTATAATTCCAATTAATCCATCTCATTGATTATAGCCGTCTGGGAGTGAAATAATATATACGCTCTAGAGCAGTCTTCTCATCCCCCTGAACCATGAGTTCCAATTGTTGTATACAGTGATGAGTCCTAGGATGGTTGACAAAACTGCATATGCCATCTAGATAGTATTAAATCTCACATCATATTGTCAAACTCACCTACTTTTACTATGAGCCCGAGTTCCATCTCCAGGTAACTACAGTTGAGATAACTTAGACTCACATATTTGCATGTGATGTCCATCTATGGATATAAGCACCTTCTAGCATCGTTGGGTCATACCTACATGGTCATGAATCCTGCTCATCGCTAACTGTAACATGAAGCCTTTGAACTAACACTTAAAATGCGATTACTAGAATACTTACGTGCATCAACTCCTCATTCGTTACATTATAACTTTGACACACGTCTAGATTTTGCCACAAAGCATATATTAGTTCATCACTAAGCAGCCAGAGCCACTTTGTATCCATATCGTTCACTACTGAGATGCTAGTTATCAGTTAATTGCTCCCATGTACTTCCCGTGATAACCCATGAGGTTGGGCTACTCAGCAGACCCTCATTCACCTTCGAACTCTCTCGCAGTTCTTTCATTTGGCTGGTTGATCCAACATTTAAAAGGTTCCCTAAACCCCTAAAAATTTGGGACTGAAAGTTTACAAGATCCATGTTTCAGGTTGAAAATTGAGGCTTTCCTGAAATGACATTAACATAAACAAACAAAAATCGGAACAATAAATTTTGAGTAAAAATCATTGACTAATATTTCAGAATGGCTCCCATTAAGAAGGAAGGGTAATTGCAAGCTACATCAGAACTGAAGATGAACAATTTACAGATTAAAAGAAAAATATTATCAAACATGAAGATGCAGACTAGGTATCAAATTATGGACAAGTTTGTAAATTTCCAAGGAAATTGATTTAAGCACACAATCGCACTATTAGAAAGCTGTGATCGTATAGATCAATAACGTTGCAGGTGGTGCGAGAAAGACAGACCTGAGGAAGCTTGACGGTGGTAGAAGCGGCGACGATGGCATAACCAAGGAGCTTTGATATAAGAGGCAGCAGGCAATCTTTTTCCGGAAACTGGCCATTACGAAGAGAGTTTATAGCACAGCCAAAGTCCATTCCAAATATCTCCATTGTTTCTTTCCCTTTCTCTTTCGTGTTCTTCGGAACTGTCAACGAGAAGAAGTTTCGGTGCCCCGGCCGCAAGTACCTTCAGGTCGCGTTTGGTCTGGTTTGTCTATGGGCCCGTTCTTTGGCAACATTAAGTTGAGTTTTTGATGATTAATGTACTTTTGTTTAAAAGTGATGTACAAATGTCAATTTTTAATTGATCCACAACTAACTATAGTACACATGTCAAGTTAACATTTGTTAACTAGAGGGACATTTAACAAAAAGCTAGGAAACCTAGCTTATTGGGCAAAAGTCAGAACATCCCCTAAAGATAGCTTTCCACCAATTTTTGAAGGTCTTCTCTACGGGGTAGCTGTTGCCCATCTGATCACAGAAACTCTTATGTTTTTTTTTTTGGGTGTTTTGTAAAACAAAAAAAAAAGTTTTTTTTTTGGTGTTGTTTTAAAAAAAATTATCTATGATTTGTGTTGTTTTAGGGGTATTTTTTTAGGAAAATTTCACTAAATACCACTGAGTTTTTGCATAATTCATGATCATATATCAATGTGTTTCTAAAATTACACAGGATAATACCAAGTTTTACTTATTTCACCAGATAACACTCTGTCACATATTTCGTTAATTTTTCCGTTAATATCCCTAGAAAAATACTAAACTACCCTATTATTAGTTAAATTAAGGTGGTATCTTATTTATCAATATGACAGTTCATTGTGAGGCAATTAATAACATGAGTATTTTGTCATTTTCTAGGAAAAATAACAAAGAAGTTAACAGAATATGGGACAAGATGTTATCTGGTGAAATAAGTAAAAACTCAATGTTATCCTGTGTAATTTTAAAAACACAGTGGTATATCGTGAATTAAGCAAAAACTCAATGGTATTTGGTGAAATTTCCTTTTTTTTATTTACCTAGTTTGGGGTAACATTTTTTATTTTCTAATCACTTAAAAATTTTGTATAATCAATTGACTTATGGAGTGAAAAAATGTTAGGTGTTAATGTCACATTCTACATTTTTGAACATTAAGGCTAATCACTAATAACCTATATTTTGAAGGAATTGTAGATCAAATGAAACTTCTATTGTTGATCAATCTATAATTAAATACGACTAAAAGAGGACTTGCCAATTATGGGTGGATATATGAACTAGATCTAAAACCACAATCCAAGATCAAGACAAACTCTTTAAAATCCAAAATGTTAATCCCAAGAACAAAGGGGAGCCTCAACTTATGAAATAAGTTATACAAAAGCTTATTCAACTATCCAAGTTCAAAATTTCACAAACACTTATGGTTCTCTTCTTAATCTTCAATTACATGCAGCCAGTTACACATAAAAATACAATAGCCCACTACAAACCATTAGTTAAACCGAGTAAAACTAACCTATCCTAAGGAGAGCGTGTTTAAGCGATTATGTTTAGATTAAAATGAATCTTAATCAGAAGCCATACACAACACAACATAATGCAAATATAGATATAGTTTACATCAAATGAAAGTTCAGTAAACTCTTTTAAGAGGCTTTAATCCATTTTGATTATCATTTTCTGAAAATTCTTTTCAAGGTTCATTCCATAATTTTCAATAATAATCGGTCATCCATAATTAGTTCAAGTCATTACACATTCTTAATCTCATTTCATAACCAAACAACTCATAGTCTACATGTTTAATTTCACACCATAAACTAAATCCACTTGTAGGAACTTTAGGTAACACTCCCAAAACTAGCCGATATTTTATTAAGGTAAGCGTATAAGTTATAGATCAGTTATAATCTATCATCTACTCAATAGCAGAAGTTATAACCTAATGGGTGTTACCGCCACACTCACCAACTTAGTGAGTGCTAAGGCTAGTTAAAAAAAAACTTCAACTTTAATCGAATAATAAATAAATAAACAACTCGAAACATAACCTAAAAAGCATTAAACCGTTTAAGAATTTTCAAAGGAACCTAAGTGGAAGTCTCCAACAAATCTCAACCCCAACACTCACGCTTTTGCATCCAGATCATCTTCACTACCTACGACTAGAAAACAAGACAACAAACAAAGGAGCCACAGGGACCAAAGTCTCATAAATTAGTAAAAATGACAACTACCCTACCCTATAAGATATCGGCATATTTGTGGAGCTTACGGTTTTTGAGGTGCTTGGATGGGTATGCGTGGCTATTAATCTATGGCCATATCGAAGCCGTGGGAATTTAAAAAGCAAGCAGGTTGAAGAGGAGTTGGTGCCGTCGATGTGTAAAGTCTGGATGTTGCTGTGGGATATTTGAAGTAGAGGCAGGTAATCTTTTAATAAAAAGCTTTCTGAATTTCGACAATCCTTATTTTGGAAAGCTACCGATGAGGGTATCATGTTTAGCGACGACAACATGCCGACGCCACTAACGAACCCCCTCATCACCACCGTAAACCTGAGCAAACAACCGCAACCACCAAACCCTGCCACCCCACCCAAATACCACCACAAAGATCCCCCCCCCCCCCACCATTCACCTTTCGCCCACCGACCAACCACCGAAACCCCGCCAACCCACACGAAGTCCACCACAAAAGAGCCCCCCACCATCCACCTCTCACCCACCAACCACCAGCCCACATTCACGACCACCTATGAGCTGATAAACAACAGACAGCCACAACGCCCTGTAAACCAGAAAACATTAATAGAGGAGGGAAGTAGCAATAAGAAACAAGCCGGAATACCGCCAGTGGTATGGCGGACCGCCCCCTTACAAATGGAGAGATAAACCAGGAAGGATGAAGATAACGGGAAGGATTCGTTACAAACACAAAAGACCGGGAACGACAACAATATTCGTGGATAACATACCACCTCAAACATCGGGGAAAGATCTAAAAGAATGGATGCAATCCTAGAATGAACTAAAGAGAGTATATTTATCAAGGAAAAGAAGAGACAACCGCAGAAGTACATTTGCTTTTGTGGACCTCATAAATTCCTCAAAAGCGCATAGAATGATAAGGAAAATAGATGGAAGGTTCATGAAGGGAATGAAAATTCGTGCTCGTCTGGAGTACCAAGTAGCAGACAGGAGGAGCCAAGTAATCACTAAGGAAGTCTGGAGGAAAAAGTCCACTCCCTTCAGCCGAGGTGGACAGAGCCAGCCCACCCAACCCAGTCAATCAAACCAGGGAGATCTCAGAACAAGACTAACAGTTCCGCTACAAAAAGATAGGAACATGATGGACTGCCTAGATAAATGCGTAGTAGTGAATACTAAAAAGGAGAAATCAGCAAACGAAGCCTTACAATTCCTTCAGTCGATTTGGAACAATATAACAGGGTTGTTAGCATTCTCAAAGTCCAAATTTTTGGTAGTGTTCAACTCGATCGACGAAGCGAGAGAGGTGGAAAGCAAATATAGGTATCAAGGAGGTATTGCCGGACTTAAGGTTCGTAGATGGCACCACAGGGATCAAGTTGAATCAAGGAAAGTTTGGGTGGTCATAAGAGGAATACCACTACAGGTTTGGAATAAAACTAATGTTGCTATTGTGGCACAATTAGTCGGGGAGGTGTTACGCATTGACGATGACGACTCGGAAATAGTGGAGAATGCGGAAGTAAAGGTTGCAGTGGAGACAACGAATTTGCACTTTATCAACAAAGGCGTAACAGTAGTGGTGGATGGTGAGCGGTTTTCGGTCAGTATTGTTGAGACTCACGCGCCACCTACCAAGAGGATGGGCGAAGATGATGAGGCGGGAATAATACAGTATTCAGTTAACAACCCGAAAAACGGCTCAGGAAAGAGAACAGCTACGCGAGAAACAGAAAGTGATGGGCTCACCCAGAGTAATGAACAGAAAAACAAGAGAGTGGAAGGGGAAGAGGAAAAGAATATTCCGAAAAATGAGCCAATTCAGCAAATTGCGACTGAACTAGGAATAGGGGATGAAGAGAATGTAAGGAGTAATGGGTACGTGGGAATTTCTATAATAGGAAAAGAAGACACACATGGAGAGAGATCCAATACACAGAATCATAGCGGTCTTCCACTAACTCCAGACATGAGAACTGCCAGTAATGGGTACGTGGGAATTTCTATAATAGGAAAATAAGACACATGATAAGTGTCCAAATGAGCATGTTTTATAGGTGTATTTCATATATTATATTAGCACTTTTCTTGCTCATTTCTCACTTATCGTATGTTTTTCCTCTAGTTTATGTTTTATTGGTTATCTCACGAATTTATTGGTTAAACATGAGGAAAACCAAGCTGGGAGCAAATTAGACGAAGAGACGAACGCATAGGCGCAGACGGATCTCAAAACGGAGCTGAAACGAAT
The DNA here is from genome assembly GCA_023374045.1 of Limonium bicolor. Lineage (NCBI taxonomy): Eukaryota > Viridiplantae > Streptophyta > Magnoliopsida > Caryophyllales > Plumbaginaceae > Limonium > Limonium bicolor. The sequence continues at coordinate 132,338,829 of CM041782.1, forward strand.
ATTTTAGAAGCAAACCAATTTTCGTCCGAACCACACTGGTCCGGACCAGTGGTTCGGACAAATCAAAGGAGCGTCCGTGTCTTGTCCGCTCAAACAAAGCCGGACAGGGCATGTATGTCCGTGGAACCAGGGCCGGACAAAGGCCGGACGTGGGAGATTAAGTCTGTGTGACGTCCGGTGATTTTTGGCCGGACAAGGGTTGCGTCCGTGTTCCGTCCGAGGAGATTTGGCCGGACAAGGGGCGGACGTAAGCAAGGAAGAAATGTGTCAAGTGGAAATATGGAAGGACAAGAGATAAATGTGTCCGTGGAAATCTGACCGGACAACAAATAGAAATGCAACCCAGATCAAAAAATTGACGCGACTGGTTTCCTTCGCAGACCGTCTTCCCCAAATTGCTTCTTCCTTTGCGGCGCCTACAGACATATCCATCTACTCCATTAACAATATCAGGCGTCTGCCTTAAATCCCTCACGCGTACTCAGCTCTGTCTCCAATCAACCTCTCCTCTGCTTCTATATAAACCCAGTCCTTCTACCTTAAATCAGATGTGCGGGAGACTGAAGAAATCACACAACAGCATCACACTCCACCATTCTCTTCCATTCATTTTCTCCCGTAACACCACAACACTCCATACTCACGTACTCAGCAAAAACAAAAGAAATAGAAGAGAGGCAGCAGAAGTGAGAGCGAGTGCAGACCCGTTCTTTCTCTGAAATAATGGCTAATTCTATCTGTGCTATCTTTTTATTCTCGTTAATGTCTGAGTAATTTTCTTTTGTATCCTAGGATGGGGGTTTGATTCTAATATTACGTAAATCAATATTTATCACCTGTCTCTCTTATTAAACTTGTTTTAATTCCTTTCAACAAATATTGTTAAATGCTTTGCGTGACAAACAACTGCATTTTTATGGTAACTATCAACATATGATTTTGAGATAGTCAAAGTACCACAAAGGAATAAACCTGGGTATTTACACTCCGGATTGAGCAGGAAAATACTGAGGCTATTACTAAGAGTTCGTAACTGACACCTATTAACTCTAATAGACAATAAATAATTGAGACAAGGTTATAAATTAGTTTAAGTAATTTAGGCAATTCCCCCCGCTATCCTAGGATACCTTTTTCCATCCTCATCAATTAATTCACCTTATTTTACTACGTTTATTATATTTGCACTAATCCTAAAACAAATCAAGCTTGCCTCCGGCTAAACCCCTTTTTTACTGTTTTAATTAAATATCGAGACTAGGATAATTGAACAATTTCCCTGTGGATACGACACTTGTTGTACTACTCCGACTAAGGTGCACTTGCCTTTTAGTTTGCTGTAAATCTATATATATTAATGTATAGATTTTACTCAACAAGTTTTTGGCGCCGTTGCCGGGGAAATTGATTCCATCAATTTCCATAGTTTTCGATAGTTCACTTGCTATACTATAATATTCTGTTTATACTATTTTGTTGTTTGTTTATTTTATTTCTATTAATTTCTGTTATTTACTTACAGTTATTTATATTTCAGTCATTTAATTTACTGTCATTTATTTCCCAGTTATTTAAATTTCCAGTGTCCTTTAAATTTCAGCAATCTAACTTCTAACATTTAAATTTTAGCAATCTAACTTCTAACATTTAAATTCTGTCATTTAATTTTCTGTCATTTAAATTTCTGTCAACTAATTACTAACATTTAAAATTCTGTCATTTAAATTCCAGTTCTTTAAATTCCCTTGTCACTAACATTTAAATTCTAGTACTCTAACTAACTAACATTTAATTTCTGTTATTTAATTTCCATAGTCATTTAAATTCCCGCAATTTAATTCTGCTCTTTTTCTTTATTTTAATTTTATTGTTTACTTAAACTGCATTTATTTTTGTTTCTTTTTGTTCACTTATTTTCTGTCTTTTTACTCTTGTTAAAAAATAATAAAAAAATATAAGTGTTGTTTAATTAAAGTTTATCAGCCTAACCATATCTTTGCTTTTCTTTATCTATTTACTAATTAATTTCGCAGTTTCTCACAAATCAAAGTATCTTCTGTGCATGCCAAACACTCGAACCCGAGGTTCTCCACCAATCAGTCCGAGACCCGAACCCGAGCGCACTTTATTTAACACACGAAGAAACCTGAGAAATCAAGTCATGGCCGAAAACCAAGTTATAGATGAAATGGACCATGAAAATCAATCAGAACACCGTGCTCTCTCTGACTACCACCAACCGGATACCGAAGGAAGGGCATCAGCCATAGTTCTCCCCGAACTAACACCGCTAGAAACCGGACGATGGGCTTTCAAAACCCACTACATCACCGCCGTCCGGGATCTAGGCAAGTTTAGTGGAGCAAATCCAGATGAAGCCCCAAATCATTTAAGTCTCTTCCTAGACTTCTGTAATTCCTTTGGTCAAACCGGCAACGTCAAAGAAAGAATCCGTCTACAACTATTCCTCACTCGTTGTCAGATTCAGCAAACAGGTGGTACCGAAGTCTTCCCTCCCGATCAATCCACACATGGTTGCAAATGGCCCAGAAGTTCCTTGCCAAATACTACCCAACCAGTAGAACGAGGCAATTGATCGGGGAAATCAACACATTCTTTCAGGAACCGGGAGAAACGTTATACGACGCATGGGACAGATTCAAGGATATGCTGATGAAGTGTTCCCACCATGGTCTCGACGATCAATCCCTATGCCTGTCATTTTTCAATGGCCTGGATGATGGAAACCGGCTACTCGTAAATTCCTCTGCAGAAGGAAGTTTCATGATGAAATCTCCTCAAGAAGGGATGAACCTTCTCGAAACCATGACGAGCAATACAAGACAGTGGACGAGATCCAAAGGAAGAACGCCACGAGCAGCAGGCCTACTCCATGTTGAGCCTACGGATCATTTATCGGCTCAGATCTCGTCCCTTGCAAAGATGGTGGAAAAGCTAACGACATCTCAAAACGAAATCGTGAAGACAATAGCTTCCTCACCTCCAAGTTCATCTTCAGAAGGATGTGCCATATGCGCTGGTCCTCATGAAACCCATCAATGCGTAGGTAAAAGCCAGTACGAAGATGCACACTTCATAGGAAACCGCCCCGGTAATTCCTACAACAATAACATCAACAACAAATACCCATGGAGAAATCACCCGAATTTCTCATGGAAGAACAATGATCAAAACCAAGGAGGGCATAACAACAGTTCCAATACCTATCAGGGAAACAGACCCCAACCAAACTCTAATATGGGTTATAGAGCACAAGGTGCCCCTCCAGGTTTCCACCAACAACAACAACCATCTTCATCCTCTGTTGATCCAAACGCGGAACTCAAAGAGATGATGAAGGGATACATGTCTATGACTCAAAGCCAGCTTTATGCACAAGAAGCTTTCAACCAAAAACTCGAAGGTAAATTCAATCAAATTGCAGAACAACTTGCTCGAAGACCGCCTGGGACTCTCCCAAGCCAACCAGAGCCAAATCCAAAAGAGCAAGCCAAATGCATCTATGTGAAGGAACACAATGAAGAAAAGATGGAGGTGGCCAAAACAGTTGAGGTTCCAACACTTCACCCTTCCCTTCAAGAGTGGGTAATAGCAATCGAAACTTCCAAAAGGAATGTAGCTGAACTGGAAAGCACCGCCACAGTCTATAAAAATCGCATTCAGTCCGAGAATACCTACCTTAAGGACTTGGTGACCGGCTATGAAAATGAAAAGCTCGATTTTGAAGAAGAAGAAGAAGAAGAGGTTAAGGCGATAACCTTGAGAAGCGGTAAAAAAACCAACGAGATTCACATCCCGCAAAGGTCAGAAGAATCCAAAGAGGATAGTGAAGAAAGAGTTGAGGTCCCAGTAGATAAGACATCTCCCAGCATTCTCACTATTCCATCAGCTCCAAAACCTTCTCCACAAGAACCGTCTATACCATTTCCCCACCGACTCCAAAAGCAGAAATTGGATACTGAATATGGGAAGTTTCTAGCAATGCTGAAACAACTAAACGTCAACATACAGTTTGTAGACCTCATTGCCAAAATGCCAAACTACGTAAAATTTCTCAAGCACCTTATATCCAACAAAACTAAATTGGCCGAAGTCGGTACCGTACCACTCAATGTAGCTTGCTCAGCTATTCTGAAACAACCACTACCTTCAAAATGCAATGATCCAGACAGCTTCAGCATTCCAGTCACAATTGGTAGCACTTCATTTCCATACTCCCTATGCGATCTGGGTGCCTCCATAAATTTGATGCCCCTATCCACTTTGAAAAGGCTGGGAATTAGAGAAATGAAAAAGACCAAGATAACCCTTCAACTGGCGGATGGTTCAGTAGCTTACCCAAGTAGAGTGGTGGAGGATGTTATCATTAAAGTGGAACACTTATACTTCCCATGCGATTTTGTCATTTTAGACATCGAAGAGAACTCCACTACACCTCTCATCCTTGGATGACCTTTCCTTGCCACAGCCAATGTACACATTTGGGTGGCCCGGGGGACAATCACCCTTCAAGCTTATAATGAAAAGCTGGAGTTTGCATCAGGAAGGTCTCCAGATAACAAATCCAAGGATCTCAAGTTTGTGAGGGACACTCAATCACCATCATCTCCACTTCTCTTTATCACCCTTCCTGACGGAATGTCCATTACAGAGATACCACCACCAATCCCTGATGAAAAGCGGGATAAGAAACGTAAACATGCATCCAGGTGGACACTCAAAAATACCATCGAGTCATGCTTTGGATCTCCTCCTCATAACCACCCCCCAGGTTTGATCTAACAACAAAGCGTCTAGCCAAAGACGTTAAAGAAGGGCAGCTTTCCGGGAGGCAACCCGGATGAACTTTTCTTTTATTTGCTTTTATTTTCTTTTAAATTTTCAGGTTCTCTTTAAATTTTGTTTTTGCTAACTTTTAACCCCGTTTATAGTATGGTTGCTTCTAGTGTCTTACGCAGGTGCAACTTCATGTCTACACCGCAACCAAGCTACGCTACTTGAGGCTGAAGCTCAAGTGTGGGGGAACTCCTATAACGCAAGCAAAAATAATCTCAGGGGAGTACTAGTCTCTTTAATTATGTTTTTATTTAAATAAATTCTGTAGTGGAGAGTTTCTGTGCTTAAATGTTTATTTGTGAGCTTTGTGTTCTCTCTATTTTATCTACTTACCGAAAAGGTCTTCTGAAACACTCCTTTGTTTTTCTGGTGAACAATGAGGACATTGTCCAATTTAAGTGTGGGGGAGTGTGCCCCTTTTCGGCGACATTTTGTGCTTAAAGTGCTTAATCTCTCTGTTTATCTTCCGTTTGTCCAAAATTTAAATTATGGACCCTGCTGATGTAGGTTGTTCTCTTTAAGAATAAATACTGTTATGAATTGTGGGATAAATGGTACAAAATTTTTGAAATTTTGATTACTTTTGAGGAGCATTTTTATGCGGTGTGGCCAAATGATCTGCAATGGTTGGATTTTTATTGCTCAGGGGTTCCTTTTGTCTTCTTTCTTAGGGATTGCTAAGGGGTGCTTCTCTGTCAAAAAAAAAAGAAATATAAATATAACAATAAACAAGGGATTTGCGAGACACCATTGGTAACCAACAAAGAGAGTTGAGTGTTCTTAAATACAAAGGCTTGAAGCCTAAATATTATCTTCTCATCTCTTATGCAAAAGTGAAACAAATGCATAAATCTATTTTTCCTTTTGTTTTCTCCTCAATACCCATTCTTGAGAGAAGTTGGCCGTGGTAAAAGTTCTCAAAGTCACCTTAACTGAGAAGCATTGAAGTACTCTGGATCATACCCCGAAACTCTATATTTTATTTTTACCCTGAGCACACCTGAGCCACCAGCAGTTGATGGATCACACTCCTCGAAAAGTTTAAAGATCATGTACTGTTCACCTCTTTATCCCACCCTTCATAATAATATTTGTTAGTATTGAGCATTCCCTACTTGTTTGGATACATGGTTTTGCTTGAGGACAAGCAAAAGGTAAGTGTGGGGGTGTGATAAGTGTCCAAATGAGCATGTTTTATAGGTGTATTTCATATATTATATTAGCACTTTTCTTGCTCATTTCTCACTTATCGTATGTTTTTCCTCTAGTTTATGTTTTATTGGTTATCTCACGAATTTATTGGTTAAACATGAGGAAAACCAAGCTGGGAGCAAATTAGACGAAGAGACGAACGCATAGGCGCAGACGGATCTCAAAACGGAGCTGAAACGAATATTTTAGAAGCAAACCAATTTTCGTCCGAACCACACTGGTCCGGACCAGTGGTTCGGACAAATCAAAGGAGCGTCCGTGTCTTGTCCGCTCAAACAAAGCCGGACAGGGCATGTATGTCCGCGGAACCAGGGCCGGACAAAGGCCGGACGTGGGAGATTAAGTCCGTGTGACGTCCGGTGATTTTTGGCCGGACAAGGGTTGCGTCCGTGTTCCGTCCGAGGAGATTTGGCCGGACAAGGGGCGGACGTAAGCAAGGAAGAAATGTGTCCGTGGAAATATGGAAGGACAAGAGATAAATGTGTCCGTGGAAATCTGACCGGACAACAAATAGAAATGCAACCCAGATCAAAAAATTGACGCGACTGGTTTCCTTCGCAGACCGTCTTCCCCAAATTGCTTCTTCCTTTGCGGCGCCTACAGACATATCCATCTACTCCATTAACAATCAGGCGCCTGCCTTAAATCCCTCACGCGTACTCAGCTCTGTCTCCAATCAACCTCTCATCTGCTTCTATATAAACCCAGTCCTTCTACCTTAAGTCAGATGTGCGAGAGACTGAAGAAATCACACAACAGCATCACACTCCACCATTCTCTTCTATTCATTTTCTCCCGTAACACCACAACACTCCATACTCACGTACTCAGCAAAAACAAAAGAAATAGAAGAGAGGCAGCAGAAGTGAGAGCAAGTGCAGACCCGTTCTTTCTCTGAAATAATGGCTAATTCTATCTGTGCTATCTTTTTATTCTCGTTAATGTCTGAGTAATTTTCTTTTGTATCCTAGGATGGGGGTTTGATTCTAATATTACGTAAATCAATATTTATCACCTGTCTCTCTTATTAAACTTGTTTTAATTCCTTTCAACAAATATTGTTAAATTCTTTGCGTGACAAATAACTGCATTTTTATGGTAACTATCAACATATGATTTTGAGATAGTCAAAGTACCACAAAGGAATAAACCTGGGTATTTACACTCCGGATTGAGCAGGAAAGTATTGAGGCTATTACTAAGAGTTCGTAACTGACACCTATTAACTCTAATAGACAATAAATAATTGAGACAAGGTTATAAATTAGTTTAAGTAATTTAGGCAATTCCCCCGCTATCCTAGGATACCTTTTTCCATCCACATCAATTAATTCACCTTATTTTACCGCGTTTATTATATTTGCACTAATCCTAAAACAAATCAAGCTTGCCTCCGGCTAAACCCCCTTTTTACTGTTTTAATTAAATATCGAGACTAGGATAATTGAACAATTTCCCTGTGGATACGACACTTGTTGTACTACTCCGACTAAGGTGCACTTGCCTTTTAGTTTGCTGTAAATCTATATATATTAATGTATAGATTTTACTCAACAACACACGTGGAGAGAGTTCCAATACACAGAAGCATAGCGGTCTTCCACTAACTCCAGACATGAGAACTGCCTCGATAGGAGAATTAAGTGTAGAAGATGATTCTGGTACTACTGTCAGTAACCAATGAGGCCTGGAGCAACTATTCTCAACAGAAGGCGATCAGCCTACTCAGGATTTGCCGAGTGAGGTTAGAGGAGAAATATCAGTGGTGGAGGTTAACAATCCTTCTGGGATTCAACTGACTGTAGAGTTGGGGCAGAGTTCCAATACCAGGACTCTGAACGAAAAGGAGGAGCAATGCCAAACAAGAAAAAGCCCAGCCCTGGATGGTGAGGTCGAGACAGAAGCGGAGGATTGCTTGAGGATTGCAGAAATATTGGGGTGTGGACTGAAGAACAAAGCTAGAGCAAAGGCAAATATCTGTAAGCTGCTTAATCAAGCAGCTAACAGCTCTAACTAATAAGATCAGAATGGTGGTCATAGCAGCGCAAAACATCAGAGGAATGGGATCCCAGACCAAAGCTGCTATGATAAGAAAGGAAATAAGGGACATAAAGATATCAATAATTGGCTTGCTAGAAACGCAACAGGCTAATACTGTCTCAAAGAAAGTAGGAAGTTTCTGGGGTAAAAAGAAGGTGAATATGGCATGGGAGGAGATCAATTCAGAGGGAAGGTCAGGAGGTATAGTGGTTATATGGGATGAAGGGGAGGTACGAGTGGAAAAAGTGGAGAAATCTAGTCGTTGGATGAGGCTGGAAATCACAATTCTAAACGATAATTTCGTAGGTTCTGTGATCTTTATTTATGCACCATGTGATACAGGCGAAAGAAGAAGTGTATTGGAAGAAATAAAAATGTCAAACACAGAGAATAATGGGCCGACCTTGATACTGGGAGACTTCAATGAGGTAATAGAACCTGAGGATAGACTCAACGGCGATCAACGTGCAGATACCAGCGGGTCCCGTGACCTGCGTAATTGGGTGAGGGAGCTTGAACTAATAGAGTTACCGATGAGGGATGCGAAGTTCACATGGATGGCTAGGGGTAGCATGAGTAAAATTGACAGAGTGTTCCTATCTGATGGATGGAATGCATTCTATCCAGAGATTAGATTAAAGACAGGAGATTGGATAATATCTGATCACAAGATGCTAATTGTGGAGACAGACAGCATAAACTGGGGCCCAAAACCATTTCGAAGCATGGATGAATGGCTGGAACACCCCAAATTATGTACGTTTATAGCAGAAGAATGGAACAAGCTGATGGGCAAGTCTTTGAAAGATAAACTGAAGCGCCTGAAACCAGTATTAAAACAGTGGAACCGGACAGTTTTTGGTGATCTCTCTCATGAGGTACATCAGCTAAAAAATGAAATGAGGAATCTGGATAAAGCGGCAGAGGAAGGTGATTTGGGAGATGCTCAAGCTGTTAGGAGGACGATAGTGCAAGCAAAATTAGAAGTAGCACTGAGGAAGGAGGAGGTGCACTGGCGACAATTATCAAGGGATAAACAATAAAAGGCACTAGACAGGAACACCTCTTACTATCATAAGAGGGCAACAATGAACAGGACACAAAAGCTATTATCTGCTATAAAAAGAGGAGAGGAAATAGTCAGAGATCCTGAACAGATAAGGGAGGCGGTGGTTCAGTACTTTGCCACCCTGTTCAGAGAAGATACTTCCCCTGGCCTTGTACCACCAGATGCTAATCATACCAATGTATCGGATGAAGATAACCAGAGCCTGGAGGCCATTCCAACCATCAGTGAGATTAGGAAGGCAGTAGAAGCATGTGATGGCTCGAAGGCTCCGGGGTATGACGGATACAATATAAACTTTATAAAAAAGATGTGGAAAGTGGTTGGTTCGGAGTTTATGCAGGAAGTAAGGAGGTTCTTTGTATCAAATAAGTTGGAAAAAGGAATCAACATGACGTGGATTGCGCTGATTCCAAAAAGAACGGATGCAGCTGCCCTGGAGGATTATAGGCCGATTAGCATGGTGGGATGCATTTACAAGGTTACATCAAAAATCTTGGCGAGGAGACTGGGGGAGATAATTCCCAAGTTGATTAAGGAGAACCAGTCAGCATTCGTGGGAGGACGTAATATTCTTGAAGGACCCTTCATTGCAAATGAGGCAGACTACTGGTTGAAAGCAAAGAAGAAGAAGGGTGTGTTACTGAAGCTAGACTTCAAAAAGGCATATGATTGCATTTCTTAGAGTTTTATTGAATTGATGCAGCAGAAATTCAGATTTGGAAATAGGTGGAGGAAGTGGATATGGGAGTGCATGACTACAACACAGATATCAATACTGGTGAATGGTTCTCCAATGAAGCCATTCTCTCCAAAACGTGGATTGAGGCAGGGCGATCCATTGTCGCCGCTGCTGTTTGTCCTAGATGAGTAGAAGCGCTCAGCTGGTTGATTCAGAATGCAGTATCAAGTGGGCTGTATGGTGGACTAGAGGTGGGAGAGCACAGAGTAAGACTCACCCATCTACAGTTTGTAGATGATACACTGTTGTTCTGCAAACTAAGGCAAAGTGAGCTATACAATCTGAAACAGATAATGATGGTGTTTGCAGAAATGAGCGGCCTGTGTATCAATATGGATAAGTCTTGTGCATACTGTATAAACGCCAATGAAGAAGAGACAGATATGGTGAGAACTACATGGAAGTGCCCGATCGGATCACTCCCGGTGATATATTTAGGGTGCCCGTTGGGGGCAAACCCAAGGAAAGCAGCCACCTGGGATCCGGTAGTCAGAAAGGTCGAAACACGGTTAGCGAGCTGGAAATCGTCATGTTTATCAAAGGCTGGGAGAGCAGTCATGGTACAATCAGTACTTCAAGCAATTCCATTATATTATGCCAGTCTGTTCCCGATACCGAAGTGTGTGCAAAGAAAACTGGTACAATTGCAAAGACAGTTTTTTTGGGGAAAGACAACGGCAACGCCGAGCGGGATAGTAGCGTGGAATCAGATAGCCAAACTGAAAAAATTGGGAGGACTGGGAATATCGAATCTCCGAATTACAAATATAGCCTTTCTTGTGAAGTGGAGATGGAGATTCATGCAGCATAAACACTCCCTGTGGAAGCGCACTATATGCTCGGTTTATGGAATCAACCAGCAAACAATTGTGGGGGATAGTGATCAATACAGGGTTCAACTGAAGGGCTTGTGGTCGATTATTGTTGCGGCAACAAAAAACGATCATTCAGTAGAAGAGGTGCTGATGAATAATGTGACGATTAATCTTGGAGACGGTGAAGACACGCGCTTCTGGCATGATCCTTGGCTTGAAGGAGGGCAGTTAAAGGAGCGATTTGCTCGCTTATTTTCGGTTAGTACGCAGCAGGATGATAAAATTAGTGAAATGGGCTTCTGGGATGGCAATACGTGGAGGTGGAACCTTGTATGGAGAAGGGAACTGTTTATATACGAGGAACAAATGCTCAACCAGATGCTTGCGGTACTAACACGCTGCCCATCTGGTAACTCCGAGACAGACCATATATTATGGAAAGGAAGCAATGACGGAAAATTTTCAACAAAAAGTATGATAGAATTACTACTACAGGGAAGCAATGCCGAATCAAACCTGGATTCCTTCAAAGCTCTGTGGTGCGGCTGTGCTGCTCCAAGGACTGAAACATTCATCTGGTTTCTAATTTTTGGAAAACTCTACACTAGAGACGTTCTGCTAGCCAGGAACATCATTGAGGAGGAAGACAGCCGTTGCCCATGCTGTAATCAGGTAACAGAAACGGCGAACCATATTATCTTTCAATGTGATGACTCACGCTGGGTATGGATCCAGATAGGAGAATGGTGGAATCATACTATAGATCTAAAAGAATCACCTCTTGAGATGTATGAAGAATGGCGTGCAAAACGATGGAGGAAAAGAACGAAACAAGCATGGATGTCAACCTTTTATTACTGCTCTTGGCATATATGGTGGGCTAGAAATGAACTGATATTCAATGGCAAGGCTTTGAACAGGGATGAAACACTAAGGCGAGTAAAGTTGGATGTGTGGCGGTGGACGAAATCTTGGTGGAAGCAGCTCCCGATTCCAGCGGAGCTATTTGTGAATAATGGTAATGTTGCTGAGCTATAAGCAATTGCACCTAATTAAACTCCTCTGCAACAGCTGAGTAGAGATGGAGAATATGCTAATGGGTGCTACGGTGGTCCCTGAAAGTATGATGATAACTGTTGAAGAGTACCGGGATTAATACCACACAACTGACGATAGTAGGGACTGGGACGTGATAGAAATCAACAGGATTAAGGAGTCGCACCTACTCCTTTCATCTCCGACACTGCCAAACATTCCCAATTCACTACAGCCATGTGAGAATACCCATCGACATCCTGAACGCATCGAAGACACTGACTAGTTAAAGATGTTTGAAGAATTATGTACGTCATCTACAGGATACCCATTCCAGTAGGAGTTTCTGAAGGAGTACGGTTAGGCATTGTGTTATGTTTATGTATTGGGAACCTCAGAACCGTTTTTATGTTTTGATTCTTCATAGTTGGATGATTAGGCTTGTAAACGGACACGGTGGGTACTCTTTTTCCTTCTCAAGTTTTTTCCCATGGGGTTTTACTTGTGGAGGTTTTAATGAGGCCCGTTATACCGGTCCGCCTGTTTAAACAAGATCTTTTTCATTTAATAAATCGGCTATACGCCATAATTATAAAAAAAAACTAGAGTTTTATCTTTGAAAACTCATTTAGCATAATAATTCAACAGCATATATAAGAACATTGCATCCCACTACAAACAAATAACATAATCACATAAGACACCCAACAAGTAAAACTCACATTAATAGTAGAATAATTCTATCAATTAACCAACAATGTCATAGTTCAGGAATGAAGTGAGTTACAAAATTTCCATAATTCTCCATTTCCAATAATTGGTACCGCAACAAAGTTGGGACTGAACCAGTTTACCTTCAAACAAGTCCTTAAGTGTGTACGTTGTGGGTGTAAAATATAATTGAATATTTCTTGCTAACTAATAGGTAGTAAACCCAGTTGTTATAGTCCAACAAGGTCGTATCTACAGGGACTTCACAACTATTTAGCTAATTATCAATTTAGTGAAAGTTTATAAATATCTACCAAAATGCATCAATGTAAACTGTTTTGGGGGGTTTTGTTGTTTTCATTTGATAAATGGAAAATAAAGAAAACAATAAACTAAACTAACTAATCTAGGCTAGGAATGCCACGTGATTGAGAGAATCATCCAAATACACCCAAACCTAACTTTAATAGAACAGAGATAATGACTCTTTAAACCAAAGATCAGCCAAATCTTACTTAGTTAATTTTAACCTTCAAAGCTGCTTCGGGTTAACCTCACTAAGTAGCACTAATTACAAGTTCTAAACATAGCAATAGAATTCACCAACTAATTAAAGAGGGCAAAGACTAGGATTTTTCTCTTTCTCTTGGTCAAAACCCATAACTTCAAACCAAATGCCGATAGAATTACCATAAATGCACAATGATGACCAATCCTAGTACACTCAATAAATTCAAGAGAGAAAATAACTAATTTGAGTGAAATTGGTATTACAAGCTAATTTGGGGTCAAACCCCCATCCTAGAGTACACTATAATACAATGAGACTAATCAAGCATTAGGAAGAGAGAAAATAGATAAGGATGAGAAATAGCCATTGTTGAGGTGGAGAAGCTTCAATGAAGATGAGCCCCCTTTTCTTCTCCTTTCCTTTCTTCTTTTCCCACCTTTGGTCGCCTCTTTCTCCCCTCCTTTGCTTCTGTTCGAATCCCCCATTTAAATCACCTACGTGTGTGAGTGAGTTCTTCAATTCGAAGTCTCACGCCTCTCGCTGTAGTGGAGCCCAATCCAGTTGTGCCAAGTCATCATGCCCATGATGTAGCCATGATTTTATTTATTTACATGAGTGTGACGGGGTCCTCGTACACCTGCTCACGATCACTTGTGTACCTGCGTGTCTGTTTGTGTTCACAAACGTGCGTGTTTGTGTGCTTTAACCTGCCTGGCTGGCTGCCTACTTTGATTTTGAATCCTTTTGCACCAACACGTTGCTCTTCATTCACTTCACTATGAGCTGGATTTTCCTGATGTTTATGCAATAAATATGTAAGAATACCAATGAAACACAAAACTAAAGAAAAACTAACTAAACTGGAGAAATGAGCATGATAAGTGCTGATAAAATATTGGTAAAACACATGAATACACCTCTAAAACATGCTCATTTATTCACTCATCAACACCCCCACACTTACCTTTTTGCTAGTCCTCAAGAAAAACCAAGGTTCCAAAAGTAGGAAATACTCAAAACTAACAAATGCTATCATGAATTGTAAGATAAGAAAAGAAGCAAAAGGTGACTAAAACCTTTGAGGAGTGTGAACCATCACCTACTAGTGGGATGGGTGTGCTTAGGGCAAAATAAAATCTAGAGTTTCGGGGTATGATACAAAGTGTTTCTGTAACACCCTGGATTTTGCGTTTATGAAATTACAAATCTAACGGTGAAAACGGCTTCAAAAACGGACTCCAAACGAGTCCTAAAAGTGCAAAATTAGCCTGGTCCGAACTTGTGTCCGGACATTGGAAGTTCGGACACAAGCCGAAGAAAATTAAACTGCGCAAACCCATTTGTCCGAACTTGTGTCCGGACATTGATGTTCAGACACAGTTCGAGAATTGGAAAACTGGAAAGCGAAGAAGTCCGAATTTGTGTCTGGGCTTCAACGTTCGGACACAAGTCGAGAGTTAGAAGACAGAAAACTGGAGATGTCCGAACTTGTGTCCGGACTTCGAAGTTCGGACACAAGTCGAGAGTTTGGAAGATAGAAGAACACAGTGTCCGAACTTGTGTCCGGACTTTGAAGTTCGGACACAAGTCGAGTTTCAAAAGTCCCGAAACCATTTACGCGTGTCCGAACATTGGTCCGAGCTTGCAAGCTCGGACATAAGTCGAGACTTGCAAGTCGAACTCGTCCTCGAACACTGTCCAAACGTTGATGTCCGGACATATGTTCGGACACGACTAAAACTACAAAATCAGTAGCAACTCTCGGGGCCTGTCCGAACATTGATGTCCGGACAGACGTTCGGATAGGTCCTGCATTGCATTTTTAAGTGCCAAAACAGAGTCAAATCAACACTAGATTAAACATAATAAATTTGTAAATGAGCAGAGAATCATTATAGCAAGTTCATACTGCAATTAATACTAATAAACGTTGTAGGAAGATTGATTAATCAATGTATAGAAACTTCATCATATTCATGTTTGTCAAGAGAGTTAGATCAATTGAATCGTTCCAAAAATTAAAGAACAGCAGCGGAAATGCAAAATCCAAAGGGCGTTACCGCCACACTCTAACCATAGAGTGCTCAGGCTTAAAACCAACCAAACAAACTAAAGTGTTACCAACATTGTAAAACCAAAAGTATTTTTCAACATCACAACTCATCTCAAATAGTCTGAAGTTTAAATCCGGTCACCCTAGGCTATGTGGTAGCGCATCCCAATCCCCAAATCAGCCATAAGTACCTGCGATCAGAAAACAACAATAGAAAACGCGAAGGGATCGCGCAAATCAGCAAAACTGAGTAAACATTGCCTCAACTTGTAAAATACATTTTGAAACTCATTTTACATTTACAAAGTAACAATTCACACCATATCGTAAACAACTTCACCAACTCCAAATTACCATTAGCAAAAACATTTCAGGGGAGAACTTTTAAAGAATCAGATTATTGGTATACGCGGACGACACCCAATTCGAGGTCGCAACAAATAGAATCCCACGTCACTCTACGTCCTTAAGTGTGCACACCCCCCAGAAGGTAACTTACGACCCAAAGGAGTAGATCATTAGAGCTTAACTGCAAGTAATGTCTGCAGGCAAAAAAAATAATATGAATATCCATGGGGTACAAAGTACCAATAATTTCATGGAGCACCATAAAGGTACCAACAATATACACGGG
Source organism: Limonium bicolor (assembly GCA_023374045.1). Classification (NCBI taxonomy): domain Eukaryota; kingdom Viridiplantae; phylum Streptophyta; class Magnoliopsida; order Caryophyllales; family Plumbaginaceae; genus Limonium; species Limonium bicolor. The sequence goes on from CM041782.1 coordinate 132,354,505, forward strand.
GCACCAAAAGACACCAACAGGCCAACAGTCAATCCAGAGAAAGTCTCCCAAAACATTTTACCACAACAGTTACAAAATTCATTGCACCATAATACACGGGGGAAAATAATTCCCAAATTTTCCAACAACGCTAAAAACCACGTTGAATCCAATCCATTGACAGTTTACAAATCATAGAGATAGAAAGTGATGAGCACAACTGAAATACCCCTAACCATTAAATAATTAAATAAGGGGAATTAAAGGTTATTTTGAGGGATTATCAAACCCTAAGAAAGCACAAAAACACTTAAGCGCTAAAAACGCAACTAAACTCCTTAAGGTCCAAAAACGTGCGCTAAGCCGGACCTTGGGTTAACCAAGTTATTTAAGCTATAAAACTCATATAAAGTCAACTAATGATCATTATATGACCCTTAGAACATAAGTCCCAGGATAGAATTCCCAAATTTTGCAAAGTGCTCGAAGGAACCCTTGTGGGCCCTACAAACCCGAGAAAAGGCCCAGGAATACCTCGGGGAGTGCCGAGGTGGCACGAAACCCTATATAATTCATTATTAGAGTTCCTACCACCACTATTCAACATTCTAAGAAGAATGCTCAAGCTAGTTTTGCTAAATTACACAAAGTTCCCGGGAGAAGTGCTTAGAGCACCATTTTAGCCCGAAAATGACCCGAAAGCCTCGGAAATGAGTTACGAGTCAAAGTAACCCAATATAATTCAATGTAACACCTTATAATGTCTATATTAACATTAAATAAGATCAATGGACACTTATAACTGGTTAGAACAAATTAATTTTCAGATTGGACAAAAATGCCCCTGGAGCACAAAACGGTGCTCCGAAAACGCGTTTTACACTCTTACCTTGTAGTTCTCATGGGCCACGAATTTATGTCATTAAATGGTCATGTGTTGACCACCTAAATCAAGTCAAGTCAACATGAGAAGCCCTGATCTATAGCTGCCGATTTTGGGCATTAGAAATACCTTATTTTTAGGGAAAATTCACGAGATACCCCTGTTTTCTTTCGTAATTCACAATATACCCCTGTGATTTTAGTAATTCAACTTTAAACATGCTTAAATGTTGTCCAAAATTGATGAAACTTTACATGTACAATGCTAAAGTGTTATATTTTGGTCCAATATCAAATTTGAAGTTTTTTAAGCTCACATGTGACCTGTGGGACCCAATGAACAGTCACATATTCATTAGGTCCCACAGGTCACATGTGAGCTTAAAAAGCTTCAAATTTGATATTGGACCAAATATAACACTTTAGCATCGTCCATGAAAAGTTTCATCAATTTTGGACAACATTTAAGCATGTTTAAAGTTGAATTACGAAAATCACAGGGGTATATTGTGAATTACGAAAGAAAACAGGGGTATATCGTGAATTTTCCCTTATTTTTATAAATCTTACCTAACTTAACCACTTAATTAACATTATTAGCCACTACCATCCTTTGTCCCTGATTTCTGCCGACCTCAACCCACCAGGAGACAGTATTGCTCCAATAATTTCCCACTTAAGCTCCATTATACACAAATGCTCCACTAAGAATATAATAAAACCACTTTTTCTTACCTAATTCTTCCACTCCTGCTCCCATATCTAGCCATTGCCGATTTGAGTCTGTTTTGGCTACCTCTTCCACGTTAATAGACTTCTTCCCAAGGTAAGAACTCCATGGTAAGGTGTTCTTGAAGTTATGATAGTTAAATCCCATCTTTTACCTATTTTCTTAGTAAATTTCGATTATTACTCACCAAGGAGCTACCTTTGTCTTTATCCAATGATAAAGCATGAAATCATACACCAATTTAAGCTAGGATGTCGTGGGTTATCAGGAGATTTACCAAAGAAAGCTTCTTGAATGCTTAAGGTAAGAAAAATGCCTAAAACTCCATCTTTTACCCTAACTATGTTCACGGCCGAAATCCATTGATTTCTCTCCATAAAATTCTTTATTTTTCTCCAAGGTTTGCAAGGAGTTCATCAACCCTAAGGGTGGCCGTGGGTGTAGTCATCTTTAACCTAAGGTAAATCTTAGTTTCTAAGGTTTTTAGGAGCTAACATCAAGTTCTACCTTAAGAACAATGCAAGGGCTAACTTGTAGTCTCTTATCCTAGGCAAGGTCGAGATTTTAGTACTTCACAACTCAATTTGGGGTGATCAAGGTAATATATAATCCTTAGTATATGTTTTGTGCTTTAAACTTAAGTAATTCCTTAAAGCTTGGTTAGGATTTTAAGACCTTGAATCTTGTGGGATCTTACACTTCTTGTTAGTGCCAAATTGGTGGGAGTATCAACCAAGTTTAGGAAGCCAAGATCCAAGAGGAATCAAGAAGGTAAATTACTAATCATTGTGTAGTTACCTAGAACTAATGTTTAAGTTAAGTTTCAACACTTCTAATAACTATCTACCTAGGTTAATAACTAAGGCCGAGAGTATTTAGGTTCCAAATGATTAGTTTGGCTAATCAAAGTTAATAACATAACTTAAAAGTTGATTTTAAGTACTTTGAAGTAAATTAATTAGAGGTTTATTAAATGGCCGAGAACAAGAGAGTTAAATTGATATATTATAAGCCTAATATGTGTATTAAAAATGTTAGATACATTTAGGTAGCTTAATAAAATATTTAAGTACATAAAATAATAAGTTTATAAGGTTTAAGGGTGGAAAATATAATTTACAAAACTATTTGATAAATAAATAAAATTGTCGAGGGGTATAAATAATATTAGGAGAATTTTGGTATATTATAAGTGTATAAATAATTTTAGAATTTATCTAGGTGATTTGGATAATTTTATAAGTATTTTGGGGTATTAAAAACCTTTAAAAGTTAAGATTATAATAGTAAAAGGTTAGGAATTAAAATCTGGTGTCAAAAGGGTAATTTGGTAATTTTGGAGCCCTTGAAATATTGATACAAAAATACTTACGAATTTAAATAAAGAGTTCTGGTGAAATTTGGGTTAAAATAGGAAATATGGTGGTTTAAAAGTTGTTTAGGGGTATAATTGGTATTTTCCAAAAGTTTGGGGTAAAAAGTGTAAATAAGTAAAATATGAGGTTGTGTTAGAAAAGTTTGGTCAAAGTCGAAAAAATAGGGTCAAAGTTAGGTGGGATTAATAGGTTGACCAAAAGTTGGGAGAGAATAGGATTTAAAAAAAAGATATAAAAGGATTAGGAGTTAAATGCATATTTAATTACCCGGAGGGGTAAGACGGTAATTATACAAAGTAGGGTAGAAAAAAAAAGAAGAAAGTAAGTGTTAATTTTGGGATAAATTGTCCTGAAAATTATTTGGGATTTTACTAAGGAATTATGGAGTGAAAAGTAAAAGAATGCAATGTATGTATATACGATATTAATTGTACCTTATAAATAATCACATAAAATAATGAGATTAAATTGGAAATTTAGGAAGTATAATATATGCCTAGAAACCTTATGTTATAAGGAACCCTATAAGGTATAAACATATGGTGTAACATTAAGACAAGTCTTTAGTAAAAGATTTGTGAATAAATAACAAAGGGGGAATTATTATATAAATGATTTTATAATTCGGGAGAGGAGTTATGGAAAAAATAATTATAATATAAGGTTGGAAACCTTGAAAAACTAAAAGAAATAATATAATGTGTTTATAACGTTACACGTAACAATATATACAACTGAGATTATAATCTTAGAAAATAATTGAAATACCCCTAACCTTTAAAACATAATTAAATGATCTATTAATGATCTAAGATGGTTAATAAACATCTAAATATTATTGGGGAACAATCTAAAAGATCTTAACAAGGCAAAACATGCCTTAAGATCGGTAAAGCCAAAAATGTGCTTTAAAGCACCATGAAGATTGTATGACCTCAAATAGGATCCAAAGTGGATTCCTAAGTATTATAATGAAGTAAGGAACACAACAAAACTATTCTCAAAGAAAACTAAGCTCAGAAGCACCTTGCAACACAAAATGTGCACTAAAACACCTTAAAGCACATTTTTGTGTAATTGCCTTCTAAATTGATTTGTAATGGGCTTAAAGGTTATAATTACCTTTAAATATGATAATATATCACATTATATAATATTAGGAATTTAATTCCACAAATTTACAAATTTTTACAAATTTAATATTAAAATATAAATAAAACCCTAAAAGGGGCCCGCTTGAGTCAACATTGACTAAGAATGGTTAAGAGGTCAAAGTTGACCCCTTGGACCACATGGAATCGGCAGCCACAAGCAAGAGGGGTTTGAATTAGCCACTTGCACATACAAGGGACAAGTCTCCAACACAAGCCCTTAAATTAAGGAGACTACTTTACCTTTCTATTATATGGATTAAACTATACACTCTTGCTCCATTATTGTGTCAATTGGCCTCCAAAACCATGTGAGCCACACCTTATCCCCTCCATTAACTGATGCCTTATCCCCTTGGATGAGTCATTAGCCATTACTAAACATAAATTAATCAAAAGTTGCATTTTCAATTATTAAGGCTCATCTCCAATCATTCTCTTGCCCTAGCTCCATTCCAGCTGAGCTCACTCACCTTCCAAACTCTCTCAACCGATGTTCTTGAGTTAGGAAGACAACTCCATCTCTTAAGCTCCAAAGGTAATGGTTTAAGGCTTATTTTGGCTCTTTTTCTTCATCTCTTCATTACCTTCACTTGGATCTCGTGGCTCATCACTTCCTATGGCTTATTCTCAGTATTTTAGACCTTGGACAACAACCAAACTCGGCTGAAACAAGTTAAGGGACCAAGGTTTTCCAAACTTGCATTTTAAGGTAAAAACATACCTTAAGCTTCTCTACTCTTCATCCGATTTTCTTCCTTTGATTTTTATGAGTTTATACACTCATAATCTTCATATTTACATGTTAAATCAGTTGGTTAGCCATTTGAAGAAAGGGAGGCCGAGATCTAAAGGAAATACCCTTCTTTAAGGCATTTTTCCAAGGTAAAACCTAATACCAAGGCAGCTTGTTATTGTCTAGCTATTTCCTATGTCTATATGGTGAATTTAACACCTTGTGGTGTGTTTAATTCAGGCCGAATCCCTCTTGAAGTTTCCTTGCATTTTTAAGGTGATTTTTGCCTTAAATCTTACATTAATTGCTTCTTATGGTTAAGCTCAAGCTTGGAGTATAACCATATCTTATTTTGGTGTATTAAACATGTCTAAATGATGTGGTGAATTTTCCTTCAAGTGGCCGAGTTCATACAAGGAGAAAACAAGGTATAAACACCTTAAAACTTATGATTTTATGATTTCCTAACCTATATATTAATTATGCCGAGAGGGAACTTAATAATATGGGTTATATTAACCTAGAAATGGAAAAAATGACTAAGATAAATTAAGCTAGTCATTTAAGAGATTTAATTAACATAATGGTCAAATTATGACATTATGTGGAAAAATAATTAATCTATGGTGAGGCCGTGAGTTTATACTATATTTTGAGACATTTAAAGTGTAATTTATTTTGCAAGTTCAAGGTTGTAATAAGGCCATGTCATTAGGCCATTTTAATTTAAGTTTAAAGCTTATTTAGTTTGATTTATGCTTATATAATTAAAATTGGGGTCAAACGGTAATTACTAACAAAATATTAGGCCGTGGGCTTAATTTAGAGGAATTTAGGGTTTTTAAATGAATTTAATAAAAATTATAACATTTTATAAAGTTTTGTGTCAAAATTGTAAAAATAGAAAACTATGGGGTATTATTGGTGGTTACCGAAAGTTTGGTTCCAATTTGGTATTAGAAGTCAAAGTTGACTATATAGGAGACTTTGACCAAGTTTGGAGAAATTAAGAAATTGAAATACTACCTTATATTAAGATTGTTATTAAATTGTAAAAGATTTATAAGAGATGGGGTTAAATTGTGATTTCCGAAAACTTGGGGTACTAAATGGAATTTAGAACAGTCCTTAAGTTGTTAGGAATTTTTAGAAGTTTATTTGGTTAAATTTGGAGTTTATATGAATTATCTAAGTATAGTATATGATACTTTATAACATTGTTACAAATGGGTAACAAGTGGGTAAAAACCGAGATTTATAGAAAGTATAAGGTTAGGAATAATATTTATAACCTTTTGGTATAGTTTGGTAATTTTTGGAATTATATATAAGGTTTTATTAAGATATATGTATAATATATAGTTTTAAGGGAATTAGAAAACTATGTATTATAAATTGGGAAGATTTGGAATATATACAAGTTTGGTGGTGGGAATTTAATTAAAACAGTCCTAGGGTCTGTTCGAAAATTATAGCCTTTAAAAATTATAGGTTATAATTATATTAAGGTTTAAGGATTATAATATAAGGTATATGTTATAAGTGTAACAATGAAATATAATTGAGGTTGATTTGTGATTTATAGAAGTTTAGTGGTTTATATTGAAAGTCGAAAATATAAGGGGCTGTTTGGTATTTTAAAATAATTTACAACAATAGGTTATAATTGTTTTAATGACATAAATGTCATAAGATATGTTATATAACTAAAATGTTAACATTATATTAATTATGTGGTGGGTTTTGTAAATATTTAAGAACATGGGTGCTGTTCGGAAATATTAACATTTTTAAATGAAATTTATAATATGGTTTTAATGTTATAAGAGTTATAACATTTATAATATAAGAGGTATTCATTAAAAAGAATGAATATGTATTATAAGACTTACCATATAATAAATAAGTTCCATAATACATGTATATAAATAAACAAATGTTATGGTGTAGAAAATGTAATATGGTTCAATAACTATAAATTATCATAATTAAAATGATAATAGTTAAAGAGAAAAGAATTATAAACGTTAGATATGGGAATTCTAATGTTAAGAGTATACATGGGATAATAAGGATTTATATAATTCAAAGTATTGTTTACTTATGAATTATACCACATTGAACAAAAAAAAAGAGAGACAAACCTTAGAAAAATAAATACTAAGGTGAGATGTATAGTGCATGACAAAGAATCATACATGCAATAAAGAAACAAACTATACGATATACAAATATACATTAAGTTACATGCGATAACAAAGTTCAACAATAAGTATATTAATATACGAGACAAGACTACGCATGTAATATAACACTTTTCCAATCTCGAGTTAAGCCGAAAACCCGACAAACATTGACAGTCAATAACGGGGGATTAACCGGGAGTTATTAGTGACGGTACGGGGTACCGTAGAATTGTGTTGTTATACAGGATGCTAATCAGTAGCGTTATGTATTGTTTAGACTGTTAGAGACGACACACGGAGCATAGGATCTTGCTGATTCATACTCCACCGTAATACAATCAGGGTGAACGGTATGTTGTTATGTGTCTCTGATTGTCTCTGAGGGCTTCCTCAGTTCAGACTTCTGTGTGATCTGTGATAAGATTGTTTGTCTGAATGTGTTAATTAATATGCATGAATTGTATATTATAACTGCTAATTATTTACTGTTGTTGAGTTAACAGTATTGGTTCGTATATATGAACCTATATATAAAACGAACTAGCGGCTATGGTGCTATCTTATATGAAATATAAGGATCGTCAGAAAAACGTTGTAGCACTAGGATAATAAGATATACATATTATCCGAGACTTTTATACGGAGCATTGACCTTTTTAAACGCCGCTCTTGTATCTAACACTGGATCCCGAGTTTACAGACTCCGGATTGGACTAATGATCTTAGTTTGCTGTGTTAGAAAAAAAAAAGGTGAAGCGATGCGATGGTATAATTAATTAATGAAAGATAATAAAGCCAAGAGGATGTGGCTCTTGGTGCGCGCTGTGATCACAAAAACGATACCAGGATGTCCGCGTACGGGTCCGTAAGTATCAAGAAAATTTCCCGTGAGCTAGAATGGCTCGTTGGCCGGAGACTCTACCGTTGGAGTGGCTACTGCCGTGGGTGACCCGCCATAATATATGGGTAATTTAGAGACACGTCGTTTTTAACGAGACAATGTCACTAGGCATAACTGAACACATTTGTACAGTGGCGAACAATATTGGTTTCTACACCATGGACGAGAATTAATACTTGTTTGTTGTTCTCGTTGTTTCGCTTTGTTGTTCATTGTTTATACTTGTGGTATATTATGTGTGTTGATGGTTGTGTTATTGTATGGATATTACTGTTAATTGTTTTACAGTTTAAATATTAAAACGATATTGCATGTAACGAACCTCATGCTCTCGACCAATTAATTGAGGGGTTTGAGGAGGCATGACGGGGCATGTGATAACATACTCAGCAGGGGCTGATTCCATACCACAAACTATTTTTATTTCAGGAGATTAGCTGGTGGGTCGACGCGGGGCGCGACGGTTGTGATATTACTGTTGGTTAAGACTTGGTACAGTTTGATACTAATGTTACTTGGACTCGGGTTGTGTGACCGAGGTGTATTTTGATTAGATGCTCACGAGTACGGTCTGTAATAATCGGTTGTTGTTGGATTTGTTCTAAATTATTTAAGTACTACTATCTATCTCTTGTGGTCACTGCGGGAATACGTTTCGCATGTTGGTTATCAGGTAATTCGTTATCACCCGTATGGGCGAGTGATAACAGTGACACCATTAGAGCGACAATCTGTTATTTACCGCTGTGATATATCTATTTTGTGCGACATTTATAGGATAATTAGGAGCCGAACTAGTAGGGGTGTTACAATAATACGTAAGAACTGTTACGATGTTAGATAATGTATCTTGCATGAAATGATAAGTATATCATTGTGATAAGTTGGAATTATAATTCACTCCGAATTGCATAAACATATGGAATGAGTGAAAACAATTATTAGTATATGACTAATGAGATGGGGATATACTGTAAGGTGGAAATTTATTAATCACATGCAGCTATTACATAAAATAACGAACTGTTATACGACCTCGAACCACTGTTTAGAAATCAAGAAAGAATTAAGGAGCATACGGGGTAGAACATCGGGGGAATTAGTTCTGCGTTACTATACTGTAATAATTGGTGTTAGTCGTATTAACGTTACCCGGTATATGCATGTACGTAAAACAGCAGTACGGGGGATAGCGGTAGAGCGTGAAACGTCACACTAGCGACTACTACGGTGAACGGTATGTTACTGTGTGATCTGATTGTGCCTGAGGATGTCTCGGGTTTGGTTGTGTGTTTTATGTGGTAAGAAGATATGTATTCTTTATCTGTTGAATGATGTACTCCTGAAGGAATGAACTCGAATACATGATACACTGGATGACTTCTAGGTATACTCTAACGACCTAAAGGGGTCCATGACAAATTCGAGCTATTGTCACTGTTGGCCTGAGAAATTAATCTTAGGCACTGAGGTTAAATAATTGAACTAAGTCAAAGAAAGATTGTTAAACAAGAAATGTTGGTACTGGTGAGGAATCCAAGAGGTTCTTGGTTGCGCATTGTGATCACGGGGGATGACTGACGATTGTTCCACCCCAAGGTTATCCAGGTGACAAAGGTTACTTGGTCGGAGGCACCGCCGCTGGTGTAAGGGCAAGTGGGCCTAGAAATGATTAAAATAAGGAAGGGCATGTGGGCCCAGAAAGGTTGTAAAAGTGTGGTAAAATAAGGAAAGGAATGATGAAGTAAATAATGGATGGCCAAATAAGTGATTAAGGTTTCTACAAACTAAAGTTAAGTATTGTTGTTATATGCTCTTGTGGTTATGTATTGTTGTTGGGAATATTGTTGCGTTTACTGATTTTGTATTCTGTTATTGTGTTATTAACCGGATAGCATGAAAATGGACTTATCTGTTAACAATTGGGCTAAATAATCTAAGATGTTTTAAGGTCCAAGAGGACTATATAGTAGCATACTCAGCAAGTTGTGCTGAGCCTTTATGGCCTTAACATTACAGGTGTGTAGCTGCTGAGGAGGACACGAGAGCGCGGGCGCCGGGTGTTATTGCTTTATATTTTAAAGATGTTGGTTTGTAATTTAATAAAAGGGTAGATGCTCACTGATGCTGTTGCAAGTGGTTTGTAACATGTCTCTGTCGTCACTACGGGTTGTTGTTGAGGTAGCCACTTCATTACTCGCATGGGTGGGTAATGGCGGGTGACACCCTGTGCACTTTAGATGTTGGTTTTAATTCCGTTGCGTATCGTTTGGCTATTACTGTTACGCGCGCTAGTTGGTTCGGTTTTTAAAGAAGGGGTGTTACAACAACATTTACCTGAGTACGCTCACCGCAGCAAATCACTCAGCTATCAATGGTAGCACCCGTCAGAGAACTCGGGGTCTAGAATCATAAGCAGAGATACAATCAGAAGCTACTCAAATACCAACGAAATAATTAGTTGACCTTACCAATTGATTTCCCTTACCCTTCTACCTAATCCGGCACCAGAGAAGCAGTCTAACAGCGATGGAAAAATAAGAACGTGAATTGAGAAGGTTTGGGAGCTTGAGGAGAGAGGGGAGCGTGGAGGCGATATGTTGAGGATGAAGACGATCGTGAAGTCGAACAGGTTATTAAATAGAAAATTTTGAATAATGAAAAGATTATAATAATCAATTATTAAGTATATTTAGTTTAAAGAAGAGAGAGAATTAATAATCAGCATTGCAATTTAACTTGGGAAAAGAATTTACAAATAAAACAGGAATTTGAAAGTAGTAACGTTGTAATCTATAGAAGGGTCTAGATTCAACGTGTTAGAAAAGTTAGGAATGTTATTTAATTAATAATCAAAATAAGAGAAAAACTAGTTGATCGTTAGGAAAGGATGAGGATGATTAATTATCTATGAGAGAGATGATTTCAAATTAAATAAATAATTGCTTAATAAATGGATAAGGATGAGTGGAGATCGTGAAAAAGGGGGTGTTATATTTATTGCTGAATATAATTTAGGAAAGAGGAAGATTTTCTGGGAAGAAGCAAAATCCAACTTGTGCTCTTAGAAGTAACAATAATAATAATACTATTTATCTATTATAGGTAGAAAAATCTAGTTTGAACTCTCAAGACTTGAAGAACGTAATAACGTCATTAGAGTTAGGAATAAATAATTAAATACATATACTCATATAATGTTGGTGGGAATAAAGGAATTGAAGTCGCTGTAATTATTTTAGGAAATAAAATGATTATGTAGCTTCTCTGGGCCTCTATTAACATCATTCCCGCCTAGCTATATCATAATATCATACTCACTCCGACTATATATTAATTTTAGTCCTATGTCAAAATTTACGGGTATTTCAGTTTCAAAGCTTTAAGATTAGGTAACTTGGAGAACTTTTACCATGACCAACTTGGCCAACTTCTCTCAAGAATGGGCATTGAGAAGAATATAAAAGGAAAAATAGATTTATGTATTAGTTTCACATTTGCATAAGAGATGAGGAGATAAATTTATGCATTTAACCTTTGCATTGAAGAACACTCAACTCTCATTGTTAGTTACCAATGGAGTCTCTTAAGTTCCTTAAAGATTTTCGTAAATAAGCACCCTTTAGCAATCCCTAAGAGAGAATACTGAAAGAACCCCCCAAACAATTAAAATCCATCCATTACAAAATTAGATGGGAACTCAAAATTAAAAGAATTGAAGATGAAAGAAATGTCATCTAGGTTGCCTCCCAGGAAGCTGCCCCTCTTTAAGGTTTTTGGCTATACCATACCACCTTAAAGTCATCCAGGATCGAATATGAATGTTGAAGTGGGGTTCGATGGGTGGGTTGGGCAGGCATCATTTTTCCTTGAATAATGGCCCAAATTTTTTGGTTAATGATCCTTGGTACGAGGATCATCTTGTGGTGAAGACTCCTCTTCAAATTTAAGGATGTAAGCATCCTTATCTTCATTGAGTGATGCATGGAGAACTCCGGGGTGGACTTTGTCTTCTAACTGTGGTCGAGACTCTCCGGCCACCGCACCGAAAGCAAAACTTTAGGGGCCAGATTAAAAAAGTTACTAGTGTAACTCTTGCACCAGACTCCTCGGCCATCATCCTTAGCTTAAATGACGACAGGTTGAGAGACATGCTGACTTCCACACATAGCTGCTTCACCCAGTCTCGAATTTAATTGATGACTCGAAGAATTTGAGAACTCACCACGGCTTGTAGTGAACCAAATTGTCCTCCAAAACCACGACCTTTTGCTCTTGATTCGCGACAGTTAACTTATAATGGCTCCCTTGGTTGCGAAATGTGTCTAGTTGGGACTCCAAATAAAATCCCCGTCTTTCCTCATTCTGATGCCTCCAACTTGTTTCCAAACTTTTTTGAGCTCCCCAGCTAGCCAGTTATTCTTGGCCCAAAGATCCTCCACCTCCCTCTCCGCCTTGGCCTTGGCTTCCTTGGCCCCCTCGTTTTCCCAAGCCACCCTTTATGCCTCTTGGGCCCGAGCAAGGTCCACGGTTAAAGCCTCACCCAGGCCCTTAGCTCTCACTTCTTGAGCGTCCTTCTTTGCCTTTTTGGCCTGGGTCATGACCTTTGCCCACTGGCCCCTCGCCTCTTGAAGCATAACCCTCTTTTCCTCAACCGCCCTGGCAAGCCGATCACTGACGAACTCTAGCTTCCACCACATCGCACAACTTCTCACAAAGATGCACTACATTTCTCGCCCCCGGGTCAGCTTCGCCTCGTATGACAGCACCTGCAAGAAGACCAACAGTTAGTACCGGCTACTCAGGTAAAACATAATTTATAAAGTGCGTAAATTAACACATTTTTCCTAAGCCTGGGAGTGCTCTTAATTTTCAAGAGCGTACCCCATCATCATGGCCCCCAAAAAGGCCCGGTCCGCCACTGTGTGAGACCTGAAGACCGACTTCTTCCTAAATTCCGGCTGGATTTGAAAGGAGCAACTAGTCCTACTGGGTAAATTGTTTTCTCCGTGATCCACCTCCAAAGCATAGTTCGGGTTTTGTCAGTCTCATCGGCTCATCACCAGTTTGGGCAGACCCGACAAAATCCTAGCCAAGGTCATCATTGTTGTCGCCCCAGGCTCTTGAACCAGACTACCTGGCCGACCCGATCCGTAACTTCCACCACCTCCCACACAGAAGCATAGGGCGTATCCATCAACCTGGCCGCCCGCAACACGCCATCCCCAACTTTATCTCCCAAATCAGCCTCCAACAATGCGCCCATGCACACCTCTTCTTCATTGACCTTGAGAATCTATTTCCTTTTTCTCTTTGAAATGATCAATTGAGCCCGCACTGGCTCACTCTCCCGGATTGTTATGCCGCCTCTCCACCAACCTGATGCCGCTTTACCGGCGCCTCGACTCTTTCTCAACCTATTTTTCTTCCCTATTTTCTCCCTTATTTTCTTCATTTTTCTCTTCCTTCCCCCCTCCCTCCTCTTCTCTCTCATAAGAGCCAAAGTCTAGGTTTTTATCTTCCTCTTTCTGCCCCTCCCCCACCGGCATGGAAGCAAGGATGTCCTCGCTCCCAAAGTTGAAGTACTTGTCAATAATTACTTGGAATCTCCTTGGCCTCGACGCCTTCCTCCTCTTTTGCCAGGTTTCAACCCTCATGCTGGAAACAACATCCTTAAACACATCAACTGCAGGAGGTGCCCTCGCCTCCCCCCCGGTTCACGGCTTCCTTTCCAAGCCGGGGTATTTCTCCCTCGTACGCCAAAGGGAAATTCGGTCCTGCATAAGAAGAAATGGTTTAGAGATAGAGAGAGAGCGAAAGAGAGAGAGAGAGAGAGAGAGAGAGAGAAAAGATATAAAGAAATTCTATCAAACAGTTAACTAAGCAAGAGAATCGGCTTACCAGCTAGGGCCTTCACCCGAGCGTGACTAGCCGCCTTAAGGTACTTGAAGAAGTTGACTCCCCGCGGATTGTGCTTAGTCGCAAACTTCTCTAGTAACTTGAAGAAGTCGACTGGCATCCCCTTCTTCATATACCTGGTCACCTTTGTGTAGTGATATGGGTTGGGATTCTCCAGGGCCCCCAGCACGCGCCCTACAGGCGGCTTCACGACAAACCAGTTACGCCTCTACTTATCAGCCTTATCACTGAGGGAGACTAGCAGCCAATGCTTATTCGAACACAGAGAGAAACACCTTGAGATGGCCAAGTATTGCAACATGAAGACAAAGAGGAACTATGAACCACTCGGCCTGTTGTCATACATCCATGACCGGTCAATGAACAACGTCATTGCCCAGATAGTGTGAGGGTGCACTTCCACCTGACTCACTTCCACCCAGCTCATAAATTGAGAATGAACGGGTGGACTAGGAAGGCTTCCCTTACCTGCTTCTCGAACATGATGAACCCTTCAAAGAAGGAGTGGTAGAAGCAAGTGTCAACGGCAGGGAGCAGAAATTCAGTTCCCGCCAGTGCCTTCACCCCTACCAGTAATACCTCAAGCTTGGTGGTGTCCAACTTCTAACCAAGAGTGGTCTTGGGATATCCCTCCCCTTCCCTAGCAACCACTGCCCGGTGATCCTTCACCACCATAGCCTGAGCACCAAGCTTGGGATCCTCAGAAGGCAAGACAGTGCGGATCACGCCCGTTCCCCTAGGAGCAACATCAACAATCGAAGGAGCCATTGTCAAGAAGTCGGAGTTGAGCCGAAATAAAAGGACAAAACAAGTAGAGAGAAAAGAGTGCGAGAAATCAGAGAAGGTTTGGCGGTAATTCAGTAAGTATGAAAGCATAGAAAATTTCTCTCTCTCCACTTGCCGAAATTTATAGACGCGTAAGTTTAGCAATCACCCGCCTCGTCCACACAATGAGCATCTCCACTCCTCTAACGCCCCAACCGTCACATGTCGTGTTAAAGTTATGCGTCAGACATTGACACATGCAACACTTAAGTACCATCGGTAACCCGCGCTAATCATTAACTCGCCATCGCCTCCCAACGACTCTATTGCCCTGACATTTCACTTCCCCGAAGCGGAGCTTGATTGCGGCACATGGCACCATTTAATCACCCATGCACAATTCAAACGTTCCAAAAGTTCAATTTCCTGCTTATACTCGCTCGAAGTCAAACTTGGGGGACTAGTGGGGATACCCGGGTAAAATCTCTCAACTCTATTTTCACTTAAATTTCCTAAGTGTAAAACAAGAAAAACAAGACACCTTAAGTCCCATTTCTCTCGAAAACTCAAAATGCGAGATTTGGGGGACTAGTGTTGGTGCGATATAATAACCTCACCTCAACCATGTCATCAAAAGGAACTAATCATACTTTTGTACTTCTAGACATGTACCCTAATGAGGAACCAACAACCGGGGAACAAGACGGTCGGCCACTAAGCATCGAGCCCAAGAAGCCAAGTTTCCCCGACGAAAACCCCAGTCCCAGAGTAAAGGTTAAACCCAAGACTAGCCTGCTAGAGTAAGTTGAATTTTTCCGGCTGGAACCTTAGCTAGTCACCCTGGCTAGCTTCCTTCCTATTGCAACAACCCCGGCTCTGCCACATAGAGCATTCATGATCTAGCACACGTGGTGCTGACATCCCATGCCATCAGTCTCGTTGGACAACCTGTCATGACCACTTGTACATCCCTCTGACATATCATTAAATACCCCAAGATTGATGTGTTCTTTTCATAATTAACGGGCAACCAAGTAAGGGAAGAAATCTTCATTTCTGACAGGTCAATCTCAGGTGACGTCAGCCCTACTCCACATGGAGGTAGCCCGCGTCACCAACCCGACCAACAAATGAGCAGCGAGCCAGCTCATCCGTCTCTTTCTCAATAAATAGCAAACAATACCTCATTAACTTTCGCACACATACATGAATATTCTCTCTTCTCACTTGTATTTTCTCAATCTTACTAAATACCTCTGTCAACCTCTGAGGACTAGATCATTCAAGATCAAACCACATAAAACTGTGTGTCAACTTGTTCATTCATAATCACCAACTCATAACAATAACCCACAACACCTGAAGGAGTTAATCTAAACATGTATCACATATTATGCTCTAGCATGGTGCTACCATGTACAATTTTTGCTATAGGCCGTTGGCATCTAAGGTAAGGTCTTGACTCGGATAGAGCTTAAAAAGGACACAAATAGGGTCTATAGCGTAAAAATTGTATCAATATTTGAATCCGACACCTGCTAATTTGAGTTAGACCTCTAGCTCTGGTCAAACTTGTTCAGGTGAATAAATCTAGGTCAACCCGTAAAATATCCTTATGATCCAACCTTAAATAATAAGGAAAAACAATAGAAGATTGAATGATAAAGACTTTCGTTGAAATACAAATCAAGAAGAAAAGTAACCTTAAAACATGGAAACAAAATCTCCATATCGTGTTGGATTTTTTTAAAGACACAACACCCTATCATGTTTATGCACCTTATTATTATTATTTTCAAAAATTAGGTTCGTTTTTATGTTAGTCAGTGTCGTTTATAAAGTTGAAAGTACTATAAACTGTTCAAAATATAAGTAGTTTAGATATAATTCTAGACCGATTCTAACTAAAGCGACTTAAATTTTGAGTAGGGCAGAGTTAACTATTTGGAAAAATTCACAAGATACCACTGTTTAAGTTTCTAATTCATAAAATACCACTGTTTTATTCAGCTTTAAACATGTTTAAATGTTGTCCAAAATTGATGAAACTTTACATGGACGATGCTAAAGTCTGATATTTTGGTCCAATATCAAATTTGAAGTTTTTTAAGCTCATATATGACATGTGGGATCCAATGAACATGTCAATTACGAAAAAAACAGTAGTATTTTGTGAATTAGAAATTTAAATAGTAGTATCTTGTGAATTTTCCCTAATTATTTTTACCTCGTTCAAGATATAACTAATTATTTGCCAAGGTCGTGCACAATTGTTCAATCAATTACCTTAATACAACTAATCATTTTGAAAAATCTGTTAGATGGGCTTTCATATAAATAATTAGTTGTTCATTTAAATGTTTATGGACCTTGGTTGGTTAGAGCTGATATTTAATTTGAAAAATATTAGTTAAATGACTTAAATAATATTCATAATTAGTCGTCAACTTGTGAAACAATCAACTAATATTAGGGAATCTGCACAAGCATATCAATTATTGGAGCATAATTCAAAACTGGCTCTACAAACCACCTCATAATTTTGATATAAAACCATAATAAAGTTGTTTTCGGTCGTGACAAATGACAATATTAATAATTTACAAAAACTATATAAATAGCTGTCAGAATAAAATGGTATAGACAACATTGAAATTGATTGACAATATTAGATTTGTATTTAAATATAGTGTTAGAATAAACTAGACGAGAAATAATATAAGATAGACCAGAATCGGTTGTGCTGTTGGCTCTGGGCAGCGGCAGTGGAGTGCCCAAACCCAGTGACAGATCCGATGCGTTTTTTCTAGCATCCATGTAAAACTCTGTTCCTCGTGAACCACAAGCCAATAGACAAAGCCAGTCCAATCACCCTCCTCTGTTCTCTATCTGTTTCATCCTTTGTCTCCTTCTTCATCCAGCGATGCCACCTTCAATCCAAGGGCAGCTCGACTCTCTAACTTTCCCCCTCCAGTCGAGACCCCCATCTCAAAACCCTAAACTGTTCTTCATCTTTGCGAAATCCTGAGAGAGGTACAGAGTGCTTCCTAAAACGTAAAAGAACAAGAAAGAGAAAGAGAGACGGAGGAGGCGGAAGAGGCTGTACGGCAGATGCAAGTACCTGTAAAATGCAAGTTCAGACATCATCATCAATCTCCTCCTCAGCTGCGCTATCACCCGCCTGCTTCCTTCTTCTCCTCCTCCTGTTCACATTCCCATCTCTTTTCTCCACTACCGCTCTCTCCGGCGACGCTCTCGCTCTCTTACACTTCAAATCAAAAACCGACTTACAAGGCTATCTCCCATTCAACGCCTCCACTTCTCATTGCCATTGGCACGGCGTCTTATGCGCTCCCGGCAGCGACAAAGTCATCCGACTCGTAATCCAGAACATCAATCTCAGCGGCATTATCCCCGCCAATTCCATAACACGCTTAAACGAACTCAGAATCCTCAGTCTTCGAAACGACTCGCTTACCGGACCCATCCCGGACCTCTCCAATCTCGTCAACCTTAAGTTTCTTTTTCTTACCCACAACTCCTTCTCCGGGCTGTTCCCGCCGTCAATTTCCTCCCTCGTCCGTATCAGAACCGTCGATTTCTCACACAACAATCTTACTGGTCCACTACCCGCTTGGCTCACCCGGCTTAACCGGCTCAATTACCTCCGGTTAGACTCGAACCGGTTCACTGGTACGATTCCACCGCTAAATCAGTCAACACTGTTAACATTCAATGTCTCAAGTAATAATCTCACTGGGCCAGTGCCTGTAACCGCCGCACTAGTAAGATTTAGGCCGAGTTCGTTCGCGCATAACCTGGACCTATGTGGCAAAATTGTGCACCGAGAATGCCGCTCGAAATTGGGCTTCTTCGGTCCTAGTTCCTCCCCCGCACCTACTGTGGCTGCGGCTCCGATGCCGGTGGGGGAATTGGGGCAGACTGAGCAATTGCGGCGGAGAAAGGAGGAATTTCGTAGTAGGAAAGGAGTAAGCTTATTATTAGGGTTGTCGATTGGTGCATTGTTTCTAGTTGGAGCAATAGTCTGCTTTGCGTGTACAGTTAGAAGGGTAATGATAAGAAGGAAAAAACCCCACCGCAGCCAACATATTTCGGATGAGCAGATGGTGGATGTGAATAACAGTAGGACGGAGAATTTGTTGGTGGAGGAGAGGGAAGGTAAGGTGAAGACAGTGGTGTTGGAGATGAACAAGACGACGGCGTCATCGGCGGCAGTGGTTTCTTTGGCTGAATTACGGGAGGAGAGCAGCGGTGATGAGAGCTTGGTGTTCTGTTCTGGGGAGGATCAACAACACCTTTACACGGTGGAGCAGCTGATGAGGGGATCGGCGGAGCTGCTGGGTAGGGGGTATATGGGAACCACTTATAAAGCAGTGATGGACAACCGTGTGATCGTATGCGTGAAGAGATTGGACGTTAGCAGGATGGGGGCTGTTGGGAGAGAAGTGTTTAAGCAGCATATGGGAACTGTGAGTGGGCTTAGGCATCACAATTTGGTTCCTCTGAGAGCGTATTTCGAGGGAAAGGGAGAAAGGCTTCTGGTTTATGATTATCAGCCTAATGGCAGCCTCTTCTCCCTACTCCATGGTATATATGTTAATTAGTAATAGAAACTTTTAGACTTTTAGTACTGTGCTATGAATTGCTTGCTACCACATGATGATACTAAAAACATCGACTTTCACTTTCAGGTTCAAAATCTGCAAGAGCAAAGCCACTCCACTGGACATCGTGTTTGAAAATAGCAGAGGACATAGCTCATGGGCTATCCTACATTCATCAAGCTGGGCGGCTTGTCCATGGCAACCTCAAGTCCTCCAACGTTTTACTCGGCTCTGAATTTGAGGCTTGCCTCACCGACTATTGCCTCACTCCCTTAGCTAATGATGATGATCAGTCCAATTCCGGTCCACATTCTGACTCAGTGGGATATAGGGCCCCAGAGACCAGGGAGTCAACGGCAACCACCAGTGCCAAGTCTGATGTGTATTCATATGGGATCTTGCTGGTGGAGCTGTTGAGTGGAAAACCGCCACATCAGCAGCAACCATATCTAGGATCAGCCCCTAAAGAAGTGAAGATGAATTGGGTGAGAAAAGCGAGAGAGTCAAGTACTACTGCTCAGAAGGATAAGGATGATGTGGAAGAGGAGGAGAATAAGTGGTTAGATGTGTTATTAGAGGTTGCTGTAGCTTGCAGCATGAGTTCCCCAGAGCAGAGGCCTACAATGTGGCATGTTTTGAAGATGTTGCAAGATATCAAAGAGGCTATGTTGTTGGAGGATCGATGACATGATATGACTCATTTACACGACTTCTTCTGCTTCTTATTCTTCACAATCTCAAATTCGCAATGAAGTCGACTGCACTCTTGTTGCTTCATTGTGGTTTTGTTTAATTGGGTGATTAATTCTGTGTCAGAAAAGTTTAAGATTTTGTTTATTCTGTGCATTCCTTGTAAATTGATATGTTTTGTTAATTCGAGAGGAACACAAGGCCTGAGCTGAATGACTTTACTTTCACTCTCATGTGGCATCTTAGTCTGCAAATCTTTTCTAACGATAGATCATAGATGAGTCAAATAAATATGAAAGGAGAAACATACTGTATTTCCTGGGAGCTCATGGTTGAGATTTCTCAATTCCAGAATAAGAAACATACCTAAGGAAAGAGAAGAGAAAAATAAGCACATTCATACTGATCTAAACTTGATATTTGACACTTTGGAGAAAGAAGAAAAAGAAGAAGAGTGATTGACTATAGAAGTGAATGCACACCTTAAATCACTTTCTTCCTAATAGTTATAGCTATATTAGCTTAAGAGCTGAGCCATGTGAAGTTATTAAGCACCTATAGGTTAAAATTATTGGAAAATAGTCATAGAACAAGCACTTACATCAGGGACATGAATGCGAAAACAATACATAAATCAAGCAATCTAGATTAAGATGCTCTACATTGGACAACATAGATCCAAAAAAGTTAAGTTTTTTTTCAAAGTCATAATATAATATTATAATATAAGAGTTACATAAGATGAGGTTTTGGTTATCTTCAACACTAATCAGGTGGGAAGACGTAAAGGATGGGAACCCCTAAAAAACCCGAATAGTGGACAATGATAACATTATGATTGAGCTTAACAAGCTTCAAACTTGGACCATTGAACCAACTACACTTCAGAGGACTAACAACGGATAAGGATAAAAACATAGAATCCCAACAAGCTAAGTAGCTAGGAAAAACACAATGTAACTTTTACCTAAGTAGAGTTTGATATTTCAAAAGCAGCAAGGGAAGCGTAGCAAGAGCTTACCACTTAGGAGACATAGTCATCAAGATGTTATGCTAGTCTTGATGACTATGATCCTTGAAATCGTGAAATCCTCCCAGTCCCCAGTCTGGCCTAGGACTGTGGTTGAACTATCAGAAGCCAAAGTCGGACTGGCTGATTCCTTCTGGTGAAAGAGCTCAACGATAAGACTTGGTTTAGTCCTTGCTTGTGATCTCTTTCCTTTCTTTGCCCGAAGGACCGGCTGAAAAGGTGTTCCCATATCCTCTGAGCAGCATCCTTTGGTGGTATAGTTAGAATTTTGTTTCTTGCTACAAGCCAACCTAGGTTGAGTCTCCTCACCAGGTGAGACTAGGTTCTTGTTGATTCTTGCATAAGCCAAAGGCCCACCATCAAAGTGTGAGAAAATTGAGGAATTGAGTTGAGGGAAGTCTGAGGCATCAATGTTTGTAAGATCGGGTGGCTAACTCAAACCAATCAAAGGTGTGAGTCTAAGAATTGGTTTGACTCAATCAGCCTTCGTAAATGAGAAACACTCTTTGATGTAGAGGCACTCTCGAATTAACTAAACTAAGGGTGCGGAAGACTTTTGCGGTAATTATAGCGAAACGATGAAAGAAGAAGGACTCTGTGGAACTCAGCAAGATACACAAATAAGCTATTTCATTTCCTGGTCAAATAAAACAACTTACAAATGCCCACTAAGTAGAAAGGATCTACTTAGCGGTTTTTCACTCACTCACCCAACACACTTTCTAATCAGAACAATGGTAAGCGTAGTGAAACTAGGATCTTCCTAGGTAGAGTCTATCTAGAGGTGCTAACTAACTAGGTACGTATTCTCTCTCTCTTTCTGGCTTACAATGCGATTCTCTTTCTCTCTCTAAGCTCTGAAATAATCCTCAATGAAAGCACACTAAAACTGACTATTACATATCTTATTTATACTCTAAGTACAACAGCAGGTCGAAGGAGTTAGTTCCGAAAATACCGGAACTAACTTAGTGGGCAACTTCCAACGGCTCTGAAGTGGTCTTCTTACTTGGGCCGCGATCTTCGGATGTTGAGGAAGAACTTCATGACCGTTGTGGCACTTAAGGTGTTCCGAGTTGACTCCTGATTTTCCGCAACAGCACGAGAGAGTCTATGAGTCTTCTTTGTTGCGCGGACTCTATTGAGAGGCTCACTCTTTGTGTCTGTCAAGTGATGATTGACTCTGTCGCGGTGAAAGGCTATCTCTGCAACACTCCGATGTCCCAACAGTTTCCCCCTTGTTGCTGATGATAGCAAACCTTCGTGAATCCCGATGGAGTCAATCCTGAAATAAAAACACAAGACTAGGGGAACCGACCCTGTCAAAGTTCCCCCTTAATAGCAGCAGTAGCAACTAATTCAAGGACTCTATTTAGGTTCCCCCTTGATCGGAGAGGGACTCCAGGCAAGCAAACGATAAATAAGCAGTGTAATAGGCAGGATAGTATATAAGGCAGTCAAAACACTAGACCACATGGTCCAGCAGCGCAATCCAAAAAGCAGTTTAAACAAGCAGCAGAATAACCCGTACACCAGACGGGATTCACCGCTTCCCCCTTTTGCTTTCATCAGAGGGGAAGCCCACAGTATCACAAGTCAGTCAAAGTATTCACACAAAAACCATTAAAAAGTGTTTAGAACTTAAAAACAGCCTAAGTTCTAACACTACACACACGTCATTCTAAGGGTTTGGGGTTAAGGTGGATTGGATGTCAAGGAGTTGGTCTTGCAAGGCCGCACTGTCGTCTCTATCCCGGCGAGTCGGTCCATCATCCGCTTCTGGCCCTGAATCAGCTCGGCTGCATGCGCAATGAGGCGCTCCACTTTCTCCAGGAGGGTTGGAGTGAAGCTTGAGGGACTGCCTCTTGAGAAGTGGATGTCCCCGCCGTCGTTGGAGTAGATGGTGGGGGCAGCAGCTTTGATTTGTCGATAGAAGTCAGCCGATTCAGATACCGCAGGTTGATGGTGTCTGCCTCCTCGATGGACTCTGGCGTCGAAGTCGCCAAGGGTACCTGAAAGAATTGAATATGCGAGGCAACCAGAACACGTACCCCAAGGAGTGTTTCGGGGTGTCGACCGACTGGGCTAGGTGATGGAGAATTATGTGTGCCAGATTGATAGAGTGACGATTATGATACAGTACATAATGGTGAGGTCCAAGCAGTTGACCATGAGGTTTCCTTCCTTCCTTGGGACAATATTTTTGATGACCAAATGTGGAGGAGTTGGTGTAAGATGGAGAGATCGCCACGGGGTATGGGGGAGCCAATCTTTTTCTTGGAGGAGAAAAAGCGATAGATTTTGTTTTGTGGGACCCCGGGGATCTCAGGAAGGATTCCTTTTTCATAGAATGACAGGCCAGTGGCAGGGACGCCAAGAATTTCGGACAATTTTGCAAGATCAAAGAAATTGGGTGGAATTAACAACAGACTGTGCAGCACCGTTTCGGATGACAAGGTTTTGGAAGAAGTCGACAGACTCTGTGGGATACCACTCCGTAATCTCACAGAAGAGGTGTTTCCACCCCTGAATTCTAGCATAGTACTAACTCCCCTAGTTGGAAGATAGAGCCCAAGAAAAGTCGAGGAACTTACCCCTGACGATATTACGTTCCGAGGCAGGGTCCCCGAGCATGTACCGTTGAGTGAATGGGTCGACCTTCACACTCCGTCGGTGCGGTTTTGGTGGTTTTTGATCTTTGGCGGAGGTAGCACCAGTAGAGGCATCGTGACTGGCGTGGGCAGTTCTTGGACTGGAGACGATTCACCGGAACCGAGGAGACAGGTTGGGCCTTGACAGAGGAACGGAGGATTCTTTTTGCTGTGGGTCGGGTAAGGTTTGGCCTTTTCTCTTGCGGGTTTTGGGTGGAGGTTGTTGTGGTGGTGTTGCGGATTTAGCGGGTGATGCTGGTGGGGGGTGTAGGGATTTGGTGGGTGATTTGTTGGTATGGGCTTGTGGCTGATCAGTAGGATGGTTTCGGCGGGAGGGTTGTGCTTGTGGTGTTGGGGATGGTGGTAGGGTTTGGATTGGGGTGACTCCTCAATGTCGGTTTCAAGAATTCTGTTCTTGCAGCGGATGGCGGTGTTTGATGGGTGGATGGGTCGCGGGTTTCAGGTGGTGGTGTGGAGGAGTGTGTGGGAGAAAGTAGCGGTGGTTTTAGTGGGAGAGTGAGTGGTGGTGGTGAGTGGGATGGATTAGGGTTTGCCATCGATTGAGGTACGCCTGAAGGCGAATGGGATCGGCGAAAATATCGGCTGGGATGTTGATTCCGTTGAAGTTGATGCCGGCCATTTGGAAATTGAAGGATGCTTTGTAAAGGGAGTGGAAGTGAGAGAGATGGAGTGGACGGGTGATAGATATAAAGGCTGGAAGTTGCAGAGATGGCGTGTGTCAGGCGAGATAAATGCGGCGACGTCAGGGTAGGGCGAGATAAGGGCGACGATTTAGGCGGGTTGGGTTGGATAGATGACGTGGATAGTAGCGCTAGAGTAATAGGCGTGCTAAGTAATAAAACACATTTCACTGATTCAAGTGCAAACAAAGACAGACTCTATGAGACATGAGGGAGTACCTGCTGAAGATTGCGGTAGGGGCAAGGAGATGCGACCGTCTAGGTAGACGGAGTCAATCCGATTGCTGATCGCAGTGCTTCGAATCTTGCTGTAGACAAGGGTTTAGTAAAAATATCTGCAAGTTGATCTTCTGTGGGCACAAAGTCAAGTTGGATAAGCTTTTTCTCGACACAGTCTTTCAAGAAGTGAAAGCGAATTTCGATGTGTTTGGTTCTTGAGTGTTGGACTGGGTTTTCTGATATTTTGATTGTGCTTTTGTTGTCACAAAAGATTGGGATCTGTTCTTGGGTGACATGATAGTCTTGAAGTTGTTGTTTCATCCAAAGGAGTTGGGAGCAACAGGCTGCAGCAGAAACATACTCTGCCTCTGTTGTAGAGAGTGCTACAGAATTCTATTTTTGGAGGATCATGAAACAAGGCAAAGACCCAAGAACTGTGCATTACCTGAAGTACTCTTTCGATCTTGGAGAGAACCAGCCCAATCAGAGTCACTATATCCAGATAAAGTAAAAGTAGGAGATCGTGGATACCATAGATAGAGTGTACTTGTACCTTTAAGATAGCGAAGATACGCTTGACTGCTTTGAGGTGAGACTGTTTTGGTGCTGCTTGGAAGCGAGCACAAAGACAGACTGCGTGAAGAATGTCTGGGCGACTGGCAGTCAGGTACAAGAGGGACCCTATCATTCCTCTATATTCGGTGGCATTGACGCCGACTCCGTCATCATCAGGATGCAGTTTGGCAGATGTACAGCTTGGTGTGGACATACTCTTGGCATTTTTAGGTTGTACTTATCAAGGAGTTCCTTGATGTACTTTTGTTGATGGATCTTGATCCCTTCCCTTTCCTGTTGAATTTGTAATCCTAAGAAGAACTTGAGCTCACCTAACTCATTCATGGAAAACTCTTGCTTCATAAGGTTAGCAAAATGGTCACAGAGGGTGTTACTTGTAGAACCATAAATGATATCATCAACATAGATCTGTACTAGAAGTAAGTCATGTGATGAGTGTAGAATGAAGAGCGTTTTATCTACGTTACCTCGAGAGAAACCATTTTGCAATAGATATGTAGACAGTCTTTCATACCAGGCACGTGGAGCCTGTTTCAGTCCGTAAAGGGCCTTACACAGTTTGTAGACGTAGTCGGGATGGACGGAGTCTGTGAACCCTGGAGTTGCTCGAGTAGACTTCTCTATCAATGTAGCCGTGGAGGAAGGCTGTCTTAACATCCATTTGATATAATTGGAAACCTTTGAAAGCAGCAAACAATTAGCATGCGAATTGCTTCAAGACGAGCTACGGGCGAAGGTTTCATCATAATCAATCCCTTCTTCTTGATTGTAGCCCTGAACGACCAATCGAGCTTTATTCCTGAAAACTTGTCCTGCATCATCAAGTTTATTACGAAAGACCCAACGTGTACCAATTGTTTGTTGATGCGTGGGGCGAGGAACTAACTCCCAGACAGCATGTCGCTGGAGAGAATTGAGTTCCTCCTGCATAGCAGTAACCCAATCACTATCAAGGAGTGCTTCTTTGACGTTTCTTGGTTCAGTGCTAGACAGAAAAGCACCAAAGGCACAGAGGTTTTGCATAGCTTGTAGGCGTGTTTGAACACCGGAGTTTGGGTCTGTAATGATGTTTTCAGGAGGGTGAGCAGATTTTTGCTGGAACTGTCGACGTGAAGCAGGAGGGGTGTGTCTTTGTCAGAGGAGTCAAAATTCAAGTTTTGTGGTAAGGGTGTCTCCGGGTTATGGTCAGAGTCAGTAGATTCTGATGAATTGTTTTTGTTTGCTGGAGAATCATGAGGAGTGATGGATGGGACTCAGGGAGTCTTCCTATTGGTACAGTGATGAAGTGTGGATCGGTGAGAAAATCATCAGGGGCAAAGTCAAGTTGATCAGAAGATGAGCCAACGTTGTGGGACTCATCGAACTTGACATGTGGGCTTTCTTCTAAACATTGAGTTCTCAGATTGATAACACGATAAGCTTTGCTTTTAGAAGAATAGCCAAGAAAGATACCTTCATCACTTTTAGGAGAGAACTTACCCAAGTTGTCCTTACCATTATTGTGGATAAAGCACTTACATCATCCGAAACGCCTGAGATGTATAAGACTTGGTTTACGTTGACGGAGTAGTTCATAGGGTGTCTTGTGAAGGAATGGATGAATCAACGCACGGTTTAACACATAGCATGCTGTGTTAACAGCTTCTGCCCAGTAAGATGGAGTGAGTTGACTGTCAATGAGCATGGTGCGAGCCATTTCTACCAAAGTTCTATTTTTGCGTTCAACTACTCCGTTTTGTTCTGGAGTACGTGCGGATGATATTTGGTGATCAACTCCGTTGTCCCTGCAAAACTCATCAAACGACTTGTTGCAAAATTCAGTACCCTGGTCCGTTCTCAGGGTTTTTAGAGTAAAGAAAATTTGTTGACAAGCATTTTATGGAGTTTGACGAACTCCGTAAAAGTTTCATCCTTAGTAGATAAAAAATGACCCAGGTCCACCTGGAATAGTCATCGACTATGACCAGGATGTACCTCTTACCACTTCTACTTTGTGTGCGCATGGGGCCAACAAGATCCATGTGTAGCAGTTCTAGCGGAGAGCTAGTAGAGAGAGTAGGCTTACTTTTGAAGGAGGACCGGGTGTGTTTACCTTTTACACATGCTTCACAGAGTCTGTGTCAAAGGTTGTGTCGGGTAAACCAATCACCAAGTCCTTGCTTTTGAGTTTGTTCAACAGCCTATGATTTGCGTGACCAAGTCTGGAGTGCCACAGCAGTGAGTTTTTGGAATGCACGTTGAGACAGACTTGATCGTCTGGATTAAGGAGTTTAAGCACATTTTGTAGAGATTTCCTTCTCTAACGTCCCACAGCTTTTAAGAACCTATACGCTCAGCAAACCTTACAATCCAAAGAGGAGAACAGGTACCAAATTGAATCTATCACAAATTTGAAAATACTTATAAACTGTGTTGGAGTCCAGTGACCAGATGGACTCCATCAATTTTAATTTGAGGGGTTACCTACGGATCCAACTCCCACGATTCACCCTGGTGTTGTTCCAAAAGTAACCTTACCTCCTTGGAAGGATGAAGCGAATTGAATTTTTTGGATCTCTAGTCATGTGATGAGAGCATCCATATCCAAGTACCAGCTGTCTCCATTCGCCTTCACCTACAAAAGAACAGATCATTGTTTAGATTTGGGAACCCAGAGTACTTGGTTCCCTTTCGAGCAAGACTCTTTCAATTTTCTCGTGCTTCAAGTATCAGTTTAACACGTTTAACATTAAATGAGAGATCTCTATTTAGTTTATCACATGCACTGTCTCGATGTCCAAGACTCCCGCAATAGCCACAAATTTGGTTGGTGGAAGATGACGTATTTTGTTGTCCTTTCCACCAGGAGTCGAATTTTTCTTTTTCTTGATATCGTTTGGCTCTGTTGTCGGATTTGGACTATTCTTTGGAATGTCGAACTTACCTTGTGCCACTTGGGTGTGGATTGAGTGGACGAACTCCGGATTGTAGATTCACAATCTGTTGAGAGAGTGTTCTATTTAGAGCGAAGAGTATCTCGATCTTGGCTAATTTCTTTGATTTTGGAGTTGGCCCACTCAGGTAGTTCGGAGGAGGTGACTTGTTTGATAAACTTGACTGGCTTAGAGAAAGAGCGTGTTCCTTTTCTTTCAGTTTTGAGTGAGGTTTTTGATAGTGTTCAGGGATAGTTTTTGGATTCAGAAGCATTAAGATCATTTTGAAGAGAACAGCACTTATCAGTAAAGATGGTGAGGTCTTGTTTGAGAGAGTCGATCAGGGTGAGAGACTCTTCTGGTCACCCTGTCTAAATGAGTTGTTCTAAGGTATCATGAAGTTCCTTTTGAAGGGAATCAACATGAGCCTTGCATCGTTAGATCTAACCTGAGAGAACAAGAGATGGTTTTGTGTTCCTCAGCTTCATCTCTTAGGGCATACATAAGACCTTTTGAGATTTCGAGTTCCTCAGATAGCTCGGTTATCTTGCTGGTAAGACTTGCTTTGAGGGAGTTGTTCTCGGAGACAATTTTAGCAATTAAAGTCATAAATCCCATAGGAGAAATACGGTAAAGGTTTGTTTCAAGGTGAGAACGAGTTACCTCATTATCAGGAATCATGGACTCCGTCGTGTCATGTGCCATTAGACATACCAATCCGCTGGACTCTATGTCTAGATCGTCGGAGTCTGAATCGCCCCATCCAACAGCTGCCATCAGCGATCTCCCTTGAGATTTTCCATACTGGTTCTTGAGTAAAGGACAGTCCTTCTTGAAGTGACCGGGTTTATTGCAGTTGAAACAAGTGACAGAATTGAAAACTTGTTTAGAGGTGTTCGAGAACGACCGACTCTGTCGATTAGGTTGGTTACGCATGAATTTTCGGAAGTTCTTGACTATGAAGAAAAAGTCCTCCATAGTCTCAGCCTCACTTTCCTCAACAATAATGTCCACCAGTTCAGCCTTAGCTTGTCTGATTTGAGTATCAGCAACATAGGCTCCTTCTTGAGTTAACTGAGTCGAATTAACCTGCAAGGCTTGGTCATTCAAAGTAGTAGTCTTACTAGAAGAGGGAGAAGAAGTATTACCACACTTCTTTCGAACATTCTTCTTATATTTATCTACGGATTGTAGATAGGAACCTAGGTCTTGACAGCTCCATTTGGATAAGTCCTTGCATGCTTTGGTGGAGATTACTGTCTCTGCCCATTCTTCTCTAAGACTGTCCAGCAATTTATGCAAGACACTCTCTCTATTTGGTAAGATGCTAACTTCCTGCATAGTAGTAGTTAGTAAGTAGAAACGATCAAGTACTTCTTCCAGTGACTCACCGGGTTTTTGTAGAAAATTTTCATAGTCCATTCGGAGTTCTTGAGCTTTGCATTTCTTGAGTTCAGTGACTCCTTCGTGGGTAGCTTGAAGGAGTGTCCATATCTCATTTGCGGACTTACAGTGATTAACTCTCCTTTGTTCGGGGGACAGGCAAGTGTATATCGCACGTGATGCTTGTCGATTCAGCTCGTACCTTTTGCGATCTGCAGCAGTCCATGTTGATCGGTCTGGATTAACTGCAAGATCTCCTCCAGTGACTATCTCCCAAAGCTCAGAGTTGACGGACTCAATGTGTTGCTCGATCTCATTTTTCCAATGGTCGTAGTTGGTAGAGGTGAGTCTGGGGTGCTCGAAGTGCATTTTGTTGTTTTGGTTGGCAAAGAGATCTGCCATTGCTTAGTTGATTGACCGTTAGCCTAAGCGAGGCTCTGATACCACGTGTAAGATCGGGTGGCTAACTCAAACCAATCAAAGGTGTGAGTCTAAGAATTGGTTTGACTCAATCAGCCTTCGTAAATGAGAAACACTCTTTGATGTAGAGGCACCCAATCGAATTAACTAAACTAAGGGTGCGGAAGACTTTTGCGGTAATTATAGCGAAACGATGAAAAGAGAGAAGGACTCTGTGGAATTCAGCAAGATACACAAATAAGCTATTTCATTTCCTGGTCAAATAAAACAACTTACAAATGCCCACTAAGTAGAAAGGATCTACTTAGCGGTTTTTCACTCACTCACCCAACACACTTTCTAATCAGAACAATGGTAAGCGTAGTGAAACTAGGATCTTCCTAGGTAGAGTCTATCTAGAGGTGCTAACTAACTAGGTACGTATTCTCTCTCTCTTTCTGGCTTACAATGCGATTCTCTTTCTCTCTCTAAGCTCTAAAATAATCCTCAATGAAAGCACACTTAAAACTGACTATTACATATCTTATTTATACTCTAAGTACAACAGCAGGTCAAAGGAGTTAGTTCCGAAAATACCGGAACTAACTTAGTGGGCAACCTCCAACGACTCTGAAGTGGTCTTCTTACTTGGTCCGCGATCTTCGGATGTTGAGGAAGAACTTCATGACCGTTGTGGCACTTAAGGTGTTCCGAGTTGACTCCTGATTTTCCGCAACAGCACGAGAGAGTCTATGAAGTCTTCTTTGTTGCGCGGGACTCTATTGGAGAGGCTCACTCTTTGTATCTGTCAAGTGATGATTGACTCTGTTGCGGTGAAGGGCTATCTCTGCAACACTCTGATGTCCCAACAATAACCAACCCATATAAAATCATTGAAACCAAACTCAACCCGTTTAAATACAACTACTCTTGTTTCTGCTGAATGATCAGTCGTCTCTAAAAGTGTGCACATGACGGTTATTTATTTCAAATTATTAATCTTAACTCATAGCCGTTATTTGTGCGGATGAAATGGTGTGAACAATCGAGTTTATGCGGCTACAAGGATGAACGACATATTATTTAGGTTTTCAAACAGAGAGTGAATGATAGATATATATGGCCTAGAAAATGCATTTGGATTTAAAAAGAAATTATTTTTGTGAGCCTAAAGAAGTGATAGTATTTTTGTTTACTATTATACTAATAGTTATAGAATTTAACAAGGCCCACAATAGTCTAGGCCTGTATACATATAAAGCCCATTGTATTAGTCAGTCCATTTGTAACTTGTTTATTCTTATCCTTATCTATTTATAGTCCTATATAAACACATGTATACAATGATATCAATACAAGAGAGCTTTTACAACAAATGGCCCTATCACATTAACCTAACTTCTTGAGCCTATCTTCACATGGTATCAGAGCAGCCGACATCAGTCACATTTTCTCGATCCTCTCACTTCTTCAACCAATACCGTTTTTCTCTGCCTCTTTTTCTGCTCTCTTCAATGGCGGCTACACCTGTCACTCCCAACTACGGCACTATCTCTTCTTCTTCCTCCGATTCTATTGGATCCTCTAGCTCCACCACCTTCTCCTCTCTTGTCTCAACTTCCCAGTATTTTACAAAACTCACAGATGACAACTATCAAGTATGGTTAAAACAGGTGGAACCCTGCTTATCTGGCCATGGTCTCTTTGGTTAGGTAGGCGACTCCAAACTCTGCCCAAGCAAAACTATCAATGGCAGTCTAAATCAGGAATATACAACATGGATGCAAACAGACAAGCTCATTCTAACGGTTCTCACCACTTCCATGTCCGACAGTCTGGTACATCAAATCATCCCTTGTGAAACTTCAAAAGAGGTATGGGATACAATAAAAACAGATTCTCTCTGCTCAGCTAAATGCTCGTGTAATGCAATTAAAATCACAACTGATAAGTATCAAGAAGGGTGCAGATTATATTGCTGATTTTTTTTTGTCGTGCTCGTAATATAGCCAACTCTCTAGCATTTGTTGATACCCAGTAACAGATGGTGATTTTGTTAGCTACATCATTCGTGGCCTTCCCTCTGAATATGATACAGTTTCTACAAACCTCACAATGATGCCTACTGCCGTCACTCCTCAGCTTGCCTACAGCTACCTCCTCACATTTGAAACCATTCTATCTGAAGAAAAAAAAACACAGAAAACCTGTCTACTCCCCAACTGTCCATCAGCACTACCTCTTACAACAATTCTGCTAAACAAAATACCTCTAGAGATGGTAGAGGAGGAAGAAACAATCGTGGTTATAACAACAGAGGAAGAGGCACAAACAAGGGTGGAGGTCGCGGTAACTACTACCCTGCTAATACTTCTCACCTCTCTGGGAAACAAGATACTAGACCCACATGTCAAGTTTGCAAGAAAGTGGGACACACAGCTGACATATGCTACCACAAATTTGACCATTCCTACCAGGCCCCACCTCATTCCTACACAGCCCATTACACCTCTACCCTACCCACTGATAACACTTGGTACCCTGACAGTGGTGCCACTAACCACTTCACCAATGATTTATCCAACCTCCACATAGACCCAGATTTTGTCCCAACAGATGCTGTCAACTTTGGAAATGGCACTTCGCTCCCTGTCACACACTAAGGAAATGGTATTCTACCCACACCTACAGACAACTATTCTCTTTCCAATCTCTTATATGTTCCAAAACTCACCAAAAATCTGGTTTATGTGCGCTAGTTTGCTTCAGACTATAATGTCTATTTTGAATTTTATCCAACTTTTTTCCTTCTAAAGGACATTCATATGGGGAGAAATCTGGCAAGGGAGGGCTTAGACAAAGCTTATACTGCTTCAACTACCAGAGATGATACTAAGAGACATGTGGACTATCAGGCTCTTGTGGCAATAAAGACCAGTCCTAGCACTTGGCACAACAGACTAGGTCACCCCTCTTCTAGACTTACCTCTTTTATTATCAATCACAATAATCTCCCAGTCACCTCTAAGAGCAACATTTTACCCTGCTGTAAGGCTTGTTGCCTAGGTAAGGTTCATGCCCTCCCCCACCCCAGCTCTGTTACTCAGTCAACAAAACCCTTTCAGTTGCTGTTTCTAGATGTGTGGGGACTTGCACCAGTTTTGGCCCTTAATGGTGCACGGTTTTATTTGTCTATAGTGGATGACTATAGCAAGTTTATTTGGTTTTTCCCATTAATGCAAAATCAGATGTACTTTCTGTCTTTATTGTTTTTTTTTATCTCTTGTGGAGATTTTTTTGATACTACTGTGAAAAGTGTGCAAACTGATGGTAGGGGTGAATTTATGCCTCTCAAAAATATTCTAAAAGCAAAAGGAATTCTGCAACGCATCACCTGTCCATATTCCCACCAACAGAATGGAAGTGTTGAGATAAAACATAGAAATATTGTTGATAAAGTTTTGTCTCTTCTGGCCCACGCTACTCTACCTATGTTTTTTTGGGAAAGAGGCTTCCATACTGCTGCCTATTTGTTAAACCGCATACCCACTCCTAAACTCTCTCACAAAACACCTTTTGAGTTGCTTTTTCATCACTCACCTGACTATGCTTTTTTAAAGGATTTTGGGTGTGAATGCTGGCCCAACCCCCGCCCTTAAAATAAACACAAAACCTCCTTTTGCTCTACAAAATGCATATCCATTGGTTATGCCTCAAACTATAAAGGTTATCTTTGTTATGATTTTCTGAACCACAAGATTTATACCTCAAGGGATGTGATTTTTAATGAACATTTATTCCCTTATACCTCACACAAAAGCCCCTCTATCTTTTCAGTCCCAGCAGCTACTGTTTCTCTACCTGCCTATGCACACCAGTCCTTCAACAACTCTTACTATCAACCCTACCCCAAACTCCTCACATTCTTCGTCCACACACACAACTCTCTCATCCACTGCTAATACACCACAAAATCATTCTACACCCTCTCCAAACCCTCATCCAACCACTCCAACCACTGATACATTCTCTCTAGGTGCCACATCTCAGCCCCTGCCTCAAAACCAACATCCTATGCAAACTAGGGCCAAACAAAACATCAGGAAACCTCTCCTTCGCACAGATGGAACTATCAACTGGCCCCAAGCCCACCTATCAGAAACAGTCCCTGAAGATCCGTCTTATACTGAGGCAAAGAAACATCAAGTGTAACACCCCTACTAATCCGGCTCCTAATTATAATATAATCGTCGTACTTAGTAAATAAATCGTAGCGGTAAATAACAGACTGTCGTTCTAATGGTGTCACTGTTATCACTCGCCCATACGGGTGATAACGAGTTACATGATAATCAACATACGAAACGTATTCCCGCAGTGACCACAAGAGATAGATATTAGTGCTTAAACAATCTAAAACATATCCAACAACAACCGTCTATTGCAAAACCGTACACGTGAGCGTCTAACCAAACATACACCTCGGTTTACAAACCCGAGTCCGAAATAGTAGTAGTCTCAAACCGTACCAAGTCTAACCAAAAGTAAAAACAACTATCACGCCCTGCGTCGACCCACCAGCTAGTCTCCTGAAATAAAAATGGTTTGTGGTATGGAATCAGCCTCTGCTGAGTATGTTATCACATGCCCCGTCATGCCTCCTCAAACCCCTCAATTAATTGGTCGAGAGCATGAGATTCGTTACATGCAATACCGTTTTAATATTTAAACTGTAAAACATTTAACAGTAATATCCATACAATAACACAACCATCAACACACATAATATAAACCACACAGTATAACCAGTGAACAACAAGGCGAAACAACGAGAATAATAAACAAGTATCAACTCCCGTCCTTGGTATAAAAAAACAATATTGTTCGCCAATGTACAAGTCTCAACTGTAATAAATGTTCGGTTATACCTAGTGACAACGTCTCGTTAAAACGACGTGTCTCTAAATTACCCATATACTATGGCGGGTCACCCACGGCAGTAGCCACCCTAGCGGTAGAGTCTCCGACCAACGAAATTTTCTTGATACTTGCGGACCCGTACGCGGACATCCTAGTATCGTTTTTGTGATCACAGCGCGCACCAAGAGCCACATCCTCTTGGCTTTGTTATGTTAATTAATTATACCATCGCATCGCATTACTAAATTTTCTAACACAGCAGACTAAGGTCGTTAGTCCAATCCGGAGTCTGTAAACTCAGGATCCAGTGTTAGATACGAGAGCGGCGTTAGAAAGGCCAATGCTCCGTATTAAAGTCTCGGATAATATGTATATCTTATTATCCTAGTGCTACAACGTTTTTCTGACGATCGTTATATTACATATAAGATAGCACCATAGCCGCTAGTTCGTTTTATATATATATAGGTTCATATATACGAATCGATACTGTTAACGCAACAACAGTAAATAATAAGCAGCTAAAAATATACAGCTCATGCATATTTATTCACACAATCAGACAAACAATCTTATCACAGATTACACAGAAGTCTGAACTGAGGAAGCCCTCAGAGACAATCAGAGACACGTAACAACATACCGTTCACCCTGAATGTATAACCGTGGAGTATGAATCAGCTAGATCTGATGCTCCCCGTGTCGTCTCTAACAGTCTAATAATACATAATGCTACTGATTAGAATCCGTATAACGACATAGCTCTACGGTACCCCGTACCGTCACTAATACCTCCCGGTAAATCCCCCGTTATTAACTGTCAACGTCTGTCGGGTTTTCGGCTTAACTCGGGATTTGGAAAAACGTTATATTACATGTGTAGTCTCGTCTCGTATATTAATATACTTAATATTGAACTTTATTATCGCATGTAATTTAATATACCCTTGTATACTTATATAGTTTGTTTCCATATTACATGTATAATTCTTAATCATATATTATACATTTCACCTTAGTATTTATTTTCCTAAGGTTTGTTTTTCCAAGTTAAATGTAGTATAATTCATATGTAAAAATACTTTGAATTATATAAATCCTTATTATTCCATGTATACTCCTAACATTAGAATTTCCATATCAAATTTTTGTAACTCTTTTCCCTTTATCTTATATCATTTTAATTATGATAATATATGGTCATTGAACCATATTATATTTTTCCACTCCATAACATATACTACCTCCGTCCCGTCATAAGTGTCATGTTTGCTTTTTGGCACGTTTTTCCACCTCAATATTAAACATATAAGGTAAAATAATTTTATAAAACTAAATTTTGTATTATATAGTTTATCATGTAATGAATCATATGCAAAACTTAAATTTTCAAAATTAATTTATCTTATATGTTAAAAATTGAAGTCAAACGACATGTCCAAATAGTAAATAGGACGGTCAAGGTGGGACGGAGGGAGTATTTATTTATATACATGTATTATGGGACTATTTATTATATGGTAAGTCTTTATAATATATTCATTCTATTTTAATGAATATTTCTTATTTTATAAATGTTACACCCTTATATCATTAAAACCCATATTATAAATCTTTATTCAAAAAATGTTCATATTACCGAACAGCACCTATTTTCTTAACTATTTACAAAATCCACCACATATTTTATATAGTGTTATATTATAGTTATATAACATATATTATGACATTTATGTCATTAAAACAATTATAACCTATAGTTATATATTGTTATAAAATACCAAACAGCCCCTTATACTCTCGGTTTTTATTATCTCCCACTTTACTTCCATAAATTACAAATCAACCCCAAATTATATTTCATAGTTACACCTATAATATATACCTTATATTATAATCCTTTAACCTTAATATAATTATAACCTATAATTTTAAATGGTTATAATTACCGAACAGACCCTAGGGTCTGTTTAATTTAATTCCCACCACCTAAATTTATATAATTACCAAATCTCCCCAATTTATAATACATAGTTTTCTAATGTCATTAAAACTATATATTATACATATATCTTTATAAAACCTTATTATAACTCCAAAAATTACCAACTATACCAAAAGGTTATAAATATCATTCCTAACCTTATACTTTCTATAATTCTCGGTTTATACACATATGTTACCCATTTGTAACAATGTTATAAAATATCATATATTATACTTATATAATTCATATAAACTCCAAATTTAGCCAAATAAACTTCTAAAAATTCCTAATAACCTACGGTCTGTACTAAATTCCATTT
This sequence comes from Limonium bicolor, assembly GCA_023374045.1. Lineage (NCBI taxonomy): Eukaryota > Viridiplantae > Streptophyta > Magnoliopsida > Caryophyllales > Plumbaginaceae > Limonium > Limonium bicolor. The sequence goes on from CM041782.1 coordinate 132,391,542, forward strand.
AGTACCCTAAAGTTTCGGAAATCACAATATAACCCCATCTCTTATAAATCTTTTATAATTTAATAACTATCTTATTATAAGGTAGTATTTTAATTTCTAAAATTCTCCAAACTTGGTCAAAGTCTCCTATATAGCCAACTTTGACTTCTAATACCAAATTGGAACCAAACTTTCGGTAATTACCTATCATACCCTATACTTTTCTATTTTTACAATTTTGACCCAAAACTTTATAAAATGTTATAATTTTTATTAAATTCATTTAAAAACCCTAAATTCCTCTAAATTAAGCCCACGGCTTTATAATTTACTAGTAATTACCGTTTGGCCACAAACTTAATTATATAAGCATAAATTAAACTAAATAAGCTTTAAACTTAAATTAAAATGGCCTAATGACATGGCCTTATTACAACTTTGCTTTATAACATAAAATTACACATAAAATAGCTCAAATTATACTATAAGCTCTCGGCCTTGCTGTAGCTTAATTATTTTTCCACATAATGTCATAATTTGACCATTATGTTAATTAAATCACTTAAATGACTAGCTTAATTTATCTTAGTCATTTTTTCCATTCTTAGGTTAAAATCACCCATATAAACAACTCCACTCTCGGCACATATAATATATATGCTTAAAAATCATAAAATCATAAGTTTAAGGTGTTTATACCTTGGTTTATCCTTAGTAACAACTCGGCAGCTTGGAGGAAAAATCACCACATCATTTAGGCATGTTTAATACACCAAAATAAGATATGGTTATACTCCAAGCATGAGCTTAACCATAAAGAACAATTAATGTAAGATTTAAGGCAAAAATCACCTTAAAAATGCTAGGTAGTCTCCAAAGGGTTTCGGCCTGAATTAAACACACCACATGGTGTTAAATTCACCATATAAACATAGGGAATAGCTAGACAACAACAATCTGCCATGGTAATAGGTTTTACCTGGGCAAAATGCCTTAAAGAATGATATTTCCTTTGATTTTCGGCCACCCTTGCTCCAAATGGTTAACCAACTAAATTAACATGTAAATATAAATATTATGAGTGAATAAACTCATAGAAATCAGAAGAATAAAACCGGATGGAGAATAGAAATGCTTAAGGTATGTTTTTACCTTATAATGTAAATTTTGGCAACCTTGGTCCCAAGACTTGCTTCAGCTGAGAATGATTGTTGTTCAAGGTTTAAAATTATGATAATGAGCCATGGAAAGTGATAGATCATGAGCTCCTTGTGTAGGTAATGGAAAGATGAAGAAAAAGAGCTAAAATATGCCTTAAACCATTACCTTAGGTGCAAAAGAGATTGATTTGCCTTGAATGCTCAAGAACACATATTGAGAGGGTTTGGGAATGCTGATGGCTTGGCTGGAATGGGACAAGAGGCAAGAGAAAGAAAGATAATGTGTTTAAATGAATAAAAAGCATAAAATGGAATAGTAAAATGGTGATTCACCAAATTAGCTAGATATTTAGTGTTAAAGTTGAAGGTGCTGTCCTCCATTGATCCATGCTGCCGACTTCATAAGGGTAGGGATGGTCATTAATTGACCATTGACCATACTTAGTCAATTTTGCTTAAAAATACACTATTTGGGTTACTATTCACAAATGAATGCCATATTTTTGATTTTTTTTGAAATCTTGGATTTAGACCCTCTAATGTGGTACATTATAGTACATTAGTATATCAAGGTCTAATCCAATTCCTAACACCACTCAAAACCCACTCAGAAAGTCAATTTTCTCAAAAACATGCTTTATGGAATTTTAAAGCACATTTTGTGTTAGAACATATTTTAGAGCTTGGTTTCATTTGAGAATGGTTTTATAATGTTCATTACTTCATTATAATACTTAGGAATCCACTTTGGATCCTATTTGAGGTCATACAATCTATATGGTGTCTTAAAGCACATTTTTGGCTTTACCGATATTAAGGCAAGTTTTGCCTTGTTGAGATCTTTAGATTGTTCTCCCAATGATATTTAGATGTTTATTAACCATCTTAGATCATTAATAGATCATTTAATTAAGTTTTTAAGGTTAGGGGTATTTCAATCTACCCCCCATAAAAAGGCTTCGTCCCGAAGTCCTTACTCATCTACAGTTCACCTAAGGAATCCAGTTCCACTAAGTAATCAAACAGACCATCGCTAGGGAGTAACTCCCACTAGGTTCAGACCTAGTCTATATGTATCATGATTGATACAGCACATATCAAATAGCCGAAACTCATGGTATAAACTCATTCGTATCATAACACGAAACAAGGTGCACAACCAACTCATCAACAAAAGTACTCAGCGGTACTATATATATATACTCAAACAGGTGCACTAAGGCACATACATAAGATGTATCAAACATACAATCATCCAAACAAACATGTATGACGCAGCATACCACCAAAACACACCACAAAAACAAGACCTAATGCATAATATATGCGCAAGCCAAGTGGCGTCTACCACCCTTAAAAAGGGTTTGACCATGAACCCGTATAAGTATCATAGTCTATATGTATCATGATTGATACAGCACATATCAAATAGCTGAAACTCATGGCATAAACTCATTCGTATCATAGCACTAAACCAGGTGCACAACCAACTCATCAACAAAAGTACTCAGCGGTACTATATATATATATATATACTCAAACAGGTGCACTAAGGCACATACATAAGATGTATCAAACATACAATCATCCAAACAAACATGTATGACGCAGCATACCACCAAACACACCACAAAAACAAGACCTAATGCATAACATATGCGCAAGCCAAGTGGCGTCTACCCCCCTTAAAAAGGGTTTGACCATGAACCCGTATAAGTATCATAGCCACTACTCGAAGAGTGTTGGATACTTCGCTCTCATGGAGTCCTCTAACTCCCATGTAGCCTCCTCTACCTCATGGTTCGACCAGAGAACCTTGACCATGCTAACGGTCTTGTTCCTAGTCTGCCTCGTCTTCGTATCGAGAATGCGGAGTGGTACTTCCTCATATCGTAGAGCGGGGTCCAACTCTAAAGTCTCTGGCTGTAAAACGTGCGGTGGATGGGGCACATACCTCTTCAACTGTGAAACGTGAAAGACGTCGTGCACCCTCCCGAGCTCTGCTGGTAAATCCAGTCTGTAGGCTAACGGGCCCACTCGCTCCTTAATCGCATAAGGTCCAACATACTTCGGGCTCAACTTGCCCTTCTGCCCAAACCGAAAGATCCCCTTCATGGGTGACACTCTGAGGAATACCATGTCATCGGTAGTGAACTCAATGTCCCTCCTCCTGGTGTCTGCATATGATTTCTGCCGGTCCTGAGCTGCCCTCATGTTCCTACGAATCTGTAGGACATCCTCCTTGATCTGCTCTAGGTACTCTGGTCCTAGAAGCGTAGTCTCACTGGCCTCATCCCAGCATAAAGGAGACACGGTCTACCGTAAAGGGCTTGGAATGGTGGCATCTGTATCGAGGAGTGGTAGCTGTTGTTGTAGGCGAACTCTATCAGATGTAGACGCTCTAACCAGCTCCCCTGAAAATCCAAGGCACATGCTCTCAGCATGTCCTCCAGTGTCTGGATGGTCCTCTCACTCTGACCGTCGGTCTGTGGATGGAATGCCGTACTAAGCTTCAACTTCGTACCCAAGGCTTCCTGAACCTGTTCCCAGAATCTGGACAAAAATCGAGGGTCCCTATCAGACACAATGGTCTTTGGCACACCATGGTGCCGGATCACCTCCTTCTGGAACAAGTCCACTAACTTCGGGACCTTCCAAGTATCCTTCATAGCAACAAACTTCGCCACCTTCGTCAGACGGTCCACAATGACCCAAATCATGTTCAGTCCTCCCTTAGTCGGTGGGAGACCGACAACGAAATCCATCGAGATGTCCTCGAACTTCCAGCAAGGAATAGGCATAGACTGCACTAAACCGCCGGGTCTCCTATGCTCAAACTTAACCTTCTGACAGGTCAAGCTTCTAGCCACGTAGTCAGCTACATCCTTCTTCATCCCGTTCCACCAGAAATGGACCTTCAAGTCCTTGTACATCTTCGAAGAACCGGGGTGGACGGATAAGGACGAGCAATGAGCCTCTTGGAGTATCTTCTCCTTCAGGTCAGGAGAAGACTCTGGAATACATAACCGGCCATTCAGTCGAATCATGTCATCATCACACAGTTCGAAGTCATACTTCTTACTCTCAAAACAACCCTCTGACATCTTCTGCCTGATACTCTGCATATACTGATCACTCTCCTGTGCAGCTCGTATCTCATCAATCATACTGCTGCCCGCTAATAGTGTAAACAATGAATGAGCTCTGCAGCTCAGGGCGTCGGCTACTACATTCGCCTTGCCCTCCTTGTACTTCAGGTCTATGTCGTAGTCCTTCAAGAACTCGACCCATCTTCTCTGTCGCATGTTCAGCTCCTTCTGAGAGAAGAGATGCTGTAGACTCTTGTGATCAGAGTAGATGGTGACTGTCACACCGTATAGAGAATGTCGCCAGATCTTCAAAGCGAAGACTACTGCGCCCAACTCAAGGTCGTGTGTGGGGTAATTCACCCGTGCTTCTTCAGCTGTTGGGATGCGTAGGCAACTACCTTCCCGTGCTGCATAAGCACACAGCCTAGACCGGTTCCAGAGGCATCACAATATACCTCGAACCCATCGGTACCCTCAGGGATAGTGAGAACGGGCGCCGATGTCAGGAGATCCTTCAGCGTCTGAAAGGACTGCTCGCACCTGGCTGACCATAAGAACTGGGACTCCTTCTTCATGAGATTCGTCATCGGTTTGGCCACCTTGGAGAAGTCCTTCACGAACCTTCGATAATAACCGACCAAACCCAGAAAGCTGTGGACGTCTGTAACTGTCTTCTGCCTCGGCCAACTCTTCACTGCCTCAATCTTAGCAGGGTCTACAGATATCCCGCTCGTTGATATAATATGTCCAAGGAATGACACGCTGTCCAACCAGAACTCACACTTCGAGAGCTTGGCATACAGCTGGTTCTCTCTCATGATACTCAAAACCTGCCTCAAATGTAACTCATGCTCCTCCTCGGTCTTTGAATAGACCAGGATATCATCGATGAAGACCACAACTGAACTATCAAGCTGTTCTCTGAAGAGACGGTTCATCAAATCCATGAAAATGGCTGGCGCATTCGTTAATCCGAATGGCATAACAGTGAACTCGTAGTGTCCATACCGTGTCCTGAAAGTTGTCTTCTCCACATCACCCTCTACAATCCTAATCTGATGGTAGCCAGATATGAGATTTATCTTCGAGAACACACTGGCCCCTCTCAGCTGGTCAAATAAGTCATCAATCCGTGGCAACGGGTACTTGTTCTTGACCGTGACCGCATTAAGCTCGCGGTAGTCGATGCAGAGTCGCATACTGCCATCCTTCTTCTTGACGAACAGTACTGGAGCACCCTAAGGAGAAACACTATGTCGAATGAATCCCTTATCGAGGAGGTCCTCCAGCTGTAGCTTCAGCTCCCTCATCTCAGCCGGCGCCATACGGTAGGGCGCCTTAGCAATAGGGCCCGTACCTGGCAACAAGTCGACGGCGAACTCAACCTCGCGCACAGGCGGCATGCCTGGCAGCTCATCAGGAAACAAGTCGGGGAAATCCACCACGACTGGAATATCTGAGTCCATCACATCGCTCTGTCTCGTGTCCTGTACATAACAGAGGAAGGCTTGTCGGCCCTTCCTAACGTCCTTCATCAGGGACAGTGCTGACACGATCTTGACAGTCGGTTGTCTCCTCACACTGCGGTATGACACTGTCTTGCCGCTCGGCCCCTTCAGTAGTAGTCTATGCTCTGCACAATGAAGGCGGCCCCTATGCTTCTGCAGCCAATCCATGCCCACTATAATGTCGAAGCCCAAGTTCCTGAACTCGATTAGATCGATGGGGAAGGTCTCAGTCATGATGCTGATCTCTAACCCTGTGTACTGTCTGGTGCAACCTACTTTCTCCTTCGAAGGAAGGGTGACTGAAAAGTCTAAAAGCTGTTCGGGGGCAGCCCCCAGCTTCTTAGCAAATGCCGAGGAAATAAAAGAATGCGAAGCCCCTGAGTCGAACAATACGGAAGCACTAACACCATCAACAGGAAAGCTACCTGAGATCACCTCTTGTATTAGCATCGAGTCCCAATAAATCATTAATTTACTATCGGTTGTAATTGTCATACCTGTGATGACATTACCGGACTCCTTGGCTTGCGCCATATCTAAGATGCCTATGCTTGTATATCATGGAATTAAGAGCATTAAGCTCAATACCGCCCCACCAGCTCTAGTAAATGAGACCCACATCCGACCTGGCCGTTTAAACTTAACTTTCAGACAGTACTGATGTAATAGAAGTAGCTAAGTGTGTAATCTTGTATAATACAGTTGGATGAATGAAATGAGAGCTTTTGTACCTTCAAGTATATGTGTTCAGTTGATTGATACCGTTAATTCATAACTTCAGGCCACGAAAATGGACTCGACTCTCCACCAAATACCAACACATCCCCAGACTTGAGGATGATCTTGCTTGCTAGATCCATCCTCTTCTGGTCTCCATAGATGAACTCAGCATCATCGCCGATGGAGAATGACACAACCGGTATTCCTCTGGTGATGGACTCGGCCGTCTCATCACGGTCCTGGTGCATCCCAAGCTTTCCTCCCTGCTCGTAGTAGTTAACGATGCAGACGTCAGGTGTCATGTCGGGTAATGGATAAGTCTCATAGTCTTGAGCGATATCCATTGCATTTCTCACCAAGGTTAGGAAACTCTCAGGTATCCTAGGTATTGATACGCTCTCTACCATCCTCACCTCTCGATAAACCCTAGCTTGCGAATCCCAATCTTTCCCTAAGCACATCATGTGCAATTTCATCTTAGAACCATCATTAAATACAGGGGTATAAAATCCTCCCATGCCCTTCCCAAAGCTCTACACTCATTCACTATGGCGATTTGCTCATCTAGGGTTAGGAACTCTCTGAGAAGTATCATGCCCGGTCTGACCGCATGACACAACTCGCCAGGGTACTCCCGTCTTTCTTCCACGGGTCTAGGTGATCTCGGTCTTATGAGTGTGGGATAGTAGATATCGAAGTCTCCTAAGAGATAAAAGGTTTCCTAGGTAAGTCATTTATCTAATGCGGTAATTAAAACACACATCCATGCTAAGGTAAAGCGTTTAACACTTGGTCATGCTCTCATACAATGGTTAAGGTTTCAAATACTAACCTTCACCGCGCTAGGTACTAGTACCAGCGCCCGAAGCTCCCGCTGCATTCAGCACACGGTTGCCCGGCGGGTTCCTCTGGTTCTGCTGCTGCTGCTGCTGCCCCCTCTGAGCTTGGGGCGCCTGCCCCCCTCTGGCCACCTCGAGCTCCACCTCCTCCAGTAGGTGCGCTGAGTCCCCTTCGACGGGCGGTACGCTCGGCTCTCCGGATTCGCGAAGCACTCGAACGACCTATGGCCTTTCTTCCCACAGTGGTGGCAGTCCACAGCTTGCCTGGTGCAATCAGCACCCGGGTGGCCTTTACCACAACGCTTGCAGTGAAAGTGGCGCTGGGGTGCAGAACCTATTATCAAACAACAATCTGATTATTACAAGGACGGTAATGGATAGTGTAATACACAACTCATTCACAAGGTTAGATTATTTACCCTTAGGGGGTGCAGATCTGAGAGGCTGGACATCATAGGTAGGCCCGGTCAGCATCGGAACCTTCTCCTTGCCCTTCTGGCTGGCCTGCTCCTTCTTCTTCTCCCTCCAGGAGAACTTTTTCTTCCTGTGATCGTCAAAGCGTTAGGAATAGCAGGTATAAAAGCAGGCAGCAAGTAAGTAATTTAAATAGATTAAATAACTTAAAAGCGGTTTTTACTTCCAGCCCTTGCTGCCTCCGCCTCCAGCCACAACCTCCGCCTCCTTCTCGGGGGCCTTACGCTTCTGCCCCTGGCTGTCATCCCGGCTGTTCACCAACAGCTCGGTCCGAGAAGCAGCATCATAGCATTCCTACAATGCATCAATGAGTTCCCCGAACTTGTAATAAATCAAACTGAGTTACAAGGTATAAACTGTCAACTAATTTACCTGGACCGTAGGGTATAAAGCAGCACCCATGGCGGCCTTGATAGCATATCATAGCTCTCTAAACTTCTCCACCTTCACGGTGTCAGAATACACAACTCCCGGGACAAAGTCCAACAGCCCGATGAATGAGGAGTAGTACTGATCCACAGTCAGACTACCCTGTCTCAGAGCCTTGAACTCTTCCCTCTTCCTCTGCTTCAAGTGAGCAGGATAGTACTTTTCCCTCAGCAACTCCACAAAACCCGTCCAACCGAAACCCTCTATAGCAGTGTAGTGTGCCTTCACAGACCTCCACCAAGTGCTGGTGGTGTCCCTCAGATGGAAGGCTGCTATACCGACCCGGTGCTCAGCAGGCACATGAATGGCGTCAAAGGCCTTCTCGTGCTCGATAATATATATTTCCAGGACGGTGGGGTCAGCTACTCCGTCGTAAGTAGGTACTCGCGTGTCAGTGACGCTCTTTAGCCAGTTTGGCTCTCTCGGTGCGGGTACGGGTGGGACTATGGGTGGCGCTTCTATCTGGACACCTCCCATCAGGGCTAGCTGAGCAAAGACGGCAGCTACCGTCTCAGCAACGCCCACGGCTTGGGTCTCAGGAGGACCTCCTCCAGGCCCGCCGCCTCCACCTCTGCCTCTGCCTGACGAACGTCTTCCAGTAGACATCTGAAGAATTCAGAATCAAAGTCAACACTCGGTATAAATACCGTACTTTTCTCAACCATAAGTTCACATAGCCCTGAAAGGCGTAAAACACATTGTCCCCGACAATCTCCTAACTCACCTCGTTCACAACTTCCTCATTGGTACTCGTATATGAATAACCTAAGCTCACGGTACTTAAACTACTATCTCTTGTAATCAGAGCGGTACTCCGCTCAGATACCACTTTTGTAACACCCCTACTAATCCGGCTCCTAATTATAATATAATCGTCGTACTTAGTAAATAAATCGCAGCGGTAAATAACAGACTATCGTTCTAATGGTGTCACTATTATCACTCACCCATACGGGTGATAACGAGTTACATGATAATCAACATACGAAACGTATTCCCGCAGTGACCACAAGAGATAGATAGTAGTGCTTAAACAATCTAAAACATATCCAACAACAACCGTCTATTGCAAAACCGTACACGTGAGCGTCTAACCAAACATACACCTCGGTTTACAAACCCGAGTTCGAAATAGTAGTAGTCTCAAACCGTACCAAGTCTAGCCAAAAGTAAAAACAACTGTCGCGCCCTGCGTTGACCAATCAGCTAGTCTCCTGAAATAAAAATGGTTTGTGGTATGGAATCAGCCCCTGCTGAGTATGTTATCACATGCCCCGTCATGCCTCCTCAAACCCCTCAGTTAATTGGTTGAGAGCATGAGATTTATTACATGCAATATCGTTTTAATATTTAAACTGTAAAACATTTAACAGTAATATCCATACAATAACACAACCATCAACACACATAATATAAACCACACAGTATAACCAGTGAACAACAAGGCGAAACAACGAGAATAATAAACAAGTATCAACTCTCGTCCTTGGTATAAAAAAACAATATTGTTCGCCAATGTACAAGTCTCAACTGTAATAAATGTTCGGTTATACCTAGTGACAACGTCTCGTTAAAACGACGTGTCTCTAAATTACCCATATACTATGGCGGGTCACCCACGGCAGTAGCCACCCAGCGGTAGAGTCTCCGACCAACGAACCATCCTAGCTCACGGGAAATTTTCTTGATACTTGCGGACCCGTACGCGGACATCCTAGTATCGTTTTTGTGATCACAGCGCGCACCAAGAGCCACATCCTCTTGGCTTTGTTATGTTAATTAATTATACCATCGCATCGCATTACTAAATTTTCTAACACAGCAGACTAAGGTCGTTAGTCCAATCCGGAGTCTGTAAACTGGATCCAGTGTTAGATACGAGAGCGGCGTTAGAAAGGCCAATGCGCGTATTAAAGTCTCGGATAATATGTATATCTTATTATCCTAGTGCTACAACGTTTTTCTGACGATCCTTATATTACATATAAGATAGCACCATAGCCGCTAGTTCGTTTTATATATATAGGTTCATATATACGAATCGATACGGTTAACGCAACAACAGTAAATAATAAGCAGCTAAAAATATACAGTTCATACATATTTATTCACACAATCAGACAAACAATCTTATCACAGATTACACAGAAGTCTGAACTGAGGAAGCCCTCAGAGACAATCAGTGACACGTAACAACATACCGTTCACCCTGAATGTATAACCGTGGAGTATGAATCAGCTAGATCCGATGCTCCCCGTGTCGTCTCTAACAGTCTAATAATACATAATGCTACTGATTAGAATCCGTATAACTACATAACTCTACGGTACCCCGTACCGTCACTAATACCTCCCGGTAAATCCCCTGTTATTAACTGTCAACGTCTGTCGGGTTTTCGGCTTAACTCGGGATTTGGAAAAACGTTATATTACATGTGTAGTCTCGTCTCGTATATTAATATACTTAATATTGAACTTTATTATCGCATGTAATTTAATATACCCTTGTATATTATATAGTTTGTTTCATATTGCATGTATAATTCTTAATCATATATTATACATTTCACCTTAGTATTTATTTTCCTAAGGATTGTTTTTCCAAGTTAATGTAGTATAATTCATATGTAAAAATACTTTGAATTATAAATCCTTATTATTCCATGTATACTCCTAACATTAGAATTTCCATATCTAATGTTTGTTCTTTTCCCTTTATCTTATATCATTTTAATTATGATAATATAGGTTATTGAACCATATTATATTTTTCCACTCCATAACATATATTTATTATATACATGTATTATGGGACTATTATTATATGGTAGTCTTTATAATATATTCATTCTTTTAATGAATATTTCTTATTTATAAATGTTACACCCTTATACATTAAAAACCATATTATAAATCTTTATTAAAAATGTTCATATTACCGAACACACCTATTTTCTTAATATTTACAAAATCCACCACATATTTTATATAGTGTTATATTATAGTTATATAACATATATTATGACATTTATGTCATTAAAACAATTATAACCTATAGTTAATATTGTTATAAAATACCAAACAGCCCCTTATACTCTCGGTTTTTATTATCTCCCACTTACTTCCATAAATTACAAATCAACCCCAAATTATATTTCATGTTACCTATAATATATACCTTATATTATAATCCTTAACCTTAATATAATTATAACCTATATTTTAAATGGTTATAATTACCGAACAGACCCTAGGGTCTGTTTAATTTAATTCCCACCACCTAAATTTATATAATTACCAAATCTCCCCAATTTATAATACATAGTTTTCTAATGTCATTAAAACTATATATTATACATATATCTTTATAAAACCTTATATATAACTCCAAAAATTACCAACTATACCAAAAGGTTATAAATATCATTCCTAACCTTATACTTTCTATAATTCTCGGTTTATACACATATGTTACCCATTTGTAACAATGTTATAAATATCATATATTATACTTTATAATTCATATAAACTCCAAATTTAGCCAAATAAACTTCTAAAATTTTAATAACCTACGGTCCCCAAAGTTTCAGAAATCACAATATACCCCATCTCTTATAAATCTTTTACAATTTAATAACTATCTTATTATAAGGTAGTATTTTAATTTCTAAAATTCTCCAAACTTGGTCAAAGTCTCCTATATAGTCAACTTTGACTTCTAATACCAAATTGGAACCAAACTTTCGGTAATTACCTATTATACCCTATACTTTTCTATTTTTACAATTTTGACCCAAAACTTTATAAAATGTTATAATTTTTATTAAATTCATTTAAAAACCCTAAATTCCTCTAAATTAAGCCCATGGCTTTATAATTTACTAGTAATTACCGTTTGACCCCAAACTTAATTATATAAGCATAATTAAACTAAATAAGCTTTAAACTTAAATTAAAATGGCCTAATGACATGGCCTTATTACAACTTTGCTTTATAACATAAAATTACACATAAAATAGCTCAAATTATACTATAAGCTCTCGGCCTTGCTGTAGCTTAATTATTTTTCCACATAATGTCATAATTTGACCATTATGTTAATTAAATCACTTAAATGACTAGCTTAATTTATCTTAGTCATTTTTTCCATTCTTAGGTTAAAATCACCCATATAAACAACTCCACTCTCGGCACATATAATATATATGCTTAAAAATCATAAAATCATAAGTTTAAGGTGTTTATACCTTGGTTTATCCTTAGTAACAACTCGGAAGCTTGGAGGAAAAATCACCACATCATTTAGACATGTTTAATACACCAAAATAAGATATGGTTATACTCCAAGCATGAGCTTAACCATAAAGAACAATTAATGTAAGATTTAAGGCAAAAATCACCTTAAAAATGCTAGGTAGTCTCCAAAGAGTTTTTGTAACACCCCAACCGCTAATCCTTCCATTATCCTCTAATCCTTCCCATAATTACCTTACTCGCAGCGGAATACTTACCTACTCCCGGCGGGTGATACAATGCCGTTAACCATCCAAGGTTAACAAGGCTACTACTACTTACCGTATCGGTCTGACGATTAGAATGAATACATACATACTACTTACTTTACAATACCAATTACTTAATTACATTTGATTACCGAGTATACCGAATATACGAATCACATTCCAAGACTACTTCCCAAAAATGAAGAGTTTATACAGCTACTCCTTCCTATCCAATCGAGAATTCAATATCTAAAAAGGTGTACCACATGGTACACCGGCTACCCAAAAAGCTCTAGCCGTGTACAACTCGGTACACTATTCCAGTTCCTACTAACTACTCCAAAAAGAATTACATGCGGCCCTTACTCTACCTTCACGCCTCGCGGGTACCTGTGGAGTAAAAACATTCCCCCTAGGGGGTCATCTTACGCTGCATATGATAACCGCATACCCCGCGTACTAGCGAGGGTACGCCAACTATTTGGTCGAGTACATGCGGTTCGTTTTATTCATACATACATACATGCTTCATACAATACAATACAATACACTCATTTTACCAAGCATGCATACATACAATGCATACAAGGAATACAATACGAGTCATTCATTCATACTTACCATACTCACCGCATCACGGAGATACAATTCTCCAATACATACAAGGTCTTGTTAGCCTTATTACACACCCGGGTTAATCGGGTGTTCAATACTTTTACTCCGGGTCAATGACTTACAATAGTCAAGACCAATACAATACAATACATACTTCTTACATACTTTACTTCCAGTTAAGTCGGTATGACCTCCGGGCAGGGAATACTACTTCCCACCACCGGGCTTTAGGGTGGCCCACTAATCCAGGATGCTACCCATACAAAGGGAATTGGTCCAAGGAAAAGATCATAGCCAGGATTCGGTTCCAACCTCTTGTGGTTCCTTATCCTCACGCGTGGCCGAAGCTATATCGGGCTTCTACTCATTTCATTTTACTCATTACTCATGTTAGGAGTTAGGTTGTTAGGAATTAGTAGAAGTCCATACTTACTTCCATACATACATACATACACAAGTACTCATACTTACACATACACTCCATTTCCATCCACTCATTTCATGAATTATACAAACTCTGAGTTCAAGAGCAACAAACAAGAACAATATAGTTCAAACACATATAAGTGCAATATAAATCCGGTTCATGCATTTATCTTGTTGGTGATCACATAAACACACAAATCGGGGTAACCAAGTTAGGATACAGGGCATGAGGAAATCATACCGTTCACCGTCGAATACGTCCTACCGGTTCCTTTGGGGATCAACTATTTGATTCCTATACATACATGAAGTAGTATGATCAATGATCTATTATTGATCTAACTTACTCCCTCATTAATACTTTCAACGTATACTTACTACTTCTTTACATTCATGCTTGGTTATAAAACCATTCTTTTCTTTACTACCTCATAAACTTGTTTTCTTACAAAATTACTTACTTCCTTACCATTATTACTCCATCAATGGTGTATTACTACATATATATGCATACGGGTATATAGGCATATATATATGTATATATGATTGCTATAGTCATATAATTAAAACATTTTTTTTGTTTGACCCGACCGACCCACCCTGGGTCGGTCCCCTGGGTCGGTCGGGTGCAGAGACTCGATTACAGAAAATTTCAGACCGACCGACCCAGCCAGGGTCGGTCCACCGGGTCGGTCGGCTACAGAAAGAATCCGACTCAAAATTTCTTCTCGACCGACCCAGGCAGGGTCGGTCCCCTGGGTCGGTCCGCTGCAGAGACATTTCCACCCAAAGATTCCCACTCGACCGACCCAGACAGAGTCGGTCTCTGGGTCGGTCGGATGCAGAAGCTTTCGGGATTACTGATTTTCGGGTCGACCGACCCTACTAGGATCGGTCCTAGGGTCGGTCCAGCCCAGTACCCATTTTAATTACTTATTTTGAATCCCAAACTCTACTCAATTCACACCCAATCTTTTCCTACTCATTTCCACATGTTTCCTACATGTTTAAACACCATTTAAATCCTCTAATTCACCTTCGTTCATCCATCAAACTCATTGCTAAATCCACCAATCCACTTACACCATTTTCCTCCCTTCATTCCAGCACTTATACCAATTTTTCTTTCTTCCTTGCTACAGATTTTCATTCAAACTTCTAACCTTCATTACTCTCTCAACTAATGCTACTCTTGGCATCTCAAATTCATTACTCACATCCTAGTTCCATTCCCTTAACATACTTCTTTCAAAATCTGTTACAAACTACAAAACTCTCCATTTAAACTCTCCAAGTATTTCCTCTTCTTAAACAACTTAAGTCCTCTCCTTTCTACACAAATTTTGACATGGTTTCCCCTATATTTCTAACATTCTCCACACACTAATTCAGCTCACAAATTCATGTTCTCACAACCTGTTACACAATCCTCATTATACACATTTCAATACCACTACAACATCCAAAAATCCTGCACATACCCATTCAATACCCCATGTTTTCCCAAGCTTTTAAAACTCATTTAAATACTTCAAAAACTGTTACATTATTTTCTCCAATACATTTTTACATTACTACTACTCATACTCAATACATTACCCATTTCTACTACTCCAAAAACTGTTACAATACTACATATACAACTAGCTCAAGGTAAGTACAATTACCTTGTCTTGCTAGTTTTCTTTTCTTCCTTTTTCCTCTCTTCCTTTCCTCTTCCTTTGTTCTCGGTCCCAATGAGACTCAAACTCACACAAGTGCTACAGCACATACACATACACAATACCATTTAGCTTCATTTTATACTAACCCTAGAATTTAAGTTTTAGGTTTAGAAGAGAGTATTACCTTCCAATGAATGGATGAAGTTCTTGACTAGCAAGAGAACAAGATTTCTAGCCCAACCAAGGAGCCAAAATCGGCTGGAACAAGGAAGAGCAAGAGTTCAAAAACTGAAATTCTTAAAATGCCAATGAGGGCTAGAGAAGAAGGGTTTTCGAAATTCTTTTTACCTCAAGATGATAAGGAGGTGAAGGTGCTTCTAATGGTGGACTTGAATCTTCAAATGGTGAACACCCATAAAATCGAAAATTGAGCTTTTGGATTTTTGAAAGGATGAAAATGTTCTCCTTTGCAAGGGGATTCCAATGGTGTAATTTTTATTGAGTTTGGAGGAGATTTGAGTGTTCAAAGAGAGGAGAGAAGGAGAGAGTTGGGTGAGCTTCCTTCTTTCTCCATGGAAATCGTGAGGTAGAAGAAGAGAGAATAGAGAGAATAGAGAGGGGTGCAAAACGTGAGTGAGGGTGTGGGGAGTGAGGAGAGAGACTTAATTTTTTTTGCTTTTTACTTATTAGTCTTGTCCTTTAGCAAATAAGAAACAATAAAGAGGGGGGAAGGACTAATAAAATCGGCCCACACATGCCCCTCCTACAGATTTTTAACTTTTATTTACAAAAGTGGACACACTAAGTTTCTTTATTTGCATTCTCACCCCACAACTTACCGGTTGTTACAGTTTTTACTAACCGGTACCCGTTTTCCGGAATTTTCTCGTTTAATTAATTTTATTGGTTCTAAAGCTTCACTAATATTTATTAGTGACTATTTAGTTGACCAAAATTGTTACGAGTCTATTTGACCCGCTTAAAGTCACGTTTTCCCGGTTTCCTCGGGAAACGCGCTTTAAGGTTCTTTTATGCTTTTAACCCATTTTAAAGGTCCGTTTTCTTCGGGATTTGTTCCCTCGTATTTATTTAAGTGTAATTAAGCCTTTAGAAATATAATTAGCCTAATTAATCACTGTTTTTAATTACGGGGTATTTCAGTTTCGGCCTGAATTAAACACACAACATGGTGTTAAATTCACCATATAAACATAGGGAATAGCTAGACAACAACAAGCTGCCATGGTAATAGGTTTTACCTTGGCAAAAATTGCCTTAAAAGAATGATATTCCTTTGATTTTCGGCCAACCCTTGCTCCAAATGGTTAACCAACTGAATGAAACATGTAAATATGAAGATTATGAGTGAATAAAACTCATAGAAATCAGAAGAAGAAAACCGGGATGGAGAAATAGAAATGCTTAAGGTATGTTTTACCTATAATGTAAATTTTGGCAACCTTGGTCCCAAGGAACTTGCTTCAGCCTAGAATGATTGTTGTTCAAGGTTTAAAATGCTGAGAATGAGCCATGGAAAGTGATAGATCATGAGCTCCTTGTGGAGGTAATGGAAAGATGAAGAAAAAGAGCTAAAATATGCCTTAAACCATTACCATAGGTGCAAAAGAGATTGATTTGCCTTGAATGCTCAAGAACACATCTTGAGAGGGTTTGGGAATGCTGATGGCTCGGCTGGAATGGGACAAGAGGCAAGAGAAAGAAAGATAATGTGTTTAAATGAATAAAAAGTATAAAATGGAATAGTAAAATGGTGATTCACCAAATTAGCTAGATATTTAGTTTTAAAGTTGAATGTGCTGTCCTCCATTGATCCATGCTGCCGACTTCATAAGGGTAGGGATGGTCATTAATTGACCATTGACCATACTTAGTCAATTTTGCTTAAAAATGCACTATTTGGGTTACTATTCACAAATGAATGCCATATTTTTTATTTTTTTTAAATCTTGGATTTAGACCCTCTAATGTGGTACATTATAGTACATTAGTATATCAAGGTCTAATCCAATGCCTAACACCACTCAAAACCCACTCAGAAAGTCAATTTTCTCAAAAACGTGCTTTATGGAATTTTAAAGTACATTTTGTGTTAGAACATATTTTAGAGCTTGGTTTCCTTTGATAATGGTTTTATAATGTTAATTACTTCATTATAATACTTAGGAATCCACTTTGGATCCTATTTGAGGTCATACAATCTATATGGTGTCTTAAAGCACATTTTTGGCTTTACCGATCTTAAGGCAAGTTTTGCCTTGTTGAGATCTTTATATTGTTCCCCCAATGGTATTTATATGTTTAGTAACCATATTATATCATTAATAGATCACTTAATTAAGTTTTTAAGGTTAGGGGTATTTCATCAAGTCTGGAGAGAGGCAATGCAGTACGAGTTTAATGATCTAATGCAAACAGAAACTTGGGCTCTAGTTCCTAGACCACCACACACCAAAATTCTCACAGCCAAATGGATGCTACACACCAAAAGGAAAGCATATGGGACCATTGAAAAAAGAAAGGCCAGATTAGTGGCAAGGGGAAACAATCAAACAGAAGGGCTTGACTACACTGAGACATTCAGCCCTGTCATCAGGCCTACTACTATAAGACTAGTCCTTACTATTGCAGTGGCAAGAAACTGGGAAATCAATCAGATTGATATCTCTAATGCTTTTCTACATGGTGACATTCAAGAGAAGATCTACATGGCATAGCCCCCAGGTTTCTCTAATCCTTTCCTGGCTAATCATGTGTGTTTGCTCAAAAAGTCTATCTATGGTTTGAAACAGGCCCCTCGGGCCTGGTTTTCCAAGTTAAGTGAAGTATTGATACAGTTGGGATTTGAAGGCTCCAGATCAGACATCTCTCTGTTTGTTTATACCTTTGGTCAAGACATTATATATTGCCTCATCTATGTAGATGACATCCTCATAACAGGCTCTACTCAACATCTCATCAATTTATTCATCACCATACTCCCTTCCTATTTTCCTGTCAAAAATCTAGGGCCTCTCCATTTCTTTCTCGGGATAGAAGTAAAAAGAAACAATCAAAGTCTCTTTCTCAGGCAACATAAATACATATCCACAATTCTCAATAAAGCCCAGATGTCCCATGCTAAACCTGTTCTAACCCCAATGTCCATTGTGCATGACCCAAAACCAGATAACACACCCTACCCCAAACCCACCTTCTTCAGAAGCATTTTAGGTGCTCTTTAGTACCTCACCCTAACCCGACTAGATATTACCTACTCAGTAAACAAATTATGTCAGGCAATGCATAACTCGCTAAACATACATTGGCAGCAACTCAAACACATTCTTAGATATTTAATACACACACACACACACACCCTTTCGCATCATATCAAACCAAACAAATCTCTTCAAATTTCTGGGTACACTGATGCCAACTGGGCAAATGATCAAACAGAGAGAAGAAACACAACAACATATTGCGTTTTTCTAGGCTCTACTCTCATATCTTGGCAATAAAAAAATAGTAAACTGTAGCAAGATCGACAACAGAAGCTGGGTATAAAGCCCTAGCGAACACTACTTGCGAAATCTTGTGGATCCAGCAATTACTGCGAGATCTTCGTTTTCCTCTTCACAAGCCGTCGATCATCTGGTGTGACAATCTCGGAGCAACCTATCTCGCCGCCAATCTCGTTCTGCATGCAAGGGCCAAGCACATCTCCATCGACTTCCACTTCGTCCGTGAACGAGTGCAGAACAAATCCCTCCTGGTGGCGTTCATCAATGGCAACGATCAGGTGGCAGATTTGCTCACCAAACCCCTTTCCCCAAATCGCTTTGAATTCTTGCGCTCTCATCTCTGTCTCGACAGCAGTTGGAGCGAGGGAGGGTAACAAGGCCCACAATAGTCTAGGCATGTATACATATAAAGCCCATTGTATTAGTCAGTCCATTTGTAACTTGTTTGTTCTTATCCTTATCTGCTTACAGCCCTATATAAACACATGTATACAGTGATATCAATACAAGAGAGCGTTTCCAACAAATGGCGTATCACATTAACCTAACTTTTTTAGCCTATCTTCACAGAATTAATACATATCCAAAGTAACATATATATATATTTAACTTAATTAAGTAAACGGGTCAGGTTGAATTCGGATTAGGCTTTTAACCCATACCCAACCCATACATTTAATAGGTAACCCATATCCGACCTAAATATTAAATGGGTCAATAATCTTAACCTATATCCATTATTTACGGGTTAGATTTGGTTCAAGTTTTCAGGTTGTCAAGTTGATTAATATACCTTAATATTAATTCTAATTAATATTAATGCATCTCCTTCTAAAAAAGAGGGCATTTACCCGCCATCCGCCCATTAGTTTATGATAGTTTTTTGGGAAAATTACATACCCCACTCATGACGTTTGACGAAATTTCACAATCCACCCACGTGGTTTTAAAAATTACTTTCCCCACCCATGTGGTTTCCCCTGTTTTACATCCAGCAACTTTTCTAATTTTTGTTCAATTCAAAAGATGCTTAAATGTTGTCCGAAATTGATGAAATTTTACATAGACGATGCTAAAGTGTTATATTTTGGTTTAGTGAGAAATCTAAAGTTTTTTAAGCTTAAATGTGGCATGTGGGACCCAATGAACATGTCACATGTTTAATTGGGTCCCACGGGACACATTTAAGCTTAAAAAACTTTAGATTTGACATAAGATCAAAGTATATCACTTTAGCATCATCCATGTAAAGTTTCATCAATTTTGGACAACGTTTAAGGATCTTTTGAATTGAACCAAAATTACAAAAGTTGTTGGATGTAAAACGGGAGAAACCACATGGGTGGGGAAAGTAATTTTTGAAACCACGTGGGTGAAATGTGAAATTTGGCCAAACGTCATGGGTGGGGCATGTAATTTTCCCTAGTTTTTTTTTTCAAAAAGAAGTTTATGATAGTTTAGCATGAACACAAATATTAGCTTTATGGATGAGCTATTATATTATGTTTCTACATTATTGGTCCAGTATATTAGTAGGTCCTATTAAAAATTTTTAAGCACGCTTATCAAATTGTTATTAGTTAAATATACTATAAAAAGGTAACTACGCGGATCATACGCTGGAAAATGCGATGGGTGAATCACATCTAAGGCTCTTTTCAAATGACATATTGTGGCTGTTTCTTTTCTGTTTTATACATGATAAGATATTTTCAGATAAAAACAGATCTTTAGTATATTGTACATATATTATCATAAATGCCAATACCAAAATTATCTAAATGAGGAAAGTGAAAGTGGTGATAATATGTGATCATAACTGTTTTAATGTATAAAATTAAGTGTTTATTTGTCTTTTAGTACTTTCTTATTTTAATTTGATATACTAATTGTACCAATTCAATAATAGATTATTTTAGGGTATGAACTATATCTTACATTAGTATAAATCTAAAATTTACTTATATCAATAAAGTAAAAATATGCCTAAATAATATAACAATTTAATATGGAGAGGTAAGTAGTAAAATATTGCATTACTATCATTTCTTAGAAACGAGTTTGATTTGAAAAGTGTCTTCAAAAAAAAAAAAAAAAGAGTTTGATTTGAAAAGGAAAAGATCTTGAGTTCGGATAATGGGCCTCAGCGCGAGCACTCAGTCTCACTCACTGGCTGTTCTTCTTTATTAGCCTCCTTATCCACGTCGGAGAAGATCCAACACTTTGAGCTCTGGGAAGTGCTCAACAATCGATGGCGCTTTCAATTAAACCACCAACGCCCCAACCTCCATCTCCTTCTCTTTCTTGCTCTCCGTCTTTGCGCAATATACGCTTTATATCTATTGACTACCATAATTCCCACCGTCGATCTCTCTTTCCAATAACCCCAATTTCCATCTCCAAATTGAAGTCTCTATCTCCAATTCAATGCCTCTCCTCCTCCCCCACCCAGACCGCCGCCTCGGAATGCGACATCGAAATGGTTCGCACAAAGGAGGGTTTATACATCCCTAGACGGAAGAAAGTCGTTGTCCTATGGGACCTTGACAACAAACCACCGCGCGGTCCACCTTACAACGCGGCAACAGCGCTGAAACGGGTGGCCGAGAAGTTCGGCGACGTGGTGGAGATGTCAGCTTACGCAAATCGCCACGCTTTCATCCATCTTCCGAATTGGGTGCTTCAGGAGCGACGAGAACGGCGCGAACTAGACATGATGGAGCGAAAGGGCGTAGTCGTGTCTGATGAGCCGTATGTGTGCAGCGTATGCGGGAGGAAATGTAAGACGAATATGGACTTAAAGAAGCATTTTAGACAGTTACATGAAAGGGAAAGACAGAAGAAGTTGAATAGGATGAAACAGTTGAAGGGTAAGAAGAGACAGAAGTACAAGGAACGGTATATTGCGAAGAATCATAAGTATGAAGAGGCTGCTAGGGAATTAATCACGCCGAAAGTGGGATATGGGTTGGAGAGGGAGTTGAGACGCGCTGGGGTTTTTGTGAAAACTGTGGCGAATAAACCCCAGTCAGCTGATTGGGCATTGAAGAGACAGATGATGCATTCAATGAACCGAGGGATTGATTGGCTGTTTCTTGTGTCGGATGATTCGGATTTCAAGGATATGTTAAGAAAGGCGAGGGAGTCGAATCTTGGGACTGTGGTTGTGGGTGATTGGGAACGATCGTTAAGTAGGGAAGCTGATATATGGGTGTCATGGAATGGAGTGGAGAATGGGGAGATCAAGGAGGAAGATTTGATGATTCCTAGGAGATTCAGAGGTGAGAGTAATGAGGAAATGGCGGCCGCACACGGGATGTTTTCGTTATCGAGTTTGGAGGATGAGAGTGTTGATGAGATGAACGAGTTGGATGTGGTGGTTGATGAGCTTGTGGCTGAGAATGTTGATTTAGAGAATGGAGCGGTCAAGTTTTCGGCTTTCTCTGAAGGAGAAGAGGAGGATGAATGGGTAGATGAAGAGGGATATATTGTATCTTTTGATGATAGCAGTGATGGTTGGAGTTTGGATTCAGATGATGAAGAAGAGTAATTGAACAGGTAGATATGATACGCAATCAACCTTAATGAATTCATGGGATTGGATGGGTAAAACCTCAATTGTGAGCTTTTTCTCGATGTGCTGCAGAATTGACCTCGTTAGGATGTGAATATTGCAATGCTGTATATTTGAAAAGATAAGAACTAGCACAATTTGAGCTGATTTATTTAGAGAAACTGATGCAGTCTGCGTTTGTGAAAGTTCCTGACTTGTTGCCAGAGCAAATGGAAGTAATATTTGTGCTGCCATGTGACTGTGTTCTATATAAAGTTGAGTCAAATTTCATTTTGTGCTGCCTGATGTCCTTCTCGGCTTTGCAATTACAACAAATTCCTTCTGGTTTTACTGTTATGACCAAGATGGAATGCGATGACCTTTGGGAAACAATTCCGTGCTTCCTTGAAGACTTTACTTGCCTTAGGGTGATCCTTCTTGACCAGCAATTTACACTGGTTTTCATTACAATGTGAATCCCTTTGCTGCACTCTGGGAGCAGATTCTTTTTCCTCTTCGACTTATCTCATCCTGCCGATAGATCAGGTGACACTTCTTTAAGCTATTTGTATTGCATCTCAACTGACGTCCTTCAAAATTAATGTCGTTGAACACCTTACTAATTTTGAAAAGAAATAAGAAAATTCTGAGCATGATGTCGCTCGCCATTTCAAATTGTCAACACTCTTACAAGCTAAGCCCTTAGTCTAACAGTTTCTAATGTTTATCTCTTGTCAAGTTATGTCATTACGAACATATGCAATACAGCATAGGGTCGCAAGCTTAGGGAGAATGATTCAGATTGCTCATAAGCCGAGGGGGGATTATCAAGCACGAGATAAAAGGAAATGTCAATTCTAACACATGATGCGTCAATTTTAAGCAACTTGTAGTTCAGTTAATGAGGGTCACTACGAGTCTGATTTCCAATTCACTCAATCAGAAAATGACCATTTTACTCATGTTTTAAAAATGACTATATTTACCCACAACTTGTGACATATTACGAGCACTTAAATTTCATTCTATAAGGAGGGTGAATATGTTATTAAAAATCTTATATTTAAAGAGAGGAAGAGTGTTAATGGTTTGATTTAAGGAAAATTTTTCGGTAAGAAAATTAAAAAAGATGGAGAAAATAACGAAGGTAGTGTTCTGGAGATCTTTGATGAGTACACAAATGATGTTAACAACGGGGAGAACGTACGAGGGGCCAATTTCTGAAGTGCTTTTTATAGTTTATTTTGCCAATTTAGGTACTAATGTAGTACAAATTTTGGTAAAAATTGTCTGAAAAAGCAAAAAAAGATGCACGAGTAGCAGATGCCAACGCCGGCCCGCCGGCTCCTCCCACCTGGTGTCACCACGGGCTACTCCTATCTGTCGTCGCCGCCTACTTCTAGGGGGATTTTGTCGCTCATTTTTTTACGTTTTGTGATTGATTTTTTCCTATTTTGTTCTATATTGAGTCTAAATCTATAAAAAACTGTAGACGCTTTACAGAACCCCCCTCACCAGGGCGTTTCACCCCTGGACCTGACTCGCTGACCGGTCTAGTCACACGATGTGGTAAGATAACAGATTCAACAATACCTTTGTCTAATTTTTTTTTTACCACTGCAAATTTATAAAACTATACTATTGAATAAGCCCCTCATAAATACTTATCAATGTTAATATCATCCAGGTGGTGGTCGATGTGTTTTTGAAAAATTTGTGAGTTTTTAGCTCTATATGTGAATATTATAGTTTTTGAAAGTTGTGTATTTAGACACTATTTATAATATATTAAAGTTTTTAGATGACTATTATAATTTTTTATATAAATTTTAAAGTAAATTTTTTTAATTTCCTCCGGCAGGCAAGTTCTAATTAGCTGTAATTATAGGTTGTCATACTAGGGTATTTACAATCGAACAGAATCCTTAAATGAACGGCTTGTTCTTTAAGGAGCAGCTTGCACCATCTCAGATTACTACTCGTGGGACACACTAGGACCAATTACCATTAGTAAGAATGATTTTTTTTTCAGAGAATTACCAGTTACAATGATGGTCCAATGCACATTGGAATAGCTTCAGTTGGATTTAAAAGGCAACGAAATGAAAAACCCCGTTCATAGATATCCAAATATCGCCCAAATGCTCTTGGCAACTCCGTAATTACCTTATCAATATTTTGCAATGCATAAAAAAATAGCATTGCCAAATTTATAAACCAACCAAAACCTAACTTAGATAATATGTATTGACGACCTTGTTTAAAAAGATACTGGGATGGTGGGATGGTCTTTCTTTCATAAGCCTAGTCATTAAAAAAAGACGTCAATCAGAGAGCAAATACGGATTTGCCAATACAGAAACAACAAAGGTGAAGCTAAAGCACGACTTCAAAAGCCAATCATGTGTGCCCTCAGAAGTAAAATGGCGTTTCCATTTTCCATTAACGCCAGTCCACAATCACATCCAGCAGATGCAGATCATCATCACCCCAAGAATTATGCTGGTAGTAATAATAATAATAATAACAATGATGATAATGGTATAGTAGCGGCACCAGGAGGTGCTTGAGATGATGATTCATATCGGATTGTGAGGCATATGATGGAAATCAAAAAATAGGGCACTGATCTTCATCACAGGGCACAGCAAACACTAAGTAATCAAATAAAAAACAGAACAGAACAGAACAGAACACACGGGAAAATGCACTACAAATTGCTAATGAGGATATACAAAGCAAAAAACATCACTGCATTCATCGTGAAGTTCAGCGTACCCAGTTCACATGAACTATTCAGGATACACAAATTAGCTTTCCGCATTAGGATGTATAGGAAAAAAACTATTTCTCTTACTTTAACACGCCAGATCGTGAAAGGAAACGAAGAGCCTGTTTAGAATTATTTAACACAGCTGAAGACCTAGACACTTGCATCTTCCTCCTCTTTAAAAATTCCAATGTGTTATTCACACAATGAGCAGGAGGTATATCCTTAAGTATAACTGGTTGTATCCTGCCAATTACAAAATCAAACAAGCCTAATTGTCATATACTATGTCAAAAATAGAAATGCCAAATCTTCATACTATGGTCACAGACAAAAAAACTGTGTATACCCAGATTTTTCAGCCCGTGTCCTCTTTTTGGGTTTATGTTTCTCCTCCACATTTTCTTCCTCGTCATCAGAGACAAAAACTTGCCTGTAAAACGATACTGTTATGTCGGTAAAGAACATGAATCCAAGATACAATAGAATACCATACAACAAGATTTGACGAAAGAATCCACAGCTGATTGGTGAGTAACAGTACAAAAAAAACATAAAGATGTGGGATAACGATAATAATACTTTTCTTTAGCGGCAAGCAGTTCAACAATATCATTAGGAAGCATTCCTCTTTCAATATCAGGCTCATTCAGTGGTTCATCTGGAACTTCATTCCGGCGTGACTTTCGAGGGGTTTTCTTTTGAGCCGAGGCTATCTTTTCAGCTCGCTTTCTGTGCCGTGCTTTTCTTTCTTCGATGACCCTGTTTCAGCGATGAAGTGAACATCATTGTCAATGAGATAGACATGAACAATATGTTTCCAAAAAAGGTTAGGTCTTCTTTTCACATTATTATTTTGGTGGATCTAGTATCTCCAAACATGTTTACTCTGCATCATTTCTTTGGGAAAGAGGGGATGGAGATTGGTTTGAAAACGAAGGGTGAGGCAGAGGGAGAGATAGAAGAATCACCTAGCCTTATTGTCACGTTGGATTTTTCTTATTTCCTCATCATGCCGCATTCCCTGTTCAGTGCATTTGGACGTGAAAATGTAAGAGTGGTTCTTAAGATATTCCTAATATGGAAGTTGATGTATTCAGAAAAAAACACATACTTGCTCAACAGTGAACTCTTCAGGAACATCAGAATTATCATCATCCCCTCCAGCCATAACAAACTTGCACAGCAGTGAACTCCTTGGGAGCACAAACTTATTCAGTACCTTACAGCTCCAAACACCTGCAACCGTTTCCACAATAAAAGATTATCAAATAAGTTTCATTTGCCAAGCCAATAGACAAAATAATCAACACACTTAAATCGTCATTTATTCGAAACAGAAAAGTGCAGCAATATGAAGTGGCATCACAATGTAGATTAAGCACATCAAGTTTGAAAAGGGATCTTCGATACACTATATACATCAAAAGACACAATTGAATAGTACATCAAACAGCATTCAGAAAGCCATTAAATGATGGAATAGAAGCTTTGATGAAACAAAGCAGCCACATAGAAAGAGTAACTTAATATAAACATCTTATTTAATTCTTTGTGAGTTAGATAGAAAAAGGAACCAAGCATGACATTGACATCCTGACAGATATAGAATACTCGGAAGCCCCGAGATCAGATGACTGTAAAAAATTTAAGCCCAATTTAATGGTTCTCTTCAACACATCCCAAGCCCATCACCACCCAAGGCAAAAGCTGCATCATCAACTGCAGAGGCCGGTGAAGTAGCAAATATATAGAGAAGAAGGGAGCAGCAGCAATTACAAGAGCAACAATACCAAAAGTGAATGTTTGTTTCACAATCTAAATCACATATCATGTTAGGAAAAGCTTATGGAAATAAAAACATAAGACTGTTAGCACTTCACCCCCATTGGCCTCAGGAGGGAGAAATGCATAATGCTGCAACTCCTTCAAAAGTAACACATCATAACAACAAACCAACAACCAAACAATCAAATCAATGATCAATGCAAAGAATATCATAGTAGGTCAAACACAGTAATCATAGCAATGATTAACTACAGCAAAACCGTCTGTGATATATATTTCATAGGACTAGGAGAGCAACATAATCAAACAAATAAAGAGTAAAATTGCTTTGAACAGATAATAAAATCATGGAATCTTGATTTTAAAAACACGCCTAGGCAGGAATCTGGGCACCTCGCTGACTTCACCACCTCATTGTGGAGCGCCTCTAGTAATACTGCACCTCATCGCCTTGCCTATCTCAACACGGACCCAACCCTTATCGCCTCATAGAATCTCACACATTTTAAAATCTAATCATGACATCCAACATTTATCCCTTCTAGTCAACCAAACAAGAAAAAGAACACTAGGCCTCACGAAAAGTTCCATTATATCTCACTTATAAAAGAAAGGCACCTGAAGGCTCCAACCCCTACTAAACGAGCATTGCCGGACGTATTAAAATGAGAACCTGAAGGATCAAAACCGTGTTGAACAAGCATGTCCGAACGTATTCGCAGTTCGCATGACTAAAATGTAAAGCACCTTTGGTTCTTCAAATGAGAAAGCTAACACTGGCTTTTACGGCTACCTACCAACCGGAAAACCTACGAAACTACACTAACGCAGACCAAATAAATTGCACTAATGAACACTGAACTGCTTCTCAGCAAGACACACCCGTCCAAGCGTAATCTTCAGAATATGCGCTCACATTCTTTCAAAAGAAAAAAATACTTCCCTCACAAAAAGCTAAACTTGCTTGTAATTTTTAGCCCAGTAGTTATATAATATATCACACCGATAATACAGAAAAGGAACACGACAGAGAGAATAGATACGAGAATACGAGGAAGTGTTGCCTTTCGGGCGCCATGCTCAAGTTGTATTAACAAAGAACAAAAGGGAGGGAACGGGAGAGAGACCTGAGGTTCGGCTCTGACCCAGAAGAGCAACTCAACGATGATGCCTGCTGCAGTCACTGATTAGGGTTGTCTACTTGAAATTTTACCCCATTGACAACTCCGACCAAATCAGGCCGGACCACCTAAAAAATTGCGGAATCAACTCTTTTCATTAAGAAAATTACAAATTAGAATAGAGTTGAAGGGTATGTTATTGTTAAAGTTAAAAGGGTATGTGAGTAACAAGACAAAAGTTTTATTTAAAATTAGTTATTTGATTATTGTGTACGTTTTTTAAAATCGTATTAGTGTGTGCGTCTTTTTGTATGTTATACAAATAGTCTAAATACATTATGAAAATTAGAATAAATTATGTTTTGCAATTGATATAAACTTTATAAAATAATAAGTATGTTATGTTAATTGTATGTGAAATAAATTAGAAATCCGTTGAAAGCATATAAATTTAAAAAATGTAAATGTCTAATTGATTATATTTATTAATATTTTAAAAAAATATTTATTTTAAATATATAATAGTTAATATAAATATTATCATTTTAATAAATCATTTTCAGTATTAAATACAATTAGTTTGAAATTATCTAATATTATTTCTAATACTCTAACTGAATTTCCATTTGTTTAATATAAAACTTCACACAAATAATTGTTTATTATAAAAAAAATGTAATCATAGAACTAAATAATAAAAATACTAAAAATATGTTTACAAAATTGAAATTTTATAATGTTTCTAATACTTGATATTTTAACTTCAAAATGGTCTATACTTTTTCCTTCAAAAAATTATTTGATGTTTTAGAATGTACAGTAATTAAGGAAAAAATATAGACCATCTTATACCCTTTGTATTAGAATTCGGGTAATAAAAAGTAGATTTCTGATGAAAAAATAGGGGTAGAATTGTTAATTATATTTTGAAAATAATAAGAGGACCCAAAACATATATATTACAATTAAATTATTTCTTACAAGTGATATTAGTAACATGTTTTAAGTTAAAACTTATATTTAGTTTATAACAATAAAAGTGTAGAATAAATACACTTAATTAATGTTCTTTAAAAATATATATGATACCCTAAAATATAAGTAGCTAAATAACTAGGGACAAAATTATTAATTTTATAAAATATGGGGCAAGAATAAAAATCGATAACCATCATTTTCCTTGCTAATCAATCTATGAGAATGTGTAGAATTTGATTAACATACTCATTTTTAAAAAAAAAAATATTCCGTGTTACCAGACATTGGAATATACTAGTATACTTTATTCTCATTCTCATAGAGAATTGGCCATTGGTCAGGCCGGTCCCAGTCTTGGTCCTGGGCTCGACTAGTCCCGGCGCTTAGAGTGAGGAACTGGTCTCGAATCGCTAGTAATTTTTTTGTCTCATTTTTTCTTTGTAAGGGACCGCAACCAATCCCAAGTCGGTCTTGAGCTGTACCCGAGCTTTTTTTTAGTGATAGATTTTGTGTAATTCATGGCTAGCTATTTGAAATACCCCAAACCTTAATAAGTTGTTTAAATATTAAATTATGATATATTAAGACTAAAAAGAGTCTTAGAAATGTTAGTAAACAATTTAAAAGATAGTAAATACAATAAAATGAACCTATTAAATCAATTACCAAAGAAAATCAAGCTTGAAAACAAGTTAAAACACAAATGTGCTTTAAGGAGTCTTAAAGCACGTTTTTGAGAAACTGTCTTGTAAATGAGTTTTGAATGGCTAAATGTCTATTAATACTCTTTAATTAATATGTGTACTACTTAGTATCACATTTGGAAGTTTAAATCAATGAGAAATCAAAGATTTCACTTTTGTGTGCTTTGTTTTAGTAAATAGTAACTAAAATAAGCTAGTTTGTAACATATGTCAACATATGTAATTTAATTGATCAATAAAGACTGGGTAACCCTAGAGGTGGCAGTTCGGGTCAATCTGTTCGGATTCGGTTCGGTTAGGTTCGGTTCGGGTTGATTTCAAATCTTTCAATATTTGGTTCGGGTTGGATCGGGTCGGTTGAATTCGGTTTGTTCGGGTTGAGTTCGGTTTGTTGAAATTTCGGGTCGGTTTGGATCGGTTTGGGTGATTTTCGGTTTGGATGACTTTCGGTTAGGGTGACTTCGGGTCAGGTAACTTACGGTTCGGGTTAGCCTCTAGTTTATTCAGTTTTTCGGGTTATGGGTCAAATTCGGGTCAATTAATCGGTTAAATTTGGTTGTCATTGCAGAATCCAGCAACTCAATCATCAAGATATGTAAATTTGACTTCAATCAATCTTAACACGTATAAATGTATATAAAGATTAATTTAAACAAATAATTATAATTTGCATCATGTTATACTTTAGCAACTAACTCTGAACTTATCATAATTATTGATGTAGCTTTAGATTATTTAGTAGTTTCATTATTTTGAGAGGAGTATAAATAAGGTATGTTTATGGATAATTATTAAAATTGTATCAAAGTGTAGTAACTTGTATTTTCAATCTATTAATAGTTAGTGAATGGAATTAGTTAATAAGTTTTGATGACTTTTTTTACGGTAGTTAAAAACTGTTAATGATGAAGAACTATTCAGAAGCATGAGAATTTTGCTACATAGGTAAAAACCTTCAAGTATATTAAACATTTATGCTAAATTGCTAATAAGGGAGAATTATTCACAAGATTGGATAAAGGCTTGAAAAATTCTAGTTAATAAAAACACCTTCAATATATGAATAATTAATACAATAATGGTATGAATTAGTGATAAAATTTGAGTCTAAATATACAAGTATTTTTGGTTCTTACGATTCTATCATTGATGAGTCACATTATTCATTATTAGTTGTGCGATTAATGAAAATGCATGATAATTAATTACTTTAAAATTTTATAGTGCAAAATATTTGTGGTATATTTAAAATGATTTCTCATGTATATAAGTTTATTAATACTTTTTTATAGGTACACCACTTACTAAGTAATGATTAATTGTAAAAGTATTGTAGGGCATTGTTTAGTGTTGTATGATACAAATGCTAAATACTGATTTGTATTTAAACTAGATATTGGGTATAAACATTCTGTATTATTCTCATTGTCTCCTATAATTAATGCAATATATTCTTTCGGGTCACATCGGATATATTAGTTAGGTTCACACTGGTTTCGGTTCGGGTTCAGTTCGGTTGGTTTCGGTTCGGGTCACTTCGGATTTCGGGTCATCGTCGGGTTATGGGTGACTTCGGTTCGGTTGATTTTGGTTTGGATGACTTCGGTTCGGATGATTGTGGATTGTGGTTTACTTTCGGTTTTACAATAATACGGTTCGGTTTGGTCCGGGTCGGTTTATTTTGGATTTCGGGTCATTTTTCAAGTTATAGTTTTCGGTTGAGATTCAGATTCGGATCGGATTGGTTCGGTTCGGTTTTTCGGGTTCGGGTTACTTTTGCCAGGTCTAGGTAACCCCTTATAACATATGGGGGCCGGTTTTTAAGAGGTGAGTCACCACCCTTATCAATTAACAAGCAAACAAATAAATGAGTAATTAAGAAAGCACTATTTGCTTTATGTAACAAATATCTTCAAAAACAATTACAATCAGTGAATCCTCTTCATTCCTTCATTTCCTCATTCTCACGTATCCCATCTCCTTCCTTGCTCTCTTTCACGGTTGAACCAGACCACCACCAACACCATCTTCAAATCCTTGTAACTCCTAGCTCACTTGGCCAAATCAAAAACTAAGACCACCAATCTCTTAGTCTCATCAAGCTCTTCAACTTGGTTCTTTCAAATCTTCAAGAGCTCCATTTTGGTGCCAAGAGGAATCTCCATGGAAGGAGCTTGAGCTCATCTTTTCACATATTATTGTTCTCCTTTGCTTCAAGGTAAGGAAACCCAAAGAAAAATGATGTTTCCTCCATGTTTTGTGTTGTCCGAAAATTGCCTTAAAGGGTGTCCTTATGTGGCCTTGTTCTAGCTTCATTCCAACCATTCAAGGACTGGGTGGAGTCCTCTCTTGACAAATATTCAAACTCTCTTCAAGATCTAAGGTAAAACGATTACCTAAGTGTTCTAAGACGATATGTGAGGAAAGGAGGTAATTATGCTAACCTAAAATAGCTTATAATTCCTTTGGGAAATGAACTTATGCTGTTTATTGAAACTACTTAAAGAGCCAATGGTAAATGACTTAGAAAAATGTTCTCAAAGAGACTAGTAAAGGACATATGTATTGTTGTGTGTATTTGCAGGTCAAAGGCAAATATATTGTGGGAAATTCAGTGTTTAAGATTTATGCATTTTAAGAGCCTAAGTGCTATGCAATTTAAATTGTGCACTATGTTGTAATGTGGTGTATATTTGGTGAAGTTTTGTGTATAAGAGTGTTCCTGATGGATCTTAGTGTTCTAGTATGTTTAATGGTGAAGACAATGTGTTATGGCTTAGTGAAATTCTAGGAGAATCCATGTCAAAAATTGGGTAAGTGTAAGAAGTTATAAGTGTTTAAATGAGTTTGGTGAACTAAGAAGGTCTTGGAAATGACTTATGCATTATCTTGGGAATTTTAGAAATCAATGGGTGTTTTGGGACACACCAAAGTCATCTTAGAGTTGCTCTAGGATTTATACAACTTAGGTAAAACAAGGAGAAGGTATAAACTCGTAAAAGGGTATTACAAGAATGACATAAGGAATTTAGGTTGAAAGAAAGATGCTTGGGAGATGATGTTTGAATGATGAGGAAATACTTTGGTATAATGGTTAATATAGGCATGAAACACCACTTAGTAACCTAGGAGAAAATACTATAAGTGTTGGAGATTTTGTTAGGAATTGGTTAAGTGTTGAAAGGCTTAGGAAAATGAAGGTTTTGCCTTGTCCGAACATCCGTCCGGACATGGAAGTTCGGACAGGCTCTGTTGCGAGAAAATTTTCAGAATCTCGGTTTGAGTCCGAACTTCCGTCCGAACATGGAAGTTCGGACACACCCGTCTTTTCCTCAGAACTAGCCTCGAACTGTGTCCGAACTTCGGAAGTCCGGACACATGTTCGGACACAACAGGTTTTCTTTTCTATTTTGCCTCGACCATGTCCGAACTTCCGAAGTCCGGACCAATGTTCGGACATGCGTCTGTTTTCAGTTTAGGGTCTCGACTTGCGTCCGAACTTCGGAAGCTCGGACACAAGTTCGGACAGGCCACTGTATGGACCAAAAATGTTGTTTTAAAGTTAGGAAATGTTGTCAAAAAATAGTGATTAACTAGCAATGGTTAAATGAGGTTATTCAAGACATGTAGGATGAGTTATAATGACAAATAAAGGTGAAGAGTTATAACAAAGTATGAAGTAATAAGTTAACAATGGACTAGTACGTTAATTAACCGACGTTACTAAATGTGTATAGGATTCTTCAACGGTGGAAATGAAACGAAGCAAGGACCAAGGTATGGTTTTCTTGCAGTCTGTTGCCTACCGGTTTACACCGGCTTGTGTGTTGTTTGTTTTTGTGTTTATGACCTTGTAAGACTTAAGTCATGTAATGAGTTTACAGTTGTTATAATATTATGTTGTTGAGATGCGACTCATTTCCTTTGTGTATGTCTAACAAGACTTAATCACTTGATTGTGATCTGTGTATTGTGTTACAATGTTAAGCTACTAACAAGTGTTAACGGAAGTGGGAGTGAGGAGTCCGGTAGTTCCGGCCACGCGTGTGAGTATGGGAGTCGATGTCATTTACCGGTTCGATTCTCTTTGTATGTTGAGGTTGTTTTCCAATTTGGTTTCAATCTTCCCTTTAGCTTATCCAAGGCTATTTTACTGACTCACGTCGGGCCACAGGGGCATACTATGTTTATTCGGCGTGCTTGGGATCACTATATCCGACACACCTTGTGATTAAGTTATCCGTCCAATTTAAAATGGCGGTAACGAGTTATGTAACTGGGGATGAAATATGTGACTACTTCTACCACATAGGCAGTGTACCTAATCGTTTTGCGGGATAGTGGATTTGTGGGGTTGTCGTACTCTTGGGGACCTCGCTGTGGATAACTGACAGTGGATTAAATTTACTGAGACTTCTAGTAAATAGATTTTATCATTTTTTGAAGGAGAAGAAATAATCGAAAACCTTACCTGAACAAAAACAGAATAATAAAAATAGAAATTATAATTCTTTTTATTTTTGAGAAAGCACCCCGGGTTGATCTGCTCACCTATTTTATCAATTATATTAATATAAACTTCACCACTTAAGTAATAAACTCAGAAACTATAAATAATTCGTTGACGACTAAATCTAACGAACCCTAACCAGTTGCTAGAACTAGCAGCAGACTAATGCTCTAATCCGGACACAACCAATCGCATAAAGAACAGCTTCTATTTGAGACTAATTAACCTATAGGCCGGATCAGGCTTCTAGCTGTTAATCAGGTTTAATTCCTAAGTCTTGTTTACTATCTCAGCTCTCGCGTGTTGATTAGAAAACTACAAATATTGCTTTAATAATTGATCAGAGAATTAAAGCAGATGAAGAACTGGAATTAAACTACTACTTTAGATAAAATCATAGTGGAAAGCTTAACATAGCATAATTATATAAACATAATTATATAAAGTAGGCTCGCATCCCAGACCTGGGAGGGCTTAAGTTTATTAATTAAACATGACTATATATAAACAACATTTTAACAAAATAAGAGAAAGGGTAGAGAAAACTCCATCTAGCAAGTTGACTCTGAATCCTAGTTCCGCCTCTGTATCCACGTCGTCCGTAATAATAATACTAATTAATGGCAGAGATGTGGTGTGGTGGAAAAACAAATAAAAATGGAGAAAATGGGGAGAAGAGAAATGGATGTGGTCGTGTGGAGATCGAGCGTGGTGAGTGTACGTGGTAAGCGTATGTGAACTGATGAGCTTTGGATTTTAAGAAGGGATGCCTAATACTGAGGATGGGCGTTGGTTTTTATAGGCAGAAGAAATGGGAAGCAGACAAGAGAGCAGTCAGGACGGTGCAGTCGGTGTGATTAAATGGGAGTTGGTGAGCAGATCGTGGGCAGCAGCAATCACAGGCGGCGTCACGTGTGCACAAATTAAGGTGGGCGCCGAAGGAGTCTGCAATTAATGAAGAGCAGTTCGAGTGCGGCGCCGCGAAGAAGGAAGAAGAAATCGCCGCGAAGAACGACTCCGCGTCGGATTTAATCTCGTCCGCTTGCCCAGTCCGCTACTTATCAGGCGGTTGCGCCTCTGTTGTCCGCCTCGTATCAGGCGGTCGCAGCCTTCTCGTGTCCGCGCCTTATCAGGCGGTCACAGCTTGTTCCGTCCGCGTCGCAACCTCACAAATTCATGCGGTTGTGAATTCACTCACGTACTCGAGAAATATTAAAACAATGTCATGCTGAATATAGTTAGGTGATCTTGGTCGTGAGAAACAACGATAATAGTTACGTGAATATAGTTAAGTGATTGATATTGATAATGATTGTTCACGTGGTGTGGTAGTATGCGATATTATATATATATATATATATATACCGGTGTATTGTAATTTTTCCTGCAATCTTCAACCGGCTCCAGATTCTTCGTTATAAGTCCGTTTTACTCGCCGTTTGTTGCGTTGGAAAGCTCATGAGATCATCTATCCATTTACATGGCTTTTTCCTACATTTAACACATAAAATATATCAATTCATATCAAAACATAAATCTAGGAAAATCGTAAGATAAGTGAGAAATACGACACAAATTGCTATGAAAATAGGAAGAATTAAAGCCCTAAAAGTAGATGTATTTCTCGCTTATCAAACTTCCTCACACTTAGCTTTTGCTTGTCCTCAAGCAAATAGAGAATAAATATATCTCTAAGGCCGTAGTGTCAAACCTCAGGATTAAACAGATGCAAAACAGAACAAGCAAAGTGACAATCAAAAGAATAGTTCTGCTCCTGGTTGTAGGTTTTCGCAAACAGTGAAAAAGAAATTTTTTTTTTAAAGCATGGATAAGTTAGACTACAAAATCTGAATGTAGATTAACTTGGGATCTTCCACCATTTCTTTCCTTTAACCTTCGGATGACAAGGGGTGTGAAGTAACGCCTTATTCCACGATACCTTTCAACACCACATACTCATGATCAAAAACAAAAATTAAACTGCAATTAACTCTTTTCGTATGTAAAAACATTCTTCTTCAAGAAATATATACAACACAATTGAATAATTGTGAATTGCAGAGTTTTTTTTCGTAACCCAGACTTTTCTCTCTATCCTTGTAACGGTGTTGGGCCAACTATCCCAGATCACGAGACCTTAGGTAGATAGGTGTTAAGGCACCCCTAGGACTTAATAACCGGATAGACGAGGCCTGCTTTTGTTAGGAAAATTTTTGATCAGCGGAGTACCTTGCCTTATCCTTTCATTCCAAACTTTCATATCATTTCCAAAATCCCAAGCTAAACTAATTCAGTTTCCCCAATCAACTTAATCCACCAAATTTTTGGGAAAACAGATTCATTTGAATAAAACTATATATACAAACAACCTAAAGCAGAAAGATTCTTGAGGTGGTCACCTGGCTTCACTTCAAAATTTATGCAAAAATTTTCACCCAAGAATTCAACATTTATAAGCACTCAGAGCAGTGATTCCCTCAATGCAAGAAGACAATTAAAAACATGTGTGGCATTAAGTGCAACTGGCATATTTTCAGGGAAAGGTCTAAACTTCCTCACACTTAAGAGGAGCAATGTCCTCATTGTTCATAAAATAATCAAGAAAAGACCTTTCAAAATATGCCAGACTCATGAAGAATTTCATTCAGGACAATCATGGACTGATATAATAATAATCATTAAGCGTGATAGACTAGACACAAACATTTTAAAATAAAGAAACTGAAACTCCCCTGATATCGTAGATTGAGGAAGGTGTCCTTCCTCACACTTAAGTGCGAACAATGGGGGTAGTAGCGTTCCTCACACTTGCATTCAAGCAAGTGTCCAGCCTTGGAGTTCTTCAGATACCATGATAAGAATTTCACCTGCACACACTACCTAAAAATAGACGCTAAAAAGCGTTGCATGAAAGCATAGACACCATTTCCACTTCTTTTTATTAAAAATTAGAAGTTAAAATAAAATCATAAAAATAATAATAGTAGGATAATAAAGTTTAACCACTGGGTTGCCTCCCAGTAAGCTGCCCGTAGTTTTAGTCTTTGGCTAGACTCCCGCTTTGTTATCCTGGATCAAAAATAAAAGTAGATAACACCTTCGCCAGGAAAACGAAGTTAGTAATAATAAAAAGCAAACCACCTGGATCACAACAAAACGTTACTTCGGTAAATAAAATAGGAAAATGAATACTCCACAAAACCTGGTGTTTGAGGAGGTACTGCCGGTAACGTAGTTGTAATAGGAGACCAGGTGGTGATGACTTTTCTTCCTCAAATTGGAGGATGTAAACATCCTCCTCTTGCTGTTGAGGCTTATGGAGGCAGGATGGAAGTTGATGAGAGACCGGTGGTAGTGGTGTTCCTTCCTCAGATTCGAGGATGTAAATTTCCTCTTCCGGTTGGTGAGGCTTAACAGGATAGCGCTCTTCCAGCTGGTTGACCGGCTCAGACACAATATCTTCGAATTTTAATTGCTCCTCCTGTGTTGGGGATGAAGATGGAGGAAGATTGTAACTCTCAGACATTTGTTCTAACTCGGCGTCGGAGAAAAATGTACTGAGAAGTTTCTTTATCTCCTCATCAGATCTTATAGCTTCAATAATATCTGGCTCGAATTGGTCTTCACTCCTTGGAGTCACCACTGGAATTTCTTCTGGTGGCTCGGCCTGACTCAGGAGAAATTCGTCTAGCCTCTGTGTAGATTGTTGCTTGTTCTGATTGAAGTAGTAATACCCCAACTGAGCTTTGTTATACTGTGTATTAGCCTGGTCGATTTCCCACCAATACGGCTCTCGATTTGATGGTTGAGGTGGTTGATAATCCCTGACCAATCTTTGATATGAGGATATTTCCTCTTGCATTCGTGTCCATTCCAGATTGATCAACAATCTTCTCACCTCATCGTGGCTGCTCTCCATTGCCAGTAATTATCCTACAAAAACAAAAATAAAAATACCAAGTAGAAAAGAAATAGAAACAGAAAAGAAAAATAATAAACAAAATTAACTAGATAGAAAAACAAATAAGAAATAATATAGAAATAAATTTTTTTTTTAGTAAAATTAAATAAAGCGAAAATAAAATAAAAGTAAAAATAGAAATCCCAATAAAATTTAAAAACTATCAATTAACCGTGCTGGAGGTCCCCGGCAACGGCGCCAAAAACTTGGGGATGAAATATGTGACTACTTCTACCACATAGGCAGTGTACCTAATCGTTTTGCGGGATAGTGGATTCGTGGGGTTGTCGTACTCTTGGGGACCTCGTTGTGGATAACTGACAGTGGATTAAATTTACTGAGACTTCTAGTAAATAGATTTTATCATTTTTTGAAGGAGAAGAAATAATCGAAAACCTAACCTGAACAAAAACAGAATAAAAATAGAAATTATAATTCTTTTTATTTTTGAGAAAGCACCCCGGGTTGATCTGCTCACCTATTTTATCAATTATATTAATATAAACTTCACCACTTAAGTAATAAAACTCAGAAACTATAAATAATTCGTTGACGACTAAATCTAACGAACCCTAACCAGTTGCTAGAACTAGCAGCAGACTAATGCTCTAATCCGGACACAACCAATCGCATAAAGAACAACTTCTATTTGAGACTAATTAACCTATAGGCCGGATCAGGCTTCTAGCTGTTAATCAGGTTTAATTCCTAAGTCTTGTTTACTATCTCAGCTCTCGCGTGTTGATTAGAAAACTACAAATATTGCTTTAATAATTGATCAGAGAATTAAAGCAGATGAAGAACTGGAATTAAACTACTACTTTAGATAAAATCATAGTGGAAAGCTTAACATAGCATAATTATATAAACATAATTATATAAAGTAGGCTCGCATCCCAGACCTGGGAGGGCTTAAGTTTATTAATTAAACATGACTATATATAAACAACATTTTAACAAAATAAAAGAGAAAGGGTAGAGAAAACTCCATCTAGCAAGTTGACTCTGAATCCTAGCTCCGCCTCTGTATCCACGTCATCCGTAATAATAATACTAATTAATGGCAGAGATGTGGTGTGGTGGAAAAACAAATAAAAATGGAGAAAATGGGGAGAAGAGAAATGGATGTGGTCGTGTGGAGATCGAGCGTGGTGAGTGTACGTGGTAAGCGTATGTGAACTGATGAGCTTTGGATTTTAAGAAGGGATGCCTAATACTGAGGATAGGCGTTGGTTTTTATAGGCAGAAGAAATGGGAAGCCGACAAGAGAGCAGTCAGGACGGTGCAGTCGGTGTGATTAAATGGGAGTTGGTGAGCAGATCGTGGGCAGCAGCAATCACAGAGGCGGCGTCACGCGTGCACAAATTAAGGTGGGCGCCGAAGGAGTCTGCAATTAATGAAGAGCAGTTCGAGTGCGGCGCCGCGAAGAAGGAAGAAGAAATCGCCGCGAAGAACGACTCCGCGTCGGATTTAATCTCGTCCGCTTGCCCAGTCCGCTACTTATCAGGCGGTTGCGCCTCTGTTGTCCGCCTCGTATCAGGCGGTCGCAGCCTTCTCGTGTCCGCGCCTTATCAGGCGGTCACAGCTTGTTCCGTCCGCGTCGCAACCTCACAAATTCATGCGGTTGTGAATTCACTCACGTACTCGAGAAATATTAAAACAATGTCATGCTGAATATAGTTAGGTGATCTTGGTCGTGAGAAACAACGATAATAGTTACGTGAATATAGTTAAGTGATTGATATTGATAATGATTGTTCACGTGGTGTGGTAGTATGCGATATTATATATATATATACCGGTGTATTGTAATTTTCCTGCAATCTTCAACCGGCTCCAGATTCTTCGTTATAAGTCCGTTTTACTCGCCGTTTGTTGCGTTGGAAAGCTCATGAGATCATCTATCCATTTACATGACTTTTTCCTACATTTAACACATAAAATATATCAATTCATATCAAAACATAAATCTAGGAAAATCGTAAGATAAGTGAGAAATACGACACAAATTGCTATGAAAATAGGAAGAATTAAAGCCCTAAAAGTAGATGTATTTCTCGCTTATCAGTAACGAGCTTAGTATGAGTATGGCAACAACCTCTAGGCTCTCCATGTGATTTAACTTTGTTGGTTCGTTTCCTAAAAGGATTCGTTCTTGTGTGTTATGTGTGATGTTATTTGCTATGCGATATTCTTGCTATGCTAATGTATATATGTTGTTGATGTGTAAAATGAATGCCATGTTATCATGACAAATGGTTGCGCGTATCCCGGTAGCCGATGGGCTGCGCGTTAGCCATACCAGCAAAGGGTTGCTGACCCCCTTTGGGGGCTATGTTTATTGCAGGATGAGGATCGAAGAAGCGGAGTGGCTTTAGATCTAGGCTGATGTAATACTTTGGCTAAATTTTGGATATCGGGCCCGGGATGCGCCTGTGCTCCCGTGGCAATATATATTTCAGTTGTTGACAGTATACAATGGAAGTTTACAGTGACAATGTTAATATGGGTTGTAAGCTAGATACTCGGTAATATGAATATGTACTTATGGTTTTATTTTTATGCTCGGGAGTTTGATCATCAGACCGATACAACTTGTATTTATTCAGCCTTGTTAACCACGTGGGTGGTTGACGGCGTTGTAGCACCAATCGTTTAGTTGTTTAATTTCCGCTGCGATTCCAGTTATTATTAAGTGCGCAGTAGGGGTGTTACAAAAAGTGGTATCAGAGCGAAGTGTCGCTCTGATGACAAGAATACCGAGCTTAGGTATATACCGAGTTAGGGAAGCTAGCAATAGTTACCAAGTAAACAGTTATGGGTAGGTTAACCACTAACTAAGTGTGGAAATACCTTTAAGTCGGGAAAGCATTACAACCGTTGGACCGATAAGTGTGTAAGCATATTGCTAATAAATGTTGGTGTGAATTCAGATGTCAGGTAGACCACGTGGTAGAGGCCGCGGACGCGGTACTGATGAAACTGGGGACCAGGGAGAGAACCCTACGACACAAGTTATGGCCGACGCTGTTGCGGCCGCCGTAACCCAGATGGTCCCACAGTTAGTAGCTGCGGTGCAGCAGGGGCAACAGCCCGGAGTTCAACCACCACCGCCACCGCCAAGAGAGACCAACTGGGTCAAGGCGTTGGCTGATCTGAG
Organism: Limonium bicolor; assembly: GCA_023374045.1. Lineage (NCBI taxonomy): Eukaryota > Viridiplantae > Streptophyta > Magnoliopsida > Caryophyllales > Plumbaginaceae > Limonium > Limonium bicolor. The sequence goes on from CM041782.1 coordinate 132,433,014, forward strand.
ACCACCGTCATTCGGAGGGGAGACCGACCCTGGTAAGCTGGAGGCGTACATCTCTGAGATGGAGACCGCCTACGAGACCTTGAATGTGCCTGAGGAGGTCAAGGTCCGTCTTGCCGCTTACTACCTGAAGGGTTCGGCACAGAGTTGGTGGAAGCTAGTGAGGGAGGGCAGAGTTGCTGACCCGACCTTTCAGTGGAGGGAGTACACGGCTCTGCTGCGAGCCAAGTATTACCCGATACACGTGCAAGAGGCTAAGCGCCTGGAGCTGGACAATCTGAGGCAAGGAGGGGATAAGATGACGGTAGATGAGTACTACTCAGCCTTCATCGGACTTATCCACCTGCTACCGGATCTGGGTTACTCAGACCGAATCCTAGTGAACCGTTTCTACAACGGATTGAGCTACCGCCTACGCTATGGCATGGGGCCTAGTGGATATACTACTTTGCAGGTAATAGAACTACAGGGTGATGTGAATAAGTGTGTACAATGTGTTAATGTGATTGTGAGTTTGTTTGCGGGGCACAACTAACACCCTAAATAATAGGAGTGCTATCATGCCGCTGCTATAGTAGAGATCACCGTCCGTCTGAGGGACGAGGAAAATGCGCTCAAGCGCAAGGCCACGAGCGAGGGTCAAGGCACGCAAGGGTCCGGGGGTGGAAAGAAGAAAAAGCCATACCCTCAGCCCCAGAAAGGACAGCAACAGGGTGGCAAGGGCCAGGCCCAGACCACCACTGCTGAGGAGCCGTTGCAGCTCACCACCTATGCATATGCGGCTAAGCCCCTGCGCTCTCAGCCATTAAAGGGTAACCAATTAGTTCTGAATAATGAGTTTAAGTGTGTGATATTTTGATGTGAAGTGTGTTGAGTGTGTGATATGTTGGCAGCTAGCACGGGCTCTGGACCGGAGCGCCACTATTACTGTAAGTGGTGCAACGGAGACCACCCCGGCAAGGACTGCAAGGGAAACGATGTGCAGTGCAGATTCTGCAAGAAGATGGGGCATCGTGACTACGAGTGCTTCCAGAACCCGAATGGCAGAAACTATAAGCCTAGGGGACAGTGGAAGGGTAAGGCCGTTGCGATTACCGAAGGCCCGAAGTCGGCTAATCAGCCACCTACCGACCAGAGGTATACTGAAGCCCAGAAAGGGAAGGGATCGGGATCCAACAAGGCCGCCCTGAATGTGGTGGACCGGTCTGAGGCACCAGAACCCTCTTCTAGACCAGGTACCGCCTAAACCGTTAAATGAAATAAGTGATTGTATACCGCATTACATGCATGCGTGTTAGCGAGTCTAAGTGTACTACCATGTGAGTAAAGGATTAAAGTATGATGTGAAAGTCACCTAAGTGAGGTAAATTGAAAACCTAGGAACCTTCAATATTTGCTATCCAATCCCGCCCACACCAAACCCTGAAGAAACCACCATTAGCATCACCGACTTTCCAATGGAGCAATGTCAGGTCATCCAGCCAGGTATGATACTCTTAAATGGATACCTGACACCGGAAGCACAAATCCACATCATCCGACGATGCGACAAACTGGGAGTAGCACCCGGAGGTTTCTACACACCCGAATACCCGAACGGGTCAAAGATGAAATTAAAAATGATGTGCATGGGTAAGGACTGGAATCCTTACACCAAGACATATCAAGACAAGCGAGCTGAAAATGGAGCAACTGTACCGAGTATACCCGAGGAGTTCCTTGCGGTTGTTAACCACACCGTGGGAATTGCTCAGCAAGTTGAATCTGATTCAATACCAAGTGTGAAAGCAGATCTATGTGTAGTGAACTTCTACCAAAAAGAAGGACGTTTAGGTTTACACCAAGATAAGGACGAGTCACCCGAGTCTCTAAGTAAGGGAGTACCCGTGGTGTCTTGGTCCATTGGTGATACCGCAGTGTTTATGTACGGCGAGCAGAAGCGTGGTGACCTCGCAAAGAAGTTGATACTGAAATCAGGAGATGTGTTAATCATGGGTGGCCAGTCAAGGATGTTATACCACGGTATCAAGAAGATCAAACTGAATACCGCACCTTCGACAGTGATCAATACCACACACATGAAACCAGGACGTTTGAATTTGACCTTCAGACAGTTTTAAGCCCGTGAAATATTGTAATGTGTTAAATCAGTGTATGTTGGGGATGTATTATGTGATAGTTATGACCAGCAGTGTAAACCAACTTATGTTGTAAAGAAAATGTTAATGAATAAAGTGGAGTTGTTTTGAAGTTTGTGAACCGTGTATTATCAAATACTTATAAGTTTGCCAATAAATTAGGCTGTGCACTCGGAACGGGAGGTGTACTGGGTGTCTGCAATGAAGCAGAAGCCGGCAAAAGCGGCACAATCCTCACCGGTACCTTCCCAGTCAATGGCGTGGATGCATCGATCTTGTTCGACTCCGGAGCCTCACACACTTACATTTCGCTATCTTTTGCGAAGAGGCTGGGGTTAGACGGTGAAGAGATGCCTGACTTCCTAGTCACTCTCCCGTCGAAAGAGCGGATCAGGTGTACCCGCTACCACCGAGGTGTTGTTGTACGAATTAGAGATGAGGAGTTTCCAATCGACTTGATAGAGTTCGATGGACTTGGTTTTGATGTGATTATCGGGATGAACTGGTTGGAGCGGTACAAGGGCAGAATCCTGTGTGCCGAGCATCGACTGCTTCTTCGGAGTCCGTCTGGGGTTACTATATCATACCGCCAGAGGCCCAGAGAGCCTTCGACACAGATCATCACCGCCATGGCTATGTATCGTGAATTACGACGAGGGAATGATGTATACCTCTGCTATGTCCAGGACATAGAGAGAGACCCAGAGTTTAGCCCAGATGTGCCGGTAGTGTCGGAGTTTCCTGATGTATTTCCAAAGGAACTGCCGGGCATGCCGCCAGCACGGGAAATTGAGTTTGAGATTGATTTGGTTCCGGGCACCGGACCAATAGCGAAGGCGCCCTATCGAATGACTCCAGCAGAGATGACTGAGCTCAAGGAGCAGCTGAGAGACCTACTTGACAAGGGATTTATCCGCCCTAGCGTTTCACCATGGGGAGCGCCGGTCCTCTTCGTGAAGAAGAACGGTAGCCTCCGCCTGTGTATTGACTATCGAGAGCTGATGTAGTTACGGTGAAGAACCGTTATCCTTTACCGCGCATCGACGACTTATTTGATCAGTTGAGAGGAGCATCAGTGTTCTCCAAGATAGATCTACGATCCGGTTATCATCAGATTGCCGTCAAGGACAGTGATATTGAGAAGACAGCGTTCAGAACCAGATATGGACATTATGAGTTTACAGTTATGCCGTTTGGTTTATGCAATGCACCAGCTAAGTTCATGGACTTAATGAATCGCTTGTTCCAAGATCAGTTGGACAAGTCAGTGGTAGTCTTCATCGATGACATACTTGTGTATTCGAAATCGAGAGGTGAGCATGAAAGCCACCTGAGAAGTGTGTTACAGACGTTGAGAAAGAATCAGTTGTATGCGAAATTTTCTAAGTGTGAATTTTGGTTGGACCAAGTTTCTTTTCTTGGCCATGTGATTTCTGAGGCCGGGATCGCTGTTGATCCTGCAAAGATAGATGCAGTACGCACCTGGCCTAGGCCGAAGACAGTTACCGACATCCGGAGCTTCCTCGGTCTGGCAGGATATTATAGGAGATTTGTAAAGAACTTCTCCAGTGTCTCGAAGCCGATGACTTCCTTGATGAAAAAGGATGCTCCATTCGAGTGGATAGCTGACTGCGAGATTTCTTTTCAGAGGCTTAAAGATACTCTGACATCTGCACCAGTCCTGACTATACCAGACGGTCCAGATGGTTTTGAGGTCTATTGCGATGCATCAGGTAAGGGTATGGGTTGTGTGTTGATGCAACACGGGAAGGTCGTGGCATACGCCTCCCGACAGCTGAAGAAACACGAAGAGAACTACCCTACCCACGATTTAGAACTGGGTGCCATTGTCTTCGCATTGAAGATATGGCGACATCATTTGTATGGGGTGAGTGTGACAATTTATTCCGACCACAAGAGTTTAAAGTACTTGTTCACTCAGAAGGAGTTGAACATGAGACAAAGAAGGTGGGTTGAGTTTTTAAACGATTATGACATTAACTTACAATACAAAGAAGGAAAAGCAAATGTGGTAGCTGACGCACTGAGTCGCCGAGCACACTCTCTCCATTCGCTGGTCTCTCATACTAGCTTGGTTGAAGAGGTGCGGAGTGCTCAGATGACGGATCAGTATATGTTGGAGATTAGACAGAAACTTATTGATGGACATTTGAGGGTCAGAAGTACGACTTCAGACTCCATGACGATGACTTGATTAGGCTTAATGGCCGACTGTGTATTCCGAGGAGTAGCGCTGAACTGAAAGAACGCATACTGAGTGAATCCCATTGTTCTACGACATCGATTCACCCCGGAGCTTCAAAGATGTATAAGGGTATGAAACGTTATTTTTGGGTTGGAATGAAAAAGGATGTAAATGATTATGTGTTAAGGTGTCTCACTTGTCAGAAGGTCAAGTTTGAGCACCGACGGCCTGGTGGTATGGTGCAGCCAATGCCAGTGCCTGAGTGGAAGTTCCATGACATTTCTATGGACTTTGTAGTAGGGCTTCCGCCTACAAGGGGAGGTCTGAATATGATTTGGGTTGTTGTTGACCGACTGACCAAGGTGGCCCGATTCATTCCGATGAAGGACACCTGGAAAGTGGCAAGACTTGCAGAGCTCTTCGACAGAGAAATTGTAAGACATCATGGGGTACCGAAAACGATTGTATCTGATAGGGATACCAGATTCTTATCGAGGTATTGGAGATCCACACGAGAAGCACTGGGTACCGAACTGAAATTGAGTACGGCGTTTCACCCACAGACAGATGGTCAGAGTGAGCGCACTATCCAGACACTTGAGGATATGTTACGTGCATGTGCACTTGACTTTCAGACCAGCTGGATTGATAAGTTACATCTGGTTGAGTTTAGCTATAACAACAGTTATCATGCTTCGATCAAGATGTCTCCCTTCCAGGCTTTGTACGGTAGACCATGCCGCACGCCATTATGCTGGGATGAGTCGAGTGAGACGGTCATTATAGGACCAGAGTATCTGGAACAAGTTCAGGTAGAAGTTCGCCAGATCCGGGCTAACATGAAAGCAGCTCAGGATAGACAGAAGTCGTACGCAGATGTACGCAGACGTGACTTGGAGTTCGCCGTGGGCGATCAGGTATTTCTTAGAGTGTCCCCCATGAAGGGAGTGTTTCGTTTTGGCCAAAGGGCAAGTTGAGCCCAAAATATGTGGGGCCTTATGTTGTGACGGAGCGGATAGGACCGGTAGCTTACCGACTTGATTTACCTGCTGAGCTGGGCAAGGTACATGATGTATTTCATGTGTCCCAGTTAAAGAAATATATGTCTCATCCGTCTCATGTACTTCAGCCTGAGAGGCTAACCTTAGAGCCGACCTTGCGATCAGTGGAGACTCCCGTACGGATTCTGGATACTAAGACTCGAGACACTCGCCATAAGTCTGTGAGACTGGTGAAGGTCCTCTGGTCTAACCAGGACGTCGAGGAGGCCACTTGGGAGCTGGAAGATAGGATGAAGGCGAAGTACCCGTCGTTGTTCACTTCTTAGTGTTTATACGTATAGGGTACGGGGCGTACCCCTATTTTAAGGGGGGTAGAGCCGTTTCCGTTTCGGTTATATGTGTATGGCATGTATTTGAATACATTGTCCATGTTGTTGTTTATGTCATGTTGTTATATTGTTATGTTACAGACCGTTGTGTCTGAATGACGTTATGTTTGGACCTTGAGTCCCATGTTATTGAAGTATGTTGTTGATGTCGATATGGAAGTATTGTTTTGTAAGTGATCCCCATGTTTTAATGTTTAAGATATGTGGGTAGTGTGAACTTTGGGGACAAAGTTCTTTTAAGGGGGGTAGATTGAAATACCCCAAACCTTAATAAGTTGTTTAAATATTAAATTATGATATATTAAGACTAAAAAGAGTCTTAGAAATGTTAGTAAACAATTTAAAAGATAGTAAATACAATAAAATGAACCTATTAAATCAATTACCAAAGAAAACCAAGCTTGAAAACAAGTTAAAACACAAATGTGCTTTAAGGAGTCTTAAAGCACGTTTTTGAGAAACTGTCTTGTAAATGAGTTTTGAATGGCTAAATGTCTATCAATACTCTTTAATTAATATGTGTACTACTTAGTATCACATTTGGAAGTTTAAATCAATGAGAAATCAAAGATTTCACTTCTGTGTGCTTTGTTTTAGTAAATAGTAACTAAAATAAGCTAGTTTGTAACATATGTCAACATATGTAATTTAATTGATCAATAAAGACTGGGTAACCCCTTATAACATATGGGGGCCGGTTTTTAAGAGGTGAGTCACCACCCTTATCAATTAACAAGCAAACAAATAAATGAGTAATTAAGAAAGCACTATTTGCTTTATGTAATAAATATCTTCAAAAACAATTACAATTAGTGAATCCTCTTCATTCCTTCATTTCCTCATTCTCACGTATCCCATCTCCTTCCTTGCTCTCTTTCACGGTTGAACCAGACCACCACCAACACCATCTTCAAATCCTTGAAACTCCTAGCTCACTTGGCCAAATCAAAAACTAAGACCACCAATCTCTTAGTCTCATCAAGCTCTTCAACTTGGTTCTTTCAAATCTTCAAGAGCTCCATTTTGGTGCCAAGAGGAATCTCCATGGAAGGAGCTTGAGCTCATCTTTTCACATATTATTGTTCTCCTTTGCTTCAAGGTAAGGAAACCCAAAGAAAAATGATGTTTCCTCCATGTTTTGTGTTGTCCGAAAATTGCCTTAAAGGGTGTCCTTATGTGGCCTTGTTCTAGCTTCATTCCAACCATTCAAGGACTAGGTGGAGTTCTCTCTTGACAAATATTCAAACTCTCTTCAAGATCTAAGGTAAAACGATTACCTAAGTGTTCTAAGACGATATGTGAGGAAAGGAGGTAATTATGCTAACCTAAAATAGCTTATAATTCCTTTGGGAAATGAACTTATGTTGTTTATTGAAACTACTTAAAGAGCCAATGGTAAATGACTTAGAAAAATGTTCTCAAAGAGACTAGTAAAGGACATATGTATTGTTGTGTGTATTTGCAGGTCAAAGGCAAATATATTGTGGGAAATTCAGTGTTTAAGATTTATGCATTTTAAGAGCCTAAGTGCTATGCAATTTAAATTGTGCACTATGTTGTAATGTGGTGTATATTTGGTGAAGTTTTGTGTATAAGAGTGTTCCTGATGGATCTTAGTGTTCTAGTATGTTTAATGGTGAAGACAATGTGTTATGGCTTAGTGAAATTCTAGGAGAATCCATGTCGAAAATTGGGTAAGTGTAAGAAGTTATAAGTGTTTAAATGAGTTTGGTGAACTAGGAAGGTCTTGGAAATGACTTATGCATTATCTTGGGAATTTTAGAAATCAATGGGTGTTTCGGGACACACCAAAGTCATCTTAGAGTTGCTCTAGGATTTATACAACTTTGGTAAAACAAGGAGAAGGTATAAACTCGTAAAAGGGTATTACAAGAATGACATAAGGAATTTAGGTTGAAAGAAAGATGCTTGGGAGATGATGTTTGAATGATGAGGAAATACTTTGGTATAATGGTTAATATAGGCATGAAACACCACTTAGTAACCTAGGAGAAAATACTATAAGTGTTGGAGATTTTGTTAGGAATTGGTTAAGTGTTGAAAGGCTTAGGAAAATGAAGGTTTTGCCTTGTCCGAACATCCGTCCGGACATGGACGTTCGGACAGGCTCTGTTGCGAGAAAATTTTCAGAATCTCGGTTTGAGTCCGAACTTCCGTCCGAACATGGAAGTTCAGACACACCCGTCTTTTCCTCAGAACTAGCCTCGAACTGTGTCCGAACTTCGGAAGTCCGGACACATGTTCGGACACAACAGGTTTTTTTTCTATTTTGCCTCGACCATGTCCGAACTTCCGAAGTCCGGACCAATGTTCGGACATGCGTCTGTTTTCAGTTTAGGGTCTCGACTTGCGTCCGAACTTCGGAAGCTCGGACACAAGTTCGGACAGGCCACTATATGGACCAAAATGTTGTTTTAAAGTTAGGAAATGTTGTCAAAAAATAGTGATTAACTAGCAATGGTTAAATGAGGTTATTCAAGACATGTTGGATGAGTTATAATGACAAATAAAGGTGAAGAGTTATAACAAAGTATGAAGTAATAAGTTAACAATGGACTAGTACGTTAATTAACCGACGTTACTAAATGTGTATAGGATTCTTCAACGGTGGAAATCAAACGAAGCAAGGACCAAGGTATGGTTTTCTTGCAGTCTGTTGCCTACCGGTTTACACCGGCTTGTGTGTTGTTTGTTTTTGTGTGTTTATGACCTTGTAAGACTTAAGTCATGTAATGAGTTTACAGTTGTTATAATATTATGTTGTTGAGATGCGACTCATTTCCTTTGTGTGTGTCTAACAAGACTTAATCACTTGATTGTGATCTGTGTATTGTGTTACAATGTTAAGCTACTAACAAGTGTTAACGGGGAAGTGAGGAGTCCGGTAGTTCCGGCCACACGTGTGAGTATGGGAGTCGATGTCATTTACCGGTTCGATTCTCTTTGTATGTTGAGGTTGTTTTCCAATTTGGTTTCAATCTTCCCTTTAGCTTATCCAAGGCTATTTTACTGACTCACGTCGGGCCACAGGGGCATACTATGTTTATTCGGCGTGCTTGGGATCACTATATCCGACACACCTTGTGATTAAGTTATCCGTCCAATTTAAAATGGCGGTAACGAGTTATGTAACGAGCTTAGTATGAGTATGGCAACATCCTCTAGGCTCTCCATGTGATTTAACTTTGTTGGTTCGTTTCCTAAAAGGATTCGTTCTTGTGTGTTATGTGTGATGTTATTTGCTATGCGATGTTCTTGCTATGCTAATGTATATATGTTGTTGATGTGTAAAATGAATGCCATGTTATCATGACAAATGGTTGCGCGTATCCCGGTAGCCGATGGGCTGCGTGTTAGCCATACCAGCAAAGGGTTGCTGACCCCCTTTGGGGGCTATGTTTATTGCAGGATGAGGATCGAAGAAGCGGAGTGGCTTTAGATCTAGGCTGATGTAATACTTGGCTAAATTTTGGATATCGGGCCCGGGATGCGCCTGTGCTCCCGTGGCAATATATATTTCAGTTGTTGACAACATACAGTGGAAGTTTACAGTAACAATGTATAATTATGGGTTGTAAGCTAGATACTCGGTAATATGAATATGTACTTATGGTTTTAGTTTTTATGCTCGGGAGTTTGATCATCAGACCGATACAACTTGTATTTATTCAGCCTTGTTAACCACGTGGGTGATTGACGGCGTTGTAGCACCAATCGTTTAGTTGTTTAATTTCCTATGCGATTCCAGTTATTATTAAGTGCGCAGTAGGGGTGTTACACTATTAATATTGTAAAGTTATAATTAAAATGACAATACTTTCCAAATAATCTTATCAATTATAAAAAAAACAATATTTTATTCATCATGTGGGCTTGCACTTATCTTAAGATTTATAAAATCATAAGATAAGTTGCTTATGTATCCTAAAGGAATCAAAGCCCACGTACTAAGTTCGAATACTAAGTTCTAATTCCCAAGTTCAAAGTTCGGCCAATATATTAATTTAGAATCATTATAAACTAAAACTAGATCAAGCACTCATACGTCATCGCTACCATGAGTAGCTCCTTAATTTGAACTGTTGGAGTTCAACGTCAACCAATCATCTTCTTCCATATGAACATTCTCTTGATTTCGTCCTTGTGAACTTATCTTAGCAACGTTTCAATCATACTTGCCTACACTAACTTTTATTGAATTTGACGCCAAGTTTGATCTTCTAGCGTCCAACACGCGTTTACCCATGCTGGATGCTGATTAAGAAGCAACGGTTAAGGTAGGAACTGCAAGGATTCTCGTGCAATTCAAACTAAGATTGGAAACTTTTATTGTTGAACTCACACCACTTGAGAACATCAACAACCTCTTCATCACCCAAATGAAAAGTCAAATCAAGATAATAATCATAAACGGAGTTGGTAGAGCCTGAGCTAGTAGTCTGTTGTTTCTTAAGAATTTTAGCTATCACCAAGTTCACAAACTTAAGCTTAGGAGAAGCTAGTAGTCTTTTGAAATATAGTCAGTCCCTATTGAATAACTGCTATATTTTAAAAAAGGGACCAGTCCTCGTCTCAGTCCCGGGCTGGTCCCTAGTCGGGCCCAATTGAGCCGACTTCACGCGGTCTCGGGTCAATCCAGTGCGGTCTCGGTCTCTTGGAAAGTAAAACTGGACCGACTCACTATTTTTTTCGGGTCGGTCTTGGGACGGTCCCTGATCAACAGTCCTGAACCGGTTTTGACCAGGCTCAGAACCGGGCTGGCCCGTCAAAGAGGCCATGTAAAGATGGGTATAGTGATATAGTTCAAGTCATAAATAAGTTATAATTAAAATTTCAATGATTTTGTTATGAATAATTTAAACAGTTTGATCTTGTGAAGTATTATTCTAAAAATATTGTTCTTACGCAATTGTCTAGCAAAATTTAATATCATTCAAATAAAATTAGTCATTGATATATTTTGTTTGTGAACATTGTATATGTATTTTCTTTAAGAGCCCAAAAAGAAAGGATGAGTCATTAAAAATTGATACTCTCTCCGTTCAATAATATTTGTCACTTTAGGATGTGTATTATATTCATAAATATAAGGCTTTCTAGTTTGTTAACACACTTTTTCCATATTTGTCCTTACTATTTAACACAAAAGTAATTATTATTTAGATAAAAAAAAAAGATAAGGTATACATGTGTCATTTTTTTTTACTTTTCTTAATAAATGTACAAGTATCTAAAACGACTTATATTTTTTAATAGAGGAGGTAGTATGATTTACCAACCATGCTAAATGATCACTATGTTGACTAAAGAAAGATTTCACTAAATTGATTAAATGATTGATTAAAGGTACAGGTACTACTTACCACTACGATAAAGGATAAACTTAATATGCCAACATATGAGATAATGTACTTCAGTTTTTTGACATGTCACTATTATTATGTTTGTGTATTGATCAACGTTAAATACTGTATTTTATTGTCAAACTAAAAATCAGTTGTCTGAACATATGAATTTTCTAGGAACCACTGATTGATATGGTTCTATAGTATATTAATATTGGTGTGTGGTGTATTTTATTAGATATATGTTAAAATATATTGTTAATTGATCGCATAAGAGTTTATATTCAGATGAATAATAATGTACAAGTTTTATTCTGTGAACTTATAATTTATAAGATACACCTATTTAAATTTTTCTAATTAGCATTCTCATTTTATATGTCACATATGTACACCTCGTATTGCTACATACCCAACTGCTTCTAACTTTCATCAGCCAGGTCACTCCTTAGTAATGTTGCTATCAGTACTTGGTAGTTTATCCCCATTTACAAGTTTCATCAATTTCCAATATTTGTTATGTCTATTCACAAGCTTATGAGAAATTAATTGAACCTCTTTGAAAGATGAGACAATGTTTGGTTTGCAGTAATATAAAAACACATGGTTTAAACTCAAGAAATTGACAAGAAGTCATAACCTACGCTAATTTTTAGTATATCACAGTTTTTAAAAAGGTGAAACCAAATGTCACAAAATAATTTATTAGAGGCTACAAATTAGTCTCTTAGATGCTCGCGTTCTCCATTGCTTGTAAATAGATCATTACTAGTTTATATGATGTTCTATGAAGGTTGTTGATACAATTAAGTGTCAACTTAGATGAAAAAGGTTTCCCATGACCGGCCTTAATCCTCCTTGGCAGTTGTTTGTCGACCGAAGAAAAGTATTGTGTTCCTAACTAACTTTGTTGGTCCATCTAATAATAACAAGCCTTATTAAATGACAATGGTTAAAATACTACTATACTTTTAACTAATAAGAGGGTGTTTGATTCAAACGGGGAAACATAATGGAATCAGGAAAGATAATGGAGAATAATGAAAAAGAATTTTCTTTGATTTTTCTAGTTGTTTGTTTGAGCTGGGGAAATGAAATAAATAACCGGTTAACGGCCACTAGTCAATGGTCAACAACTGTCTGCTACCTGTCAACGGTCATTAATTGTCAGTCAACATTCACCAGTCATCGGTCAATGGTCATTAGTCATCGGTCAATGGTCATATGTCACCGGTCAACGTGTACTAGGGAAAGGGAATCTCATCCCCCATTAGGGGGTGTGGAATCAAGATAGAGGATTTTGGGGTAACATCATTTTTTTCCCTTTTCTGAAAATGGGAAAAACTGGCAAAACAAACGCCCCCTAAATGATTTGCATTGCTTAGGACTCAGACGATAATGCTATGCTTGTGAAATGTACAAGTTTCGGAGTAGTTGGTGTAACGCCCCTATTTAACATATTTATATCAGAAATAAAATACTAAAGGCGTACAGACCATCAGGTTCCAAACACCCGACACCAAACCTCGCCAATTTACAACTTAAAGATTACAACTGTCACGGCCTGAACCTCGAGAAAACTTAACAAAAATAAAACAGTAATAGAACACATAAACTCTCCACAAAACCTAATCCCATCCCAATCACTCGTTCTCTTCGTGGCCACCTGTAAAATAACTCGTACCTGCAAGATAAAACCAAGCAGCCCACCCCGGGAGGGGTGAATCAGTTCCCTGGAATGGAACTGGTACAATTCTCTAAAAACAAACTTATAAAACATAACTCTTCAAAATAAACAGTAACTTGAAATCAAACTCTTGAAAGTAAAACAGGGAAAGAAGGCACTTCAAAACAATCAATCATAGAGAAAAGAGGACAAGGTAAGGATAGAGACAAAGACCTTAAAAACCAAGTCAACCACTTAAGAAGTCACACCATATAGTTAGTAAGCATCCATTATTGATGTTAGAACCAATTCTGGTTAAGAAGAGAAAGACTCAGGTAGTCACAAAGGACTAGGAATGATATGAATACCCATAACCCGTGGTAGACAGTTAATGTCCCCACCATTTCAGAAAGCTGATTCTCATAGACAAAATATACTCAAGAGTGGAATAAATTCAACTGGGAGAGATGGCCCCCACCGCCAAGTACGTCCTTTTAGGACAGGGGATATACAGCCCCTCACTGTTTACTACGTCCCTTTTGGGACAGGGGATATACAACCCCTCACTGTTACCATTGAAGACGCGCGCACGTCACAACAAAAGACTCAGCTCATGGATGAAACAATATCCAGAGTCAAAGGAAGAATTACCAAGATTGACCTTTTCCATATTTCCACTAGATCACTAACTACACCAGAGCAATACCAAAACACTCAGTCCTATAGAGTGCAGAAGCGTAAACCTTAGGCAGTTAATGTCTAATGAAACAACCAAACAGAAGGAACCAATAACCACGAAAGTTTCACAGTCAAGGCTCAGTTAGGCACATCAAGCTGAGTTAGTCACACAAACAGTTTTCCTTAGAAATCAATTTAAGAACAGTTGGCGTTTTCCAAAGCATTCCACAAAGCCCATTAGCATAAGTATCTGAGTACGAGAAATCGTACCTGGATAACGTTGTAGCAGTTCTAGTCAACTTGCGCAAACAATCAACAGTACTCTGAAGAATATTAAAGGTAGTCTATCATCAATCACTTGTAGCCTACGTTAAGCTTAAATAAACTCCTCACTCTTATTTCTAAGTCTCAATTGTCTTTTAAGCCCTCACTTAAATGTTATGTATAACCTTTGACTTGTCTTAGAATGTTGTATAACTCAAGGTTGTAAGACCAAGGAATGTATTTTATTAACACTTGTTAATTGTTCCACTCTTATCCACTTTACCCATACCTAACCACAATTCTCACATTAAAGACCTTTATAACATAAGTGCATTATATGTTATTCAATCAATCTTAGAATTTCAATAGCCAATCTTAAGCCCAATACTTTTACTCTTATTTTTGAATAAACATCGTCTTATGACCTATAATAGGTTTATCTTAGAATACTATACCATTAATTCACAATGTAATGATTATGTACTTTATCATTACCAAATAAACCGTCATGATTAAGTTTCCCCTTAACTTAATTAAGATCTACATCTTGTATATTGGAATCATAGTGTTGTAGATACATTTTATTATAACTTAATTGAGCCACTAAACTCAATGATCATATCCTTAGTTCAGAATGACTTTCTATTATAACCGTCTAATAATCTTGTCATAAGATGTTGAATTACCTCTCATATTGAAAAATATTATTATTAACTTAGACTTATCGAACTCTTACATTTAGTATTCACAAGATATATTATTTACTTTATCATTAACTAATAATAAGGTGTTTTAAGATAACCTTTTATGTATCCTTGCTTACATTTAATTTCCTAAATGTTTTATTTTTACACACATCCCCTCCATAGACTATGTATAATCCTTTTATACTAAACCTCAATAAACTTAAGTCTTAAATACGTCTTAAATTATTTACAAAACCTAAAGTTTCAAAGGAATAACTTAATAAGTTAATTCCCTTTATTATGTTTTAGGATAAGCATTGCAACTTAACATAAGGTAAAATTTATCTAAGAGTTAAATTCTGATTCATTAGTGAAATTGTTAATTATATAATAAGATAATCTATCCGAAAAATCCTCACACCTTATATTCAAACGACATATTAATATTTTCAGTGTCGTAGAGTAGATCAATATAATCTCTTACGTAACCTAGTTTCATCTAATTAAAGGTTTAATGATTCTAAGTATCAAATTTCTATTTACAAACCTTTTTGTAAATCTTTAACTATTATGTACATCACTTATTTATAAACTCATTCCCTGAATATTGGTAATAAATGTATTTTATATGGCTTAACTAATTCTAAGAAACTTAAGGATTATTATTTAGAGTAATTCCCTAATCATAGTTTAATATAGTTTTTTATATCATAATCCTTTTAATGATTTTACCTTAAAATATTAAGTTATTACTCAATACTATAAATATTAAGAAATGATTAACTCTAGACTTATTAATCCTCTTCACATTTAGATGAAAAAGTATCTCATTTATTTTATTATTGTTTATATAATAAGAACATTTAAATGTAAAAGTATTTCATTCATTTTATTATTAATTATATAATAAGATCTATTTGTGTGACACTTTATGTAATCTAATTACATTATTTCCCTAAGTCTCAACTTACTACTTACTTAACCCAATTATAGATTTACATACTGGTCATTGACAAACAATATTATACATGTATTTTAACACTGTTTATATAAATCTTAGAAATTCAAAGGTAACTCTTTAAGCTTAATTTCATAATCAAAATTTAGTACCACCTCATATAATATCTTTTAATAGTATTATGTATATGTTTAGTTTAACTTATTAATTCCTTCACATTCTACTTCCTATAAGGTATTTTATTTCTTTTATTTATTTATGTATATATATTAGGATTTATTCAAGGCATTCTTTATGTAGTTTTATTGCATTTAATTATTTATATTAACTTTTACACATATCTATGTCCAATATATGGTTTATAAAATAAAGTATTTTCCTTAGTTCCAATTAAGTATATTAACTACCATATTATATAATTAATGTAAATGTATATTAATTTAGTTCCTTGATTTAACCTAAGTTACTATTTTATTTCTTTTATAATATGTATATATATATATATATTATATATATATATATATATTTACTTCACTTAAAAGTTTATACCCAAAAATATTTATTAACATTCTGTATTAAATGTTAGTTTAGTCTTATTATATTTTCCCCAACCTATAAAGTTCATTAATCAACTATACTTTAATTTTTGGTCACATTAAAACCCTTATATTATAAGGTAACTTATGAAAAACCTTAGAAATACAAATTTTAAACCTATTTACTCCTGTCCAAAAATTCACAAATTAAGTATACAGCAACTATAACATTTTAGACATATTATAAAAAATTTATTTCATAAAAATATCTTTTTAAATTTTCCAAATAATTCCATAAAACTCACAACTTGCAAAAATCATAACTTACGTTTAAAAACTCCAAAACCATATTAATTTACATCAAAATAAACTAGATTTTATAAGGAATCTATGGTTAAAATTTCAAGTCAAAATACATCCGGGAAGGTATTTAAATTAATTCAACAAGTTAGGGTTTAATTATGGAAATATTATAATTCATAACCAACTTAAACTTCACTGTTCTAATCACGGCTGTCCGTTTCTATACCCTATGATCGGACGGCTACTGCTACTCGAGTTCATCAGCAAACACAAAATGAAACCCGAGTACGTTTTCCTTGGTTTCTCTCAACTCACAGAACCAAATCGACTGATTTTTGTTTCATTGGATTAGAAATTCAATTTCGGTTCTAATGGTACCAATTATACAAGCTATCATGCAGTATACAACGAATACGATTCTGGGCAACGAAGGTTAGGGTTCTTGTCGTTTCCAATTTGAATTTCTACAAATTCTCTCAATGTATTGCATAATTGGTTAAATTGATAGAGGGGAATGAACGGGAATGCAAAAACGAACATCATAGATGGTGGAATTTGGTCGGAATCGTACCGGAGATGCGCCGGCAAGGCAATTCGAACTCGTTTTCTGGAAAAAATAGTATTTTTTGTGCTCTTCAGGTAGGCAACTTTAGACGCTTCTATCTCCCAAACGATCGAGAACTGGCTTGAGGTTTCTTCATAAGAATTGTAGAGGAATCATAGATCTTTAAAACGAGCTATAGAACAAGAATTTTCGCCCACGGATGAAGAAGATATGATAGGACGAAGTTTACCTGTTCAACTGAAATTTCCGGATTTCTGGGTTTCCAGAACTCGGGGAGGCAACTTTCGATGTCTTTATCTTTCACCCTATTGAGAATCAGCCTTTGGTGTAAAAAGGAAAGTTGGAGAGGGATTAGAGATCTTCAAAATAAGCTAAAGAACATGAATTTTGGCTGAGAAACGAAGAAGTTATGGCGAGACGAAGTTTACCTGCTCAACTGTTTTTTCTGGAAAACTGGTTACGGTTTTGCGGGTAGGCTACTTTGGAACAATTTTCCGGATGATATATAATGAATTGGTTTGTGTATGAGTTATGGTTGGAAAGAACATTCGTAGGAGAAGAGAATGCAAAAGACGACACTCAAAAATTCCAAAAGATGAGAGAGATATGGATGTCACAAGTTAGGGCGAAATCAGTTGCGAAAATCATGGAGATGAAAATGGCTAAGTGTTGGGCGCGTATCCAGAGGCGCGCGGGTGAGTCAGCAGACTTGCCACATCAGCATCTTTTCAAAATTTTGGCTCTAAACTTCATTTTATCATAACTTTGGCTAGGATGATCCGTTTTTGACGTTCTTTTTATCAATCTTCATGGTTTTCCATAACCTTTTTATTGATATAGGTTTCATGAGCTAGTTTGACCATTCTCAAAAAGTCAACCCTAGCAAGGCTTAATAAGCTTTAAGGTTTCTATAATTTTATTTTGACTTTTATGTTTCAAAACAATGTTCCAACTCTTTCTAAAATCTTTATAATATACTTGGAGTGTTTAGAAATTTTCCCAAGATTTATTGACTTATAAATCTTATTGTTAAATTCATAATACTATATAATAATATATAATAATTTAATACTTAATAGTATTCTTTAGGGTTAAATAGAAGAAATCCCCTAAATTAATTTCCATAATTCCACATAATATTAATATTCATAATTCCATACAATACTTTAATATTAAATAGTATTAATTAAGGTTTAACAAAAGAAATCCCCTAAATTAATTTAAATTAATTTAGGGGTATTTCAGTTGGTGTTGTAACAAATGCAATAAGAACCGAAGAACATACATAATAAATTGACACGGAGATTTCACGTGGATAACTAATGATGAGTTAGCTCATCCACGCGCAGAAAGAAATGTTTATCTTACGACAAAGAGAGAGGTTGATTAAAGATTATAGACTGTGAGACAGATATAACAGGAGACGACATAACGGTTTATATAGAACCCCTCTGCTTAACTTAAACCTATAAAAGTCTAACTATGCCTAATTGGGCCTAAGCTCAAAAAGAGACTGAGAGCCCAAATGAAAAGTTCAAGGAATATCCAAAAAATCTCCACCTTGACTTGAATTCTTTCACAGATGATAGATGTACCACATGCAATAAGCATTGCTAGATATACCGAAGAATGAATATCCAATAAATCAGTTCACGAGGAAACAAAAGAATGAAGCTCTCGTTGTTGCATGGGGTGAGACTGATGACAGTGAAGACAATCAAATACCTCTAATGACAAATCCAAAGCGAAGAAAGTGAACTTCTACATATAGAGTGATGGCCTGGACAGGGACTCAGACAATATGTGTCTTGTCGTGGATAAGGGGACCCTTGAGAAGTCTATCATTGAGCAGTACGAGGATGATGAAGACCAAGAAAAGGTAAACTATCTTAAACAAAGGAAGAAAGTTGAGAAATCTAAATTACCTGGTCTTAGGAAGTTCACTCAAATTCTTGTTGATCAGATTAAGGAGTATGATAGGGTCAATGAAGAACTTACTATCAATAATGAGCATCTTGAAAAATAATTTAAAGACAAGTGTATAGTCAATCTTAAAGTTGATATTAGGAAACTATAAAATAGTTATAGTGATTTGCCTGCTACTCATGAGAAACTGAAAGCCGAACTAGATGAAACCAAGAATAAGATAGTTGTGAAAGAAAATAACCTGAAAATGGAGAACACTTAGTTGTAGAGTCAGAGAGCAAGACTATACCAGTTTACCCAAGAAGGCCCTCCTGGAACGGTAGACAACCTTTCGGGCAATCGTCAAGGACCAGTCGTCGAGGGGCTTGCTACCTCTATGAACAGCCTAGTCACTATCAGTCCAGATGTTATAGGACCGGTTTTTTGAAATCCTGGAAACTATTTAGGGCAGGATTAAAATGGGTAGAAAAGGTAGATAACATGACTGAATTCTTTGGTGATAAAGGACCCAGGTACCACTGGGGTTCTAACCCCGATCATTAACATGTTAAGTACAAGTTGGAGTGGGAGGGGATCCCTACTAGTTCATCGACAGTGGGTGCTCTAAGCATATGACAGGGGATAAGTGATAGTTCCTCTCACTTATGCCCAAGCGCTAAGGAACAAATTTCTAAGACGATAATAAGAAAGGTAACATAGTATAAGTAAGGCGGTTCTTCTTTTGGTTGTGTTATTGATGGTGTTCATTTTGTAGATGGTCTGGAATTCAATTTACTAAGTGTATCTCAGATATGTGACAAGGGTAATTCTGGTCATTTTTACTCAACCCATTGTTGCATAGTTAGCTTAAATAGTGGTAAAGAGTTGTTTAGAGGTCACAGGTGGAAGAGTTTTATACCACCTATCTAGAAGATATGGAGAGTTCCAATCTTCCATGTTTGTCTGTTTCTATTGATGACTATATGTTTTGGCACAAATGACTAGGACATGTTAGATTAACCCTGCTTAAAAAGTTGTTTAAACAACAGTTGGTCAGCGGTCTTCTAAGTCTAAAACCATCAACGACCGATCTGTGTGATGCCTGTGTTAGGGGGAAGCAAACTAAGTCCAGTGTTAAGTCAAAGAATGTTGTCAGCACATCATCACCACTATAATTGCTTCATATAGATATGTGTGGGCCTATGCGTATCAAGAGTTATGGTGGAAGTTGGCATGTCTTCATCATTGTTGATGATTACTCACAGCTTGTTTGGACTATTTTATTAGCCTCCACGGATGAAGTCTTTGAGAGATTTGTAGTATTTGCAGGACAGGTTTGAACGTGTAATTACAAGATCATGCCTTAAGATCAGATCAAGGGTCCAAGTTTGAGAATAGCCTCTTCAACAAGTTATACAAAAATAATGGTATCAACCACACTTATTCTATACCGAGAACACCTCACCGTAATGGGGTAGTGAAAATGAAGAATAGAACTCTATAAGAGATTACAAGGGTCATGTTGTTGGGGAGTGGTCTTCCGAAGACATTTAGGCAGGATCTATCGCTTTAACTTGCTACATCACCAACCGAACACTCATCAAGCCATTCACAACAAGACTCTATATGAGCTCTTCAAACAAAGGAAACAAAATATCTGCCACTTTAGGGTGTTTCGATGCAAGTGCTTGTGCATTACATCGGGAAAGATGCCTTAGGAAAATTTGATGCAAGAAATGACCATGTGTGGTTTTCCTAGGATACTCATAAAGGATAAAAGCTTACAAAGTCTTCAACAAGAGTACTTTAAGGATTGAAGAGAGTATCCATGTGGTATTTGATGAAACAAAGATAGATGACAATCGAGGATTGGATCAAGAAGAGACAAGTGGCTTCGACTTAACAAAGCAAGGGAGTGGTGAAGGTTTCTTTGATAAGTTATCACCTCTTGAGCAACAACCAGATAAGACGGAGACTGATCCACAACCAGTCACTGACAACAATCAACAAGTGCAGTCTGCAGATCCTCTATCAACTACTAGTCTTTATCAACATAGAACTCCGTACAATAACCATCCTATTGAGAATGTCATCTCCAACATTTATAGGGGTGTTCAAACAAAATCCCGAATCAAAGACTTGATAGCCTTCTCAGCTACTATCTCTTCCTTAGAACCCAAGAATGTAAAAGAATCCTTAAGGGATCTAGATTGGATAAAGGCCATGTAAGAGGAACTTTATCAGTTCAAGAGATGCAAGGTTTGGCATCTTATGCCAAGACCTACACATCAAGGAGTGGGAGAAGTAGTAAGGAACAAGGCAAGACTAGTTGCTCAAGGCTACAAGCAGCAAGAAGGGATAAACTTTCAAGAGACATTTGCTCCAGCAGCAAGAATGGAGTCAATCTGCCTACTGATTGCATTTTCAGCACACAAGAAGACCCTCCTCTTCCAAATAGACATCAAGAGTGCCTTTCTCAATGGCTATGTCAAAAGAGGAGGTATATATGGAACAACCTTCAGGATTCGAGGACAAGGAGGACAGTGACATGGTTCTTAAGCTTGATAAAGCTCTTTATGGGATAAAGCAAGCACCATAGTCATGGTATGAACGTCTGTCGTTCTACCTGTTCAGGAACAATTTCACGAGAGGTAAGGTGGATAATACCCTCTTTGTGTATAATCATGGTGAAGATTTCCTGATCGTTCAAGTATATGTTGACGACATCATCTTTGAAGCATCAAATGAGAAGTACTGCAAGAGGTTTGAAAAGTTGATGAACAACGAGTTTGAGATGAGTGATCTAGGAGAGTTAAAGTTTTTCCTTGGACTTCAAATCAAGCAAAGTAATTAAGGAATCATTATCTAGGTTATGTCAAAAGAGGAGGTATATGTGGAACAACCTTCCAGATTCGAGGACAAGGAGGACAGTGGCATGGTTCTTAAGCTTGAGAAAGCTCTTTACGGGATGAAGCAAGCACCACGGTTGTGGTATGAACGTCTTTCGTCCTACCTGTTTAGGAACAATTTCACAAGAGGTAAGGTGGATAAAACCCTCTTTGTGTATAATCATGGTGAAGATTTCGTGATCGTTCAAGTATATGTTGATGACATCATCTTTGAAGCATCAAATGAGAAGTACTACAAGAGGTTTGAAAAGTTGATGAACAAGGAGTTTGAGATGAGTGATCTAGGAGAGTTAAAGTTTTTCCTTGGACTTCAAATCAAGCAAAGTGATTAAGGAATCATTATCTCAGCAGAAATACGTGAAAGATTTAATGTAGCGGTTTGGATTGAAGTCAACAAAGCCATATGACATACCAATGGTAGTTGGCACAAAAATGGGCACCGAGGCTGGTGACCAACAGGTCATCCAATGGTCATACAGAGAGATCACGTTGTTGTTATATATAATCGCAAGTAGACCTAATTTCATGTACATTGTCTGCTTGAGTACTAGATTCCAAGATGATCCAAGAAAGAGCCGTCTCACAACAATCAAGAGAATCCTAAAATACCTCAAATGATCTTGCAACAATGGGTTATTCTACCAATGACATACCAGCTGCGACATCGTGGGTTGCTCTGATGCAGACTATGAAGGATTGATCACCGATCGGAAAAGCACCTCTGGTACTGCATTCTTCATGGGTTCATGCTTGATAGTATGGGGATAAAAAAAGCAACAGAGTGTAGCCATCTCGACTGCAGAATCGGAGTACATAGCCGTAACGAGCTGTTGTGCACAACTTTTGTGGGTCAAACAATAGATCGGCGACTATGGTGTCAAGACAGGTACACTCCCAATCTTATATGATAATACTGGTGCTATTTCCATTTCCAAAAACCCAGTTCATCACTCACGCACTAAGCACATTGATATAAGACATCATTTTTAAGTGATTGTTGTGGCAAAAACTTAGTTATTTTAGAATATATTTCAACTAAACTTGTAGACATATTCACTAAGTCACTTATTAGGGAGAAATTCACCAAAAATATTCATCATCTTGGCATTATATTCAGCAATTAAATTTGTGGCTCTCTATTTCAGTGGTATTTGAAAGATAGGTACATGACTATTCTGGCACCAGTCTTTCAATAGTATTTGACTGTGGTATGCTTGTCACATTGATTAACCGACTATCGAGGATTGAGAATTCATGACTTTTAATAGAGCAAGGGTAATAAATAGTTATTTGTTCAACGACAAAAACTTCATCCGTCCATTAGTAACTGGTTTCTACTGTTAGGGCCACGACCAGTCCAAGAATAGCCGTTGGACTAGCCGCTGACACTCTGCTAGCATCTGTGAAGCAATTAGTGGTTGTTCCTCGAATGGTTACATATAGGGTAAGGGTATTTCAGCACACTCACCTTACTCACTTGCTCTAAATCTTGCGCACTTGTTTTTTGTGTTTTATATCTATTTCTCTTGAAATTTCTCTACAAGTTAGTGTTAAAGCCACAAAAAGTCCCAAAAACGCAGCTGTGGTACTCCTTGAACTTCAGTTCTTAGATTTTCTACTAATTAAGAGATCAACATTGAACCAAAACAATTAAAGTCAAGCAAATCCTCCAAGAGCATCAGGAAATCAGTGAGACTCATCGACCCAAATAGAGAGAGATGGATGGGAGGAAATATGCGATGTGTACTAGAAATCGCCAAAAAAGGTGGATAAAGAGGGCAAAGAAAAGGGTGAGGAAAAAGAGAAAGAAAAAAGTGAGGAAATAATGTTACATGAGCATGAGGGAGACGAGAAGGAAGTTTGAGAGAGGAAAGAGAGGTTGAAGACACCAACAACCACTCGAATACTAGTCCCTCTACTATTGGGGACCATTCATAAGGTTGGGAGGCCGGTCATCACAACTCCTTGCCTATCGTGAGCCTGGAGCACGAGCAAGAAAGTGTAAAAAATGTGAAAAGGAAAAGGTGTGGTAAGAGAACAGTCTAAGAAAGAACTGTAAGAAGAAAAAGAGATGTGGGGACATATATGTTAAATAAAATGGGAATCAAGACCAAGGGCAACACTATCAAAGCAATGGTGAAGCAAGTCAAGAGTAAAAAAGCACCACTAAAGACAAAGACAAGCAACTAAGATGTGGGCCAAGAAGAGAAAGAGGCCAAACTCGCCGATCCTGGATAGGTCAACGACAAGGCAGAATACTGTAGATCAAGGGCTACTTAACAAAGTAGTTAAAACATTATAAGCTATTAGAGTCGTGTCCTCTGAGCCATACATTCAAACAATGGCTTAAGGTGCAATAAAATACATAACCCTTCATTTGCCTTAAGTGTTCATTGCCTACTAGAGGCCTGAGCGACCACTGAGAGAGGCCTTATATTAGGGATTTTTTTATACAATCTCTTTGTCTCTGTGCAGTCTGTCTTTGATTGCTTATGCATAATATTTTCAAGTATTTATTTGATTTTGTCTGACCAAATAGTTCACTCCCCTGTTGTTTATTGAATGGGGAAGGGAACAAAATCTGTAGTTAATTATTTAACACTTGTCTAAATTGCTCGACTAAAATGCTAAGTGTCTTGTCTGTAAAATGGAGAACGAATCAGTACTTTAGTGTGTTGTACTTATTCTTGTCCTATTTAAACCACTCACCTAACTCAATTGGAATTTTCTTAGGGGGGACCTCTCTTGAAGAGTTAGAGTTTTAAACTTAGTTTCTTTTTAACTTAGACACTTAGTCATAATTTTGTTATATTGGTTGCCATCGTCAAAAAGGGGGGAAATTGTTAAAACAAGTCTCTTTTAGATTTTGCTGATAACCACTGTCCTTGTTAAACTAATGTTTGTTCAAGTGTTTCATGAATAAAAGTTATTGAAATCACTGGGTGAAAAGCAGATTCTTTCGATGGATAGTGCCCAACAACCGGGCACTTGTCTACAACAGCTCAAAGACGAAGCTCAGAGAAAACTCACTCTCATACTAGAACTGATGATGTGGTTGATGATATAGACCAATCGGTTGCTGCAATCTTTATCAAGAAACTTCCATGAAACCAATAAAGAGACATTTTCTACATAGCAGTCAAAGACACCAACTTGCGGTTAGTTGATATCTCAACTTGCGCCTGCAAGTTGTAGACA
Source organism: Limonium bicolor (assembly GCA_023374045.1). Lineage (NCBI taxonomy): Eukaryota > Viridiplantae > Streptophyta > Magnoliopsida > Caryophyllales > Plumbaginaceae > Limonium > Limonium bicolor. The sequence continues at coordinate 132,457,779 of CM041782.1, forward strand.
CCAAAAATTCTCACCCCATAAAGTGAATTATGAGATAATAATTCAAATAAGAGGGGTCGTTGCCTTTCTTTTTTTCAAAGTGTATTTACGTGCATGTCAAAATGAAACCATCATTTTGCGACAAAATTTTAAATCAATTTTCAAGCACTTTAGAAAAAACCCAATTTTCCAGAAATTTTCAAACAATAATTTGTTTTAGACTTACCCTTTTATTTATTTATCTATTTGGTTATTTTCATTTTTATTTCCTTAGTCGTGGGCATTTCATTTACTTTATTTTACTTATATTATTTTATATTTTTTTATGTTGTTATTTTGTAAGTAAAACATTTTATTTTTATTGACTACCCTTTTGGTCTTACCCAGCATATATGTTTCTGATGATTTTACTCATGTCGAGTTATAGCTTTTATTTTCTCTCCCGCAATTTTGTATAAAGTTCTATTGTGGTGGTCCTTTTCCTTTCTCATTTTTCAGTGGACCGAGCTTGGGCTTAGCCCAGTATTCAGTCAAACTCAGCAGCCCAAACCCAAGCCAATTTTCTTCTTTTTAACCCACATCCAAATAAAACCCATGACCACTTCAGAAAACCCCAGTCTTCTTTATAAAACTGCATTCAAAAACCTTATTGTATCAATATTCGAAGAAGCCAGCCGACGCCAATCCCTAGACCATCAATCTCTCAAGCTCTGTTCTTCTTCCAAAAACAAAAGCTAGCAAAAAACCCTCTTATCCTTCCCATGCGAAACCCAGCCGGACATACCCACATTCTTCTTCCTCTGTCAATATTTTTGCTTCATCCAGCTCCCGTTATCTTCCATCTTCTTCAAAAAAAATTTAGAACCCTAATTAGGGAATTCTCCTCATCGACACCCACCCCTCATCTCCATCTCTTGTGAAAATCGATCCCCCTCACTCTCTTTGTTGTTCTTCGTTCTCAGAAGAGGCAGCCGCCAATGAAAATCCCACATTTCTACTGAACTCACAAACCAAGACTTTCTCCATTCTCTTCACATTGACCGCGAACAAGGAGCGGATTTGCAGCTCTACTCATTCTCTCTTTACTCTCGTAAATTTGCAACCCGGCTGGCGAACAAAGAGTGCACTTGCTCTGCACCCGCTTCATTCTCTACCCCGACGGTAATGTGTAACCCCAACTGAGAATACATGCTATGCCTTCCTCCTTTTCTCTCCCGGTGATTTCACGAATTCGGCTGGCAATCGAGAAGCACACATACTCCACTTTAGCGATTAACCATTGTTTGGCCTGGATTGTGAAGTGATATATCAGCTGAGACACCGGTGTTGATTTCGATTTAATCAGGGATGCTCTTTCCCGCATCTTCACTCTTGTTCTCGCTGTTTCGTTCTATTGAATACTTGTCTGACCCCCAACATTTTTTTTGGAGTTGCTTTGACCTGTATCGAGAATCTGACTACTTTTTTTTGTTGAACAATGGACAGATTAGGGCTAGTAAGAGCCCTATTTATCTCATTGTTTCTTTACAGTCGAAAGAAATATTTGTGTTAACAGATTACTGAAATCGGGCTGGTATGCCGGTTTTTCTTCTTCTATCTACTGGACCATCAGTTTCTTATTGTTTATCTACAAAAGATCACCATTGTTGTGTTATATTGAGTGATCTTGAGATTTCGAGCTTTGTTGGATCTGGCTCGGGAGTTTAACTCGGGTCACTTGTTGTCTACAATCGAGAGAGTTGGACTTGGTATGCTGATTAGGCCTTGAAATAACAATTTATAATGGTCTCTTTGTGTTGATTCTGGGATTTAAGAATGCCCATGTCAGGTTATTCTTTCAAACTTAAAAATCCCGCATACTCTTCACCTTTTCAGGTTGGTTTTCAGGTTGGTCAATCGAATGGATTTGTTCACCACCTTTGCTTATGCTGGTTTGGTTTGATTCTGCCATGTGCTATATGTTGGACTACCTCGATTTCCTTTTTTTGGAATGTCGGTTTGATTGGTGATGATGTTTGGGGAAATCAAACAAAATCTGCACACCCATTTGATTGGTCCCCCGCATTGGGTTATTGGTATTGGTTCAAATGATGGTTATCACATCCCCGTTTTTCGCTTAACCCACTGTCTGATTATGTGTTAATCTTTCAACTAATTATGTTAAAATCAGCTACTGGAGCATCAGGTTGATTCGTTTAATACTGTGGACTTTGGAGTCTATTCAATGTTTATTGTTACTCATTGTCTGATCGATTAAATTGTTCGAGCCAATAACTTGTCTGTACTCTTTGCAACATCTTTTACATGATTGAGGTATATATACTTGAATGTTGGTTTCACTTTGCTTCATTTGGTGGTTGCACTGTGTTTGACTTGGGTTGTGCCTGTAGTATTGATGCGCTTGATCCTTTTGCTGCGCGCATTTTGGGTCCTCATGTGCTTGCGTGATGAGATTTTTTAATTATCCTCGTGAGTTTTGTTATGGATCCGACATCTTGATGTGTTTAAGTGTTTTGGACTGGCCCTATTTACACCATTGCTTTTACACCTTATGTCGGATTTGACTTAACCGAGGTACTCATACTGCTGTCTTGGACCGGAGCATGACTTGAGGATGCCATCTTGGATTCGATATAGGGCCCGGTGTTTGGATCAGACTTGTGGATTCACGTTCAGTATCTACTATCTATGGGTTTGGAAGTTTTACCCTTCAACCTTTACTATATTAACTATCACTACTGCTTTGATTCTTAATTGTCCCTTGTGCATCGATTTTGGTTTGGAAATTAATTTGACACTGGCATAACTTGTCACATTGCGCTTTAGATAAAAACATAAATGAGTGTAGTTTCCTGCTTAATGCTATAATTAGTAGATAAATCACTCATTGAATGGATGGTCTTTATTATGTCATCTTATAGGGAAATGATTTTAAATCCCCTTCTACATATGATCCCACATGACTCACAACCCCTATCTTTTGATATTACCTTTGTTTGAGTCATAATCTAAGATGACGAATTAATTTGAGTAGCAACCCCAATGCTTTTTTCTTACAATCCTTGCATTTTTGGCAGTTTGAAACTCTTTTCTATGTTTCTCAGTTGGGGTGTGGGAGATGATTAAATTGACCCCTTCCTCCTCCTCCCATTAAGAGGGCCGTATGATCCCATTGCACACATCCCAACCTTTTCGTGCTTTGACTAATGCACATTGCCTCTCTTGGTTGTGTTCTTTTGACATGTACATAATGCACTTGAACGGAAATTGATCTAAGACTAGGGAAGGGACTTTGGGCTTGGACTACTACCGGGGTCTTCACTTCAAACACGCGAACGGTTGGTGCACTTCTTCTTCTTGCTGATCTTATCACTCAGTGAGGCGGCGTCGATGCGACCCCCCATAGGCAGCTTTAATGCTTAAAATTTTCATTTGTATTTGTAATCAATATGTAATATCGTTTGTTGTTCTTTTTTCGGATTGTGGTCTTATGATTCATTCATTCTTGCGACTTCATCCCTAATCTAATCGTTACTTATTCTCTTGCTTTCAACCTTTGATTGACTATTGAAAGATAGTAAATAGGATAAGACTAACAATTGGTTAGCAACCCATACCGTAGGACTCATCTTGTTAGTTTTTTAGAGTTTTAGATTTGAATAATTCTGATTCGCTACCTAGATAGCTTTGATGATTCTTTCTTGTATATACATTTCTCGTACTACTTCTGAAACTCATTTCATACGTACATAACTTAAGCTTTTAAAATCCATGTCCACATGTATATAATTACTTAGACATATTCTGAATTCTTTTCTTACATATATTTGTTTTATTTGGATGGCTTTTAAAACTCATGTTCGCATGTATATTTGTTTATATAGCCTTGGAAGTTCATCTCTACATATCATTTGTTTATCGGTCCTTGTCTATGATTTTGTAAGTGTATGGACTGATCCTGTTTGGGCCCATGTAACTCTTGGCCCAAGTATAATTTTGTTCAGGCTCGGTCCATAACCAGCCAAACGGGTTGGAGCAGGTGGCCAAAGAATAGCCTTTAAGTTTGCCCACTTATTTCTGGACACATAGAGTCCAGTTTAGTGAAGCTTCTAGGCTCAGGGATGTTCCTCACTCAAACGGGCCGTAGAGTCCGGTCATGGGGAATGCCCTTCCTTTATAAAATTTTCCAAACAATCCCTAATTGTCAGAATAAAACTCACAATCAATGATTCGTTTCAACCAATAAAAATCCAATTCAAAGCCCAAAATTCAATTCCAAATTCAGCCCAAAAATTCAATTTCAAATCAATCTCTCGCATACTCTTTCATCAAACACACTGCAAAATCAATCTCTTTCACACTCTTTCATCAAACATACTGCAAAATCAATCTCTTTCATACTCTCTCATCAAACACACTCCAAAAATCAATCCCTCTCATACTCACTCATCATACACTCTTCAAAATCAATCTCTTTCATACTCTCTCATCGAACACCCTTCAAATCCAATTTTTCTCATGCTCCAACAACAAACACATTTCTAAAGCAATCCTTCTCACACTCACTCATCAAACACTCTCCATACACAATTCAAAATTCATTCCAATTCAATGTCAATCCCAACTGCAAATCATCCAATTTGAGGCCCAGTAATCATTTCAGTTTAAGGCCCAATAATCAAATTCAATCTAGCCCACTTCCAAACTTGGCCCACATTTCTAGGTCCAAACCTGGCCCATTTTCTAAGGCCCAACCCGGCCCGCTTTCCAAGGCTCAACCTGGTATATGTATTGAGGTCCAAACCTGGCCCGATTTCCAAAGCCAATTCTGGCCCACATTTTAAGGCATACTTCGATCCAAATTTCAAAGCCCAATTCGGCCCACTTTTCCAAGGCCCAAACCTGGCTCATCAGTCCAAATTTGATACACAATTTCAATTCAACCTTAATTCATCTCCAATTCAAAATCAATCCAAAAACTGATTCAATCCCATCTCCAATCCAATCCAATTTCAATCCAAAATTAATTCAATTTCAATCTGATTTCAATTAAATTCTTAATTCGACTCCGATTCAATCTCAATGTAAATCCAATTCATTTCAAAATTCTTTTCATCCCTAATTCAATCTCATTTCAATCCCAAAAAATTCCAAACATCATAAAACCTCAAATTTCTTAAGCTTCAAAATCCTTGAAACTCCAAACTCCAGAGAACTCAAGCATCTCAAATCTCTAAACGTCTCAACAGACTCGAACGTCTCAACAGCTCAACAGACTCGAACGTCTCAGCAGCTCAACAGACTCGAACGTCTCAGCAGCTCAACAGACTCGAGTGTCTCAGTAGCTCAACAGACTCGAACTTCTCAACAGCTCAACAAAATCGAATGTCTCAACAACTCAACAAATTCGAATATCTCAACAGACTCATCAAACTCAAACACCTCAATAACCCTCAGCCTCTCAAACCCAAACACCTTCGAACTTCATAACCCTTTCAAGCCTTGATTGTCCTATAGACCCGAGCGTCTCACAGACTCCGTCGTCTCAAGATTTTAAATGTCTCACAGACCCGAGTGTCTCACAGACTTTTTGCACCTTTAACTTCAAAATAAACCGATGATTTGTTAAACCTCATAAAATGACCACAAAACCTATTTGACCCCTCAAAGACCCAAAAGGTCAAAATCCCAATTCCTTCAAAACCCCAAAACTCTCAAACCTCCAAAAAACCTGAACTACGTAAGGTCTGATCTCAACAGGGAGTTGAGTACGTAGGCAACCCACACAGGGTGCAACCCTACATCAATCAAAATACCCTTTTGCACTCAGCCATCTCACCTTCAAACAACCCCGGGCACTCCCAACCCTCGATTACTCTCACAAAACTCCTAAAATCCCGAAACCGTGAACTACGTAAGGTCTGATCTCAACAGGGAGTTGAGTACGTAGGCAGCCCATCTAGGGTGCGACCCCATTCCAAACAAAAAATCCCTTTTCCCCTTTAAGGTGGCTCTTATATCTCTCAAAACGCTCAAACCTTCTTTGGCTTCCATAAACTTCAAACCACCAGACTCCAAGTCTTGTCTATTCACTTGAGCTCAGACTTTTCCCAGATCTCCCATCATACACTCATCCAAATTCATCTATTCCTCTTCTTGGCGCTAGCTTGGCAGAAAAGCTCGCCTCATCCACTCTCTTTCTCTCTTCCCATCCTAATCATATCTTGGCTTTTAAATGAATCTCTTTAACAAGGTTTTGAAAGAAGACAATCCCGACAATTGGAGACCGAGGTTTCCTCGGGCACTAATCCAAAGTCGTGGTCGTTGCCACTTCTAAGGGGTGTAACCCAGTGCGAACCCACAATAGAATCCCTGCAAATGACCAGATAAGTCCTGTCCATAGGCAGTAAATTCAGAGTCAACCAACGGTTCTTAGAACCCTCCTTCCCTTCCTTCCTAGTATCTTAGGTCAAACTAGGTGGCGACTCTAGTCAATTTCTGCCCTTAGGGCATAAGTCCGCGTGGAGCCCATCGAGAGCGGGTGTAGTGCACACTTGCACTCCCCTTTATGCTTTATGGGAAAGACGGACGATGTAGTAGGTATTTGAGGGATGCCAGAATAATGGGTTTTCACCCTCCACAGAATGACATATTTCTAGGATCTCGACTTTTCAGTCAGACCGCATTTAGATAGACCCCCCTCATACCGAAAAATCACCCTCCACACAAGTTTGCCTTCCGACTAGACAATAAGAAATCTTATGCATTGCGTACATGTCTAGATCAGCGGGTGATCATTAGCATGACAATACCTAAAGAGAAGCTGAAACTATCAACTTGCGGTTAGTTGAGATGCCAACTTGCGCCTGCATTGCCTCCTGGTTAGCAAATGCACATCCGTCAACAGTCTTCCAAGTGTATGGATTAGCAAGTGATCAACCAATGATGTGTGACTGTTTCCGAGTAACTGAAGAAGTTAATTGAAGTCTACAAATAAGGTATAAGCTACAATATCTAAATATGTAACTAAGTCCTCGATTGTAATTGATATTCAAGAAGAGAAACATTGTACTACATTAGAGATAATATAGAGCTTAACATTGTAAGAGCTAAGCTAAGGCTTCTTTCGGAGGCGTCATGTTTGTGGCATGTATGCGACATTTTTTAGGGTGACATTTTTGGCAAAAATGCCAAACAACAGTTTTCAAAACAGCCACATATATACCAGCACAAAACAACCACAAAACAGCCATCAGTTTATGCTGTAAAAAGAATGAATATTATGCATATTATTGTTTACAAGTTAGGGTTGTAAAATTGTAGTGATTGATGTGAGTAAATTAACTAATTTAACAAAAATTCACTTATTATTTGTTTTATAAAAATGTCAATGAATAGTAGTTTTTACAAATTATTTACCAACACCAGATTGTAATGGTAGTATTTCATTTTATTAAAAATAAGGTATACAATCTGAATATTTAAAAATATGTACATATAGTAATATATAGGCCATATTAAAAAAACTAAATTGTTTATTTTTTATATGATGTAAACATTAATAAAGTTCACTAATTAATTATTATTTTTCTTTTATTCAATGTGAACTGAACAGTAGCCTGGTGTGTTAAAACCATGTATAGTTACAATTATTATTATCCATTAATAGAATTGTGTTTGATAATAGTGAAGTTATTTGTATAGACCTTAATATGAATGTTATCAAAAATTGATTGTAATAAAAATTGTTGTCTTCGTAGCTAATAAATTATGTATATATTAATCTATACATGTGTTAGTAGTTTCTTTAGGTACAACTTAACAAAAAATGATTTTAAAATGTAATATAAAATTTGTAATCGTAGCATATAAATCAGCAAACGCACTAGACATAACTAACTTATTAAAAAACGCCGGACGAAACAGCCACACTCCAAACAACAGTTTTCAAAACAGTCACAAATATGTCAGCACAAAACTACCAGCAAAACGCTGCAAAACAGCCATCCAAAATAACCAAACCAAAACAGCTACAAAACAACCACAAAAAAGCCATGACAAATAGAGCCAAGTGTTAGCTTAAGTCTCACCGAGTAAGCAGTAGTGTGAGCGAGTGAGGAGTTGTAACTCATAGTGTTGAAATCACAAAGGGTAGCTAGGACAGTCGGGGAGCAGTCGGGGGACTGCTGGAAGACTGTCGAGTGAAGAAGTTCAGTCAGGGTAGAAGGAGTTAGAGGTAAATCTTAAACTGTTATGAGTCCAAGGGTTGGGCGGAGGGAGATTAAGTGATTACGTTGCGTGATACTCAATTGAATATGAGATTCCAGATTGAATTATTCGTTGTCTTCTACCTTCAGCAAGTTAATCTTAAAGTGTTCAGTTCTCTTCCATAGTGAGACACGTTCACGACAATCCGAAGACGTGTTGTATGGTATCCTCTAGCTACAGTAATTAAAGTTACATACATATACCACAAATTGTATATTTACAAACCATTTAAGGCTACAATTATATACCAAAACTAATAGTTTTTCAGTTAAATTTGTATGACTTTGACTTTACATAGAGAAAAATGATATAGAAAATTTTATTTTTTTTAAAAAAATTGTATATTTTTATGTTATGATACTTATAAGAGAAATACAATATGTAGTACCGATCACTAGATCATTAATTTGTTTTAGACCAATAAAATTATACAAATAGTTGTAGAACAAGCACCAAACAAATCAAAGAACAAAAACCAATACTTTATATAGTTGCACATTTCTAGTATCAAATCTGTACCAATTCAATATACCTACAAGTAACTATAATATGAAAAGTCATTTTTGATAATTTTTTAATTATTTGTCTAGTATTCGATATATCTTTATTGAACATTTAGGGTGCGTAGGTGAGGAAACAGAATGGATTCATGAAAGAGAATAGAGAGAAAAGGAAATAAATTCCTTTTAAATAAAGATGTATGTTTGATTCTAACAGGGAAACAAAGTGTTAATGCTTATTTAATTATAGATAATATATATCGATATTTATATAAATTATATGTAACATATATTATTATTTATATATAGAATATAAATAATAATTCACATTATAAATAATATATATTAATATTTATATAAAAAATATTAATAATCTTAGGAAAATATTTTTATTAATAGTTATATAAATTATATATAAATAAATAGTAATACTCATAAGAAATATTATGTTAATATAAATTATAAATAAATTTATTTATACTTATAAGTAATATATATAACTTTTTAATACTTATTTATAAGTAATATATAATTTATATTAATATTTTATAATTTTGATAGTATTTTAATTATAAAGGATATATATTATTTATTTAAATTATAATAAATTTATATATATTTATAATTTATTATATAACATATTTTTTGTTAAATTTATAGTATTTAAAGACAATATATATAATTATTTTTAAAATTATAGTATTTAAATATATGAGATATATAATTTTTTAAAGTTTATAATAGTTACTATAAATAATATATCTAAATTTTTTAGTGCTTGTATTTAAATTAATAACAATATTACTAATATTAATATATCATATATAATATTTTTTCATATTGTATTATATGTAATATATATATATGTATTTATATTATTAATAATAGATATAATATTTATGAATTTTATAGTATTTCATTTAGATTAATATTTTTATATATATTTTTTTTGAAAGAAGGTAAGCATATTTATTAAAAAAACAATGTTGTCAAACAAGATAATTTACAATGTTGTCAAGACTAATGCTCTAATCCGGACACGGACAATTATATCTATTCCAAACCACTTTCCCCAATTCTTGATTAGGGTGATCAGTGCTGAACATATCATATGCCATCCTCATGTTAAACCTTTTTTTTTTTGAAGAAAAGAGATTCTATATATAAGATACGAGTTGGTGTACACGTTCCGGCATTAAAACCGGAGTCCATGAACCCGAAAGTTTGTTACAACGGGCATGGTTAGCTAAGCTATGCGAAGCTATGTTAACATGTCGCGGAATGTAATAAAACTGAAGATCCGTAAAGCGACCAACTGAAACATGAATATTGTTCAGAATTGTCAGTGTTGATGGTAGCAAAGGAGACGGACCCCCTTGTCCAGATAGCGGAAACATTCTGACAATCTGAAAGAACTCGACAAAACGCATATCCAAAAGCAGCAGCCAGCTCAAGGGCGATGGCAATAGCATGGCTTCAGCATCCGAAACTAGCATGGGTACTCGAACGTGCATGCATCTGACTGCAAGCAACTGCTTTCCCTGACGAGCTACCACAGCATAACCGACATCATGTTAAACCTTAAACATTCAAAAGTATAAGTATTCGCCATCTGTGGGAATTGAACCCACGACCACACGGTTAAAAGCCGTGCGCTCTACCGGCTGAGCTAAGACGGCTGCATGTTAGTTATTAAATAATATAAATTAATACTTATTAAATTATAAATGATATATATATATTATATTTATATTTAAAGATGATGTGGGGAATCACTAAAGAGGAATATGTGGGTTTTTAAAACTTGATATAGGTGAAACAAAATTACATAAAATACAAAACAAACAACCACAAAGGAAATAGATCTCTTTTCCTACTTACCCAGAAATGAACCTTACGCTTAGTATTTTGTATATATTGACTTTGGTTCATGATAATAACATTGATGACATGTGCTTGTTACGTGTTTGATACATGATATATATTGTTTATAGTACACTATACTTACATGATAATACCACTTATGGTATATATTTATAACAAGTTTATATTAGATTATTAATAGTGTCAAATGATTTTGGTGTGATTGATATATAGTATTTGTTAAAGTATTAATGTGAAAACTCCATACAAATATAAAATTATGTTACTAGATTTAAAAAATACAATATATGACACACTATATGTATTTTAAATAAAAAACTAACCATATTTCATATTATTTACTCAACTATAAGTTTCAACAAGTTATAACAGTTATAATACCTTGTTAATGCTACAAAACCATGTTTAAAATAAATTTATGCCATACCTATTTTTTTAGGAAAATTCACAATATACTCCTAAAACTTTTTATAATTCACAACGTACCCTTTTTAAAACATGGTCACAAGATACCCTTAAAAAGTTTGAAATTCACAAAATGCCCCTAACCTGTGGAATGACCTTAAATAATTACTATTTACCCTGATATTGCAGGTCATATTTCAAATTCACAATATGCTTTTTTTTACTTAGGAGGATTTTATGAAATCTTACAAAAAATATTGGACAATTTCATGAAATACTTCCATATTTTTCGCTAATTCATGAAATGTCACTAAAAAAGTTATGAATTAAGACACTAATTAAGCTCACTTGTGTCAAATTAAGACACTAATTGAGCTCACTCGTGTCAAATTAAGACACTAAGTGAGCTCACTCGTGTCAAATTAAGACACTAATTGAGCCAATTAGTGTCTTAATTTGACAAGAGTTTTGGCATTTTGTATTTCCAATACATGTGGATATTCAGTTCTCATGACGTAAACATTGGGTTTATTTCGTTTGGTAGAATGGTTCAGCATATAGCGTTCTTCGGTTTCATATAGCGTTCTTTGGTAGATGTTTGGACGTGGAATAAACGTGTTGTTGAATGACTGTTGCTCGGAATGAACCCTAACTTTCAATTGTGTGATGCATGGGGTTTGAATTCTAGGACTTTTGTTAGGAGTTTTTACATTTTGATATATTTCAGTTATTGTGACATAAACATTACGTTCTAACCGCTTGGTAGATGTTTGGATTATTATATAGTTATTCACTTTCAATTCTGTGATTCATGGGGTTTGAATTCTAGGACTTTTGTTAAGAATTTCTACATTTTGATATATTTCAGTTCCTATGAGTGTATTGATGGATGTGAAATATCCTCCCGAAAGTAGACTGCATTAAACAAGTTCAATAGCGACAATACAAGGTTCGTTTTCCTATTTGATACACGTGCCTGCTCTTCAATCATCACGCTACAATATTGATGATTTAAAAGCTCTTCAGAAGATTAAAATAGATACTAAGAAAAAAAGTGAATGTTTTTCGTTTATATAGCCGATGCTGGTTGATAGTGATGCAAAAGTAAATGAAATTCAAGTGACAAACATAACGAACATCTAAACGAAATACAATAGTCTAAAAGAGAGTCAAAAGAAAGATGGAAGTGCAGATAAACATTTAACATAAGTGATTGGACAGAGAATTAACATTTAAGAGCAATGAAGAGCAAAAGAAACGGTGCATTTCTAGAAAAATTTTGGCATAGTCTCCCTTGTTTTTCTTCTCTCCCCCGGTTCTAAGAACCTCCACAAAATCAACCAGAAGGTCATCAATAAGATCACCAGCAATTTCAGCAATAATTTCATCATCACCAAGTCCACTAGAGAATAACTACATCAATACTGTATCTTAAAACAACAAAAACATAAAACCCTAAACTATGGTGCTCCGTACTGGTGATAGTACGAATCCCATATAGATAAGGTACTGAAGACCCCATCTATCCCCTGTTCAGATTGCCTCTGTTCCTCAGGTTGCATCTCCTCACGGTAGTAATGCCAGTCCCAGCTACAGTTCCCAGAAAAGTAAGACCTACCAACCTCAGTTGTCTCACTCATGAGCTGTAACATAATATTATAAAGTTAGCCTAGCATTCATAAAATGCTATAATCAACTGAAATTATACAAACGAAGAGATCAACTTACTAAGGCGGGATCCGGCCGGTGAACGAAGGTGTTTTCGTACATGTCAGGATTCATGATCTTCGGATGGGTGTGTTTGATGTACCAATCCAGATAATCTTCGTCACATGCATGCAGCGCCGCCCGTGTCTTAGTGAACCCCGGAGCAGGACCACACTCACGTGTGGTGTCCCACACACTATACAGGGGGGGGGGGTACACACATCTATAGGGGGTTCCCTTTCTCCCTCTTTTTTCGGATCTAATGTTCGGTCTAATAAGGGGAAATGGGATACACTGAACGTACCAAAATTGGCGAAGACAACGCTCCGGCATATATGCTCATTCACGGTCATGTACTGCAAGGTACCCTTGTACCAAGAGCGACCCCTGTTCTCATTCACCTTCTCGCGACCATAGGGCAACCAATCAATCTACATTGGATCACAGGGAAACATAATCATCAACAATAAACAATAATGTAAATAATACAAATGGAAATTGTTGTACCACTTATTGTAACACCCCTCGTAATCATGCGCCTAATCCGATATTAACTAATGTATACGTAGCAGAAATTAAAACATCGCAGCGGTAAAGTAAACTAAAAACACCTAACGGGTGTTACTCGCCATTGCTCGTCCATGCGAACAATGAAGCGACTATCCTATAATCAATTACATATCATAATACAAAATAACCACTTTGATGACGGGAGCATAATTTAATCTGAATATACAACACTTAATTCCCAGAAGTGACTAGTGAGCAATCTACCTACCTATGCCAAGAGTCCAAAAGTGGATTACTAAATCCTAAGGTATATTCGAGAGGTATATTGCTAACTAATCCAAAAACCGTCCCGCTCTCTCGAGTCGGTCTCCGTCAGCTACGCACCTGTAATGTGAGGCTATAAAGGCTCAGCAAAACGCTGAGCATGCTAGTATGTAATCCTAGACCCGTTCAGGCCACTTAGGTTGTTTAGCCATCTTGCTTAAACATATGGGTTCGTTACATGCTGTTCCGGTTACATGATATATAAACAACTGTAAAGGCTGAATTTAAACACACAACAAGCACATGATCATTCACACAATGAGATATACGGGAACAACAATATAGTTGGGTAATCAATATCGAGTTGATAACGAAGTTACGAGCGCTGAGTTAAGTTAGTCTCATCCATTAAATTCCGTCATATGAAGCCCCGCTTCCATCACAATCTCACATAAACATACGGGTGTCACGTTAAGGACAAATTCCCGTTTATCCTCACACAATAATAATTTGGACAGAGTCCTATGCCATCTACTAGTGAGTATATGGGCTCACTTGTCTACAGTGGTAGACGTCCATATGGCCGAAGCCAAGGTGCCAACAGCAGCACTCTCTGACTAACGATCGTATCCGGCTCGTTAGGTTTAACAAGAGTAGCCCTAAACGGGTAATAAACTCTAGTGATCACTATGCGCAACCTGTTGGAACGAATGCAGACCAGGATTTATTAAACAATGTATCATTAATTATTACACTCTCATATGTTAGTGTATTTTAATTAGTCTCCTGGAGATTCAATCTCGTTATTAGAGAAAACACATTCATTAGAGGCCCATAGGCCATATACATATACCTAGAAGTCCGCTATGTGATGTTTTAGTCCGAGTCATCGCTCTAGAGACGGTTAATAACGGGTCTCTAAACTAGGTTGCTCATTTAGTATTAGGAGAAGTCTTTCTCTCGTAAGTCAGTACTCAGAGTCTCTCATAAAGGTCCACATATAGGTTAGGTGATCATTGTTATCACAAGTCAGAACGACGTACACGCACAATTAATAATCGCTTGACGGTCACACAATATTATTAATCTTGTCATGCAATCACAAATAATGTCCGGAACCCAAGGGAACCCTTAGAGCTTTCGGACCACACATTCACATACCGTACACCGACGAGGGGCACTATCGTGTTGCGCACGACTATCTCCTACTCTCCCAGAACTCGAATCCCGTAATCCGATCTACTGTAATATATAACTACTATCAGCATCCACGTTTTCGCTTTATATTTTGTCGTACGGTTTAACTCATGAATATGCATTGTTCAATGTCGTATTTTATTCACTACGTGGAGGTTGTATTCCCAGTTATCGTGATACCCGACGCGGTTATTCATTCCCATGTAATTACGTATTTTTACATTTACGCGTATGTATTGATACTTACGTGTTTATATATATTCATATCTATTTTCATGTACGTTTATTGATTCGTACGAACGTATGTATAATACTTGTCATCATTTTATTGCATGTTACGTGACGGTAATTATTTAACGGTCAACGTTATTCACTCCTCATACGGTTATGCATGCGTATACCTACATATAACATTTATACATTTTCGTATTTACTTGTATCATATTTCATGTAGAATGTGTATTGTTCATTTGCACCGTTCATCCATACATACCTTATTATGACTTGATTTCACGGTTTTCAATATACGGTTGTACATCATTATGCATCTTACGATATAAGTCTCTTTGTATATAATATACTTTCTAATAATTCCTAACTTAACTTCAATTAATTACACCCTCAACCCAAATGTCATATTTGCTACGTTTAACACCTTATATAATTCATAAGCTAAGGTTTTCAATATTGTAATATACACATATATACACATTTACTAATTCCCGAATAGCACCCAAATTTTTATCCGGATTTATACTTTCTCCCCACACTTTCTTTTTATTGCATATTACCCCCTTATTTTTATAAACTTACAATTTAACACCAAAATCTTATATTATGCATATTAATTATTTAAAGCACAATTCCAACCCAATTTTTTTCTAAATTGCGTACATCACCACTAATTTAATTAATTCACCAATATCACTCAATCTTTGCGGTAATTACAAAAACACCCATATAGTATTATAAATTTCATTTCTAATTTAACACTTCATCAAATTATCAAATAAATTTACTTAGCTTTCTAATTTGGTTAAATGTCACCCAAATGTTTCCTTTGACCCATATTTACTATATTTATGAAAATACCCTTTTTATTTCTCCATTTTTACATTTAACTCTTTAATTTATTTGAAATTGTATTTTTACATTTTTCTAAAATTCTTAAAACATTTCTCCTCAGTTGTATATTAGTTCAACACCCCATATTTTTACTAAATTTCATTTGGCTCCATAAATGATCTTTTATTTATTTATATACTTATAAAATTAGTTTAAAATATATTTTAACACTATATTTAATTTAAATAATACCTAAATTCATTAATATTCATCTAAAATACTCCTAAGTGGTTATTCCACTAAAATTATATTTTGCACCAGAATCTTTATATAATTCCTTTAATCACTTTAAAAATTAATAATCAATAAGGGCTCACAATATGCATAATAAAGATGGCTTAAAATGTATGGCTTTAAACATAACATAAAATTATTTATAAAATGGCATTACAATGCCTCACTATGTACACCCTCTCACGGTTTTTTTTTGTACAATTTATTTTTCAATGTTTCCACGTATCTTCCTTTCCATTACTAATTCACACAACTTATTTAAACATTTCATTAACACTTAGTTAACTAACTCCTTAATTTCCTACACTCACTCAAGGTTAAAAATTGTATATCCACCATATACATTCTCTGGGGTTTCTTCAGATTTGTGTATACCCTTTTTAAACATTTTCTTCCTACATTGTGGGCTTATAATTTTGACTTAACAAGTCTTAACCTTGCACCAGTCATTAATACCTAGACTATTAATCAACGTGCACCCATTTTTTTCTCACGGACAAAGGTTTAAGCAGTATATAAATGCTCCTCTGTTATCGGCCCTATACTGCATTACGGGGTAGAGATTTTTTGCATAATAGAGAGTGTTAACTACATTACCTTAGTGTGATCACAAGAGCTTTTTCACCACTTCTCAGCCAACAACCTTGCAGATCTCTCGGCACTATAATATGTACATGCCTAGATAATTAGTTTTCTTGTTTGTGAAATATATTCCACTTAAGTACCCACATAATAGTAGGATGAGATTTAGTTATTCACCTTGATTTTTACTCTTGAAATCAGCTCCTAAAGCCACTGCAGTTTAAGGATGGAAACAGCCCCCATTCGGCAGTATATATATACAAGAAAACAACATCTAGATTAGTGTTATCTCAGGTACTTATCTTAGGAGATTTTTAAATCTTAGAGAGGGTCATTACCGTGAGTTTCAAAGGGATTATCCACAGCACTCTCAGCTGCCTATAACAATATAGATACGTTCAGGTTTGTGCAGAAAAATGAGGGTTGTTAAGGCTTTGAGCAGCCAAGAAGATAACCATGTTCTACCTTAGTTTGGAAGCTCTTTCAATGGAGTTTTGTGGCAGTTCCTTGAGGTGACTTCCGGCTCAGTATGGGGTTGTTCTCAGCTTTACTTGAGTGCAGAGAAAAGGAACAAAAGAAGGTGTTAAAGCTCTTGGAGTTTCGGACCAGAATAACAAGGAGAAACAACTTCCAAAATAGAGCCGGTATTACCTTGTTTTTGGCTTTGGAGCCGCTCTAGTATGTGTATTCATGGAGGGATTTTCTTGGCACAATGATAGGGGTGGAGTTTATCTTCATACGCATGAAAAAAAACGCAGATGAAGGTGTGTTTATAAAAGCTGTCGAACATACACATATGCAAGGAGAAAGTGCGTTTTTTTTGTGTATGTTCCTTACCTTGGTTATGCTGACTTTCTTCTTGTTTTTTTGCATATCCCTAGTGGTCCATGTCCATGGTTTTTTCGGTTGATATGTGGGGAAGGAGAAGGGTGATCAAAATCTGTAAACAAGTGGGGTATGTTTGCTGGACAGAGGTGGTGCAGTGTCTTCCTTGTTATTTTTGGATCTCTGTTGCAGTTGTACAAAGGGTGTGTTGTCTGGTTGTTGGTTGGTGATGCAGCTAGGAAGGAAACAGGAGGTGGTTTCTGCTGGTATTGTATCTACCGAGAGATGAAGGTGGACATGGTGGTGAATGTATTCATCACGTCTCCTTGGTTGTTTTGTTTGTTTTTTCTGTTGCTGCATGCGGATGTAGACAGAGATTGCTCTATATTAATTTGTTGCTTTCAGTTGGGAAAGAAGACAGGGATTGTATCGATTGGAAGAAAGGAAGAAGATTACCGAGAGAAACAAAAGAGCTCAAGCAGGAAGACAGTTTGGGGGTGTTGATGGGTATAAGATGGAGAGAAGTCAATGGCTAGTACTAGCTTTTTTTTTCTTCAACTTGCTTTCCCAGCATGTCTTGTCCCTTGTTCTGCAGCATATTCGAATGTGATGGGTAGGAAAGACAGTATGCTACCGAGAGATAAGAGGAATGAGGAAAAGGAATCATCATGTACTTGTACTTGTTACTCTATTTTAATGTCCGTGCAACAACCAAAACAATAGCAAGGCTGTGTGTCTACCGAGAAAGAATGGCTGGGAATGAGGTTTATCAATTAGTAATATAGGGAAGTGTAAGGATGAGGTGTGATTGATAGTAATAGGTAAGTACCATTAGCTTTATTTTTCTTTGTTGTAGGTTGTACTTATTTATTTTTTTCCCTAGGTTGTTTTACCTTTCTAATTCATATATATTTTTTCTTTTTTTAATCTTGTGCTGTGTAAGTTCGAGAATGGGTATAAGTGGGGGATTAATTTTGATTTTAGTACATAAATGTGACATTGATGTTATACCTTACTATGTATAGGTGACTTATTTATATCTTAGGTGATACATGTATCATTTCATGTTTTAAGTGTGTATATACAAGCATTTGTTGTATTTACATTTTTGGTTTGAGTATGTATTTTACTCCTTGTAATTTATATCACTTATTTTGTGACATTGATATTTTCATTAAGACATTCCATGCTGTTTCGATTTTAAGGAGTTTATTTCTCATTAATGGCATTCTCTTTTGGTGTATAGTTTAATGTCCAACTTGGATTATATATTGATACAATAATATCTATAGTAATTATTGTCCATGATTTAATTTAATCCTGATTAATTAAGGTAATAAATATGTGGGGTATGTCAGTCTACCCCCGTTAAAAGGACTTCGTCCTGAAGTCGTCTAAATCGAATCGGTATTGTGACTACCCAAAGTGTTATCAATCGGTATTTCAGTCTAACCTCAAGGTATTCATCAGTACGACCTATCAATTATAAGGTCTCGACACTTCCCCGAAGTGTTATCAATTCCGTTCATCCACACAATCAACACATATGTTTATCATAATGTATAACTATCACAAGTCCCGAAGGACAACAATACATAGTCTTTTAAGTGCTTAAAGCACATACATGTAATCAAACACATTACAACACACAACAGGACAACACAAAGCGCAACACAAATGACTAAGTATGCCAAGGGCTCTACCCCCCTTAAAAAGGGTTACGCCCCGTGACCCCCGAAGTATCACACAACCGCTATGAGAAGAGCGCTAGATACTTCTCTCGCATGGAGTCCTATAACTCCCATGTCACCTCCTCGATCTCATGGTTTGACCACAGAACCTTGACCATCTTAATAGTCTTGTTCCTGGTTTCCCTAGTCTTGAAGTCTAATATGCGTACTGGGATCTCCTCATATCTAAGTGTAGGGTCTAACTCGAGTCGCTCGGGCTCTAGATTATGCAAGGGGTGAGGCACATATTGCTTAAGTTGAGATATGTTGAATACGTCGTGCACTCTCCCAAGCTCAGCAGGTAAATCTAACCTTTAAGCTAATGGGCCCACTCACTCTGTGATCAGGTACGAACCCACAAATTTAGGGCTAAGCTTGCCCTTCTGCCCAAATCTTAAGATGCCCTTCATAGGCGAAACTCTAAGGAAGACTCGATCGCCAACTGCAAACTCGAGGTCTCTCCTCCTAACATCAGCGTATGATTTCAGTCTGTCTTGGGCAGCCTTCATATTCTTTCGGATCTGTAGGACATCCTTCTTAACTTGCTTGAGATACTCAGGACCTAGACAGATGTTCTCGCTAGCCTCATCCCAACAGAGAGGTGTCCTACATGGTCGGCCATACAACACCTGAAATGGCGGCATCTGGATGGATGCGTGATAACTGTTGTTGTAGGTGAACTCAATCAAGTGTAGTCGGTCTATCCAGCTGTGAAGGCACATGCTCTCAGCATGTCCTCTAATGTCTGGATGGTCCTCTCACTCTGACCGTCTGTTTGTGGATGAAAGACGGTACTAAGCTTTAGTCTAGTACCCAAAGCCTCCTGAACTTGACCCCAGAATCTCGAAAGGAATCGAGAATCCCTATCTGACACAATCGTCTTAGGCACACCATGGTGTCTAATAATCTCTCTCTGGAAGACGTCTGCTAGCTTCGGGACCTTCCAGGTGTCCTTGATAGGTATGAACTTCGCCACCTTCGTCAACCTATCAATGATAACCCATATGGTGTTCGCATCTCCCTTAGTCGGGGGGAGGCTGACTACGAAGTCCATGGACAAGTCCTCAAACTTCCAGTAAGGAATGGGCATAGGCTGCACCAGTCCTTCTGGTCTCCTGTGCTTGAACTTGACTTTCTGACAAGTCAAGCAGCGGTTCACAAACTCTGCTACATCCTTCTTCCTACCACTCTACCAGAAATAGACCTTCAGGTCCTTATACATCTTCGAAGAACCAGGGTGGATGGATAAGGATGAGCAATGAGCTTCCTGTAGAATCTTCTCTTTTAACTTTGGGCTTGACTCTGGAATGTATAACCTACCGTTCAGTCTGATCAGCCCATCGTCACTAAGTGTAAAATCATACTACTGCTTGTGGAAGATACCGTCAACTAATTGTTGTTGTATGGTCTGTATGTACTGGTCGCCATCCTAGGCATAGCGTACTTCGTTGACTAAGCTGCTGCTAGCTGACATGACAAACAATGAATGAGCTCTCCTGCTCAAGGCGTCTACTACTACATTAGCCTTGCCTTCTTTGTACTTGAGGTCGATGTCGTAGTCCTTCAGGAACTCGACCCATCGCCTCTGCCTCATGTTCAGATCCTTTTGTGTGAAGAGATGTTGAAAACTCTTATGGTCAGAGTAGATAGTCACTTTCACTCCGTACAAGTAGTGGCGCCAAATCTTCAAAGCAAAGACGACTGCGCCTAGCTCTAAGTCATGTGTCGGGTATTTCTCCTTGTGTTTCTTCAACTAACGGGAGGCATATGCCACAACCTTCCCATGCTGCATGAGAACACACCCTAGCCCTGTGCCTGAGGCATCACAATACACCTCGAACCCGTCGGTCCCCTCAGGTATAGTCAGAATGGGTGCCGACGTCAGAAGGTCCTTCAGTGTTTGGAAGGAGCGCTCGCAATCATCAGTTCATATAAATTGAGCGTCCTTCTTCATCAGATTGGTCATGGGTCTGGCCACTTTCGAAAAATCATGCACAAATATACGGTAGTAACCCGCCAAACCCAGAAAACTCCTAATATTTGTGATTGTCTTTGGTCTCGGCTAACTCTTGACTGCCTCTATCTTTGCTAGGTCAACAGATATGCCACTGGCTGAAATGATGTGGCCTAGAAAGGCTACTCTGTCTAGCCAAAACTCACACTTCGAGAGTTTGGCGTAGAGATGATTCTCCCTCGTAATCTTCAGAACAAGTCTCAGATGTCTCTCGTGGTCCTCCTTGGTCTTAGAGTAGACCAGGATGTCGTCAATAAACACTACCACTGAGGTGTCTAGCTGCTCACGGAATAAACGGTTCATGAGGTCCATGAAAATAGTTGGGGCGTTCGACAATCCGAATGGCATCCCAGTGAACTCATAATGCCCATAGCGTGTCCGGAAAGCTGTCTTCTCAATGTCCCCCTCTACTATCCGTATCTGGTGGTATCCCGATCTAAGGTCTATCTTCGAGAATACCGAAGCTCCTCTCAACTGATCAAACAGGTCGTCGATGCGAGGTAAGGGATACTTGTTCTTCACAGAAACTGCATTTAGCTCACGATAGTCAATGCAAAGTCGCATGCTGCCATCTTTCTTCTTCATGAATAGTACCGGTGCTCCCCATGGAGACACACTCTGAAATACCCCTAACCTTTAAAATATAATTAAATGATCTATTAATGATCTAAGATGATTATTAAACATCTAAATATTATTGGGGAACAATTTAAAAGAGCTCAACAAGGCAAAACACGCCTTAAGATCGGTAAAGCCAAAAATGTGCTTTAAGACACCATGAAGGTTGTATGACCCCAAGCAGGATCCAAAGTGGATTCCTAAGTATTATAATGAAGCAAGGAACACAATAAAACCATTCTCAAAGAGAACTAAGCTCAGGAACATCCTGTGACACAAAAATGTGCGCTAAAACTCCTTAAAGCACGTTTTTGTGAGATTGCCTTTTAAATTGATTTTTAATGGGCTTAAAAATTATAATTATCCTTAAATATGATATTTTATCATATTATATCATATTAGGAATTTAATTCCAGAAATTTACGAATTTTTACAAATTTAATATTAAAATATTAATAAAACCCTAAAGTGGGGCCCGCATGAGTCAACATTGACCAAGCATGGTCAATGGTCAATTAATTGACTCATTTGGACCATGGAGGCCGGCTGCAATAAGAGAGGAGGGAGCATAAGTCATTGATTGACAAATAATGCTACCTAATACATGACTTTTTCAAAATTAAGTTACTTTTTCATTATTACCAATCATTCCCTCCTTCCTCCTTCCTTCCTTGTCCGATCTTCACCATCCCAGCCGAGTTCTCCCTTCCTCTCAAGCTCTCCAAGTGTGTTCTTGAGCATGGAAGGCAAGCCTAACTCCTAAGCTCCTAATGTAAGTGTTTTAATGTCATTTTTAGCTCTTTTTCTTCATCTCTTCACCACCAACACCTAAATTTCGTGGCTCATCAATTCCTATGGCTTATTCTCAGTGTTCTAAGGTTAGAACAAGAGCTAAACTCGGTTGAGACCAGTAGAGGGACCAAGGTTGTTCAAATCTACATTTTAAGGTAAAAATGTGCTTTAAGCTCATAACTTTTGATTCCCTTCGAGTTTGGCTGTGAAACTTTGGTCATAGCCTCATCTTCTTCTCCTTTTCATGTGGAATCTGTTGGTTAGCCATTTGGAGCAAGGGTGACCGAGATCCAAGAGAAATACTCTCTTTTAAGGCATTTTTCCAAGGTAAAACCTAATAACAAGGTAGTATTTCGAGATCTAACTATTTCCTATGTCAATATGGTGGATCTAACACCTTGTGGTGTGTTTGGTTCAGGTCGAAAATACCTAGAACTTCCCTTGCATTTTTAAGGTGATTTTTGCCTTAAATCTTACATTAATTATTCCTTATGGTTAAGCTCAAGCTTGGAGTGTAACCATATCTTGTTTTTGTGTATTAAACATGTCTAAATCAAGTGGTGAATTTTCCTACAAGTGACCGAGCCTATACAAGGATAAATCAAGGTATAAACACCTTAAACTTATGATTTTTGTAATTTTTAAGCATATATATATATATGGCCGAGAGTGAATGTATATATATAGGTCATATTGACCTAAAAATGGAAAAAAATGGCTAAGATAAATTAAGCTAGTCATTTAAGGGATTTAATTAACATAATGGTCAAATTATGACATTATGTGGAAAAATAATTAAACCTAAGTGAGGCCCGAATATATATGTGATATTTTGAGACATTTATTGTGTAATTTATTTTGCAAGTTCAAGGTTGTAATAAGGCCATGTCATTAGGCCATTTTAATTTAAGTTTATAAGTTATTTAGTTTTATTTATGCTTATAATTAAAGTGGGGCCAATTCGTAATTATTAAGGAATTAGAAAGCCGTGGGTAAATTAAGAGCAATTTAGGGTTTTTAAATGAGTTTAATAAGAAGTATAACATTTTATAAAGTTTGGGTAAAAATTGTAAAAAAAAAAAGAAAAGTATGGGGTGTTGTTGGTAATTACCGAAAGTTTGGGTCCCAATTGGTATTAGTAGTCAAAGTTGACTATGTAGGAGACCTTGACCAAGTTTGGAGAATTAAGGAATTAAAATACTACCTTATATTAAGATAGTAATTAAATTGTAAAAGATTTATAAGTCTTTGGGGTGGTATGTGATTTCCGAAAACTAGGGGTACTAAATGGAGCTTAGTACAAACCTTAGATTATTAGGGATTTTTAGAAGTTGATTTGGGTAAATTTGGAGTTATATGAATATCTAGGTATATTATAAGATATTTCATAACATTGTTACACATGGGTAACATATGTGGTAAAACCGAGATTTAGAGGAAGTATAAGGTTAATAATGATATTTATAACCTTTTGGTATGGTTTGGTAATTTTTGGGATTATATATAAGGTTTATGAAGATATATGTATAATATATAGTTTTGGTGATTGAAACTATATGTTTAAAAATGGTAATGGTGTAAATTGGTGAATATAGAAAGTTAAGTGGTGGTGGAAATTAAATTTAAATAGACCATGGGGTCTGCTCGGCATTTTGGAGAAATTATAACTATGGGTTATAATTATATTAAGGTTTAAGGATTATATATATAGGTATACATTATAAGTGTAACAATGGAATATTTTTGGGATTGATTTGTAAGTTATGGAAGTTGGTGGGAATTAATTAAAAACCGAGAGTTTAAGTGCTGTTTGGATTTTATAACAAAATAAACTATAGGTTATAATGTTTTAATGACTTAAATGTCATAATATATGTTATATAACTATAATATAACATTATATAAATTATGTGGTGGATTTTGTAAATATTTGGGAATTATAGGTGCTGTTCGGAAATATTACTATTTTGGAATGAAGTTTATAATATGGTTTTTATGTTATAAGAGCTATAACATTTATAATATAAGAGGTATTCATCAAAAAGAATGAATATATATTATAATGACTTACCATAAAAATAGCCCTATAATGCATATACATAAATAAATATATGTCATAGTGTGGAAAATATAATATAGTTCAATAACTATGTGTTACCACAATTAAAATGATATGAGATGAAGGGAAACGAATTATAAACATTGGATATGGAATTCTAATGTTAAGAGTGTACATGAAATAATAAGGATTTATATAATTCAAAGTATTTGTACATATGAATTATACAACATTACACTTGGAAAAACTAACCTTAGGAAAATAAATACTAAGGTGAGATGTTAGTGCATGACGAAGAATCATACATGCAATAAAGAAACAAACTATACGATCTACAAATATACGTTTAAGTTACATGCGATAACAAAGTCCAACAATAAGTATGTTAATATACGAGATAAGACTACGCATGTAATGTAACACTTTTCCAATCTCGAGTTAAACCGAAAGCCCGACCAACATTGACAGTTAATAACGGGGGGTTAACCGGGAGTTATTAGTGACGGTACGGGGTACCGTAGAATTTTGTGTTGTTATACAGTATGCTAATCAGTAGCATTATGTATTGTATAGACTGTTAGAGACGACACACGGAGCATAGGATCTTGCTGATTCATACTCCACCGTAATACACCAGGGTGAACGGTATGTTATTTATGTGGCTTGATTGTCTCTGAGGATTCCCTCAGTTCGGACATTGTGTGAAAATCTGTGATAAGATTGAATGTCTGCTTGTGTGAATTAATATGCTTGAGTTGTGTATTAATGCTGCTTTACTATTACTGTCATGCGATAACAGTACCGTTCGTATATATGAACATATTATAAAACGAACTAGCGGCAGTGATGCTATCTTGTATGTGTAACATAAGGAACGTAAGTAAACGTTGTAGCATCAGGATAATAAGATATATATTATCTGAGACTTATATACGGAGCATTGGCCTCTTTAACGCCGCTCTCGTATCTAACACTGGATCCCGAGTCGACATACTCAGGATTGGACTAACGACCTTAGTCTATTGTGTTAAAGGAAGTAATAAAACGATGCGATGGTATAGATAAGTTATCAAGAGGATGTGGCTCTTGCTGTGAAATCTGATCCATTAACGATACTAGGATACCGTATGGTAACCGTAAGTATCAGGATAAATTTCCAACGAACTACAGATTGTTCGTAGGACGGAGACTCTACCGCTGGAGTGGCTACTGCCGTGGGTGACCCGCCAAAGAGATGGGTAACTTAGAGACACATCGTTCTAATGAGACGTTGTCATTAGACATGACCGAACAATTACGAACGATTATAATAACTCGTACATTAGGCGAACATTATGTGGGCGTGCATGCCAAAGACGAGAGTTCATACTCGTTTATACTTCTCGTTGTTTCGCCTTGTTGTTCACTGGTTATGCTGTGTGGTTATGTGTGGTATGTTGGTGGTGTTGATTGAATAAGTCGTTGTACTCATAAGTGTGTGTTGTGAATTGGATTAATTAAATAAACTGTACTTATATCTGTGTGTGAACTGGATGAGTCGAGTCACTGTGCTCGTGTGTGGATTTTGTGGATTGTTCGTCGAACGGGTCGACGTACTCAACTATGAACTTTCAGGTGTTGTTGGAGTGGAGTCTACGTACTCATATAAGCGTTATAACGCTTTCAGTGGTCTATTACGATGCGATGTGTGGAGCCGGGGGCTTATTTGTTATTTGAGTTTACTGCAAAATATAATGTTGCTTTACAGTTTTAATATTAAACTATTTGCATGAAAATGGTTCGCATGCTCTCGACCAAATAACTGAATGGTCCGAGGGTGCATGACAGTCAGGTAATAACATACTCAGCAGGGGCTGATTCCATACCACAAACTACCATTTTTGCAGGTATGCAACTTCCGGTGTTGGCAAAGAGAGTGACTCGCTGGGTAGTATGATTACAGTTATTCGAACATGCACTGTTGCATTTTGATACGAACCTAGAAACGTGTATAGGTTTTGGATACTTAGAAAGCTCACTGTGAATGTATTACATTTTGGTTTGGGAAGTTTAGATCTGTCTCTTGTTGTCACTGCGAGAAAATGTTTCGTATGTAAGAATATATCAGGAAGCACGTTATTACTCGTATGGGCGAGTGAGAACGGTGACACCAGTAGTTGAGTTGTTGAGATTACCGCTGCGATTATATTGTTAAGATGATTAGGAGCCGATCAGAGTAGGGGTGTTACACACTCGGTCTGATGAAGCCCTTCTCTAATAAGTCCTCGAGCTAAGCTTTCAGCTCCTTCATTTCGGCTGGAGCCATCCGGTAGGGTGCCTTGGCTATAGGCCTCGTACCCGGTATCAAGTCGATGGCGAACTCCACCTCACGCACAGGCGGCATGCCTGGCAACTCCTCAAGAAACAGATTAGGGAAGTCGGACACTATGGGGATGTCCAACTCCATCTGCTCCTCATGACTCAAGTCCTGGACATAGCAAAGATATGCTGCATGTCCCTTCTTCACTTCTTTCATCAATGACAATGTAGATACTATCTTAAATGTGGACTCCTTCAGAATGCTGCGGTATGAAACTGTCTTACCACTCGGCTTCTGAGTAGAAGTCGATGCTCGGCACAATGTAATCTGCCCTTGTGTCTCTGCAGCCAGTCCATACCAATAATAACGTTGAAACCCAATCCTCTGAACTTTGTCAGATCCACTGGAAAGGTTTTGCCCCGTATGTCGATCTGCAAGTCGGTGTAGCGTCCCGTGCATGCCACTTTCTCCTTTAACGATAGCGTAACATAGAAATCTGATAGTGGCTCTGGGGTCAATCCCAACTTCTTCGCAAAAGAAGAGGATACGAAAGAGTGAGATGCCCCGGTATCGAAAAGGATCGATGCATCGGTGGTGTTCACAGGGAAGGTACCTGAGGTTGGGGTTTCTTGTTAGTATAGTAGGTTAAAACGTCTTATGCGAGAATTGTCTAACTATTATGTGTCTTACCCGTAATGACATTGCCAGCCTCCTTGGCCTGTGTCATGTTGAGGATAATGAGGATACCTCCCTTCTCGGGTTCACGGCCTGAATTAACGAGTTGGTATGAGAAATAATTCGAAACATGCGCTTAAAGGAATTCCAAAATGTCACTTTTATAATCCACCAAAACATTACATGATTCTTGCATACATAACTTTCAACTTTTACAACATACATCAAAACTCTCTAAAGGTCAAATTTAAACGGTCGGGTCGGATGTGGGTGACATTAACTAAGGATGGTGGCACGGTATTTAGCTTAATCCGCTTGATCCCGCGGTATACTAACCTTGAATCCCCACCAAAAATCAGTACGTCTCCTGACTTCAGGATTAGCTTGAGTGCTAAGTCTATCCTCTTCTGATCACCATACAGGAATTTTGCTTCATCGCCAATGGAAAATGATACTACTGGGGTTCCCTTGGAGATGGACTCGGACGTCTTATCTCGGTCTTGGTGCAATCCTAACCGTCCTTCTTCCTCATAGATGTTTACAATGCAAACGTTGGATTCGATGTCGGGTATTGGATCTTCTTCCAGCTGTTGTGCGGTTTCCACCGCCTTCTTTACTAAGGCCTTGAAACTCTCGGGTATCCTAGGTACTCGCACC
Organism: Limonium bicolor; assembly: GCA_023374045.1. Classification (NCBI taxonomy): domain Eukaryota; kingdom Viridiplantae; phylum Streptophyta; class Magnoliopsida; order Caryophyllales; family Plumbaginaceae; genus Limonium; species Limonium bicolor. The sequence goes on from CM041782.1 coordinate 132,486,103, forward strand.
CCATCTAGTTTCCTAACTTCTTGATAGGTCCGTGTTTGCGAATCCCAATCTCTACCTAAACACATCATATGTAGTCTCATTTTTTACCCACAAGTAAATTTTGAAATGTAAAAACCTCATAACCCTCTACCCAAGTCTCTACACTCATCTATGATGTGGGTTTGTTCGTCGAGGGTCAAGAATTCCTTGAGTAGAATCATGCCCGGCTGAATGACTTGGCATTTCTCAGATGGATACTCCCGTTCTTCGTTGGTGTTTCTAGGCGTCCTTGGTCTCGAAGGTATGGGGTAGCATATGTCAAAACTACCTAATATGTGAAACGTTACCTAAGGTGAGTTTCCTACTAAGTCGATTCTAATTCACAGAACAAGATAAGAAGCGCTTAACACTCAAGCATGCTTTAACACAATCATGTTTGGGCTTTAGGATTACCTGGAGCGCGCTGAGCACTAGCCTCAGCGCCTGAGGTTCCCGTAGAATTTAGAGTCGGCTGACTCTGAGCTACGCCCTTCCCCTTCTGGAATCTGGCATCCGTCTGAGTCTGGCCAAGATGAGTAGGCTGTGGCACTCCGAATCCTTTAGCTGAGGTCCTTGGTCAAGGTTGGGAAGGCAGGTAATTCCTGCTGCTTGGGTTCACATAGCACTCGAAGTCTTGGTGCCCTTCCTTTTTGCAGTAGCGGCACTCCACCTTCCGCCCGCTACAGTCAACGCCCGGGTGGTCCTTCCCGCAGCGCTTGCAGTGATAATGGCGCTGGGGTCGGGCGGTACCTAATCATAACACAACATAAATCAGCAGACAATGGTAAAAGATTTAGGGATTCACAATTAGAGATAAGAGGTGGGTATACTTACCCTTAGGAGGCTCCGATCTCAGTGGTTGCACATCAATAGCTGGGGCCGGTAACCGAGGGATCTGCTCCTTGGCCTTCTGGCCCTAGTGACTCGGCTGCCCTTTCTTCTTAGGGAAGAACTTCCTGTTACAGGTTTTGGGTCAGCAATCAGTATAGTAATTAAACACAAGCTTATAATCAATTAGGATGGACTCTTACTTTTCCTTCTTCTTGCCCCCGCCCTGATATGTACCTCTAGCCTTCGTCTCACTCTCAGTATACTTCCTCTGCTTCTTGCCAAGGGTCTCATCTCGAGTCTGGAGTACTAGCTCCGTCCTCGAGGCAGCGTCATAACAATCCTGAAATTTCATGGTTAGATCTTAGAGTAGTTGGGTAATCCACTAGGTGGTAATTAAGGTAGTATTCTCCTATACCTGGAGGTTAGTATAGAGATAGGCACTCATGGTCGTCAGGATACGAAAGAGAAGTCCTCCCCGGAACCTCTCAATCTTGACTGTCGGAGTAGTCTACTCCCGGGATGAAATTCAGCAAGCCAATGAACTTGGCGTAGTACTCATCGACGGTCATGCTCCCCTGAGTCAATGCCTCGAACTCCCGACACTTTTTCCCATCAAGTGTGCGGGGTAGTATTTCGATCTCAGTAATGCCATGAAAGCAGCCCATATGAAGTCGGGCATGGCCTGGTGGTGGTCCTTGACCGCTCGCCACCAAATACTAGCTGCTTCATTCAGATGGAAGGCAGCAATGCCGATCTGCTCCTCAGCTGGTATGTGCAAGGCCTCAAACGCCTTCTCATGCTCAGTGATGAAGCTCTTCAAAGCAGAGGGGTTCGGCTCCCCAGAATAAGTAGGCACTCGTGTGTCGGCTATGACTTTCAGCCAATTCTTCTCTCGGGGCTGTGACGGGTGGGTCCCTGCAGGCGCTCCGCCTGTCATCTGAGTGCCCATCTGTGCGAGGAATGCGACAAAGGCCTCTTCCATGTCTGGAATCTTAGGGACACCGCCTCCCCCTCGGCCAGCTCCGCGGCCTTTACCTCTATTCGACATCTATAAGTTCAGAGGTCGTATTCATTTTTCGATATTTGTCGTATTACAAGAAACGTTCAAGCACGACATTCTACTTTCAAGGAAAAAAATTCTAGCGTTAATCGCACAATTTCACGACCTCTTTAGGTCTTGGTCCTTACATACGCTTTCCCGTGTTCCTAAAGGTATATCCTATGCTCACTGTCTTTAACTTCCGTCATCAGAGTGGTACTCCGCTCTGATACCACTTTTGTAACACCCCTCGTAATCACACGCCTAATCTAATATTAACTAACGTATACGTAGCAGAAATTAAAACGTCGCAGTGGTAAAGTAAACTAAAAACGCCTAACGAGTGTTACTTGCCATTGTTCACCCATGCGAACAATGAAGCGACTATCCTACAATCAATTACATATCACAATACAAAATAACCACTGTGATGACGGGAGCATAATTTAATCTAAATATACAACACTTAATTCCCAAAAGTGACTAGTGAGCAATCTACCTACCTATGCCAAGAGTCCAAAAGTGGATTACTAAATCCTAAGGTATATTCTAGAGGTATATTTCTAACTAATCCAAAAACCGACCCGCTCTCTCAAGTCGGTCTCCGTCAGCTACGCACCTGTAATGTGAGGCCATAAAAGCTCAGCAAAACGCTGAGCATGCTAGTATGTAATCCTAGACCCGTTCAGGCCACTTAGGTCGTTTAGCCATCTTGCTTAAACATATGGGTTCGTTACATGCTGTTCCGGTTACATGATATATAAACAATTGTAAAGGCTGAATTTAAACACACAACAAGCACATGATCATTCACACAATGAGATATACGGTTACAACAATATAGTTGGTAATCAATATTGAGTTGATAACGAAGTTACGAGTGCTGAGTTAAGTTAGTCTCATCCATTAAATTCCGTCATATGAAGCCCCGCTTCCATCACAATCTCACATAAACATACGGGTGTCACGTTAAGGACAAATTCCCGTTTAACCTCACACATTAATAATTTGGACAGAGTCCTATGCCATATACTAGTGAGTAGATGGGCTCACTTGTCTACAGTGGTAGACGTCCATATGGCCGAATCCAAGGTGCCAACAGCAGCACACTCCGACTAACGATCGTATCCGACTCGTTAGGTTTAACAAGAGTAGCCCTAAACGGGTAATAAACTCTAGTGATCACTATGCGCAACCTGCTGGAACGAATGCAGACCATGATTTATTAAACAATGTATCATTAATTATTACACTCTCATATGTTAGTGTATTTTAATTAGTCTCCTGGAGATTCAATCTCGTTATTGGAGAAAACACATTCATTAGAGGCCCATCGGCCATATACATATACCTAGAAGTCCGCTATGTGATGTTTTAGTCCGAGTCATCGCTCTAGAGACGGTTAATAACGGGTCTCTAAACTAGGTTGCTCACTTAGTATTAGGAGAAGTCTTTCTCTCGTAAGTCAGTACTCAGAGTCTCTCCTAAAGGTCCACATATAAGTTAGGTGATCATTGTTATCACAAGTCCGAACGGCGTACGCGCACAATTAATAATCGCTTGACGGTCGCACAATATTATTAATCTTGTCATGCAATCACAAATAATGTCCGGAACCCAAGGGGACCCTTAGAGCTTTCGGACCACACATTCACATACCGTACACCGACGAGGGGCACTATCGTGTCGAGCGCACGCCTATATCCTACTCTCCCGGAGCTCGAATCCCGTAATCCGATCTACTGTAATATATAACTACTATCAGCATTCGCGTTTTCGCTTTATATTCTGTCGTACGATTTAACTCATGAATATGCATTGTTCAATGCCGTATTTTATTCACTACGTGGAGGTTGTATTCCCGGTTATCGTGATATCTGACGCGGTTATTCATTCCCGTGTAATTACGTATTTTTACATTTACGTGTATGTATTGATACTTACGTGTTTATATATATTCATATCTATTTTCAGGTACGTTTATTGATTCGTACGTACGTATGTGCAGTGGCGGAGCCACGTTGAATGTTAGGGGGGCCCGGCCCCCCAATTGTCCCGATGACATCATTTTTTTACTATTAATTTTATATAATATAGTTTATTTTGTTATAAATTAAGTTAAATTTATTAAAATTGTCTAAAAGTATCTATGGTATTTATTATTTTAATTAACATGAGTCCATTTTAGATTGTTTAGTGTTATAAATAGAAATAATAAACTACACTTAAAACATTAGTTGATGTTATTAAGTGTCTTATATTTTATACATTATTATTTTTATAACCATAATTTGAACTGAAACTTGGTTTTAAAATATTAATTGTGTTTATCAAATTTTAGTTTAATTTTAAGTCAATTAGTCTTGTAATTGTCATTATGTACTACCTTCCGTTCTTAATAAATGATGTTTTGAAAGTTGTCATTTTTTCAAAATATATGATGTTTTGGACTTTTTTACCACTCAATCTTCATATACTTACTTTTTTCTCTCACTCACAACTTCTCTATTCCTTATGAAAAAGTAAGGATAAAGTAGTCCAAAATTTTTCTCCTTAATTTCAGTGTTTTATAGAAAATTATTTATGAAAAATAGGATAGAGTATATTTTAGTGAGTTATATCTATATTTAAAATATAAACCTTTAAACTATGTTGTAAGTATTTTTATTTTAAAATTGTATTTATTTTCAGAATATATTTAGCATTGATATTAAATATATAGCCAAACAAATTTTTGGCCCCCCTAAGTTTGAAATTCTGGCTCCGCACATACGGTATGTGTAATACTCGTCATCATTTTATTGCATGTTACGTGACGACAATTATTTAACGGTCAATGTTATTCACTCCTCATACGGTTATGCATGTGTATACCTACATATAACATATATACGTTTTCGTATTTACTTGTATCATATTTTATGTAGAATGTGTATTGTTCATTTGCACCGTTTATCCATAAGTACCTTATTATGACTTGATTTCACGGTTTTAAATGTACGGTTGTACATTATTATGCATCTTACGATATAAGTCTCTTTGTATATATTATACTCTATAATAATTCCCAATTTAACTTTAATTAATTACACCCTCAACCCAAATGTCATAATTGCTACGTTTAACACGTTATATAATTCATAAGCTAAGGTTTTCAATATTGTAATATACACATTTACTAATTCCCAAATAGCACCCAAATTTTTATCCGGATTTATACTTTCTCCCCACACTTTCTTTTTATTGCATATTACCCCCTCATTTTTATAAACTTACAATTTAACACCAAAATCTTATATTATGCATATTAATTATTTAAAACACAATTCCAACCCATTTTTTTTTAAATTGCGTACAACACCACTAATTTAATTAATTCACAAATATCACCCAATCTTTTTGGTAATTACAAAAACACCCATGTAGTATTATAAATTTCATTTCTAATTTAACACTTCATCAAATTATCAAATAAATTTACTTAGCTTTCTAATTTGGTTAAATGTCATATGTGGTCAATGTTGACCACCCCAAATGTTTCCTTTGACCCATATTTACTATATTTATGAAAATACCCTTTTTATTTCCCCATTTTTACATTTAACTCTTTAATTTATTTAAAATTGTATTTTTACATTTTTCTAAAATTCTTAAAACATTTCTCTTCGGTTGTATATTAGTTCAACACCCCATATTTTTACTAAATTTCATTTGGCTCCATAAATGATCTTTTATTTATTTATATACTTATAAAATTAGTTTAAAATATATTGTAACACTATATTTAATTTAAGTAATACCTAAATTCATTAATATTCACCTAGAATACTCCTAAGTGGTTATTTCACTAAAAATATATTTTGCACCAGAATCTTTATATAATTTCTTTAATCACTTTGAAAATTAATAATAAAAAATCAAGGCTCGCAATGAGCATAATAAAGATGGCTTAAAATGTATGGCTTTAAACATAACATAAAATTATTTATAAAATGGCATTACAATGCCTCACTATGTACACCCTCTCACGGTTTTTTTTGTACAATTTATTTTTCAATGTTTCCACGTATCTTCCTTTCCATTACTAATTCACACAACTTATTTAAACATTTCATTAACACTTAGTTAACTAACTCCTTAATTTCCTACACTCACTCAAGGTCAAAAATTGTATATCCACTATAAACATTCTCTCGGCTTTCTTCAGATTTGTGTATACCCTTTTTAAACATTTTCTTCCTACATTATGGGCTTATAATTTTGACTTAACAAGTCTTAACCTTGCACCAGTCATTAATACCTAGATTATTAATCAACGTGCACCCATTTTTTTCTCACGAACTAAGGTTTAAGCAGTATATAAATGCTCCTCTGTTATCGGCCCTATACAGCATTACGGGGTAGAGATTTTTTGCATAATAGAGAGTGTTAACTGCATTACCTTAGTGTGATCACAAGAGCTTTTTCACCACTTCTCAGCCAACAACCGTGTAGATCTCTCGACACTATAATATGTACATGCCTAGGTAATTAGTTTTCTTGTTTGTGAAATTTATTCCACTTAAGTACCCACGTAACAGTAGGATGCGATTTAGTTATTCACCTTGATTTTCACTCTTGAAATCAGCTCCTAAAGCCACTGCAGTTTAAGGATGGAAACAACCCCCATTCGGCAGTATATATATACAAGAAAACAAGAGCTAGATTAGTGCTATCTCAGGTACTTATCTTAGGAGATTTTAAATCTTAGAGAGGGTCATTACCGTGAGTTTCAAAGGGATTATCCACAGCACTCTCAACTACCTATAACAAGAGAGATACATTCAGGTTTGTGCAGAAAAATGAGGGTTGTTAAGGCTTTGAGCAGCCAAGAAGATAACCATGTTCTACCTTAGTTTGGAAGCTCTTTCAATGGAGTTTTGTGGCAGTTCCTTGAGGTGACTTCCGGCTCAGTATGGGGTTGTTCTCAGCTTTACTTGAGTGCAGAGAAAAGAAACAAAAGAAGGTGTTAAAGCTCTTGGAGTTTCGGACCAGAATAACAAGGAGAAACAGCTTCCAAAATAGAGCCGGTATTACCTTGTTTTTGGCTTTGGAGCAGCTCTAGTATGTGTATTCATGGTGGGATTTTCTTGGCACAATGAGAGGGGTGGAGTTTAGCTTCATACGCATGAAAAAAACGTAGATGAAGGTGTGTTTATAAAAGCTGTCAAACATACACATATGCAAGGAGAAAATGGTTTTTTGTGTATGTTCCTTACCTTGGTTATGCTGACTTTCTTCTTTTTTTTTTCAGATCCCTAGTGGTCCATGTCATTGGTTCTTCTGGTTGATATGTGGGGAAGGAGAAGGGTGATCAAAATCTGTAAACATGTTGGGTATGTTTGCTGGACAGAGGCGGTGCAGTGTCACGTGAAACTAGAAACTTTCCTTGTTATTTTTGGATCTCTGTTGCAGTTGTACAAAGGGTGTTCTATCTGGTTGTTGGTTGGTGATGCAGCTGGGAAGGAAACAGGAGGTGATTTCAGCTGGTATTGTATCTACCGAGAGATGAAGGTGGACATGGTGGAAAATATATTCATCACGTCTCCTTGGTTGTTGTTTTTCTGTTGCTGCATGCGGATGCAGACAGAGATTGCTCTATATTAATTTGTTTCTTTCAGTTGGAAAGAAGACAGGGATTGTATCGATTGGAAGAAAGGAAGAAGATTACCGAGAGAAACAAAAGAGCTCAAGCAGGAAGACAGTTTGGGGGTGTTGATGGGTATAAGATGGAGAGAAGTCAATGGCTAGTACTAGCTTATTTTTTTTCTTCAACTTGCTTTCCCAGCATGTCTTGTCCCTTGTTCTGCAGCATATTCGAATATGATGGGTAGGAAAGACAGTATGCTACCGAGAGATAAGAGGAATGGGGAAAAGGAATCATTATGTACTTGTACTTGTTACTGTATTTTAATGTCTAATCTCTCATGACTCCTTTCTTCTTTTGTCCGTGCAACAACCAAAACAGTAGCAAGGCTGGAGCCTGTGTCTACCGAGAAAGAATGGCTGGGAATGAGGTTTATCAATTAGTAATATAGGGAAGTGTAAGGATGAGGTGTGATTGATAGTAATAGGTAAGTACCATTAGCTTTATTTTTCTTTGTTGTAGGTTGTACTTATTTATTTTTTCCCTAGGTTGTTTTACCTTTCTAATTCATATATTTTTTTTCTTTTTTTAATCCCGTGATGTGTGAGTTCGAGAATGGGTATAAGTGGGGGATTAATTTTGATTATAGTACATAAATGTGACATTGATGTTATACCTTACTATGTATAGGTGACTTATTTATATCTTAGGTGATACATGTATCATTTCATGTTTTAAGTGTGTATATACAAGCATTTGTTGTATTTACATTTTTGGTTTGAGTATGTATTTTACTCCTTGTAATTTATATCACTTATTTTGTGACATTGATATTTTCATTAAGACATTCCATGTTGTTTCGATTTGTAGGAGTTTATTTCTCATTAATGACATTCTCTTTTGATGTATAGTTTAATGTCCAACTTGGATTATATATTGATACAATAATATATATAGTAATTATTGTCCATGATTTAATTTAATCCTGATTAATTAAGGTAATAAATATGTGGGGTATTTCACCTACATTTCTTGCTGTCAGAGCGTCTAGATGCTTGTGGTAGTTCTCCAGTGAATATTTATTTTTCTGCTGGGAGGTGGACCTGACCCATCTCATAGCCCACGGTCTATCATCCCCATCACGGCAGTCAGCACTAACTGTTGGTCTAAGAGTGGGGAAGTACGCATATATCCAGCACTACATAAATTTTTTTTAAAAAATTATGCCAACTATTAATGTGAATTCATGAAAATTTATTACAGATTTTTTTTCATTAAAACACTTACCTCGAGAAGGGTCAAAGAGCCAGTAATTCTATTACAGTCAGCACGAGATGCTATCCCCAATTGGAGGTACAACCACGTAAGAGTACCTGCTCCCCTTGCGTACCTCTTTAGCTTCGTATGTTTACCCATGGGAGTGACTAACCAGAACGGTAGAGGACTTATGAGTGAATGCCCCTTGTTAGCAAAGATGGTAGTAGTGAGAGCATAGTAGAGCCAACCGCACGCCTGCTTCATAGGTACCTTCGGGCTGGTCGAACACCACTCTATAAGTGGACATGTTTGAATAGCACCAGTATGCCATATGCGTTCTGTCATCTGCTCAACGCCGTTTTCAAAATCTAACAATGTAGCCATCGACTCCCTAAGCTCACTGTTTGACGGATTCCCCACAAGCGAATGACCAATGATTGGGATCCTCAGTATCTGCCACACATCATGAAGTGTGATCGTCATCTCTCCAAAAGGCATGTGGAAAGAATTGGTGTTCGGCTGCCACCTCTCTATAAAGGCCGAGATCAATGACATGTTGTTGAAACCTCATGTGACATCTAGCAGATGATCCAACCCTGAGTACGAAATCATATTCCTTGCCCTTTTGCAAGAAACCCCGTTAAACGGCCAGTTCGTGATTATAGGGTTTCGGGGTTTAAATCCCAAAACACCCCGGTCCTAGACAATTACCACAAATTTTACACATGCATGAAGAAATAATTAAATCTACTTGCCAAACTGAAAGATAAGATAGTACATACCTTAGTCATTGACCAAAGGTCAATGGCGACATGCCGACCGAAGCTGGTGTCCCCGGTCCTAGACAATTACCACAAAATTTACACATGCATGAAGAAATAATTAAATCTACTTGCCAAACTGAAAGATAAGATAGTACATACCTTAGTCATTGGCCAAAGGTCAATGGTGACATGCCCACCGAAGCTGGTGATGACACTAGTTAGTAGTGGACCACCGGGTACTGGCTCTTCATTAAGCCTCCAGAAAGCGGGAATAACGGGCTCCATAGCGAGAGCAGCTTCCTCATCAGTCGCACTCTCTTGATTAGGGTCGTCTTCGTCTAGGCCCTCATCCTCAGATGTCTCCTCAGCCTCCTCCTCATCTATGTCCATGTCAACGGGTGCTGCAACATCCGGAGGGGTCCGGGGGTCATGATAGCTACACCCAGTAGAAGTCTGTGTCTCCGCATGCTCCACACGGTGGTCATGATAGCTACCACCAGCAGAAGTTTGTGCCTCCACATGCCCCACATGGTGGCTACTCTGACCCTCTATATTGTAACTGGAGCTACGGAGATCGGCCAGATCAGCAGATGACCAACCATCTGCAGAGGATGAAGCTTCAGGCATCTTTCTCCTAGGTATGTGTGCGACTGGGTCGGAATTGTGGAATGACTAGGTAAAGGATGGGTCCATGATGGGCTGTTGCTGTGGGTGATATGATGAGTGACGAATCGGGTCAGCATGATCCTGCTGTGGCTGAACCGATGAGTGTCGTGCAGGCTCAACATGACCCTGTTGTGGCTGGAAAGACGAGTGCCGTGGAGGATCAACTCCGGCAGCGCGCTCACAACGGAACGAAGCAGTCATTGGTTGCTCCACATTTCTGTCCTTCTTCTTTTTTTTGGTGTAGACGTTCATCAGAACATTCTTTAACTTATCCATCACTGCACAAGTTGAAGCAACCCAATTAAGATGAGCTACACAAGTAAGTAATAATAAATCAACAGAACAATCATAATCAACAAGTTAACCAACCAAGTGATGAATCGACGCCCAAAAACTGATCAGAACGCACACTTACATGAGCAACAGAAAATCAAACGACAGTTAATTTGTCTTAGGTAATTGTCTTTCACTTAAACCAACAGATAACATAACATTATCTCTAAGAAAACACAAAAAATAGACCATAAAACCTCACACAAATCGGCCACAACTACGAACAAAGAATAATTTTATGTATTTACATCCTTATGTACACCTTTACACATCTTAGTTTGTAATCTTTCATCACCCAAGGTTTGCTTAATTTATCATATTAGCCTATAAGTTCTCTTAGGTAATTGTCTTACACTTAAACTTCCTAACTACTTCCAATCACTTAGATATTTTCCTAAGTCCCCCAAGATGTTTTAATTACCTAACTGATTCTAATTTTCAGCCTATTACAGCTTATACCCCTCAATTTCCCCGAAATTATAGTATACCCCCCAAACTTTCCAAACTCATCATTGTAATCCTTAACTCTTATCTAACTTAGCCAAAACTTATAATATAACATAATCATATTTAGGTCAATATTATCTCTAAATTACAGTAGACTTTTGGACCTTTACCAACCATACCCCAAACTTTAAGAAAATTACCTTTTTGCCACTTGTTTTACTACACTTGTTACTTAGTCACTTAAACTTTATTTTAAATTACACAAAACTTGTAAAATAAGTTTATAAGTATTTTTAGGTCATTATGAATCATTTTATACAGCAAGTACACCCTAGTTCCCTCATTTTACTCTTTAACCCCAAAATTTCACAAACTTGTCATTTAAGTACTTAAACCTTATTTTAACTTACTCAAACTTATAATATAAGTTCATAAACATAAATATATCATTATAAACCATTTTATACATAAACAATTCGGCCCTATACATAACTAACCCTTTAGTTTTCATTCATTTAGCCCCTTTTTACTTATCCTTTTGTACCTATAAGCCCTTTAACTCATATTAATGCTTTAACTTTGCTCTAAACACATTATAAACTTAAAATACAGTAAATAAAACAGTAGGGATTCAGCCTTAGTTGTTACAACACCAAAACACCATTAAAATGACATTAAACACTAACTTAAGGAGTTTACCTCCTAATGCCCAAAAGTTGATTTTTCAAGAGGCTTGTAGCTTGAAGTTTTCCTTGCTCGTTGGCCCTATTTACAGAGGGGTTTCACTTAGATTATTGGTACAAATTTGAAGCTTAACCAACTCTTTAATTTCAAGGTTTAGTTTAGAGTTTTTACCTTTACAAAGATGGACTTTTCCACACTTGTCTCGCTTGTTTTTGGCAATTTCAAAGGGTTCCCAAGCTCCAATTTCCTGCCATAATACAAGGAAAAAGAAAGTTCAAAAAATAGAACTATAACTTAGTAAAATGGCAAGGTCATTTATGATTTATAATTATTTTATATTATTGTAACTCTTGACTTTCTAATTGTCATTCTCTTATTTAATATTTTTGTTGTTTTATTAGCACTTTTTAAATTTAATTTTTCATGATTTATAATTATTTTAATAAATATAAAAAGATTTATTGTAAAAAAAACGCTCTCGCCCCAACAGACAGGGCGAGTTTGGACAACTAGTGTCCGCCGCCCCGGTGAGTCTTCTCCGTTCGTGTTCGTAGCAAAGGCGAGCTGGGCGACATCGCCTTTCCAGCCAAGGTGAGCAACGAGCGCTTGTCTTTGTCGGCGCGGTGAGCCAGCATACCTCGTGTCGATGGAGAAGGTGAGCTGGGCGACTTCGCCTTTGCAGCCAAGGCGAGCAGCAAGAACACATCTTTGTCGGCGCGGTGAACCGGAGCAAGTCATGTCGACGAAAGAGGCGAGCAGGCTCCAGGCGTGTCCAAGGCAGAGGCGACTCCATTGTTGGAGTTTCAAGCTTTTTTTCCAAATTTTTATTTTGTAGATCTAGGCTAATTTAATGTGTGTTTCTAAATTCTAACAACATATTTGAAATCACCACATCAAGATCTATAACTTGCAAAAAAAAAAATTTGAAAAGCTCACCGGAAAATTTTTCCGACGGTGGTCCGGTGGTGGTCTGGTGGTGGCTCCGGTGATCAGGAAGAGAGGATTCCGACGAGGTAATTTAGAGGAGAGATGGTGCGTGCGTGAGAAATGAAGATACCAAACACGTCTCGTTTATATATAACGTGCGCGTTTTGGAGCGTTTTTTCAAAAAACAATCGTTTTGACTCGTTTTCAACATATTAACGTCGTTTCGTACTAAATACAGTAAAACACCAATAACTTAGCATAAAATCACAATTATAACATCCAGACGCAATAAAAACGGGTTTAACAGCTTTTACTACAACTAGAGCGTTTTTTTTACCCGAAATTGGCGTTATCAACTACGTTTTCAATACGACGTTAAATTGTGACAATGTCTGTAATTTAATCAAACATAACGTAAAACGTCATTTACCAATGTCAAGTCTAACGCTCGAACACAATAAAAACGGCTTAACGTCTTCTAATACAACGAGAGTGTTTTTTACGGTTCATGGTGACGAAATGCATTTTTTGAAAAACAAAATTTATGACACGATGTCACTACATGTTTACAACGTTAATATGATTTAAAAAAAATTTGTTCTGTGATGATTAGTAATTTTATACTGCGAATAGCAACCCGGTATGAATTATGAAATATTTTAGGGTATAATGATTTTTCCATATTTTTGTATGTCCATGAAACAGTCACGTTCTCCACGTACTGTCGAATTTACCCCGTTTCACGTGGCACAATAATAACCGGATAATTATTAGTAACAAATATCGTAGGTAACAGGTATCTTCGAGGCGGTGGTCCGACTGGGGAAAGTCTATTCGTCTAGGTTGCGGTACTATAACGCCGCGGTGCTATTCAAACAACGAACAAAGCTGTAGCTTTCATAAAACTCGCCGGTGTCACGCAGTCTCATCTTCGTTTCTGAGCTCTCGCTCTTTTTCTTTCCGTATCTGCAGCCTCTGTGTACCAAAACTCTCCCTATCAATTCAGTCCGCCGCTTCTCCCTTTCAAGTAGACAACCCTAATCAGTGACTGCAGCAGGCATCATCTTTGAGTTGCTCTTCTGGGTCAGAGCCGAACCTCAGGTCTCTCTCCCGTTCCCTCCCTTTTGTTCTTTGTCAATACAACTTGAGCATGGCCCCCGTAAGGCATCGGTTCCTCGTTCTCTTGTATATGCTCTATCTGGTGTTCCTTATATGTATTATCGGTGTGATATATTATAACTACAGGGCTAAAATTACAAGCAAGTTTAGCTTTTGTGAGGAAAGTACTTTTTCTTTTGAAAGAATGTGAGCGCATATTCTGAAGCTTATGCTTGGACGGGTGTGTCTTGCTGAAAAGCAGTTCAGCGTTCATTAGTGCAATTTATTTGGTCTGCGTTAGTTTAGTTTCGTAGGTTTTCCAGCCGTGAAAGCCAGTGTTAGCTTTCGCATTTGAAGAACCAAAAGTGCTTTCCTTTTTAGTCATCCAAACTGCGAATACCTTCGGACATGCTTGTTTAACAGGGTTTTGATCATTCAGGTTCGCATTTTAATACATTCGGCCATGCTTGTTTAATAGGGTTTTGAGCCTTCACAATTAGGTGGTAAAGTCAGCGAGGTGCCGGAGTCGTGCCTTAGGGGTGCTTTTAAAATCAAGATTCCATGATTTTATTATCTGTTCAAAGAAATTTCTACTCTTTATTTGTTTGATTATCTTGTTCTCCCAGTCCTATGAAATATATATCACAAGATGGTTTTGCTGTAGTTAATCAATGCTATGATTGTTGTGTTTGACGTACTGTGATATTCTTTGTATTGATCATTTATTTGATTGTTTAGTATTTGTTTGTTGTTATGATGTGTTCCTTTTGAAGGAGTTGCAGCATTATGCGTTTCTCCCTCTTGAGCCCAATGGGGTGAAGTGCTAACAGACTCTATGTTTTATTTACCCAAGCTTTTCCTAACATGATCTATGATTTAAATTGTGAAACAAACCTTCTCTTGTTGGTATTGTTGCTCTTGTAATTACTGCTGCTTTCTTCTTCTCTATGTATTTGCTACCTCACCAGCCTCTGCATTTGATGATACAACGTTTGCCTTGGGTGGTGATGGGTTTGGGATGCGTTGAAGAGAACCAAAAAATTGGGCTTAAAATTTTTACGGTCGTCTGATCTCCAGGCTTTCGAGTATTCTATATCTGTCAGCATGTCAATGTCATCCTTTGTTTCTATTTCTATCTAACTCATAAAGAATTAAATAAGATGTTATATTAAGTTACTCTTTCTATGTTGCTGCTTTGTTAAATTCAAAGCTTCTATTCCATCATTTAATGGCTTTCTGAATGTTGTTTCATGTACTATTCAATTGTGTCTTTTGATGTATATAGTGTATTGAAGCTCCCTTTTCAAACTTGATGTGCTTAATCTACATTGTGATGCCACTATATAATGCTGCACTATTCCGTTTATTCTTAAACGGTGATTTAAGTGTGTTGATTATTTTGTCTTTTGGCTTAGCAAAAAGAGGGTTTGGACGTATCAGAAAGAATACTGGTTGAGAAACGGACTAAGTCTCTGACAGGGTGGAATTATGGTGGCGAATATGCCCAGAGCCAACTGGTTTCTTCTGTCTGCTCTACGTGGTGCATCTCGGTCCAATTTTCTTCGTTGCAGATCTATATCACCGGGTAATCTTATTAGAAATCGTAATTATCACCCTCTTACATCTATTTATTGTGTTCGTCTTTTTATGAAACTGAACTGTTTCATTGTTGGTTTGATTGGCATTTCGCTGGGGTCTTATGGACCAACTAGGTCTTATGTGTTTATTTGGACATATGATTTAGGGTAGTTAGCGATTCTGATATTCTTCTCACAACCTAGCTTTCGTTGGCTCTGTTGATTGAAATGGTTTCTATTGTTAGTTACTAGTTATTTTTGTTCCATTCACCCTTTTCTGAAAAAATTCTATGATTTTCTGCTGATTTGAAATGCAAAGATAATAATTTAAACCCGCGCATGTTGAAGTGCGTGTTAAGATTTATTGTATTCGTTAGTTCTTTGGGCCATTCTGTTTTGGGCCTAATCCTTTTAATCTCTCCCTCTTTAGATAGGCAGTTTTGTTTTAAGCTGTTAGCGAGGATATTTTCTAAGCACTCTGTACAAGAAATTGCTTTCGCCCCTTTTCTTCCTTCTGCGATTCAAACTATCAATGAAGCTTCTCGATTGTTTTGTATCTGCGAATCCCTTCCACTACGATCTCCAATTTTGACATGATATCAGAGCGGGTTTACTGCGATCTCTGTTCTGTTCCTTCTCTGCGATGGTGACAAGCACTTCGAAAACTATGGAAGAGTTATTGGAGATGCTCATTACAGGAAGGAGCAAGGGGAGCGGAGTTGAAGTAGGAGATCCCCAGTATGTTCATGTTTCTGAACGTCCAAGGATGATAATAGCATCCAAATTTGAAGGGAAGGGGTTTCAAATGTGGAAACATACTGTTCTCATGGGGCTAATGATGAAGAACAAGATAGGTATTATCGATGGCAGTGAACCAAAACCTGTTGATGATCCGGTGTGTGTGCAGGCTTGGAATCGATGTAACAGTCTGGTTATGTCTTGGATAGTCAATGCTGTTGGCAAGGATATAGGAGAGACTTTTTGTCTACTGTTCTTTCGCCAAGGATATGTGGGATAACCTGTTGTCGAGATACGATCAAGTTGAGGGAATGAGGAGAATCAATTTGAAACAAGAACTTGGAGAGTTGAAGCAAGGGAACGATAGTGTAAGTGTATACTTTACCAAATGGAAAAGCATTTGGGAAGAGATGGGATACGTGGCTAATATGACTCTCTGCGATTGCTGTAAATGCGGGAAAGGAGAGAAGGTAAAGACATTGTTGGAAGAAGATAAACTGTTTGATCGAGATACGATCAAGTTGAGGGAATGAGGAGAATCAATTTGAAACAAGAACTCGGAGAGTGGAAGCAAGGGAACGATAGTGTAAGTGTATACTTTACCAAATGGAAAAGGATTTGGGATGAGATGGGATACGTGGCTAATATGACTCTCTGCGATTGCTGTAAATGTGGGAAAGGAGAGAAGGTAAAGAAATTGCTGGAAGAAGATAAACTGTTTGATTTTGTTATGTGACTGAACAAAGATTTCTTAAATCTGAGAGGTAACATCCTCATAATGAATCCCTTGCCTTCAATTGAGGTAGCTTACTCTATTACTTTAGCAGAAGAAAGACAAAGAAAAAGTAGTAAAAGGATGAACAAAGATGATGGAATCACTGCTGTTTTTGCTAACAATGTTGAGTCCAAGCATAAATCGCAGCTAAAGATGAGATGGCAAAACAATTACTCTAAGGGGAATTGAGAAACTTGTTCTTATTGTGGGAAGTTTGGTCATGGAGTAGACAGCTGCTATGCCAAGCATGGTTACCCGAAAGGATGGAAAATTGGAAAGAACCAAAGGGTAGCAGATATTGACAGTATGGAAGAAGAGAGAACTGATGAAGAGGTTGCGAGCCAACCTACTGCTTCTATTGTTCCAGGGATGAATTAAGAGCAATTGAGCTATCTGATCAGTTACTTACCGAAGGCTAGTGTGGAGGCAAAAGCTAAGAGCATTTGCAACTTTGCAGGTAATAGTCCCTGCTATAGCCTGAATACTATTAAAGGAAATAGTGTGCCAGTTTTACATGAAAGATGGGTGTTAGACGGTGGCGCCACTGACCACTTAAAGTGGTAAGGAACTATTTAAGAATTGCTACAGGCTGAATAACGTGCCGAGTGTTAGCCAGTTTTAGGGCAAGGGGAACCAGATCACCCTTTCCTAACTCTACTAGTGAGAGTGCAAAATGCTTTGATTTGATACACCTCGACATATGAGGGCCGTCTTCTGAATCCAATCATGATGGAAATGTTTATTTCTGAAGCATTGTTGAGGATAGAAGCAGAGCCTTGAGGGTAAAACTGATAAGAAATCAATCAGATGCAACGGAAGAAATAAAGAGCTTTGTTAATGTGGATGAAACTCAATTAGGAAGGAAAATCAAAGTCATACGTTCTGATAATGCCTACGAAATAGGACTTTCAAAGGAGGCTTCGAGTTTCTTCAAATCTAAAGGAATCCTACGTAAAATATGTTGTCCACACACACCGCAGCAAAACGGTGTGGTGGATAGGAAACACAGATACTTACTTGAAACAGCAAAGAGCTATTTTTTCAGTCAGGAATTCCTTTGAGATATTGGGGTGAGAGTGTTTTATTTGCTACCTTTGTCATCAACAGATTGGATGTGTGGATACAACTGCCTAGTGAAATGGCCTATATGAGGCACATAGAAATCTAGATTAGTTTATTATGACTTTTGGACGTGTGGGGGTATGCATATGCTACAGAAACGTAGAAACCAAGAGGGAATTCAGTTCTAGAGCGGAGAAGTGTGTTTACTTAGGACCGAGTTTAACTAGTAAAGGCCACAAACTGTTATGTCTTCATGATATGAAAGTCATTACTGGCCGAGATGTCAAGTTCTATAAGGAAGATTTTCCTTTCCTCAATAAGGATTATGTTTCTTCAACAACTGGACAAGTAATGGATGTGAATGAGAACATGAATTTCTTTGAAGAAAAAGGAATTCCATCACGTTCTAGCAGTTCAGAAATTGAAGAAGACACTGTTATTGATGACACTCAGGTCGATATTGATCTGGCACAAGACTTCATTACAAGTGTTCAGGTGAGCTCACTTCTGAAGTTGAACCTGCGATTGTTACGCCGGATATTGTTCCTAGAATCCAGACTTAAAGTCTTAGGAGATCGACCAGAAATCACCAACAACCCGCTCACTTGCAAAACTACTTAGTGAGAGTTACAAATAGGAACTTGACAGACGAAGACAATTCTAAAAGAGTTTCGAATGTCAGCAGTCTCACTGATATTCAATAACAGAATGAAAGGGGCCTTAATGTTTGCTTCGCAGATAGGGATGGCAATGGGTCGGGTTCGGGTCGGGTGGACCTTCACCCGCACCCGTCACCCGTTTCCACCCATCTCACCCGAATCCGACCCGTCACCCGCTAAGGTTCACCCGATCCACCCGTCACCCCCGGGTGAAACGGGTGACAAACGGGTGAAATTTTACAATTCATTATATAAAAGTTAAAATTTTTATATAATGATAACTAAACACTAAATATTATGATTGCTGCTAAAAAATTATAAGTTTAGGCATATAACTTTAATTCCAACAAAAATATAACAATTCAAACTAAATTAAGCATCCATAACCTTGTATAAAAACAAGTAGAAGTGCAAAATTAAAAGAAAGAAACAGCAGCACTGCAGCACCACCACAAACAGCAGCACTCTGCATCAGTCAAAAACAAATAACATCCCATAAACAGCAGCACTGCACCACAAACAGCAGCACTGCGGCAGTACAAAACAAATAGCATCCCATATCCCAGTACAAACCGACAGCAACATTGCTGTATAAACAAGTACCGCATCCAATATAAAAACAAAAATTGTTGCCAATCAAACAAAATAGTATTCAGCTGTCCACTTTCTCATTCACATAGTACTCTGAAGCTTTCTTTAGCTATCTCACATGCTCATTTCCAATGGAGTTGCAACGCAGCAGCCAGCAGGAATCAAATGGATAGAACAGTGAGAGGAGCAAAATTCCTACAAATAAAGAGGTGTTAATTGATTATAGAGAAAATCTGTAGAAATATGCAGTTGTTATGAAAAAAACACAACTGTAAAGCACAATGGTTAGTTCAAACTTCCAGAAAAAGCTAATGCACTAAAGGGAGATGATAAATCATCAAATCTGCTCACATATCATTATTTTTAGAATGAGCAGCATCAAGAAAATGAGCACAGCAAAAATGAATTAGAATGAGCAGCAGTAGAGGTGAATTAGAAACACAACAAAATTGAATTAGAAAATGAGCACAACAAAAGTGAATCAAAAATGAGCACAACAAAAGTGAATCAAAAATGAGCAGCAACATCAAAAGTAAATCAGAATGACAATACTAGCTCAGGAGATAAGTAAATCAGAATGACAATACTAGCTCAGGATATGGGTATATTGACAAATAAAACCAGATGACGTTACCCCCCATGGCATGATCATTGACTACACTACATAAGTTCCATTTCATCCTCATCTCCCTGAAAAATTTTAACACAACAAGGGTAAATGGTAGATTCTTTACAATATAAAAGAGATGCTCAAACAAAATTGTTAAGTTAGTTAAATTTAGTACCGAATCTAGATCGACAACTTCACCCCCACAATTATGCCCAGCACTATCCACTATCTCGCGATCTTCCAAAATTGTAGCACAAGCATCACTAGCACGAAGAGTAGCATCTGTTTCGAAAATAATAATTAAAACACAACTAAGAACAATCAATAATCAAATGTAATTGAAAATAAAGTTAAAAACTGATATTATTACCTGAACAAAGATCTCCTAAGATCCAATTTTGCAAGCAAATTAACGCCTCCACGGTATTTGTAGTAAGTCTAGAACGGTGAGTACTCACAACTCTACCACCCATGCTAAATGCACTCTCTGATGCAACAGAGGAAGCTGGAATGGCTAAGATATCCTTGGCAATCTTTTGCAAGGTTGGATATTTGAGCTCAATATGCCAAAATTTCAATATATCAAAAGTATCACTCTCCGGCAAAGCATCTTCCTCCAAATAATGGTCCATCTCAGACTTATATTGACCTTTCTCTTCTTGGTTTTCTTCACTTGACTCCACTCATCTACCTCAATGACACCTTCACATCCTAGAATACTAGGCTGAGTAGGAGTGAAGGAATTTTCTTCACCCAACAAAATGCTATCTTCATACTCACACAATAGATCATACAAGCTCCTTTTCACTTTACTAATCTCCTGATCTGCCTTTTGACCATAAATCTTAGTGAAGTAATACTCAACACATTCCAACTTGTTCGTGGATCCAAAATAGCAGCTATGGCTAGAACCTCATTGATTGACAGCCAATACTTATCAAATTTTGCAACCATTTTTTCTGCCATATTTTGGATGATTTGATTGTCACTTTGTAACCACAAATTAAGAGCAAGTTTGATTTCACAAACTTGTCTGAAAAACAGATTTGAAGTCGGATATTTTCTCCCAGAGAATAGCTCAGTCAACTTGTGAAACTTCTTCAATTTTTCACAAACTAGTGCAGCCATATCCCAATCAACTTGAGTTGGAAGAATGAATTTAAGACGGGGGCTTTGACGTTTGAGACTAGCAAACACATCCTTATAAGGCAAGACACCATTAAGCATGAAATAGGTTGAATTCCACCTAGTCTTACAATCAAGTGACAACTTTTTAGGTTCTTCACCTTTCATAGACTTAACCTTATCCTCAAACATCTCCATTCTTTTTGGAGTTGCTACCCAAAATGAGACGCAATCTCGAACCCTCTCAATCCCATCACCCATCACAGCTAAACCATCTTGGACAATCAAATTCAAGATATGAGCAGTACACCTCATATGTAAAAATTTTCCACCTACAATTAGAGATTCCTCACCCAATCTAGGCCTAAGAATATCCATCATAGCATCGTTTGTGCTACAGTTATCAACCACTATAGAAGAAATCTTTTCAGCTATGTTATACCCATTCAATGTGTCTAACAACACTTGTGCAAGGGTATCTTTGGTGTGTGGGTAAGGGACATAAGCAAACCTACATTTAAGTTACATTTAAAAATTTAATTAGTAAAACAATCTAAAAATAGCAACCATATTTATGGGCAAAGCATATAAACAGAATAGTTAAATCAAAAAAAGAAGAGTGAATTATGATAATAAAACTGTTACTTTAAGGTTTTGTCACGCAAAACCCATAGCTGGTCAATGTAATGAGCAGTGACAACCATATACCCTCTCTTTTGGTTTGAGGCAGTCCACATATCGGTAGTAATTGCAATTTTGGACTTGCTGCTCTCCAAGACCTTCTTTAAACTTGCTTTTTCACTTGCAAACATCTTCATAATATCTGATCTCAATGTATTACGAGATATGATCTTGAAACTCGGATTTAGACTACTCACAAATCTTCTAAATCCTATGTGATCCACTATAGCCAAAGGATATTCATGCAAAATCACCATGTTCGCTAGTTCCTTCCTAGACACATCTTGGCTAAAGTTGGTTGAATTCAACTAGGCATCCCACTACCATCATCTCTTCTACCAACACTCAAAAATTTTTGGCGAATATCAATTTTTTGATTCTTTTTAGGACACCTTTTTTCTACATGATCGTTGAGGTGGGAGGTGCCATTCTTACTACCAGCTGATAAAATCTTGTCACAGTGAACACACTTTGCTTTTATCTCACCATTAACCACCATCCTTTCAAAATGAGCCCATACCCTTGATGTGAGCTTTCTCACATTTCCTATCGATAAAGATTGATTTGCTTCCCCTTGATTTGCTTCCCCTTGATTTTCACAGGAGTCATTCGGTGGGGCAGGTGACATCCGAGTTGATGTACATTCATCATTAGACTCCATATTCATATATGCAGAAGCTGAAAGTAGCACACACAGCCAATCAAGTACATCATAGTTATTTCTCAAAGCACAATCATCCCTCTTACAAGTTGTTACTTCTATACATTGTCTTAATTTAAGACACCCCAAAATGCCAGCTGACAGTGGATCTAATAACCCTGAATCACTCATCTAAGCATTTGAAATACTACTAAACACAAAAAGTAACAACCAGTGAAGGTAAAACTGCTGAACAAAATATAGCTATTCAAGAAGTAACCTCATCATTCCAGATTCTCAGTAGCAGTCAATTCCCAAAAACAGTGAAGAAAGAAACTTCAAAAAATAAACATGTTCAAGGAAAAACTGTTGAAAAAATATCTTATGATAGCAGTAACAACCAGGCAAGATATGTACATCCTGATAGTTCAGAAACATCACATATATACTGTTTAATTTTGGTCATACTGATCATAGCAGCAGCAAATAGATGCAGATTAAGAGCAAAGATCAAGCAAAATTATCTGCACACATTCCTCATAGAATTTCTGGAGTTTCTCAAATTGAACA
Source organism: Limonium bicolor (assembly GCA_023374045.1). Taxonomy (NCBI): domain Eukaryota; kingdom Viridiplantae; phylum Streptophyta; class Magnoliopsida; order Caryophyllales; family Plumbaginaceae; genus Limonium; species Limonium bicolor. Next base: position 132,508,821 of record CM041782.1, read on the forward strand.
ATATACGATCCAAGCTTATTAAACTAGCAAAACAAGACAGTACCAAAAATTTACACGCTTGAATTTATACTAGAAGAAGAAGATAGATGAGGAAGATAATGGATAGCTTGTAACTTACAAGAACTTGCTGCGCCAGCACCCAAGGTAGTAGTTTACCAGATGAAAACAAAGAACCTGAAAAGGAAGCCAGAGGTACATGTACATAAAACTGTTGAAGCGCATCAGGTGGAACATTACAAATCCATTGATTCACTTGCAAATCCTATCTACTAGCAATCAGAGGTTAATACTCAATATTAGGTATATTAAATTCAACTAGAAAACTGGTAGAATAGTTCGCATAGGTTGTAATTAGTTGGAGTCAAGAGAATTGAAGAAGGCGATGAAGAAGGCGGTGAAGATTGAACTGGAGTGATTAGAGATGGAGTAATTAGTTGAAGTAATTAGGTATATTAATACTCAATACTGATATACTGATTCAAAGTAATTAGTTGAAGTTATTTGAAACACTTACCGGAGTGGGGAGAATAGAGATGGAGTCGAGAGAATTGAAGAAGGCGATGAAGATTGAACTGGAGTGGAGAGAATTGAACTGAACTGGAGTGAAGAACTGGAGTGGAGAGAATTGAAGAAGGCGATGAAGATTGAAGGGAATCGGAGTGGAGAGAATAGAGATGGAGTCGAGAGTAGAGATGGAGTCGAGAGAATAGAACGAAGCAGAAGTGAGAGAGAAGTGAGGAGGCGGCCGCGGAAGTTTTTAGCGTTTTAGGGTTAGGGTACCAAAAATGACCGGTTAGAACTTAGAATTGAATAGATTATAATTAGTACTAGAATTTTTTTTTTAATATATAAATATAACCGGGTGATGGGTCGGGTTCGCGGGTCGGGTTCGCGGGTGGAAAATTGTCACCCGACCCGACCCGTCACCCGAACCCATTTCACCCATCACCCGTTTTTCACCCGGTTTTAACGGGTTTTTCACCCGTTTCAACGGGTCGGGTGGTCGGGTGAAACGGTCACCCGTCACCCATTGCCATCCCTATTCGCAGAGAGTGAAGATTTACACGAACCTCGATCTTTTGCCGAAGAAAACAACGGTGCTGACTGGAGAAAGGCTATGGAGAAGGAGCTGAAAGCCTTGACAGAAAACGGAACTTGGGAGATTACAACCCTTCCAAAAGGGAAGAAGGCAGTGGGTTGCAAATGGGTTTATCAAGTCAAACTGCGTGCAGATGAAACCTTGAGTGATTCAAAGCACGATTAGTTGTTAAAGGCTACACTCAAAAAGGCAAGTATATACTGTACAAACACCTTCTCTCTAGTGGTTAAAATGGCCACTTTTTGAACTCTTATTGCCCTAGCTGTCAAACGGAATAGGAAGGTCGAGCGATTAGACATTAATGATGCTTTTCTCACGGTTTTCTGAATGAGGAAATTTGCATGAAGATGCCTGAGGGAATGAAGGTGACAGATGCCAATCAAGTGTGCAATCTGAAGCGATCTCTCTATGGCCTGAAACAGGCTTCGAGACAATGGTATGTGAGATTAGCTGAATTTCTTCAAACTCTTGGTTATCATAATACCTACAATGATTACTCTCTCTATACTAAGAATAGAGGAGGGCTGGTAACATTCTAAGGAGTATATGTTGATGATTTTTTGATTTGTGGAGATGATAGATTACTCGGTTGAAAACATGCTTGAACACGGAGTTCAAGATTAGGACTTGGGGGAATTACACTTTTTCTTGGGTATGGAATTCTTGTGGACAGATTATGGCCTCTGTATAACCCAAAGGAAGTACTGCAATGATTTACTGAAGGAGTATAATGTTGAGAATGCCAGGCCTGTTGTCTGCCCATTGGATCCAAACGACAAACTACTGATCAAAGATGGAGAAGTTTGACAAAGTCCTGAAGATTACTGGAGGCTGATTGATAAGTTGAACTACCTAACGAATACTAGGCCTGATCTAAGTTTCATTGTACGACTCAGTCAGTTCCTTCAACAGCTTCGCAGAAGGCATGTGGCAGCTGCTGTTCGAGTTCTACAGTATTTGGAACGGACTGTGACTACTGTTGTTTCTGAAGAACTACAGTGATAGTAGGCTGGTTGCTTATTGTGATTCAGATCGGGCTTCGTGTTCGAATACCAAAAGATCTGTGAGTAGTTTTTTCGTTCTCTCAGGCCCTCTCTATCTTCAGCCGAGGCTGAGTATAGAGCTATGTGTAGAGTACTGAATTAGCCTTGCTAAGTAGATTGCTTGCTGAGTTTGGAGTTGATACAGTTCAGCCAATACCTCTTCATTGTGATAATCAGTCAATAGTGTTTATAGCGCAGAATCCGGTTATGCACGAGTGAACCAAACTTGTGGAGATAGATTGCCATTATGTTTGGCATTAAATCAAAGGCGGTTTGATTCGTGTTAACAATATCTCAAACAAGTTACAACTCTCCGACATGCTAACAATCTTTGTCGGGCAATGATTACAAAGAACAATTTTGTTCCAGGGGAATACATGCCTTGAATAGCGTTTGTTATGACTTTGATTTCAAGCTTTAGACTTCTATAAGTCTAAATCTTGAAGGGGGGGGGGGGGGGTGTTAGGATTTATTGTATTCGTTAGTTCTTTGGGCCATTCTGTTTTGGGTGTAATCCTTTTAATTCTTTCCATAATCTCTGCCTTATTAGATTGGCATTTTTCTTTTAAGCTGTTAGCGAGGAATATTTTCATTAAGCTCTCTGTACAAGAAATTGCTTTCACCCCTGTTCTTTTGCGATATGAACTATCAATAAAGATTCTTGATTGTTTCATTTATGCAAATCTCTTTCACTATGATCTCCAATTTTGACAATGCGTGCAAGATATGTTTGGAGATAACCCTATTTTCTACCACCCTTTTCATTCTATCATCTTTGAAATCATTGTAGCAAGCAAATACCATGGTGCTGTTTCATTCTTAACTCTTTACTTTAAATTTTTACTTAATGAAATGTTATTGAATCTACTGTATGTTTGTGATTTAGGCTTTCATACTGGCGCTAGTGAATCTTCCCGTGGCAATGGAAATATTCTGGGCCCCTTTCGCCAACTCTGTACTGCAACGGCCGCAGCCGAGGCTGTGCTTCCTGACATGTATGCGGATGAAGGTTTGACAGTCAAGGGTGTGAAGGTATCGGGCAGGCCACTCTACCTTGATGTGCAAGCCACTTCTCCGGTCGACCCACGAGTCCTTGACGCCATGCTACCGTACTACCTCTCCCGCTATGGTAACCCGCACTCTCGTACTCATCTTTATGGCTGGGAATCTGAGGACGCAGTGGAGGTTGCCCGTGGCCAAGTGGCATCGCTGATCAATGCGTCCCCTAGAGAGATCATCTTTACTTCTGGAGCTACCGAGTCCAACAACATCTCTGTGAAGGGAGTGTTGCATTTCTACAAGGAAAAAAAACGCCATGTCATTACCACTCAGACTGAGCACAAGTGTGTCCTTGACTCATGCCGCCATTTGCAGCAAGAAGGCTATGATGTGACTTACCTCCCAGTTAAATCAGATGGACTCATTGATCTTGAAGAGCTTCGTGCTGCAATTAGGCCAGATACTGGGCTGGTATCAGTCATGGCTGTGAACAATGAAATTGGGGTTATACAACCAATGGAGGAGATTGGTAATATCTGTAAAGAATTTAAAGTCCCTTTTCACACTGATGCTGCACAAGCATTGGGAAAGATTCCTGTTGATGTTGACAAGTGGAATGTCAGTCTAATGTCTCTGAGTGGGCACAAAGTGTATGGCCCAAAGGGTGTCGGGGCTCTCTATATGAGAAGAAGGCCTAGGATAAGGGTTGAGCCCCAGATGAACGGTGGAGGACAAGAAAGGGGTATCAGGAGTGGGACAGTTCCTACACCATTGGTGGTTGGATTTGGAGCAGCTTGTGAGTTGGCGATGAAGGAGATGGAGTATGATGACAAAAGGATTAGAGCTTTGCAAGAGAGGCTGTTAAATGGGGTCAATGAGAAGTTGGACGGAGTGGTGGTGAATGGGAGTGTAGAGAAGAGGTACCCGGGGAACTTGAACTTGTCTTTTGCATATGTGGAAGGGGAGAGCCTTCTGATGGGGCTGAAAGAAGTGGCTGTTTCTAGTGGGAGTGCTTGTACAAGTGCGAGTTTGGAGCCATCTTATGTGTTGAGGGCTCTAGGGGTTGATGAAGATATGGCTCACACTTCAATTAGGTTTGGGATTGGGAGGTTTACAACAGAGGGAGAGATTGATAGGGCTGTTGAGCTTACGGTGAAGCAAGTTGAGAAGTTGAGAGAGATGAGCCCACTGTATGAAATGGTGAAGGAAGGGATAGACATCAAGAGTATCCAGTGGTCGCAACATTGATGAATTGATAGCAATGATATGGTGATATGGTTATGACCGTGATGTAATACCGTGTCAAGTTCGTGGATAATATAGGGAGATGACTTCTTGTTACTTTCTCACTGGTACGTCTACCTGTAACATTTTTGCAATTTCTGTGGCTTTGATGTGCTCTTCAATCTGAAATCTTGATCAGTTTGTAGAGAGAAGTGCTTAGCTGTTGATGGTTTGTATGTATTTGACGAAACAAATAACTAAGCGCTTCTCCTTCAAATAAGTCAGTGATCTTGCTTACTAGGCAGAAAGGAAGGAGAGGTGATATTTTTCTCTTTTTTTGGCTTCTTCAAATGAATGGGTGATCTTGCTTATTAGACAGAAAGAAAGGGAAGATGATCCTTTCTCTTTTTTTGCCTGTTTCCCTGGCTAGTCATCTGTTGCTACACTTAGGGCGGAGTGTATGTACTATTTTCTGACTGCTCTAAACTACTTTGAGTTTGATTACTTGAGATAATTACAGACTGGAAGGGCTGTTGCTATAGTATTCCAATAATGTTATATTTTTGAACGACTGCAGTCTCACTCAGTGAGAATATTGATTTTGTGGTAAGGGATATACCCTGTGGCATTTTAACTTAAAATTGCTCTCAGCGATCTGTCTATTTGTCGAGTTTTGTCACGCCTTCCTTAACTACTACCGTTCGAAGCAAAAACGTTGGGCATCATCTCTTGTTGAGGTGCGCCTAGGTTACACAAAATGGCCGTTAATCTTCAGGATTCAATTAGGGTTGTTATTTCGATCTCGATGGGGTTCGAAGGATGCAAACTCGGGACCCTCTCGCTTCTTTACTCCATTTTTAATCAACTCAATTACCCTAGTTAGGGCAAATACAGTTAATTTCGAGCACCACCCTGCTAGTCTCTATAGTGTTATAGCTTATTAATTTGATTATCTTATTTTGTTACAATATAGAATATAAAATTACGTAGTTCATAACCTTTATCTAGTGTGTAAAACAAGTGAAATTGACTATCGTGAAGGAGTTAAATTCTTGAAGAAATTTATGCAATATCAGTATAAAACGTTTAAATCTTATGGGTTCAAAATTTTAGTTTAGTTTCTTTTCTAAATTAAGCTTTTATGCTACACTTTATATTAATTTATGACCCTATCACTTCAAATTTCTAACTACGCCACTAAAATTTACTATAATTAGTGGATTATTATATCAACTTTAATAAAACCAGTTTTAGAGTATTGACGTAAAGAGTTCAAATATAAACTAAATTTGTGAAAATATATTTATAATTAATTCTATTTTTCAAAAAATTGAGGTAAAACAATAATACAATGGTTTTTAGACTTATATTTTTATAAGATATAACTATATTTTTTTAGTTACAGTTCACATACCCATTCAAACAATCATATGAAATGGTCATTCTCAATTATTTGAAAAGAACTAACAAGTAGACAGCTGAATAGTAATTTAATTCAATTGAAATGTCGGTAGAAGAAAACAAAAAGTAGTGCCATCAACATCTCATCACACGTTGTTCAAACTCTATGAGGTACTGTGAGTTGATCAATCATTTTCACTTCGAATTAGACACCAAATGATTTTGAATAACACTTGAATAAAAATTGTTCCACTTTTATTAAATGGAATGTTGTGTGGCCGACAAAACACATACGATAGATCAAATATCAACTTTTTCCCCTTTCTTTCCCAATAGGTTTTTGTTATCATAGACGCTGGTTATTGTTACTTGTTGTGTGGCATACATGGTGTGAGCAATGTCGTGTAAAATCGTACAAAATTAACTACCTATTTTGAATTTACAAAAAAAGAAAATCTGAAACTTTCTGTTGAATACAGAAACTAATGAGTTACAAGACTGTAGAATATTGTTCTATCTTACATACATTGCTTTACAACTTATATACATCTAATACTAACTAATTACAACGGTAGTATTAAACTGTTACAACTTAAAGTATTGATATAAGAGACTACCTTGATACATAATAGAGTAACAACACTAAACTAAGATTACTATTCCAACAACCTCCCAAGACGAAGAGTATGGAAAAAAATAAGAAACAGACTGGAGTCTTGAACTCTTTTTGCCTGAAGTTGGAATGAGTGTATGTCAGGTGCAGAAACCTGTCACTCATAGGAGGAATTTGTCTTCTGCATAAATTCTTTATAGTCCTTTGTTGTGAGTTGTTTAGTTAATAGATCTGGCAGTTGATGACTCCCTCGTATGTGTTGTAAAGTAATGAGTCCTTGTTGGATTTTTTCTCTGACTAAGTGGCAATCCAAATCTATATGTTTTATTATTTCGTGGAAGACTGGGTTTCTCGTAATGAAGATGGTTGCCTTGTTGTCACAATGAACTTGAATGAGTGTAATCTTTTATCCCCGAGCTCATGTGCAAGCCTTGATAACCAGGTTAATTCTATAGTCACTCGTCTGATAGCCATGTACTCAGATTCTGCTGTAGATAAAGAAACTGTTTGCTATTTCTTTGATTTGCAGCTTATTGGTGTACCTCCTAACAGTATATATACCCATTGACTGAGCGCCTTGTTATTAAACAACTTGTCCAATTAGCATCACAATATGCTGCCATCTTGTAGTCTGGTGTAGAGTTGAAAATAGTCCCTTGTCTGGTGCTACCCTTAATGTACTACAGTAAGTGTATTGCTGCTTTGTAGTGTTCTTCCATTGGTTCCTTGAGGATCTGACTTAGGAACTGAACTGGATATGCCATATCAGCTCTTGTGTTGACTTAGAAGTTGATCTTACCAATTAACCTTCGATAAAGTAGGATCTGCAAGGGGTTGTCCTTGTATCTTATCTAACTTTACTCCTGTTGGGAGGGGGACTGAGACTGCGGGACTGTTAGTAGACAAATACTCATCTAATAAATCCTGGGCATAGTTACCTTAATGGAGGATAACTCCTTGTTGGCTGTACAGAAACTCCATACCGAGGATGTAATTCAATCTTCCAAGGTCCTTTATTTTAAATTCAGTATCAAAAGAATGCTTTATTCTAAAAATTTATGTCATGTCATTTCTAGTTGCTATAATGTCATCAACATAGATACCTATAAAGGTCCTCAACTCCCCATTGTACTTAATGAACAATGAGTAGTCATTTTTTACTGCACATAACCATGACAAGAAAGAAAATTACTTAATCTCTCATACCATTTTCTAGATGCTTGTTTCAGTCCATAAATGGACTTATGTAGTTTACATACCTTGTTTTTATTTAATTCTTTCATTCCATCAGGTATTTCTATATACACTTCTTCATGGAGAGTCCCATTAAGAAATGCATTATTTATGTGTAGCTGATAAATGTTTCAAGTTTTCTTACTGCTACAACAACTAACATTCTAACCGTGGTCATTTTTACCATAGGTGAAAATGCTTCCCAATAATCCTCACCATACTTTTGATTGTACCCTTTAGCAACTAAACGTGCTTTGAACCTTTCCAAAGTTCCATCCGCTTTCAATTTAACTTTAAATACCCATTTACACACAACTATGTGTTTTCCCCTTGGAATATCTACAATACTCCATGTTTTATTATCATACAAAGCTTGCAATTCAATTTTCATGGCCTGTATCCATTCTGTTCTTTGAAAATCTATTTTATATGATCTTGGTTCAAAGAAGTTTTGAGATTTGATGCTAAAAGAATAAGATTGAGGGTCCAAAGACCCTACATGAAGGGCCTTGACTGGTCTTATATCAGTTAATGATTCAGTTAGACAATTGTTACTGTTATTAGTGTTTTTTATCCTCTCATGTAAGATTTCAGTGAAATGATCACTATCAAGGAATTTGGACCTCACCAAGAAAGTATTCATTCAGGTAGCCAAGTGGATGTCGATCTCTAATGGATCGTCTAAGAGAATCACTATCATTGCTGGGTCTTCACTAGTTTATTCCATATTTTCTATAGCATTCTGTTGTTGATTATTGTTGTTCTCTGCCTGATAATCGAGTTCACTATCACAATGATAGTTTCTTTAGTTTCAGTTTCTGTTTTTAAAGGGAACTGTTTTTAATAAAATGTCAGATCTCTACTAATAATAACAGGGTGGGTTTTTAAGTCAAGAACTTTATAATCCTTCTTATTTTCAGCTACTCCTAGATCGACACATGCAGATCCACTTGGACCAAATTTTCCTTTCCCTTTTGCCACACGTGTTCTGTAGCATAAACATCCAAAAGCTCTCAAAATTGTATAATCAAGTTTTTCTTTATAAAGTCTTTCATAGGGTGTATGTCCATCTATTGTCTTAGATGGTAATCTGTTTATTATATGTGTGGCATATTTAATGCACTCACCCCAATAATCTAAAGTCAAATTAGCCTAAAAATAAAGAGCTATGGGTATTTCTAAAAGATATTTGTGTTTTCTCTCCACAACTCCATTTTGTAATGGAGAGTGAGCACACGTTGTCTGGTGAAGAATTCCATTTTCCCTGAAATACTTAATTCTCTCATTGCTACTACCTAGTTCTAATGCATTATCACTTCTAATCTTCTTAACTTTGAGATTAAATTGTCTTTCTACAAGCTTGACAAAACATGTAAGCACATAAAAAGCATCTGATTTGTTCTTCAACAGATGTACCCAAGTACTCCTGCTATAATCATCTACCAAAGTCAAGAATTATGTGTCTTTATCATGTGTGGGGACCTTAAATGGTCCCCAAACATCTACATGCAGAAGCTCAAAACATTCCTTACTCTTAATATTAGAATCTGGAAAGGGTTTCCTAACATTTCTAGCACGATGACGTGTATCACAAGCAGCTTGTTTCTCATAAATTCTCAGTTTTATTTATCCCATGGTAGGCAATTTGCTATATGGTACATGTCCTAATCGAAATGTGCCACAAAAAAACCACTACTTTCATTTTGAATAGAACTAGAACAACTTACATCACTATGAGCATGTATATTTGAAATGCAGATTTTGTCCAAGCTATCATTACATAGAACGTATAAGCCATTTATAGAGTTTCCTATAACCACTTTGTTTTTCTTATCAGGGCCATGCACAAAACAAGAAAATTCATCAAAGATAACAGATTGGCCAATTTGCTTGACCAGTTTGTTAACAGACATCAAACTGAATTTAAAACTGTTAACAAGCAATACATTTTCCAGCAAGAACTTATTCCCAGTTTAACTTTTCCTTGTTTATTAACATCCTCAATGTGCCCATCGGGCATAACTATTCTCCTGATCTCTTCTAAATCTTGCACATTAACAAATAAGCTCCCATTTCCACACATGTGCTCTGAGGCTCCAAAGTCAGTTATCCAAGAATTCTCATTGACAGTAATTGTAACACCCCTACTCTAATCGGCTCCTAATCATCTTACTTAACAATATAATCGTAGCGGTAATCTCAACAATTGAACTACTGGTGTCACCGTTCTTACTCGCCCATACGAGTAGTAACGTGCTTCCTGATATACTCTTAAATACGAAACAATTTCTCGCAGTGACAACAAGAGATAGATCTAACCTTCCCAAACCAATATAAATTACATTCGCAGTGAGCATTCTAAGCATCCCAATCCTATACACGTTTCTAAGTTCGTATCAAATGCAACAGTACATATTTAAACAACTGTAATTAAACTACCCAGCGCGCCCCTCTCCTTGCCGACACCGGAAGCTGCATGCCTGCAAAAATGGTTGTTTGTGGTATGGAATCAGCCCCTGCTGAGTATGTTACTACATGACTGTCATGCCCCCTCGGACCCTCAGTTATTTGGTCGAGAGCATGCAATTCATTTTCATGCAAGTAGTTTAATGTTACAACTGTAAAGCAACAATATATATTGCAGTAAACTCAAATAACAAACAAGCCCCCGTCTTCACACATCGCATCGTAATAAGCCACTGAAAGCGTTACAACACTTATATGAGTACAGAGACTCCATTCCAACAAACACTTAATAGTTCATAATTGAGTTCGGCGACTCACCCGACCAAACAATCCACCATAATCCACACATGAGTACAGTGACTCGACACAACCAGTTCACAACACACAATATGAGCACAATGGCTCGTTCAAACAAATCTACCAACATACCACACATAACCACAAAGCACAATCATTGAACAACAAGGCGAAACTACGAGAATTATAAACGAGTATCAACTCTCGTCTTTGGCATGCAAGCCCAAATAATGTTTGCCTAATGTACGAGTTAATATAGTCGTTCGTAGTTGTTCAGTCATGTCTAATGACAACGTCTCGTTAGGACGACGTGTCTCTAGGTTACCCATCTCTTATGGTGGGTCACCCACGGCAGTAGCCACTCCAGCGGTAGAGTCTCCGACCTACGAACAATCTGTAGTTCGTTGGAAATTTATCCTGATACTTACGGTTACCACACGGTCGTTATTGGATCACAGTTCACAGCAAGAGCCACATCCTCTTGATAAACTTATCTATACCATCGCATCGCTTTATTATTTTTCCTAACACAACAGACTAAAGTCGTTAGTCTAATCCTGAGTATGTCGACTCGGGATCCAGTGTTAGATACGAGAGCGGCGTTAAAGAGGCCAATGCTCCGTATATAAGTCTCAGGTAATATATATATATATATATATCTTGTTATCCTGATGCTACAACGTTTTACTTACGTTCCTTATGTTACACATATAAGATAGCATCATTGCCGCTAGTTCGTTTTATAATATGTTCATATATACGAATGGTACTGTTATCGTACAACAGTGATAATAAAGCAGCATTAATACACAACTCAAGCATATTAATTCACACAAGCAGACATTCAATCTTATCACAGATTTTCACACAATGTCTGAACTGAGGAAATCCTCAGAGACAATCAAGCCACATAAATAACATACCGTGCACCAGGAATATAGGACCGTGGAGTATGAATCAAGCTTACTCTGATGCTCCTCGAGATGCCTCCAACAATCTAATAATACGTATCACACTACGTATTAGCATCATGTAAAACAATACTATGCGGTACCCCGTACCGTCTCTAACCCCTCCCGGTTCATTCCCCGTTATTAGCTAATAACGTCTCTTAGGTTTTCGGTTTAATTCGGGATTAGTTTTACGTAAACGTCCTCTTGCATGCATGGTAAGATTGTCGTTTATTATATAAATAAACTTATACATTCATTATCGCATGTATATTATTATACACTTGCATATTATATAGTCTGACACTATATTGCATGTATATTTTTGATCATATATTATACATCTCTTCTTAGTATTTTATCACTAAAAGTTTAGTCAAATAAGTTTGACCAAGTCAAGGTCGTTAACTTGACTCGTTTATATTGTCTTGGTTATTTTATCCAAGTTTACAATATCCATACAATTCATACTTAAATACTTTTAATTATATAACTCAACCATTATTATGTACTCATCGTTAACATTAGAATTTCCTTAACTAATGTTTGTAATTATATTTCTCCACTTATATCATATTACTTATGATATTATATGGTTATTGAACCATATTATATTTCTCACTCCATAACATATATTTATTTATATATACAAATTATGGAACCATTTATCATATGGTATTTCCTTATAATATATATATTCATTCTTTCTTAATGAATATTCCTTATATTATAAATGTTATACTTCTTATAACATTAGAAACTATATTACAAATTTTCATTACAAGGTATTCATATTACCGAACAGCACTATATGTCTTCTTTTATTTACAAAACTATCATTCTCATTAAAGTTTAGAGTTGGCCCAATTATACAAATATTGTCAATAGCTAGAAGTCCAATTTGAGTTAAGACTTTTTTTTTTCTAAGTCCGGTATCATGTCAATCTGATTTATTTCCTCCATCTTGTTATCTGATTCCCTCTAGCCCAACTAATTTTTACTTGGCCCCATGTTGACCAATGCCCAATTTTAACTTAATTAGAATTTCCAAATCTAATTCTGACCAACCAATTCTCATTTTGACCTTATTTACCAAATTACATTCTTGCCCATAACTATTCCAGAAATTGCAAAGCCACACTAATTTCCTCAAATTCACGTTCTGCCCTCAATTCCTTCAAACTATATTTTCATCCCTAAATTCCTCTTAATTGCCATTTCGCCCCAATTGTTTTTTTTTTTCAGATTTTCGATTTTGTCCCAAATTTATTATAATTACAATTCCACCCACAATTTCTCATAATTTCAATTTCACCCCAAATTACACCAAAGTTTTCAGAAAAACCTAATTTCATACCGAAACCCTAATTTAATTTTTGAAATCCCTAGATTGATTTTTCACCCAAATCGACCGAAGACCCAATTTTCAATTCGAAAATTCCCAAACTAATTGCCAAACATTTTTTTTAGAAACCCTATATTATTTCAGGGTTCTTGTTTTCGAACAAGACTAACACCAGAATTTATACCGTCCAAACAATAATCGTTCAAATTCAAGGAACACACAAGTCCCAAACTGTCGAAAAGCAGTAATCACTTAACCAAACCCTTAAATTCACACTAATCTGACCCATCAACAACCCTAAGTTCTCGGATCTAATACAACCCCAATAACTCAAACAATAATCGGACAGAGCAGAAACAATGACATTAATCTTATCAATGTACACCTTTGATTTTTATGCTCCTAAATCGACCTTCAATACCCAGTCTCTCGGCCCCTCAACTTCGGCTCTGTCACGGGTCAGTTCAAGGCCATGTTTGGCTCCCAGGTGCAACCGAAGAGAAAAGAAACAGAGGAGGATGAGCAGAGTTAGGGGCGGTTTGATATTTTTTTGGGAAATACCAACTCGAACCTAGAAATTGAACAACGCGAATAACAAGGAAGAACAGCCATTTACCTTACTGTTCTCGGTTGGAACTCAGCCAAGACACCACCGCATTTTCCTTTGAATTTTCGGCCCCAAACGCTTGTAGAATGGAAGGAATAAGAAGAGGAATGAATGGAAGATGAGTATAGGAAATTTCCAAAACAAATCGTGAAAGAGGGGACCGATTTTTACCTCTGGTGTTTCGGTGTTTATATCAACAAGGCACCACCACTTTTCCTTCTCGGTTTCTTCTCATATTTGTGGTTTTTGGTGTTTTTTTCCCTCTGATCTGGCGTGACCAAGAACAAGGAAATGGACAGGTGCAGAGTTTATATTCCTTGTTCGTTCGAGAACCACCAGGGAAGGGAATTGTTGAAGAAGAACAAGGGGAGAAGGATGAGATCGAGATGAAGAAGAAGAGCGGCGTGGGTTCCTTGTTAGGGTTGCAAAGTCTCGTGAGTGTAGAGAAGAATAGAGAGTTTAGTTTGCCAGTGACGGTTGCATAATACTGAAAGTGTAGAGGAAGTGGGCTACATTCTGTTTTTTTTTTGTTGTTGGGCTACTATATTACCGGAAAGGAAAAGGGATGACTGGGCCGGCCCAGTTCCTTTGGGCAGGCCGGCCCTATTTTTTTGAACTGTACACTTTAATGTCGTTTTTGACTCGTTTCTTGCCCGTTTTTCATGCCGTTCGCGACATATTGTCTCGTTTAACGAGACGAATCTTTATATGTCTTCAAATTTATAATTCTATACAATAAGTATTATTGTTATTTATAACTTTGATTCATTAGCATTTAATTTCTAATTGGCTTGATTCGCCATTTTAGGCGAAAACACGACGTCTTTTATTCCGATTTCTTAGCCAATTTTCCAATGCCTCCAAAATTATCCAAGTATCCTCGTAAGGTATCTAAGACCTCATTTTCACTTTGAAAATATTTGTGGCACGTTTTTCAATGTAAAAATGATTACTTTCATTTTTATTTATATTTCTTTTCTGAACCCTCCTCGAGATCGTTTTAGGCTTCGTTAATGTTTCCTAACGATTTCTTTGGGTTTATTTGAATATTATATTATTCCCTTTTTCTTATTTAAGGATATTTAATCCCTTAATCTCTCATTAATTACTTTTATTTAATTAATGTGTTATTAATTAAAGTAATTAATATTTAGGGTATTTCAATCTACCCCCCTTAAAAACGCTTCGTCCCGAAGTCGTTACTCACATTCGGTTTTCCTAAGGAATCAAGTTCCACTAGGTATCTAACAGTCTCACTACTAGGGGTCGTACCCCACTAGGTTCGAACCTAGATTGCATACTGATCTCATTCCACATAGCCATAACTCATGGCACATTCATTCACACACAACACCAGACAAGGTGCAAAATCCAACCATACACAGCATTATACAAGGTGCAAAACCAACCAGAAGTACTCAAAGGTACTACATATGTATATATATATATATATATATTATATATATATATAGTCCAACAGATGCAATTCAATCACACTACAGTACTAGACGATGCACTAAACTCGCAAAGATATCACTTATATATATGCATCCAACAGATGCAATCCAATCTCACTGCAGTACTAGACGAGGCACTGAACTCGTAAGTGATACTCAAAGGTATCACTTATATATATGCTAGTATCTCGCGAGGATACCCACACATCACTCCGCGTGTATGTGTGTGCATATATTAAACGATGGAAAATCACGGGGAAGCAGTCTTAAAGACCAGGACTTGACGGTCCCCAACTCCATGCTAACCAACGTCAACTACCCGCGGTCACACCGGTCTCATGACGCAGGACACTGCGGTCCACGGCTCCTCGGGTAGTATCACCTAATTTCCCCTAATCACCCACAGACACACCGGTCTAATGACAAAGGACTCTGCGGTCCACGGCTCCTTAGGTGATGTCACTCGTAGACACACCGGTCCAATGACAAAGGACTCTCCGGTCCACGACTCTTTGAGTGACGCCATAATATCAATTTCTATACATATATGTGTCCACTTGTAGGAAGTTTCGAGAGTCATCCAACCCCGACGTGGTCAGCGTCAGTGTTGAACTACCTCTTACCCCAATTTGTGTTCGGTTTCCCTTGATCGGACCAGGATCAAGTTCAACTTCCCACGTCAATTTCAATCAATTAATTATTTATTCATTTCTAATCTTATTTCCTCTTGATATTTGCCACCTTGTGTTCAATAGATACACAAGTCAACTAGTGTAATTAATCTAGTCATCGGCATATAGGATCGTGTATCCTAACCATGAACTAAGTTCTCTTGACTTACAATTATTCATACAACTTCTAGAGGATTTACTTCCACTAGGTTACACATCGGTCTCATGCCGATCCACTTATCGCATTTACAATAATCGGTTTCATACCGAGTCACAAGTCACTTAATACGGAGTTTTCTACTCCTTCTATCTGAAATCTCACATCGGAGCTACCAGATAGTCCCACTTGAATTCTCACTTTAGAGCTAACAAGCTAGGCGTTTATGTCTCTAATGTTCGCAATGTTTGCGTAAATAATCGGAACTGGGGTAAAAATACTCTTATCTGTTCTCCCTTTGCTATTCGCTATAACTCGTGCGAACTAATATACATATATGTTCATACATATAATACATTACAATATTACATCAAGTAATATAATACAATCATAAAACTTGTACTCTATGTACAATAATAGTTTGCAGCATGTGTACCATGCGCTACGTACTCCTACGTACGGTATATTTTAAGCGCGCAAAATCGCTCTACCCCCCTTAAAAAGGGATTACGCCCACGTAATCTACGAATATATCATCTTGAAGTAGTAAGTTCAAGATGTTCCACTCATGTGGAATATTCGAGCACTAATGCGCTATACATTACATTACCCCCTTTTTCTAGGGTCGGGATTTAGCCACTCTGGCTATACTACCTATCCTGGTTAGGTGTATTTATATTCATATACGGTTTGATCGGGAGATGTAAACACCATTTGTTTTCCCAAACCTGTTAGGTATGTCAAACCTAAGCAATATGGGCCCACTCGCTCCGCAAGCAGTACGCCCAACTACTTTAAGGTTAGTTTCCCCTTTTAAGTAGCAGTTTCATGCCGGTTTCAACTCCACGTGACGGTGTTTTCTACACGGTCTTCCATAATTATTGGAATGGCGGAAAAATATATCGTTGTGTGGTATCAATGTCACACACGCTAATTATTCCGACTAGCTCATTTATTCAGCCTCTCTGAATTCTATACATGCTCATGGTATATTCCCAAGAGTTCATGCTACCCTACCGAACTAACCTTCGGTGTAAGGGTTATCGAGCTATGCTCTAGCACCTAGTGCTCGCAATATTTGTCTCTAAAATCTGACGAGTCTGATATGCGCAACTAACTGGCACCTCATGACTCCAAGTTATTTCTCTCCGGGAAGAGTTCGTTCATTAGGTACCTTGTAGGTCCTCTCTTATTGGTGTGAACTCGCATCCCTCGTGTGCTAGTATTTACTACTCCCATATGGTTCATCCCTACTCTCTATTAGGGGAATCCATTTATAACATATTACAGGTCTGGTTTTATTTTACTATTTGTAAGGTTCATAGGAACTGTCTTACACCCTCAGTATTAGCATGGACTTGCCCTTTCTTGGCAGTTGAGGCCTTTGCCCCGCTGTCCATTATATCCTTCCTAGTGTGGCATTCGCACACTTATGTGTTTATATCCATTTGAAGTATTTCATCGGTTTAACTGACCTTCCTCGTTTTGCTTTTTGCCAACCTAATTTGATTAATAGTCGTTTATAATGGTCGCCTCATTGCGCACCATGTACCAGTCGATTTGGCGGTTATCCGCTATTGCGGTTTGCAAAGAGTACTTAATCTCTGGCTTAAAGTATCTCCTAAAATGCTAGCCTTACCCCTCGTCTATTGTAAACATACAATGCGACTCTGGGTTTTAACTTGGCATACGTTTTCCGTTCAACCCTAATTGGTGATAACGTACTAACGCTTTATGGCTTGAGCATGTGGTTATTGTTACTCAATGCGACATCATCGCCGCGCCCTCAACGCATAATATAACTTTCTTGTACCCCCTTCCCGGGTAGCATCTATAACATTACGAAGGTTTCTCTCAAGGTGTTTAGTATTACGCTATCATGAGTAAACTCTTAAAACCTCATAGGGTACAACAATTCATCTCCTCACTAATGGGTTCTCCTTGTCGTTACTGTTAAATTGGCCTTTGGCTTCCTCGTTTACGAAAATCTCTAAAACTTGTGCTCTAACTTCTCCTATGTGGAGTTACGACCTTCTGTCGTTTTACTATCAAGCTATTCTTAATTTCCCCAACCTTGTTGGTTTGACTGAGATTTCTCTCGTCAATTCATGGTTTACCTAGTCAGGATTCCATTCACTGACCTAGACACAGAGTTGATTACCTCTTGGGTCCTTATACTACTCGTTTACATACATGGGGTACCATACTGATACATTACTACTTACCCAACTAACTTAAAGTAAGTTTGTCAAGCCCACAAGCTCCAAGGAGTGTGGTCGTCCCATGTCTCGTTTAGTGCACTCGTAGTGTTCGTACCCGGTGGTTATCGCACTCTTAGTCCCGGTAATTCATGTTGGAGTAACTAGGCTGCCAATTCTTAACCTTTAGTGTTAGAATGGCCCTAGAGGGTTCTCTGGGTTCTATGGGTTCCTTTATTAATATGTATATTCATTACCTTCTATAAGATAGGTGTTTGCGACTTATACTGGTTTTCACACGCTCGTCATCTGGTATCTATGAGTGGGGATTAGTATCTGCTTACTATCTCTCCCGTTCACTCCTAGGCTATTAACGTCGTTTAGATATGAGTCTTCAGTTCTCAACTCCTCCCAATTCATTGGGTTACACCCTCTGGTGTAGTTTGGACTCCATGATAAGGGTTGACACCTCGTGTTTTCCCTGTCTTATGGTAGTCCCTCTTTAGTCAGATAGTAATCAGTGTTTGTGATTCAACCTTTGCTCTCCTAGATTTGGGTCATTTTGGTGGTACTAAAGGTATCCTTCCGTAGGCCTATGCCATACGATATTCAGGCTCAGTGCTTATTCTGATAGTTAAATGATTGATGGTCTTTGTATTTAATTTAATCCTAGTTGGTTCTAATACTTTCTCCTAAGGTTTACAATTGGGTACCCACAACTTAGTGGGTTCCGCTGATCATCGCTCTTCGTTGTGTAGTCCTTACTCTTATTCAACTCGTATTTCCTCTATCCTCTTCGAGGTAATGGTATCTTCTATCCTCAGGCAAATTCACTGTTCAGTTAATATCCACTTCCCTCCGTACAGGAGTCTAGCAGCATAATGGATTCACAACACCCCCGGTGTGTGTGGTGCGGGCATAACATCGGCCCCTTTACTGCACGTTCACATCTGCCTAATCTTTTCTTACATCTCAAAATAACTTGCCATAACGACACTTGTCTATTATTTTCATCCACTCAGTCGGATAAGTTTTAATTAAAGTCTTGGCTCGTATAGCTCACTTCTTGCCCTCTGGCAATGTTCAATGGTAGTGGTTTAACCACAAGTGTCGTGCACTCCCTAAATATGGTTATGCTGGTCCTGAAGACTCGACACTCCCCACCAGTATTACTTAACGTTTAATGTCCATACCGGCACTGGGGTTAGGCTTATAGGCGCTAATTACCGTTGTTCTCATTGACTCCTTTTCCACACTCTACTAAATGGTGTATTATTTTCAGGTTTAATGGTCACACCGGCTAGGTCTTCCCGAGGTTTTATCGACCTCCAACCCAAGGGTTTTATAACCCTGCCTTTAAGAAGGCTATGTCCTGCTTCATTGTATTACGGACTCACATGAAAGTTTAGTGTTTATTGGTAACCATCTGGACTACTCGGTCCTTCAGGGATAGTTTACCGTCGCTGCACTTGCTGTAGCAAGTGCGCAAGGCAGGTTGAAATTTAGTGCTTTGCTTAGTGGCGCACTTGCTGCAGACTAAGTCACCGGTACTGCGTGTTTCAGTGCAGTGTTATCCCCTAGTCGGGTTTCTATTCTTGTTGAAGAAGTTCTTATTCAAATTAATACAGTCTCATTCTCGCACTCGTTCCCACAAGTTTACCGTGGTAGTAAGTCTTACTTCCCTCTCGAGGCGTTGCATGGTAGCAACTTAGCGAGTTCTTGTTTCTACAGCTCTCATGATCTCTCCTCATGCACGTCAGGCCATCTTGAACCTTCAGTGTTGCATGGGTTAGAGTTACTCGCTTCGGGTGAGACTTCGAAAAGGTCATCCATTCCGTCTGTTACATATCTCATAAACTAATCATTACTCGTCGTTTCCACTTCCCTCCCCCCAAGCGCACTAATCAGTGCTTTCCTGGATGTAGGACAGGGTTGCTTTGCTTATAGCAAGCTAGCCCCATTAGTCCTACGGGAATTATCTCCTCAACCTCGGTTTAATATTCATCTCATACTTGGTACGGTAGACATTACGTCATTACCAGGACCCCCGGTCCTAAACAATTCATCACAACACAAAGTCTTATTTTCTACATTTAGCATAATCCTCTTAGCATCCACATCGGGTCTTTCCGATCAGGAGAGTTATCTCCGTGGTGTTTCTCATTTCATTGTCTCACTAGATAGTACTCGAGATACGGGCTGCGGCGGGTGGGGTACCATTGCAAATTCCTGGGATGCTCTCCCATCGAGTGCGAGCGGTTCATACCATCTTCGCGTTACTTGGGGTTGCTGGACCTCCACCACCTTCCGCTGCTCCGTGTTCTTCCTTAGTACTGTTACCCAGACCTCTCCCTGACATAAGTCAAGAGGACGGGCTATGGTGTGCAAGCCTTAAGCATTGCATCAACCCCGCAAGGTCACGTATCCTCACAACGTTTCCCGTATTCCCAAAACATATGCTCACTGTATAAATCCTACTATCTCTTGTCATCAGAGCGGAGTCTGATACCACTTTTGTAACACCCCTACTCTAATCGGCTCCTAATCATCTTACTTAACAATATAATCGCAGCGGTAATCTTAACAATTGAACTACTGGTGTCACCGTTCTTACTCGCCCATACGAGTAGTAACGTGCTTCCTGATATACTCTTAAATACGAAACAATTTCTCGCAGTGACAACAAGAGATAGATCTAACCTTCCCAAACCAATATAAATTACATTCGCAGTGAGCATTCTAAGCATCCCAATCCTATACACGTTTCTAAGTTCGTATCAAATGCAACAGTACATATTTAAACAACTGTAATTAAACTACCCAGCGCGTCCCTCTCCTTGCCGACACCGGAAGCTGCATGCCTGCAAAAATGGTTGTTTGTGGTATGGAATCAGCCCCTGCTGAGTATGTTACTACATGACTGTCATGCCCCCTCGGACCCTCAGTTATTTGGTCGAGAGCATGCAATTCATTTTCATGCAAGTAGTTTAATGTTACAACTGTAAAGCAACAATATATATTGCAGTAAACTCAAATAACAAACAAGTCCCCGTCTTCACACATCGCATCGTAATAAGCCACTGAAAGCGTTACAACACTTATATGAGTACAGAGACTCCATTCCAACAAACACTTAATAGTTCATAATTGAGTTCGGCGACTCACCCGACCAAACAATCCACCATAATCCACACATGAGTACAGTGACTCGACACAACCAGTTCACAACACACAATATGAGCACAATGGCTCGTTCAAACAAATCTACCAACATACCACACATAACCACAAAGCACAATCATTGAACAACAAGGCGAAACTACGAGAATTATAAACGAGTATCAACTCTCGTCTTTGGCATGCAAGCCCAAATAATGTTCGCCTAATGTACGAGTTAATATAGTCGTTCGTAGTTGTTCAGTCATGTATAATGACAACGTTCGTTAGGACGACGTGTCTCTAGGTTACCCATCTCTTATGGTGGGTCACCCACGGCAGTAGCCACTCCAGCGGTAGAGTCTCCGACCTACGAACAATCTGTAGTTCGTTGGAAATTTATCCTGATACTTACGGTTACCACACGGTATCCTAGTATCGTTATTGGATCACAGTTCACAGCAAGAGCCACATCCTCTTGATAAACTTATCTATACCATCGCATCGCTTTATTATTTTTCCTAACACAACAGACTAAAGTCGTTAGTCCAATCCTGAGTATGTCGACTCGGGATCCAGTGTTAGATACGAGAGCGGCGTTAAAGAGGCCAATGCTCCGTATATAAGTCTCAGGTAATATATATATATAATATCTTGTTATCCTGATGCTACAACGTTTTACTTACGTTCCTTATGTTACACATATAAGATATCATCATTGCCGCTAGTTCGTTTTATAATATGTTCATATATACGAACGGTACTGTTATCGTACAACAGTGATAATAAAGCAGCATTAATACACAACTCAAGCATATTAATTCACACAAGCAGACATTCACTCTTATCACAGATTTTCACACAATGTCTGAACTGAGGAAATCCTCAGAGACAATCAAGCCACATAAATAACATACCGTGCACCAGGAATATAGGACCGTGGAGTATGAATCAAGCTTACTCTGATGCTCCTCGAGATGCCTCCAACAATCTAATAATACGTATCACACTACGTATTAGCATCATGTAAAACAATACTATGCGGTACCCCGTACCGTCTCTAACCCCTCCCGGTTCATTCCCCGTTATTAGCTAATAACGTCTCTTAGGTTTTCGGTTTAATTCGGGATTAGTTTTACGTAAACGTCCTCTTGCATGCATGGTAAGATTGTTGTTTATTATATAAATAAACTTATACATTCATTATCGCATGTATATTATTATACACTTGCATATTATATAGTCTGACACTATATTGCATGTATATTTTTTATCATATATTATACATCTCTTCTTAGTATTTTATCACTAAAAGTTTAGTCAAATAAGTTTGACCAAGTCAAGGTCGTTAACTTGACTCGTTTATATTGTCTTGGTTAATTTTATCCAAGTTTACAATATCCATACAATTCATACTTAAATACTTTGAATTATATAACTCAACCATTATTATGTACACATCTTTAACATTAGAATTTCCTTAACTAATGTTTGTAATTATATTTCTCCACTTATATCATATTACTTATGATATTATATGGTTATTGAACCATATTAATTTCTCACTCCATAAATATATTTATTTATATACATTATGGAACCATTTATCATATGGATTTCCTTATAATATATATATTCATTATTTCTTATGAATATTCCTTATATTATAAATGTTATAATTCTTATAACATTAGAAACTATTTCAAATTTTCATTACAAGGTATTCATATACCGAACAGCACTATATGTCTTCTTTTATTTACAAAACTATCATTCTCATTAAAGTTTAAAGTTGGCCCAATTATACAAATATTGTCAATAGCTAGAAGTCCAATTTAGTTAAGACTTTTTTTCTAAGTCCAGTATCATGTCAATCTGATTTATTTCCTCCATCTTGTTATCTGATTCCCTCTAGCCAACTAATTTTTACTTGGCCCCATGTTGACCAATGCCCAATTTTAACTTAATTAGAATTCCAAATCTATTCTGACCAACCAATCTCATTTTGACCTTATTTACCAAATTACATTCTTGCCCATAACTATTCCAGAAATTGCAAAGCCACACTAATTTCCTCAAATTCACGTTCTGCCCTCAATTCCTTCAAACTATAGTTTTCATCCCTAAATTCCTCTAATTGCCATTTCGCCCAATGTTTTTTTTTCAGATTTTCGATTGTCCCAAATTTATTATAATTACAATTCCACCCACAATTTCTCATAATTTCAATTTCACCCCAAATTACACCAAAGTTTCAGAAAACCTAATTCATACCGAAACCCTAATTTAATTTTGAAATCCCTAGATTGATTTTCACCCAAATCGACCGAGACCCAATTTTCAATTCGAAAATTCCCAAACTAATTGCCAAACATTTTTTTTAGAAACCCTATATATTTCAGGGTTCTTGTTTTCGAACAAGACTAACACCAGAATTTATACCGTCCAAACAATAATCGTTCAAATTCAAGGAAACACAGTCCCAACTGTCGAAAAAGCAGTAATCACTTAACCAAACCCTTAAATTCACACTAATCTGACCCATCACAACCCTAAGTTCTCGGATCTAATACAACCCCAATAACTCAAACAATAATCGGACAGAGCAGAAACAATGACATTAATCTTATCAATGTACACCTTTGATTTTTATGCTCCTAAATCGACCTTCAATACCCATCTCTCGGCCCCTCAACTTCGCTCTCACGGGTCAGTTCAAGGCCATGTTTGGCTCCCAGGTGCAACCGAAGAGAAAAGAAACAGAGGAGGATGAGCAGAGTTAGGGGCGTGTTTGATATTTTTTTGGGAATACCAACTCGAACCCAGAAATTGAACAACACGAATAACAAGAAGAACAGCCATTTACCTTACTGTTCTCGGTTGGAACTCAGCCAAGACACCACCGCATTTTCCTTTGAATTTCGGCCCCAAACGCTTGTAGAATGGAAGGAATAAGAAGAGGAATGAAGGAAGATGAGTATAGGAAATTTCCAAAACAATCGTGAAAGAGGGGACCGATTTTACCTCTGGTGTTTCGGTGTTTATATCAACAAGGCACCACACTTTTCCTTCTCGGTTTCTTCTCATATTTGTGGTTTTGGTGTTTTTTTTCCCTCTGATCTGGCGTGACCAAAGAACAAGGAAATGGACAGGTGCAGAGTTATATTCCTTGTTCGTTCGAGAACCACCAGGGAAGGGAATTGTTGAAGAAGAACAAGGGGAGAGGATGAGATCGAGATGAAGAAGAAGAGCGGCGTGGGTTCCTTGTTAGGGTTGCAATCTCGTGAGTGTAGAGAAGAATAGAGAGTTTAGTTGCCAGTGACGGTTGCATAATACTGAAAGTGTAGAGGAAGTGGGCTACATTCTGTTTTTTTTGTTGTGTGTTGGGCTACTATATTACCGGAAGGAAAAGGATGACTGGGCCGCCCAGTTCCTTTGGGCAGGCCGGCCCTATTTTTTTTGACTGTACACTTTAATGTCGTTTTTGACTCGTTTCTTGCCCGTTTTTCATGCCGTTCGCGACATGTTGTCTCGTTAACGAGACGAATCTTTATATGTCTTCAAATTTATAATTCTATACAATAAGTATTATTGTTATTTATAACTTTGATTCATTAGTATTTAATTTCTAATTGGCTTGATTCGCCATTTTAGGCGAAAACACGACGTCTTTATTCCGATTTCTTAGCCAATTTTCCAATGCCTCCAAAATTATCCAAGTATCCTCGTAAGGTATCTAAGACCTCATTTTCACTTTGAAAATATTTGTGGCACGTTTTTCAATGAAAAATTACTTTCATTTTTATTTATTTTCTTTTCTGAACCCTCCTCGAGATCATTTTAGGCTTCGTTAATGTTTCCTAACGATTTCTTTGGGTTTATTTGAATATTATATTATTCCCTTTTTCTTATTTAAGGATATTTAATCCCTTAATCTCTCATTAATTACTTTTATTTAATTAATGTATTATTAATTAAAGTAATTAATATTTAGGGTATTTCAGTATTTGTTGGACTCGTTAGACAAACAGAGCAATAAGAATTAGGTATAGAATTACCTGCAAAATTGTAGTATCATCCTTAGATTGTTTGTTTGTTTGTCCCCATTGAAGCACAACCTTGAGTTGCCCACCTCTTCTGCACTAAGACCATTAGCTTTTGAGTTCCTTCCATCCTGATTTGTCTCGAGATGAAATACCCCGAACTTAAATATGGTGATTATATTATTCCAATATAGTATTTAAGGGCTTAATAGTGCCTAAGTAATTTTTGGTAAAGAAAATAAATCCAAAGAAATGAGAAAAACGCTTAGAAAGCGGAAAACGCTAAAATGAGCGTTAAATACCAAGAGGGTACGAGACCTCGGTTATAGTATCGTAATATTCCTAAGGCTTATTCATGCCTAATTAGTATACGGGAATGATTCCCGAAGAAAACGGATCCAAGAAATGTATTAAAACGCTAAAAGAGCTTTAGCGCACGTTTTTCGAGGGAACCCGAAAAACGTGACTTTAAGGGGTCAAACGGACCCGTAAAAATTATAAATCATTAAATAATAATTATTAAGCATTTTGGAAGCTTAATAGCCAATAAAAATAAAGAAACGAGAAAATTCTGGAAAACGGGCCCGGTTAGTGAATAGTATCAAAACCGGGTGAAATAATGAGCGTTTTCTGTAAAAGACGAAAAACGCTCCAGCTAGTATTACAGTGGGGGCCGGTTTTAACAGATAAAAACCCCCTCTCTCACACACACTAGCTAAATAAATAATGAGTCAAAAAGCAAAAGTAGAATAGAAAGGACAAAAGCAACCCCACCCTCTCTCTCCTCTCTCATCTCTTTCCTTCCTTCTCTTTCCTCTCCTTCTCCTTCCCCATCGATTTCTCTCTCCCTCCTTGAGCTGGGCGATTTTTGGAGAAGCTCCAACACCTCTCATGGCTTCTCTTCTTTCTCTCCTTGCTCTAGCTCCATTTGAGCCCCAAATGTAAAATAAATTACATATTTGTAATCCCCTCACCCTCCTCTACATTTCTGTCTTTTCAAAATTCGAAAAGGATGAGTTTCATCTCCATGGGTTTTCCCCATTTGAAGAGAAAAGCACACCATTGTGAAGCTTGGAGTCTCCTCTTTCCAACAAGGTAAAAATCCACATAAAAGATTCAAGTTTCCTCCACCCTCCTTGGAAACCGATTTTGCCCTTATAATGCCTTGTTTTTCTCTCTTCTTTTGAGCATCAATTTCACCTAGCAATGGTGGTGGATTCTCCTTTCTTGAACCAAGGGCTAAAACCCCTCCTAAAGCACTCCAAAGGTAAACCCTAGAAATTTGTATTTGAACACTTCAATGAACTAGCATAAATCTAAGGGCTAGTATATTAATTATACTTGTTTGATGTGCTTTGGGTGATGGGAATGGAGTTTGGCAACTCCACTCCCCATGTGATCGATTTGTGCAAGAAAGAGGGAAGAAGAAATGGAAAAAAGAATGAAGTATAAGCTCAAGGTAAGAGCTCCTTCCTAATGTAAATTTTATTGCATTAGAGTAATGGGAATGGGTAAAATATTTAAAGAAACCAAAACCTCGTACTAGTGTTGAGGATTGTGAATTTTAGTATTTAAGAGCAAGTATTTGAACTGAAGGCTTTGGAGCCAAGTGGAATGAGTATGTGTATTAGTATTGTGATGGATGGGTATTGATGTATTAAGATTGCTTAATATGTGTGCTGGTAGAACCCTTGTGGTTTGGCTAGAATAGGGTTGAACTTGATGAGAAAGGATGTGTGTGGATAAGTAAGGAAAGTAGATGAGTTATGGCAAAATTTTGGTAGGAATTGTGCATTAAGGAATGACTTGGTGAATGGGAGAACCAAGGTATGTATTGGGAGTAGTAGAGATGTTTAGTAGCTAGGGAATGGTGATTGTAGTATGAGGAATAGGAAGTGTAAAATCTGTAGCAAAGTGTATAGGAACACATTGGAGAAGTTAGGAGAATTCAATGTGCAGAATCTTGGTAAGATGAGTGTTAGAACTTGGGTGTAGGTAGTACACATGGCTTGAAATGAATTGGTATGGTAAGGAGAGGTATTTAGAATGCTAGGAATGGCATTGGTTGAGGAAGCATTGGATGGGAGAATTGAATTGTAAATCTGTAGCATAGGTGTAACAAAAACTGTTACATGTGTTGTAGAAGAAGTAAGAAAATTGTGTAAGTTGTTTGATGAATTTAGTAATGGATTTGGGGGATGAATTAAGGTATTTTAGGAAGTTTAATTAGTGCTAAAACATGTGGGATTACATGTAGGAAGATTGGGGAAGAAATGGGTAAAGAAAGAAGTGGAAAACAAAATCTGTGGGCATGTTCTGGAACTGTCCGACCCAGGGCTTGGGTCGGACGGTGGGTCGGACAGACCCAGACTCCGGAATCGAAAGTTACTGGAATGGTCCGACCCAGAGGTGTATGGGTCAGATGGAACAGTTATGGGTCGGACGGGACACTTTCAGAAGACGGGAAAACTTACTGGAATGGTCCGACCCAGGGCTTGGGTCGGACGGTGGGTCGGACGGCCCTAACTTATAAAATAAATAAAATAAAATAAAAAATATATATATATATATATATAGTAACATAGTAATCATATGTATGTATGTGTGTATGTATAGGTAAGTACATGAATAAAGGACCTTAGTCTATACCATTAATGTAACAATAATGGTAAAGAAGTAAGTATGGGAGTAGGAAAACAAGTATGAAAAGTAATGAAGTAGGTTGAGAGTATGAGAACATTAAGTATACCGGGATAACGGGGTAAGTACGGGAATAGTAATTATTGTGTATCGTAAGAGTATAGTATTAATAATCATGTTTGAAATATTATCATGGTACAAGTACGAACCATGGAACAAGGGAACACATGGTAAATCTAACTCCGGTGAAAGGTATGATTTCCTCATGCCCCGTATGCTAACCGAGTTACGTTGATTTGTGTGCTGTATGCCGGCTAATCAAGACTAAAGCATGAAAACGGTTTATTGCCTTTCGTTGCATGTTTTGTTGTATGTTGATTGAGCTAACCTTTCTTGATTGATTGTGTGGCCTCACTTAGTGCGTAGACCGACTCATAGATGAGTCTTATTGTGTACAGACTCGTGGTAAGAGTCATGTGTGAACCAATGGAACCTTAGCGACGCACTAAACCAACGAACCAATAAACGATAATGTAAATCAATGAACTCACCAGAATGTGAGAGAGTGTACGGGAGTAATAACCTCCCGATAACGGTAGGAGAAACGAAATGAGTAATCCACAAACGAACAGTTGTGGAAGTACATAAGTAACCTCTATTAGAGGAACTAATCTTGGTGCAAACATGAACCATGAGAGTATAAAGAATGATGAGGGATCTCCAAACCCCTTAGTAATTAGTCGACCCATTATGAGAGGACCCGACTGACGTAGGTATGCCCCGAACGAGAGAGTATTCGATATGTTGGGGAAACCCTTAAATCTGAGGATACTAGACGGGGGTAATTCCCTAAGCAAACAGAGGTTATCAAGAGAGATACTTCTAGGCTAACCCATGAGGTTGTATTGTGCTCTGAGAGAAGAGTGTTGGGAATTCGTGTAGTCCGGTAGAACGGACATTTGAGTATTTGAGGAGCTAAGCGTATAGCCCTCGTATTGTAGGTCCGGTGGCGGGTCTTGAGTATGACCCCGCCCAGAGGCCAAAGTAATGAGTATTGTGTATGTATGAGTAAGGTAATGAGTATCGAGTAAGAAGCAAGTATGAGTATGCGAGGAGTACCGATCACTGAGTAGGTATGAGTAAGTAAGGAGTATTGAGTAATGAGTATGCATAAGTGTAGTAACGAGTACGGAGTAAGAAACGCGTACGAGTAAAGTATCGAACATGGAGTGTAGAGTATGTTAGTAAGGAGTAGGTATGAGTGGAGTAGTGAATACCGTATATAGTACGAAGAGTAATGAATGGATAACAAATACGAATGGTTGACCATCGATCTGCCTTCCTTAGTAAGTATTGAATTTATATGTGCATGTAAGTATTGTTGTTGTATTGTTATAGCATGAGTATGTATGTAAGCATGTAAATGAACTCCATGTATTTTCGACCCAAAGTAGTCGATGTACCGCGGTTAGCACGCGGTATATGCGGAAGTCATATTCAGCGTAAGCTGACCCCCTCGGGGGACCATTTTTAGTGTGCAGGTACCCGAAGCTGATCACCATTCGAGAGAGTAGGACGGGGACTGCTACGTAAGCATGGGTAGTTGTGTGGTAGGGATTGGTATTTGTATTGTAATGCGAATTTGGAAGTTAAACTGTATCGGTAATTTACGGATGGTAGTATACTCGGTATAGTAATGTATTGGAGTTGTAATTGGATTATGGATGAGTATATAATGGGAAGTATTGTATTGTGTAGAGTACTCGGTATATTCATGTTCATCAGACCGATAGTATGTAGTATTGTAACTCGCCTTGTTAGTCACGTGGGTGACTAACGGCATTGTACACCCGCCGTTGTGTATGGAGTATCCGCTGCGAAGGTAAGTAATTGTACTGTAATGATGGTATTAGCGGTAGGGGTGTTACACGAGAATAGCGGTGCCAATGATTGTGTTGGATCTTTTCTTCCACCAATCTGGATATCCTACCACTTCAAAGCAATTTTCGCTGACTTGTCCTAAAATGATAATATGATTCATTAATTTTGATATTATGATTCATTAAAATTGATATTATCATTCATTAGCTAATAAGTGGTGAATTAGATTACACATTTCAGAACCGGTAAAAATCATTATTGTTTTGCAGTGTATTATTATTGTTGTATGATGTATTTTAAACCTTATATGGTGAATCATATATTTTTCATACATACTAAATATTGTTTTGTGTTGTATGACTGTTTAATTTTTTTATTTTTATATATTTACATTGATACACTAAAATGATGATATGATTCAATAAATTTGATATTATAATTCATTAAAATTAATATTATTATTCATTAACTAATAAGTAGTGAATTACATAACAAACTTCGGAACCGATAAAAAATCATTATTGTTTTGTAGTATATTATTATTATTATTATTTTTGTATGGTGTATTTTAAACCTTCTATGGCGAATCATGTATATTTCATACATACCAAATATTGTTTGTGTTGCATTATTATTTAAATTTTGGGAAAATTCACGAGATACCCCTGTTTTCTTTCGTAATTCACAATATACCCCTGTGATTTTAGTAATTTAACTTTAAACATGCTTAAATGTTGTCTAAAATTGATGAAACTTTACATGAACGATGCTAAAGTGTTATATTTTGGTCCAATATCAATTTTGAAGCTTTTTAAGCTCAAATGTGACCTGTGGAACCCAATGAATATGTGACTGTTAATTGGGTCCCACAGGTCACATGTGAGCTTAAAAAACTTCAAATTTGATATTGGACCAAAATATAACACTTTAGCATCGTCCATGTAAAGTTTCATCAATTTGGACAACATTTAAGCATGTTTAAAGTTAAATTACTAAAATCACAGGGGTATATTGTGAATTACGAAAGAAAACAGGGGTATCTCGTGAATTTTCCCTTAAATTTTTTATTTTTATATGTTTACGATGATATACTAAAATGAAGATATGATTCATTAATTTTGATAATATGATTCATTAAAATCGATACTATGATACACTAAAATGATGTTATGAATCATAAGTCTCATTGATATATATGATTTATACATGTAATTAACATACATTTTTAAATTTCTCAAAACATATTAATGCCTGGTCTTGTTTTGAAGAGCTTGAATTTCGATGAACAATGGTACATTTTTTTCATTATTTTGGACTTGTATTGTAAAAGGTACAATAATTTAAAGTTAATATAACAAAAAACAATCCAGTTAGCAGCTGACTAGGCTGCCAACTCACCCAGCCGCACAATGTTATGCGCTGGCGGCGTGCACCATCTCCCGTCTGTTAATGCTAATATTAGATGTTGAATTAAACAGTAGTTTATGTTGTATTAACTTTTGTTGTACTAAAATTATCAAAGATTTGGATATGTGCGGACATTTGACGACAATAAGTTACTTATATTATAACATTTGTTATTAGTTACTTTCTTTATTTCTTAACAAAAAATTGTTTTAAATTGAATTAAAATTTGTAATTGTAGTATAACTAATCTAATTAACTTATGATGCAAAACAACTGCACTGACAAACAACAACTGCTAGGACTGTAAAACAAGCAGACAAAATCAGCTATCAACATATACAGTAAATATGATGCAAAACAACCATACCAAACAGATACACTTATAAAACATGAGATCCACAATGTATAATTATGTACAAATTAACTTACCCATAATATAAATAAATTACTTAAAAGTCAATCTTTAAGATTAATGAGTTTAAAATTAATAGGCCCACCCAATAAAAATGGGTAAGTTCCACGTTTGATCAAATTTGTAGGTCTACTGACACTAAGCTATTTACATCCTAAGGTTGTATTTTATATTAATCGCATGAAAAAGAATCTCTAAAATCTGGAATATAAATTTATTAAAAAAAAATCTGGAATATAAAAAATGCACTGTAAGAGCCAGAACATGGCTGATGGTGGTTGCCTGTTAATTGACTGTCTTATACTCCCTCCGTCCCTAATTGATCTTCTTATTTTCTTTTTGGCACGTTTTTCCACCTCAATATTAAACATATAAGATAAAATAATTTTATAAAATAAAGTTATACAACATATAGTTTTTCACATATAGATTCCATTGCAATACTTAGATTTATAAAATTATGTTATCTTACATGTTAAATATTGAAGTCAAACGACAAGCCCAAATAGTGAAGAGGAAGGTCAATTAGGGACGGAGAGATTACTCTCCAGTCTCCACCTCGCTATTCTACTTTATTACCATCATTCACCCTCACACTGCCACCGGCGAAGGAGCACTTGTGGGCCAACGCCGCGGGACCCACCACCGCCTCTCATTTACCACTCCCTGGCTGACTCCAATTTTGGTCTGGGTAAAAAACTACGCAGAGGCAGAGGAGAGATTTCGTAGATTGAGATCCACCAGTCTTTCTTTCTCTCTCTGTCTGCATCTCTCCTGCGCACATGATACTCGGAAAAATACATGAAATCATTAAAAAAAAAAATGAAAGACACATTCTCTCTCACCTCCACTCTCTCTGTCGGTCGCTTCCTCCTCTCTCCATCTCTCCCGCGTCGTCCCTTCTGGCTTACGCGTTGAATAATCAACCCCAACCCATTAGATTCTCTCTCTTCATCTTCACATCACACGCATTTTCTCTATCTAGACTGTAAAACCCTCTTTCTTCTACCTCTCGCTCCTTCTGCCCTCCCCACCGTGACTCTGTCGATCTTTCCTTCAATTCAACCGTGTGATGCTCCTCCTCTAAATATCCCTCTTTTTTAATTTATTTGTTTTTCTTTCTTTTCAACCATTGATCTACACACTAAACTAATCATCCCCATTTTTCCTTCTGCCGACTCCTCCCATCTCAATCTATTTTCCAGAGAGGAAAGGGAAGAAGAGAAAAAGAACCCATTGAAAGGGAAATAATCAAACAATTTGGTACAGCGACATCTCCACCTCCACCCCCACTCTCATCCCCACCTTCTCCTTTTTCAGTTTCCCCCCCGACAACACTAATCTATTATTTAATTTTTTTCCTCTCCCTTTCATCTCTTATAATATATCTGGACATTTCTATGCTTTATTTCTACCATTCTCACTATCTTCGGCCTTCCCTATCTCTCTCCCTTCATTTCTTTCCACAACTCCTTAACGTGGGGTTGTGTACACAAGTTATGTTCGTGGGAGGAGACAGTGGTCGGTACACAGCAGCCAGCTAAATAGAGAAAGAAAAACAGTTTGAAGGAAGAAGCACTGCAAGTAGAAGAGAATAGAGAAGAGAAGAAAGCTTGAGACTTTGATGGGTTCACCCCTGCGATTCAGGGAAAGGGGCGTTCACTAATTCTCTCGTCTTCTCTAGATCTCAATCCCCTCCAATCTTAAATCTGTTTTCTGAGGAGTGGTGGGTTCTCTAATTGCTCTCAACTAATGGACACCAAAGGAAGGCTTGTCGCCGGCTCTCACAATAGAAATGAATTTGTTCTTATTAATGCCGATGATTTTGGCAGAGTAAGTTCCCTTACGAAAATCCCATTTGTTTGTTCTTTGACTAAATTTCCATTTGTTTCTGGGTGTCGGTCGTAGTGGTCTGCTCTTCCTTCCAAAGCTCTACCCATCGAAATCTACTCGCTCCATCTTAGATTTGAGTATTTAGAGCTCACAATTTTACTTCTTTTGATGCTTCTGCTGCTCTACCGTTCAATCCCATTCCATTTTTCACCGATACCGAGGTTGACTATTTGCTGATTTGTTTGCACCGACAGTTTTTAGGTAGTTATTTTCGAGGCTATTACCTTTTACCAAGCCTTAGATGTCTTACCTTTTGAAGTACATCTGATAATTTATCTTCTCTGTCTATCAATTTTTCAATATTCACGTGGAGGAGCTGATTGGACTTATGGGGAAAGGATTAGATGAAATTGGTGTTGTTCTTCCTGTCTTTACCTTGTTTGAGCTTTGACGGCCATTGAATTGTTTTCTGGCAAAACTTTCATCTGGCTTTCTGAGCTAAACTTGATATATATGGGTTGAATTCACTTACTCAGTAAATGCGTTATCTCAAGTAATTTTTTCCGGTCATTCTCAAATTCCGCTTTCTCTGCAAAATAATTGAACCATATCCTAGCTTTGCTTCCCCCAGAGTGAGTATACTCCCACCTTCCCGTTTTGCTTTTATATTCTTTGCTTAACGTGGTTGTGTTTCCTCTTTTAGATCTGCAATGGTTGATACTCTTTCACCTCTTCCAACATTTATTATTTATGAAATTTCCTTCTTTCTGGCAGGTCACCTCCGTAAAGGAGCTAAGTGGGCAGATTTGTCAGATTTGTGGAGATGAAATAGAGATTACTGTGGATGGTGAGCCATTTGTTGCTTGCAATGAATGTGCTTTTCCTGTGTGTAGACACTGCTATGAGTATGAGAGAAGAGAGGGGAATCAAGCTTGCCCACAATGCAAAACCCGATACAAGAGAATTAAAGGTATTATTGCCTAAATCTATGACGTGTTGCTGATTGATTTTCCTAATTTCATCTTATGTAATTTTCATTTTCAAGTGGCATTGTTTATGTAGCTTAGAATCTCATATTATTCTCTGGGCCCAATCCTCAGGAAGTCCAAGAGTTGAGGGTGATGAGGATGAGGATGATGTCGATGATATTGAAAATGAGCTTGATTATGCTAGTGATGAGAGAGATCCTCACTACATTGCGGAGGCTATGCTCTCAGCTAAGCTTAACATTGGACGTGGCACATCCAATGCTTCTGGCCTTACCACACCTGCTGAGTTGGATGCTCCTGAGATCCCCTTGTTGACTTATCGAGAGGAGGTGAACAAATATTCTTAGGAGGATATTGTTTTCCTAATCCCCTCCAACCCCTCCATTCTAGTGATTTGCTTCAGAAATTGGTATGATAATTGAATTTCTTTTTTTGGTTTCATCAGGATTCTGGAGTGTCTCCTGATAAGCATGCCCTCATAATTCCTCCATTCATGAGCCGAGGGAAGAAAGTTCACCCTGTGGCTATTTCCGATTCTACCGTGTCCTGTGAGTCTATCCAAGTCCTTGTAAAGCATGGAGGTTCTATTATTCTTCATGATTTTGATGACCATTTGAAGTTGTTTGACAAGCTCTAAACCTTCTTTAAATTTATGTTCAGTGCCACCTCGACCTATGGATCCTAAGAAAGACTTAGCGGTATATGGGTATGGAAGTGTTGCTTGGAAGGATAGAATGGAGGATTGGAGGAAAAGGCAAAATGAGAGACTTTCAATGGTCAAACACGATGGAGACAATGGAGGAGATTTTGATGGAGAGCCTGATAACCCTGATCTGCCCAAGTAAGTTAACATAATTTTTCTTTCTTTTTATTTGATTTTCTGTTTCTCTTTTGCCTCAAATTTCCCTTAAACTATCTGGGATATTTGATTGTTTATCTGATTGGACTATTTTTTATGTGAGGCGGTATGTCCCTATCAATTGGCCAGTTATTCCCTCAAGTAATGTTTATTCTATTCTTTGCTGTGTACGTGTACTATCTTCATTCACAATATGACTGGTTGCTCAATATGTTTGACTTAGGCAGCTCTTTATGGTGCAGACTGGGTCCTAACATAGTTGAAGAAGATTGTGGTGTTAGACAGTACATGGATGAAATATGGACTCAGTACATATTGTAATGGATGATCAAGAGGCATAGAATACAGAAATACAATACATATTTTAAATTAGCCTTCTCCAATTATAATGTTGTCATTTTCCTTCTCCAATAAGGTTTAAAGAAGTGAAGTAATCACCCGGACAGCTAATCTTGATGGAGTAAAATATCTTACCCACTTTTATTGAGTGGCCTGTTTATCCCTTCAACAATTCCTGTGAGGAACTAATGAAGAAATTAACGGTGGTTATACTAAGAGAAATGTGACCTTGGCCAAAGTTTGTCATACATGTTTGCCAACATTTTTAATGGGGAGTGGGGCCCGGGGGGGGGGGGGGGGGGGGGGGGGGGGGGAGCGGATTGATGATGTGTATTTGTGAGGAGGTTGAGTGTGAACATTAAGATACTCAATTTGTTGCTTTTACTTTCCTCCTTTTTTAAACACGTCCTTTCATTGATGTAAAATCTGAATAAGGTGATCTGTATTAATTCATGCTCACATCCACTTCTTTTTGTATTGCTGTTGATAGGACGGATGAAGGGAGGCAGCCACTATCACGGAAACGACCAATTCCATCAAGCAAGATAAATCCCTATAGGATAGTCATTGTCCTTCGTATGGTGATTGTTGGCCTCTTCTTTCACTATAGAATTCTGCACCCTGTAAATGATGCATTTGCCCTTTGGCTGATATCAGTCATTTGTGAGATTTGGTTTGCCGTGTCCTGGATTTTGGACCAATTTCCGAAGTGGGCTCCAATTGAGCGTGAGACTTACCTTGATCGGCTCTCATTAAGGTGCACTCTAGTCTCTTTTACAGGTTCCTGTCCCCCATTGATAAAGCTTTCCGTGCCATGTTCCCTAAATCCAAATTAATTTTGATGCCAGGTATGAAAAAGAGGGGAAGCCATCTGACCTGGCTCCTATAGATGTATTTGTCAGTACCGTGGATCCTCTGAAGGAACCCCCACTTATTACTGCAAACACGGTTTTGTCCATCTTGGCTGTGGATTATCCGGTTGATAAAGTGTCCTGCTATGTATCTGATGATGGTGCTGCCATGCTTACCTTTGAAGCTTTATCAGAGACGTCTGAGTTTGCCAGAAAGTGGGTACCATTCTGCAAAAAGTATAGTATTGAGCCTCGTGCTCCAGAGTGGTATTTCTGCCAGAAGATGGACTACTTGAGGGACAAAGTGAATCCTGCATTTGTCAGGGAGCGTCGTGCCATGAAGGTAGTTGCTTTTGTTTTCTTTGGGAGAAACGAATGCTTCATTCCCATGGATGCAATTTTTGTTGAAGAATATGATATACATGCTCTAGTGGTTCAATGGATGTTGATTTGTTTTGTTTCAATTCTTTATGATGGCTCAGAGAGAATATGAGGAGTTCAAAGTCAGAATCAATGGGCTGGTGGCAATGGCACAGAAAGTTCCCGAGGAAGGTTGGACAATGCAAGATGGCACCCCATGGCCTGGGAATAATGTCAGGGATCATCCGGGAATGATACAGGTATAATATGATCATCTTTATTTCGTAACATTTTGGGTTTGCGTAATAGTAACTTTTTTCTTATTATGGCTGCACCATTAACTATTTGGCTGAACTCTTGACAGGTGTTCCTTGGGCACAACGGTGGTCGTGATAATGCAGGCAATGAATTGCCCCGTCTAGTTTATGTTTCTCGTGAAAAGAGGCCAGGATTCGATCATCACAAGAAGGCTGGTGCTATGAACTCTTTGGTAAAACTCTTCTCCTATTCTCTTGTTTGTTTCCCTATCTTTATGTTCCTTCTTTTTTTTTTTCTCTTCTGAAACATTAAATTGGATGTTATTTTACAGATAAGGGTAGCAGCTATTCTTTCAAATGCACCTTACATGCTCAATGTGGATTGTGATCACTATATCAACAACAGTAAAGCTCTGAGGGAAGCCATGTGCTTTCTGATGGACCCGATTTCTGGGAAGAAGATCTGCTACGTTCAGTTTCCTCAGAGATTTGATGGGATTGATAGGAACGATCGATATTCAAACAGGAATGTTGTGTTCTTTGATGTAAGTATTGGGATTCCGTCACTCTCCTGCTTTTGTGTCCTCAAGGAGGATGAAAAGTTTTTGATAAAGACTTTTCCCTTTGCTGTTGATATTTTCAGATAAACATGAAGGGGTTGGATGGGATTCAAGGACCGATTTATGTAGGAACAGGGTGTGTGTTTAGGAGGCATGCACTTTATGGGTTTGATGCTCCCAAATCAAAGAAGCCACCGGGCAAGACATGCAATTGCTGGCCAAAATGGTGCTTCTGTTGTTGCTGTTTTGGATCAAGAAAGAAAAATAAAAAGTCAAAGGTGTCGAAGGAGAAGGAGGGGAAGAAGTCTAAAACCAAGAATAAAGAGACATCTACGAAGCAAATTCATGCTCTTGAAAACATTGAGGAGGGTGTTGAAGGTGATTTTTTTTTTTTTTCAGAAAATAATATATATAGAAAAGATATGCATGGTCACTGATTAGCTGATGTTATGTTACTACAGGTATTGATAGTAAGAAATCATCTCTTGTGCTGCCACAAGTGAAATTGGAAAAGAAATTTGGGCAGTCACCAGTCTTCATTGCCTCCACCCTCCTCGAAGAAGGTGGAACCCCACGTGCACCAGACTCAGCTACCCTATTGAAAGAAGCAATCCATGTCATCAGCTGTGGGTACGAGGACAAAACAGAATGGGGAAAAGAGGTTGGGTGGATTTATGGGTCTGTTACAGAAGATATATTAACTGGATTCAAGATGCACTGCCATGGGTGGAGATCAGTATACTGCATGCCTAAGAGGCCTGCATTCAAGGGTTCTGCTCCAATCAATCTTTCAGATCGTCTACACCAAGTGCTACGGTGGGCTCTTGGTTCGGTTGAGATTTTATTGAGCAGGCATTGCCCCATTTGGTACGGGTACAATGGAGGGCTCAAACCGTTGGAGCGATTCTCGTACATAAACTCGGTTGTATATCCTTTGACATCAATCCCCTTGCTTGTGTACTGTACTCTCCCTGCTGTTTGTCTGTTAACTGGAAAATTCATCGTTCCTGAGGTAAAAATCAACTTTTTATTGATTTCATGTTAAATTGAAACTTGTTCAGTTGGTTACAATTTTTTGCCATTCTGTTTGCAGATTAGTAGCTACGCCAGTATCCTCTTCATGGGTCTCTTTATTTCCATTGCCGCAACTAGCATACTTGAGATGCGATGGGGACATGTGGCAATTGATGACTTGTGGAGGAATGAACAGTTTTGGGTGATTGGGGGTGTGTCATCTCACCTCTTCGCTCTATTCCAGGGTCTTTTGAAAGTGTTAGCTGGTGTCAACACCAATTTCACTGTCACTTCCAAGGCAGCTGATGACGGGGAGTTCTCGGAATTGTATCTTTTCAAGTGGACGACTCTGTTGATCCCTCCAATGACGCTTCTTGTCATAAATTGTATTGGAATGATTGTCGGTGTGTCTGACGCTATCAACAATGGGTATGAATCATGGGGTCCGCTCTTTGGCAGACTCTTCTTTGCGTTGTGGGTGATAATGCATCTTTATCCATTCCTAAAGGGTGTGATGGGAAGACAGGATAGACTACCAACTATCATTATAGTGTGGTCAATTCTTTTGGCTTCCATCTTCTCGCTGTTGTGGGTAAGAATTAACCCTTTCACAGCAAGAGGTGGTATTGTGCTTGAGGTTTGTGGGTTGAATTGTGATTAGAAAGAAGCAAGATCTTAGGAGGAGCATAGTGGGTTCGGTTCCTTTTTTGTGATGTGTTTTGTTTTTCGTTTCATTTGAAGCTGTAAAGGGCAATTTTAGTCTGTGGCGAGGAAGATAAGAATCCAAAGTATTTGTAATGTAGATAAGATATGAGATGGTTCATGGAGGATGAAGTGAAAAAAAAAAAGATGGTGTTGGAAGGCGTTTGATATGTTAAAATATGTTTTTGTTTCACCAATTCATTCTTTTTTGTTTAGTACATGTTGGGGATTATTGAATCTCAGATGTCTGTAATCCCAAGTGGTAAAGAAAGGTTGCTTTCGTTTCAGTTTCTCTTATTCATAATTTGTGATCCCTTTGTTCAATAAAGGGAGTTAGATGATAAGATTGTTTAGTTATCCTTATGAAACAAGTGTGGAGCTACATTGGAAGTGTTATTGTGGTGTCGTTGACTGTATTTTTGATTGATTTGGTTGAGTTGTGTTGATGGATGGCTAGCTCTTTTGTGAAACTTACGCAATACATCTTCCTTTGGTAGAAGAATTGACATAGCACATTTGGTTTTTTTTTTTTTTGGAGTTTTGGTGTGCAAAAATCACAATCTATCAACTATTAATGGAGTGAATATTTGGGTAGGTGAAATTTTCGATTCAAGTTGGAGGCAACAACAAATGCATGGATGGTTCGACTAATTGATAGAACTACAACATGATGAGGCAATGTTAACCTAACCCATTTAGAGAAGTTTTAGGTTATTAGGACTTATGAAAAAAATGAGAATGTTTGCCTTGACCGTTTTCCCTTTGTCACCATATCCAAATCCTCCCCTTATATCGATCCCTCAACCACTACCCTTATGTCTAGTCCACTCCTTAGTTAACTCCTCCCTTAGACCCTAGCTCCGAAAGGTCTTCCCACAACTCGAGGAAAGAATCCCCTATCATCCCTCCACTCAATCACCATCTACACCTTCATCTGGACATTCCCTTCACCCTACACCTATACCCTTTCCCTCTCAGTCCTCCCTACCCTACACCATTATTCCCACCACCAGCACTACATTACCCCAACCACCACCAACCATCCCCACCGACCAGCACCCTATGATCACAGCAGCTAAAAACAACATCACCAAACCCTTGGCCCGACAGGATGGTACTGTCCCTGGTCCAATGCCAACACAACTCACACTAGCTCTACTAATATACCAGATGAACTTTCCTTCAAGGAGGCTCTTATATACTCAGAGTAGAGAGAGGTATTGTTAACTGAAATACCCTCATTCCACATTGGGATAAGAGTAGTGATGTGAATAATTTATAATGATACATATGGGTTGACTACAACAACAAGACCTTCCACTTTTAAGCCCAAGTGAGGATTAAGCGCTTAAAGTGGCTAGTTTTTAAGCCCGAATGGCTTGGAAGCTAGGTTGTTGGACAATTTCTCATATGGGGTGTTACAAATGGTATCAGAGCAGACTCGGAACCATGTCGGGATAAGCTACCCGACACCTACCGAGAGGTCCATGGGACTTGGATGTTAGGTTTGTGACGAGGACGTCATGTTCTTTGAGTGTATGAAATACCCCCATCCTACACTGGGATAAGAGTAGTGATGTGAATAATTTATAATGATACATATGGGTTGACTACAACAACAACCTTCCACTTCCACTTAAGCCCAAGTGAGAAATAAGCGCTTAAAGTGGCTAGTTTTCAAGCCCAAATGACTTGTGGCCAAGGGCTACACATGGACACAAGGTATTGACTTTCATGATACCTTTAGTCCAGTAGTCAAACCATCTACAATCAGACTTTTCCTATAAGGGGATTTACTTGAAAGGCTCAAGCAGGCTCCTAGAGCCTGATTTTCTAAGCTCAATGATGCTCTAATTACTATGGGTTCTTCTAGCCTAATCACCAAATTCATACACTATCTCTCCTCTCTGTTCCTAGATAAAAACCTTGGATCCCTGAATTTTTTTCTTGGTTTCAATGTTACCAGAACCCCGCAAGGCCATAGCAAATTTGGTGTCTAAGGCTAACCTCACAAAATCTTGGGCTGTCAGTACCCCTATGGCATCTCTCAACACCCTCAAATGGAGGAGAATTAGGATCACTGAGACCAAATGTAAATTTCACAGTCAACCGACTGTGTCAGTACATGCATAATCCCAAATAATGTCACTGGAAGGCACTAAAACGGGTACTTCGTTACCTGAATGCGACGAAAGACGTCACCTTTTTCCTCTCTGCCAACAATAATTTTCGACTTGAAGTCTTTGCGGACGCCGATTGGGCTGGTTCGCAGGAGGACCATCGATCCACCACCAGGTTTTGTGTTTATCTCGGTCGCAACCTCATCTCCTGGCAGTCAAAGAAGCAACCCACCGTTGTAAGATCCACCACGGAGGCTGAATATCATTCCTTGGCCCACGCAACTTGCGAGCTCCTCTGGTTACAAAATCTCATTGCCGATCTCGTGCTACATCTCTCTAATCCACCCACACTCAGATGCGATAACATGTGTGCTCTCTATCTCGCGGCTAATCCCGTGTTTCACTCAAGAGCTAAACATATAGAGCTCGATTTTCACTTGGTCAGAGAACAAGTGTTGAACAAAACCCTAAGTATCTCTTTCATTAAATAGCTGACCAAATCGTTGACATTATGACGAAATCTTTACTGCGTCAATGACATGAGATCCTTCGTTCGCAACTTCATCTGGCCCAGTTTCAAACGCGGGGAAGTATTGAGACAGCAGAAACGGCCCAAGAAACGAAGAAGCCTAGTCCATTATCAAATGAGTCCATTGTTTACTAATTGTAAAGATACATTGAAACACACGGTTTTACATAAGTGCACAGTACAAACCCTATACAGCCGTCAGTTTCTGTAAGAAGAAATAATACAAACATATGATTCAGTGCCTCTGAGTATTCTCGATCGCCTTTATTTTGTATGAAGCCCTTAATTGGGTCTGGCTGAAAGTGGTGTGTCATTGCCATTTCAAGGATGATTGTTTTTGTTGAGTTTGCGTCTATTGATGAATGCCAGAAGGTTGAAACAGAGCACGCACATGTTGCTCTCTATATAACATCCGAGTAAAGAGGAATGCCATTAATGCGGCTAATGCAACGCCGACTGCTAGCTTATATTGAACCCAATTCATGTAAAATAAAAAAGAAGACGATTAGGTTAGAGTACATCAAGTATCGATATTCCCAATTACTCCGCACTTGCGTTGGGTAACCTCATTGATACGATTGATCATTTCCGCAGTCAGATGATTCCGATGATCACCAATCTCTCCTTTCCTGAAATACAAATTATTCGTCATCTTCTTATGCGCAGATGCAGCGTTCGACACTCGCGGCTGGTTAATTTCCAAATCCTTCATCTTCTTAAAGCTACATAGATCGACAATACTCTCAGGAACGCCATCTTTTTCCTCTTCAGTTGAAAACGGATGCCCGACAAACG
This sequence comes from Limonium bicolor, assembly GCA_023374045.1. Classification (NCBI taxonomy): domain Eukaryota; kingdom Viridiplantae; phylum Streptophyta; class Magnoliopsida; order Caryophyllales; family Plumbaginaceae; genus Limonium; species Limonium bicolor. The sequence continues at coordinate 132,551,328 of CM041782.1, forward strand.
TCGCCAATTTCTTCAACGACTCAATTGGACTCCTCATCATCTCCTCATAGCACATAAACAACACACGTCCAGGCATTTTCAAGCTCGCTTCACGGTAGCTTTGTAATTGATCCCAATAAGGACCAAACGGTGACTTTCCCTCACAGAACATATCAACTGCTTCATCAAGTGACAGTGGTGGCAGAGAATCCTTTGACCTTACATGGTTTCCGAAGGTCCAGAAGGAGATGAGGACATCTTTAGGGTCACGGTGGATGTAGACTATGGAGTAATTGTTGAAGAGTTGGATCGAATTTGGCAGTAAGTGAAAAGGCATGTGGGTTGCTAAAAGAGAAGTGGATTCAGGTACTGGATTTGAAGGGTGATTGTTGGCGTAACCACAAATGAAAGGAACCAATGCGTGTGGATTGGAAGTGAATAGTGGGTGGGTGGTGCTGTTGACATTATTCACGTTTCTAGTTGTGATGGCGAATAAAAGGGCTTTGCCCCAAGTTGTGCCTGATTTAGGGTATGTTACCAGTAAGATCTTGTGGTCCGAGGATTGGTAGTATTTCTGATTTTGAGCGATGAGGATTCCGTTTAAGATGGGTGCATGGAACCAGAACCCTCGGTATTGGTACTGGTAATCACGCATGAATCCTTTGGCCCTCGGTAAGGTTGAGATGATTTTGTTCACCTCTTGCAGTTCTACTTGATTTTTCTCTTGCTTCTCCTCAGTATCATTGTTACTAATCTTTGTTGCTGATGAAATTGAGGAAGTTGCAGCCATTTTGATCTCCTAATCTTTCTCCTACCTTGGTATGCGCCTAGTTATAGAAGAACTTTGGGCTAATGCTGCTAGACACTCATTACACTCAACTATGGCCCCTTTTAAAGCACCTAGTCAATGACAGCGTCTAGTTCCATTAACAATTTGTGTGTTTATCTTTTTTGAAAAAAACAGGTGACTGTGAACTGTGTCTAGGGAAAGGAATCAAGCTGTGAGAGATTCTCTGGCCGCCATCCACTAGTCAAAGTACACTGTTCAAATACAGAATTTCTTATTGCCCTGGCTCATTACGATGACTCTGACATATAATAAAAAGTTTATAATCCATCAGTTTTATAATACTTGGTGTCGTTTGGGGACACAACTTCTCAAGCTTCCAGCAGCTGACAACTTCTCAATTTTTAAAATTAGCAGGTTTCCACCAAACACCCAAAACCAGCAGCTGACAGCTTTTACAAAATCATCAGCTGACAGCTTCTCAATTTCCCCTCTACTTTTTAAAACACAATCCACCAAACACTAAACCAGCAGCTGTCAGCTTCTGTAAAACCATCAGCAGACAGCTTCTTAATTTCCAGCAGCAGCAGCTCTCCCCAAACAAACCCTTACAAAAATGGTTTTTAGTTAGTACGTATAACACGACTCACGGATACAACAACCATCTTGCGAACTTCGTATAACCACCTACCTAATCGTGAGTGAGAAGTCTGAATTACAACTAACAAGTTGACTGTATTGTTGTCTACTCAAATAAAGCACGATAATGCACAAAATCCTTTTTTTTTTATTAAATTGAGATCTCCATATACGTACGCAAAGACAAAAAACATACAAACATATAGCCAAGACGAGAGAGCTAACATCCTCTCATCCTGTTAGGTCCAAATCTAGCTTACATGTCGTAATAATATTTGGGGGAACATTATCCCCCAACCAGAAAATAGTACTGTCTATCTGGAGATTAGCCATATTACATAATAGTTTAACCGGATAATTGTCGTATAAGGAAATGCTTCCACTTACAATGCTAGATAGCCGAGACATCAAGAGTCTAACTCTACTAATCTTATCCCAACTATCATTATCCCCTATAGTTTCTCCCAAATTGAGAACATCTTTGAAATATTTTTCTACTGAATCAAAGCAAATGCTATGACTACCCACTGAGATAGCAAGCTCCATAGCAATTCTTTTTGCTTTGATATCAACATAATCCACCTTGAAGGTGCTAGAGATTCTACGATTGAAAGCAGCTACGGGAATGCCGAGATCATTACGAATCAGACCTGCTATAACCCGATCCCCATAACGACTGATGTGCGTACCTGTGCATATATTGGTGAATCCGCTTGGGGGGGGGGGGGAGACCAATGGCTCTGAGTAATGAGAGGAGAAGAGATCTTCATCACCTGGATATACGCTTCAGTAAAGGAACCATTTCCCTCGACCTCCTTCCACCACGAGAGCTCTGGATTATGTTTGACTTTGTTCCTTGCGGCATAAATAATCCAGAGGTTGTTGGCGATGTAAGAGAGTTTCTCAGCATTCCAAAACTTGGTCCTTTGAAAGAACCAATCAAGAAGGCCTTCATCATTCATAGGAACTTCATTAATATCAATCAGATCCTTCCATGTTTCACTCACTGCACAACAATGGAAGAAACAATGGGCTAGATTATCCTTTGCCCCACAAAAAAAGCATTTGGATGTTCCTCCAATCCGCCTCACCAGGTTGTTCTGACAAGGGATGATATTGCCCAGGAATTTCCAGAGGTCCAGCTTAGCTCTAGGGCTACAAATTGTAGAGATGGTCTTCTTACAAACTCTACTGATATAATGGGACTGATTTGAAGTACTCTCCACGACATCATCATTCATTAAGAGGTTGTAAGCAGATTTGACCGAAAACTTTTTGTCTTTTGTGAAAGTCCACATCCAACTATTACTATCAACATTGACTTGAGTCTGAGGAAGGCTGTCCCCTAAAGCCGGCTGCTGCCTGGAACCATCTCTGAGGAGATTCAGCACCGAGGAGATAAACTTCCATATAGGGCTGCCTTTATTTGCTGGTTAACAATCTCTAATACTTTTATTTGGATAATAGAGATGTTTCATGACTCGAGCTTCCAGAGTACCCGGATCCGTCAGTAATCTCCAAAGCTGTTTAACAAGAAGAGCTTTGTTGAAATCCTCAACTTCTCTGAACCCTAAACCGCCCTGATCAACTCTATCACACAACTTAGACCATTTGATCCAATGGAGCGATTTTTTATCAGCTTTGCCACTCCACCAAAAGTAAGAGAAGGCTGACTTAAGCTTAGCTATGATGCCTTTGGGGAGGGCAAACAACGACATCGTATAGTTGGGTATAGATTAGAGGACACTAGAAACCATGATGGATCTAGCTGCCTGAGCCATAGGTTTGGTCCAACTCGAGATCCGTTTGTGAACAGAATCTAAAAGATAGGTGAAGAGATCATATTTCCTCCTTCCTATTTTAAGAGGAAGACCGAGATAATTTGTGAAGCATGGAACCTCATGGACATTGAGCTTGGTGGCTAGATTCTCTTTGATGGACGGGGATAATTTTTTGCTGAACACAAGTTCAGATTTGAGATGATTAATTTTGTGTCCAGAAGCTTGGAGGAATTTAGCAAGGGTGTGATTTAGATGAGAGATGTTTGTGGGGCTAGCGTTGCCAAATAGGAGGATATCATCCGCAAAAGCTAAGTGGGATATGGAAGGGCAATGGGGAGAGAGCTTAATCCCATGATAGTCCCCCTTAATATCAGAATTATTATGGAGGTTGGAAAGGGATTCCTGAGCCAGGATAAATAGGAAGGGGGAAAGAGGATCCCCTTGTCTAATACCCCTAGACTGAGAGAAAGAAGTACCTGGTTTGCCGTTGATGAGGATGGAGTATTTAACTGATCGGACACAGTTCATGACCGGAATGATCCAATTCGGGGGAAAGCCTATGGAGGAAAGCACTTCTTGAAGGAAGGACCACTCTAATCTCTCATAGGCCTTGCTAAGATCCAATTTGAGCGCGAAGAAACCATTTTTGACTGCTTGATTCTTCTCTAGGAAATGTTGGAGTTCACCCGCTAGAATGATATTATCAATGATTAGTCTGCCTTTCACAAAGCCCGATTGGTTGTGGGAAATAAGATGATAGAGGATATGCTGAATCCTGTTAGCCAGGGTCTTAGAGGCAATCTTGTACACAAAATTGCACAAGGCAGTTGGTCTGAATTTTTCAATCTCTGTAGCTCCCGTAATCTTAGGAATAAGAGTAATAAAGTAATCATTAAGAGTGTCCAGGAGAGGGCGACCTCTAAGGATTGGCATGACTGCGTCGATAACCTGATTGCCAATAATGTGCCAATAGATGATGTAGAACTTGCCGTTGAAGCCATCCGGACCTGGGGATTTGTTAGAGCCTAACTGCTTAACAGCCAAGATGATCTCATCTTTGGAATAAGGTCTAGTAAGTCAGTAACGTAATTGGATTTTATTCGACCCTCCACTACCAATAGGAGATCCCTATCAGTATGGGGATGGGAAGAGGAGAACAAAGATTGGAAGTACTCCCTTGCTATGGCTTCAATACTATGCCAAGAATAATTCATGGTTTGCCCTGGGCCCATAAGGCCAAATATCTCTTTAGTTCTTTTAATAGAGGAGGCCCTAGCAAGAAAGAAGCCCGTGTTCTTGTCTCCTTCTTTAATCCACTTATCTCTCGATCTTTGTTTCCACCATATTTCTTCACGAAAAGCTAACAACTCAATTTCCAGAAGTAATCTCTTTCTATTGTTAATAGCTCCCATCGAGCTATCACTAATGGAAATAGACCCAAGTTCTTTTTTCTTATTGTTAATCTTCCATTTGATTTTGGAGATTGACCAACCCTTCCACTCACTCAGCTTTTTGGCACACTGACTCAAGCTAGTAGTAATATCAGGATTATGAGCACTCCACACATTAGTCACTATCTCTCCACACTTCGCATCCAAACACCACCCATTTTCAAATCTGAAGACTTTTGTTCGAATTTTGTGGTTACCAAAGAGACAAATGAACAGCGGGCAATGATCTGATGCTTCACGAGGTAGATGCTCCACTGAGATATTACGAAAGATATTCAGTCCTGACGAAGAGCAAAATACTCTATCCAGTCTACTATGAGAGTGAAATTCACCTTCCTGACAATTAGTATAGGTAGAACTTTCTCCAAAGAAGCCAATATCATGAAGGTCACACTTAACAATAACATCTCTAAAAGGGGACATATGAACCTCTTGCCTGATTCTGCCTCCTATTTTCTCAGAGACAAACAAGATCTGGTTGAAATCTCCGGCTATCACCCAGGACAAGTGCACTTGCTTGCTAAGCAGAAGAAGAAGTTTCCAGGACAAATGTTTAAGAGACCAGTTGGACCACCCATAAAAGCATGTGAAGACAAATTGGAGATCTCCCGGGAAGGAGATAACAGCTGAAATGTGCTGCCTAGACTGGGATAAAAGTGCACACCCTATTGTACTCTTCCACATTAGACAGAGTCCCCCACTCTTACCTCTACTAGCAACTGCTTGCCCTTGGTAACGAGGGAATTTATAAAAAAAATACCTCCATATCTATCAAAGACTTATGGGTTTCATTGAAGAAGATAATATCCGGATTGAGTTTTATGATCAGACTCTTAACCCAATGAACAGCCTTGGGATTCCCCAATCCCCTACAATTGAGAGATAGGCAACTCATCAGGAACCAACTCACATAGGAAACCAAAGAAGCTACCAGTCAATACAGAAGCAACCCAACATCCACACGCCCACCAGAAGAGCAACCTGACAGAAAACAAGCAAACACGGACCAACCAGCTGATCTGAACGAACAAACACAGATCCGTCTGCCACACAAACTGATCAATGGCCAGAATCTACCCTCGCTACTGGTCCTATCTCCACCATGCAGAATGAAACTGAAGAGAACAACACCGCATAGCACAGACACCAACTGGACACTAGGACATATCAGAACCAGAAGCTTGGCGCTCCGGGGGGACTAACCGACGAAAACCTGACCTATCGACTCCCCACTCCAGCTCCAGAGAAATTCGAGGTAGCAAAAGCCACTAGAAAAACCGGCAATTGGCCACAACAGGAACCCCACGCACCGCCTGCACTCAAGGAGACTCGAGCAGGCAAGAACTTGGCGGTACTCCCCTCCACTTCCCTAAAAAACAGCAGCTCTCAAAAACCTCAAAGCAGCCCTAAGAACGATCGAAGAGGCCGGAACTCCTGGAACTCGCCTCCAACTGCGAGGAAATAAGGTCGGCGAAGCGAACGATAGAAATCTCACTGAGAGGAACTAGATACCAACTACCGGAATAGGGATAAAAAGGCGTGTGGCCAATCCCACTGATAAACAGATGAGAAAATAAGAGAACAATACAAATTGCCTCCCTCTGGAGAGCGATGAAAGTGCGGGTGGAGTTAGTTTGATGCACAAAATCCTTTCAATGTTGCCTTTTGCTATTACATTTTAAAATTCTTGTAGTTAAAAACTCAAATATGCATATATATGTTTTTTTTTAATTCTAATTCTTAAATTACACTAAGAACAAATATTTTAAAGTCAAAATAACTTTTTTTAACAGAACATTAAGTATTACATAACCGTACAATACATTCTGGAATGTTTTGCAACTAAACACATTCACATCCACCACCTTTACCTAAACTAGCAAGCATATGTGCACCCATATTTTCTACCCTAGACACATATACCCATCTAAATTCAACAAAACTATAATGAGCAAACATTCTTAACTCATCAACCAAAATCTTAGACTCATTATCAAGACTGCCTACACCATTAATATAATCAGTAAGGGACTTACAATCCGATAAAACACAAATTTTCTTACTATCTATTCTAGTGGCACATTGAAGACCTAACTTCATTGCCTTTGCCCCCACGAGTTGTGGACGGTCAATCCCCACCCTCCGCTAACTGCAGCTGCAATCAGATTGCCTTCACCTTATCGACAAACTGCTCCCATGCCAAAACGAGCTCCATTGTCATTGCTTCCATCGACATATACACAAAGGACATCCCGAGGTAGCTGGGAAATGTCAAAAAACACTCCCTGCCCTAACTGTTGTCGCTTCCATGCAACACCGAGGAATGCTTTAGCTTGTTTCCATCCCACCATAAACCTTTAGCTTCACCATGTAGAACCTGGCAATGTGAAAATCAGAGTTTCCACATGAAACAAAAAAACCGGCATAAATAAGACAAGGATGTGCTCAAAGAGACTTTCAATATTCAATCTCAAAATTTATGATCCGAAGAAACATCATTAGGCCAAGAAAAGCCTTCCTGATCCCAAAGATAACATACATTTAGGCAAGAATGAAAAGCATGCTTGAAAGACTCGGTTTCACCAAAATAACAAGACCCCTAGGAAAAGTCATTCCATTGAGTCGAAAGAATAGTCTTCAACGGCATGAATCCATGCAAAAAACACCAGCTAAATAGCTTGATTCTATTTGAAAGATCTGTCTTCCAAACCCATTTTACTACGCGTCCTAAACAACCTTGATCAGAGGAACTACTAAGCATTGATAACTTGTGTTGCAAGTCAAGAAAATAAGCAGACCGAACACTAAAGGAGCCGGATTTAGATGGTCCCCAACACCACCAATCATCGCACTCATGTGACAACAATGAATAGACAAAATATGTTTAATATCATCATCTTCAAACCATAACCGGACCAATGATCCCTTCATACCCGCCTATCTGGATCAATAAGCCAAGCAACCCGTCCTTCCTCGCGAGTAAAAGCAGGCATCTTAAAAGGGTAAGGGTGACCTTCTGCTTTTGTACGCAACCACCTATCAGTAAGAGAAATGTTTACCCCATTACCTACACCTTACGTAGACCGGGCTTAAGGAGATCCAGAAAGCCCCTAAGGGCACGCCAAATGGGACTTGGTCTGCATCCAAGATCAGCTTCTAAAAGACTTCCATTGAGAAAATACCGACAACGCATAACACATGAAACAAGTGCATTCGGTTCAATCAATAACCTCCAACATTGTTTAACAAGAAGCGCCCGGTTAAAACAATTAAGATCTCTAAACCCCAGACCCCCTTGCCTTATGCTTTTACATAAGTCAGACCATTTCCTTCAATGCATCTATGTTTTATCTATAGAACCGCCCCACCAAAACCATGAGAAGATACATGTAAGATCAGATAAAAGACATCGGGGCAGCCTAATAATACTCACGACATAAGTGGGTATAGCTTGCAATATAATCTTAATCAAGACACCACACTCAAATTGTGAAACTATCTCGGACCAGCCATTAACCCGTGAGATAATCCTGTCCCTTATATAGTCAAAAACATGCCTTTGGTTCCGCCCAATGTAGCACGGAAAACCCAGGTACAAACCGAAGTTAAAAACCTCCTTAGTAGCAAATAAAGAACAAATATCATGCCTCACTATTCTAGGAACACCCTTGGAAAACATTATGCTAGACATTTCATAATTTATGCATTGACCTGAGGTTTCCTTAAAATCATCAATGATGCCATAGCATACACATTATAATGAGTAGCCGCACCAAATACCATACAATAATCAACAAACAAAACATTTGTAAGATCATAGTTCATGCCCCGAATACGAAACCCACGAATCATACCAACATTGGATGCAAGCCTTAAACTGGAGGTCAACACTTCCATGCAACAGATAAAAAGAAAAGAAGATAATGGGTGTCCTTGACGGAGACCACATTGCAAATAAAACACTCGTCCTGGGTACCCATTAATCAGAACTGACATAGAAACAGAGGCCAAACACTTGTGTACAAGAGCAACCTAATTCTGATGGAAACCCATACTAAGTAACACATCAATCACAAAATTTCATTCTACGCGGTCGAAGGCCTTAGACATATCAATCTTTAAGGCAAAAGACCCATTCTGGACCGCTTTGGACCCACACATCAAATGTAGTACCTCATTTGCAACAATAATATTATCTGAAATAAGTCGACTTTTGACAAAGGCAGCTTGTTCCGGTGAAATAACATAATGCATGAAATCTTGAACCCTATTAACCAACACCTTAGCAATCACCCAGTATATCGTATAACAAAGAGATATAGGTTGTAAATCACTCATGGAACATGCACCCTTCCTTTTTGAGACAGTGAAGGTATGATTAAGACCGTAAGGTAAGACTCCTTTATTTAAAAAGTCTAGAACTGTTGATATGAAATCATCTTTAACAATGTGCCAAAAGGAGTTGAGAAATGTATCGTTAATACCATCAGGCCCCGGGGCTTTTGTAGGGTGCATACTCTTTAGAGCTGCAACAACTTAATCACTAGTATATGGCTGAGCAATAGATAGATTAACACAGTCAGGAATACCTCTCAACGCAAGCTAATAAGTGAGGATTAGGCATAGCATTGGTAGATGCAAGCAGCTCTTCAAAAAAACCTCGAGCCACTCCTTCAATACCACCCCAGTTAGTATCCATAGATCCCGAAGGAGACCGCATATAATAGATTGTGTTCCACCGCTTCCTTGTTTTAAAGCAGTTAAAGAAATTTTTTGAATTATTATCACCAGTAGAAAGCCAACGCACCCTAGACCGTTGACACGATCAAACTTCCCTCTTGTACAATAATAAATCTAACTGATATGAAAGATCAGCCTAACGAAGCATATTTCTTTCAGTAGGAGCAGCATGAGCAAATATTATTTAACTCTAACTTTAGGGAATTTACCTCATAGTCGTCATCCCACACCTTCTTAGCTCCCCAGTTGCGCAACTCTCGACCACATAAATAAACCTTATTTTGATATCGTGAACATGAGGCAACATTTGACACCTAGATACGTGCAACAATGTTTTTACATTCTTCCTCATCAGCCCAACCATCTTCGAACCGGAAAGGCTTTGGGCCTCTGCGTGTAGCTGGCTTAAAGACAAGTTTCAAAGGTCGATGGTTGGAGCGACCCTAAGCAAGATGGTAATTAGCAGCATTAGGGTAAATATTTATGACCAAGCACGATTACATAAAAAACGGTATAGTAGACTTTTAGCATTACTAACCCCACGCCTTTTATTATTGTACGTATATATATTGCCAATAAAACCAAGGTCAAAAGACCACAATCACGTAGACAACAATTAAACTGATCCATACCTTGGCGAGCACGTGAGCAGCCAAAATATTCATAAGAATAAAGGACTTCATTCAGATCTCCGCATACTAGCCATGGCCTTGACGATAACGTTTTAAGATAACACAGTAGATTCAACGTCTACCACTTATCATTCACATTTGACCAGCCATAGACCCCGGTCAACCTCCATTCATTCCCGCACCAATCAAAGTTAATACAATCAATATGTCGGCTAGAATATGATAGAACCTTGAGAGTCAAGTCTTCCTTCCATGCAAAGCAACACCTGCACTACGACCCATCAAAATTCAAAATAACTGAATAATGATGAAGTAATATTTGTCCAATTCACAAAGCTACATAAAAAATTACACTACTGGTGCATCTATCTTTTGTTTAGAAAAATTGATTCTCACATACCTTCAAAATATTGATCAATGGACAATGTTAAAATATGTCTATAATTTTCACTGCACGAGATGAATTGTAAATAGAGAAGCATATAGCCAATTTTCTTTGAAGCTTTGAAATTCTCTCCTTAGTCAAGAGGTCTCGTTTTTTTCTTCCTTTCAGCCGCCTCCCTCTTCTTTTTCATAAACTTTTAGCCTGCTTTCGTTAATTCATTTATGTACCACAATCATGACTTGCATGCATATTTGGGGCTGGTCGGTCTCAACTCTTCCTTCTTCTTCATCAAGATTTTACGCATTTGTATGATTCTTAATGCTAAACTTTGCCATCGTCTCCTCTTTGCGCTCTTCGTCTGCCATACTCTTTCTTGTCCCTCCATCCTTGATCCCCCTCTGTCTCGAGTCACTTCTTTGGCGCTTGGGTTTCCTTCTCCTTTGCCTCATTTCAGAAGCCCATCCGTCACCCAACACTCCTGATATGGGTTATGCGCTCCGTGGATCGGTCGAGGATCTTTCCTGCCAATGTGAAGAACTATCACTTACAAAAGACGAAGCCAGACTGCTCGTGATCGATGGCCTAATGGACCATGATCTGACCACTTCCTTTAATCATTTCCTATTGGGCAAACTCCTCACTAACTGAAGTGCTGATGTCCGGGCTATGGAGAACACTATGTCCAAAGTATGGCAACTTACGGGATTTCTCAAGATCAAGCACACCGACAAGTGGATCTTCCTTCTAGAATTCGAAAGGATCGACATGATGAATGCGGTGCTGGATTGAGGCCCACGGTCTTTCGATGGAACACTTCTTATACTTTAGCAAATAGACAAAGCCAAGGCTCCCTCAGATCATAAGTTCTCTAGTTTTCCTATTTGGATTCGCGCTCATGACGCTCCCTTGGTCCTGCACAACAAGGATTCCGCTCATAGCCTTGCATGTCGCTATGGAACCTTTATGAAGTTTGGAGAAGAAGTGAGCCATTTTGGTGGCGACTATACGAGACTCTAAGTCATGATCTTTATCCATAAGCCCATACTCCAATGTTTAAAGATCGTCCTTGAGGGGGTTGAATCAACTTTGCGTTAGGGATGTCAATCTTGACCTAAACCCGAAACTCGACCCAAAACCGACCCGTAAAAAGTCGAGTTCGGGTTGAGATTTTTGACCCAAAAAGATTTTCGGGTCAGGTTCGGGTTGGGTCACTAAGACCTGCTTCGGGTTTGGGTTGAACCGTCAACCTGTAACCCAGAAAAATTTAATTAAAAATAGAAAATATTTTATATTTAATGACTTAATTAGTGTTTAAGGATTTATTTATGACTAAAATTAACATTTAATCATCAATTTATGATTAAATATAGTACATAATAATTAATATTAAAGTATTATATTTACTTATTATATAATGCTCAATTTTAAAAATAAAATATTTTTTAAAAAAACGGGTCGGGTTCGGGTCAACCCACTGTGGGTTCAGGTTGAAGAAATATAACCCGCTCCGGGTTCGGATCGGGTTGACCTAAACTATTTTCGGGTTGGGTTCGGGTTGAGCTCAACCCGACCCGAAACCCGATTTTGGCACCCCTACTTTTCATGTTACATATGAGAGATTGCCATCAATTTGTTTTAGGTGTGGCCTCTTTGTTCACCTTACGAAAGACTGTCCTAGCCAACTGATCATTCCCGCCGGAGTTTACCCCTATGGCCTCTGGCTTCGGGCCTTGGGAGTTCGTATGGGGAACAAATCTAGCTCTGAGGATAATCCAGACATTTGGAAGCTTGCTTGTGGTATCATGGGAAAGCATCAGCCCGGTTTCCCAGAAAACCATTCACTCGATGCCCATGATCCCCTTTGCAATGGCTTTCCTACGGATGTGTCTACGCCCATCCCTCCTTCGCATGGCCATGCAACCCACCATGGCTCGGGCTCCAATTCTGGCTTATCCGATTCCTCGTTGAACATCCCTGCCATACCCGACAAGGGTAAGGGCCCCGTTGATCCGCATGATTCTTTCAGTGGGAAAGAAGTGAAATGAGTAGGTGTTGAGGAGTAAGGATCAGCAGGAGACTGTAGTCTTTTCTACTAAGCTGACATCAAACTGCAAGAAAGGAAAGATTGTCTCAACAACTAAGGACACTGTCTTAGGAATTTATCTTGTCCACATACGAGAGGACCCACTTCATCCCTCCCCTGATCCGATTAATGAGGCAGCCTCGTGCGCATCTGGGGGCTGTCCATAAGAATAAGTTAGCCGATTCATGGTTACCAGTGATGACAGAGATCTATGGTAGCCATGTGGGGTTCATGGAAATCCGGATCTACTGCTTCACTAATAAGGATGATCCATCGTTCATCTTGGACTTCCCGTGGGTTCAAAATCATATATTACCCTCATTTTCCTGTTTGGTCTAATTCCTTTTTCCTTCTCTTTTGGATGCCAGTTTTGATGTTATGTATGAAAGTGGGATTGAGCTCGGTCTGCGTTTTCGCCCTCATCTTGAAGGAACCATCAACCAGATCTACCAATGTTCTAGATTTTGTATTTCTGGTACCTTACCAGTCTCTCTATGCACCCCCTTTACAAGGATGTTCTCTTCTGATACTGGATAGAAGAAGTTACGCAAAAAGAAAGGGTTGTCCGGACGCACGCTGGCGCCGAATTTACACACGTTCGGACTTACGTATAGGTCACAAGTTCGGACGCAAGTCCAGTTTGAAATCTCATAGGGTGTTCGGACATCTGTCCAGACTTACAAGTCCGGATAAAGTCTGAGAAAATTCTTACGAGGTGTCCGGACATGTGTCCGGACTTACATGTTTGGACACACGCCGAAATAAAAATCTTGGACTCATGCGTCCTCGCATCTCATCCGGACACAGCGAAATCGTCGAACACAAAGAGACGTTCGAGGCACCCATCTCTGTGCAAAGTTTTTTTTTTATTTTTCCTTAAAAGTTTTTTTCTTTTTCATTCCTGACATTAAGAGTGGATTCCACTCTACTACAGTTTCTCTTAGCTGACTTACCTGCTATCCAAGAGGGAGAGTAGCATTTTTTTTCCATAGAGAGAGTTGTCGATCCTATAGGAAAATAGGCTGAAAAAAGTACTCCATCGGTTCAAAAATACAGGTTGTATTAGCATTCAAATTTTGTTCTAAAATATAAGTCATTTAAAATTTTTCACATACATCATTCCATATTCGACTCTAGCATTCAATGCAAAAGAATTGGTATTTATACAGAATAGTAAAAAGTAGAGGTATATGCGTCATTTTTTAACTTTTCTTAAATGTGTGCACATTTATAAAAAGACTTATATTTTTGAACGGAGGAAGTAGCTTGCAAGGATTTTGTTTTCCTTATTTTATTTTGAAGGTTCGTTGTCTCAGCTCTATCTTATTTATAAGCTTTACGGTTGTGTTACTTTTCTGTGATTGTTTGTTGAGCATAGGCACTTCTCTTGTTGTTTGATGTTGCGAGACTGGAGTTGGGAACGATGACCACGTTTAGAGACATTCACTTTGTTGAGACCTGTAATAGTTTAGGGATTTTCTAAGCATTGATTATGATTTATACTTCCATACTTACGTTTACTATCGAATGTTGGTTTATTATCACTTAATACGGTCCAAATTGAAGGTATTTTTATTGTGTATGCTAGCCTTAGCACTCACACGGGTTGAGTTTTGGGTAACACCCAATGCTAGTTAAGTATTCCACTGGGATGTAGTAGACAAGGGAATTTGACTAACAAGATTACTTTGACTTTAAGTAAATAACCTCTTAGAATTTTATGGATGTCACATGCCTGTTAGTCGCTATCCTAAAAAGTTGACATAATTATGAGGACTTATTGTCATCCCTCGTCAACTTATGCACTATGGATAGCATACACCCTACATTAGGCCCATGGGTAGCGTACTTCCTGCTACATTAACATAAATATACAATTCAGATTGCATGTCCCAGCATTTAATCAACGTCAACATACTTTCTGCTGCATATAATCAGATATATATTTCAAATTGTGTGCTCTCTGCATTTGATCAACGGGTAATATACTTCATGTTGCATTAAATCAAACGTATACTACAGACTGCTTACAAGTTAAAACTATATAGAGATTATATAACTTGATTGATAGTGTATCAATCAATTGCATCAAATTTTAATGATAAGTAAAGATTGTCAAACCACAAGGAGAAACGAGTCATAATTCATTTATAATTTCTATAGTTGAAATACAAAACAATTTAAATAGTAAATTGGGGTTTTATCGGTTTGGTGAATTATAAACTAGCGACTATAAAGTCAGTTTATCACGAGTTCTAATATTATGTCCGTACAAAAGCTCTCTTTGTTGTACGATTGTAGAGGCAATTTCAAAGGAGTTTCTAACTCTCTTTGCTGCGAAATATCTAAGGAACTTCTAGGTGAGATAGAGTATGATCTCGGTAGGGAGGAAAGGAGAAGTTATGAGTACGTACAAATTTAAAGAGAGCAGTATGGGAGGGGAGTCTTTAATGCCTGGACGGGAAACAAGGAGGAAGATGAGCTGGAATCCTATGTGGACGAATAAGAGAAGGACAAACACTTATGTTACTATCGCATCAGTGAATAGTACTGAGTCCTGCTACCAGCTTACTATAGGTAATGATGAATTCGGTTTAAATTCCTCTCAACAACTCCTTAATCCTAGCAGAGTTACTATACGAGAGGAAAGTTGGAATTCTTAGGGTGGTCTCCATCCTCTTTAGTCTCCTTGTTCAAGCTGCTACACCATTATCTTCGAGATAAACTTCAAGTTGGAATTCTTAGTGTGCTCACCGAATCAAGATATCAAAAATTCTCTGTTTGGAAGAGTGTGGCATCCAAACAAACTCTCCCCTAAGTTAGTGCAGAATCTGGTTATTCAAATGTGGAAACTAAGATCATTCCTCAAAGCAAATGAGGTAGGATATAATAGATTTACATTTCAGTTTTCTTCGGGTGTAGTGTTGGGAAAATTACAAACATAGTAATTAAACCTAGCTAAACGGGCAAGTGCACCCAATTCGTTGCAATATAACAAGTGTCATATCCACAAGAAAATTGGTTTCAAAATCCCAAGCTTCGGTACTTTAGTAAAACGTAAATGAAAACAGTAAACGGGGGTTTAGCCGGAGGCAAGCTTGGTTTTTTTGTCGTGTCTGGACAGGGAGGGTAGCGAGATAGTGGTGGCGATGGGCGATTAGATCTCCAGGGTGGATGTGAGAGTAGTGCTGGAGGTCATCGCGAGGAAGCTGAAAGAACTGATGGACATCTGCCCTCGAAATGGTAATCGCCCATCGCCACCACTATCTCGCCACCCTCCCCGTCCAGACACGACGAAAAAACCAAGCTGGGACGGACGTCAGGGTCACTATGACCCTGAACATGGTGAGCGATCCGGTGAGGAGGATCATGCTCGCGCTTCTCCGCCATAACATTCTGCCCCGAGATAGCAAGGACCTCAACTCCACAGACTGCTACCTCATGGACTATATGGTCGCACCGGACCCGGAGAAGCCACTCTCCCTCTTAGATCTGATTATCACCCACCTCTGCCATATCATCGAAAAGAGGGACACCCAGCATTTGGGTTTCCCTTACTTCCTAGAGAGGCAGTTCGCTCGCTTCGGTGTGCGACCCAGGGAGGGAGATGTGACTAGCCCGCCTATGGACCCTATCTCCGCCACCTCTCTACGGAAGATGGGCTTCACTCGTACTGACCGTGGGTGGGAGAAGAACGATGCTGCACCACGCCAGAGCAGTGGCGCACGCTGTGCCCGGTCCATTCCTCGCCCTGCCTCCTCTATCGCCGACCGGCGCCGTGATCCCGGAGCAGATCACGGATTTTCAGCGACAGATGGCTGAGCACCAGCGATAGATGGACGCCTACATGCAGTTCCTTCGCGAGCAGATGGAGCGTGGTTGTCCCACTCCTCAGTAGCCAGCCTCTGATGCCATTGTTTTTCTACTTGTTCATCTATCTTTTGACTCTCCTTTAGACTTATGTATTCATTTTGGATATTTGTTATGTTTTTCCTTTAAACTGCATTTACTTTCGCTTTGTCGTACTTACATTCTGCACTACGGTGTTTTTAGCACCTTTTTGAATACTCTGCTATGGGACTCATTTATGAGTCCCCTTTTGGTTATCTAACTATGACATTTTTACGAATTCTTCGGAATCCATTTTGTGCCTAGTTTCTTTTTTGCTTTGCATTGTAGATATTTATCAACTGAACTCAAGAACACCCCAAAGTGAGTTAGGCGAAATTCAAGGGAAACTCTTGCCAATTTTTCCTAGGATCTTCGACTCTTCCTGTCAGAGCTAGCGCTTCAATTTGGACACTAGCAAGTGTAGGGGAACCCCACCAACAACTCATCTTTACCAGGGGAGTACTAGTTCGCTAACCTTTTCACATTTATACAATGCAATACACTTTTTGCTTATTCCATGCTTAGTGCTTCGAAAAGGTCTTCTGTTTGTTTTTCCTTGAGTTTTTCTTTGAACAATGAGGACATTGTCCCATTCAAGTGTGGGGGAAACGACCTTTTCTTTTTGGTGCACTGCTCATTTTCCTCATGTATATCTATAGCTTCCATGTAGAAGTTATATTTATAGTAAGCAAGTTTTTCCATGAATTTCTTGGAATTTTCCACCGAATGTTTTTTGCAAAAGTTCTCTCTTGAGGAGCATTCATATGCGGTGCAATCATAAATCCATATCTTGGTGAATTTTTATTGCTTAGGGGTTCTTTCTATCTTCTTATCTAGGGATTGCTACGGGATGCTTCCTTGTGAAAAATTTTAAAAAAGGAACTTGAGAGATACCATAGGTAACCAACAAATGAGAGTTGAGTGTTCATCGAAGCAAGGAAAAATGCCATTATCCTCTTCTCATCTCTTGTTGAAAAAGTAAATCAAATGCAAATCTATTTTCCCTTTTGTTTTTCCTCCATGCCTATTCTTGAGATAAGTTGGCCATGATAAAATTTCCCAAGTTCCATAATCTGTAACTTGGAAGCACTCTAGTTCATATACCCCAAAATCTATACTTTATTTGCCCTAAGCCACCCATGTCACCATGGAGAAGGTTGTTGCACTCCTCTTGAGGTTTTTCACAAATTTTGCTCACTTGAATTCAAGAATTCATCTAAAACCTTTGTTTGCTTTAAATGTTCCTTCTTTTGTGGGTCCTTAGCTAATTTTGCTTGAGGAAGAAGCAAATAGATAAGTGTGGGGGAGTTGATAGTGGTGAAATAGTGCTATCTCAAGGTCTTTTTCACTGTCATTTTATTCGGCGCATGACTTTTCACCACTTTATGGAGTATTTTGTATTATTAGTGATATTATACTTTGACTATTCAAATAGGTAAATACTCATATGAGTACATTTTGAAAGCTTATTTGAGGATGCATCAATGTTTCGAGCCACTTTGGGAAGGATGTTAAGCCAACGGGAAGCATCAGGAGAATTCCAGCACAAAAGAAGAACTTTCTAGTCTCAACCGACCTTGGGAAGGTCGGTCCGACCTTGTCCAGTTCTTCGGTAACACATGGAATGGACGATCTTGTCCAAGGTCGGTCGAACTTAAAATCTGTCACGTGCCTCGTTCACGTGAGAGTCCGACCGACCCCGACGACCGACCTTGGCAAGGTGGGTCGGTCGGAAGGAAATTTTGCCCATATTCATCTTTTAAAATGCTGGATTTAGGGCATTCTTCCTCATTCTTCAACACACACGACTTCAGCTAGAGAGAGGAGAGAGAGTGGCGAAAAACAAGAGAAAAGAGGAAGAAGAGGAAATGAAGATTTCTACCTCCATTGAAGCTTGGAAGCTCCTCTAATGGATATTTCTCCCTTCTCCTTTCTCTTTCCTTTATCTATGGCTAAGTAGTTCCATTTCCATCCTAGGATGAGAGCTTGACCCTATTTTTCTCATTGAATGCTAGAAACCTAACTCATTTATTACTCTTGTTTTATTCCCTACAATATCAATTAATGCCTTAAATTGATCTCTTATTGCATTTATGGTGGTTTCATTCAATAGTTGAGCTTGAGTTTGGAACTATACCAAAAGGGGTATAAACCCTAACTTTTGCTCTCTTGATTTTGGGAGTAAATTTCTAGGGCTATTAATTAAAAGTGCTAGCTTAATGCTACGTAATGATTTAAACCTCTTTTAATTAAGGGGTTTGACTAATTAGGTAAGAAATGGATTTCTCATGATTTGGGGATTCATGAGTTGAACTTTAATAGGCATTGAGTTAATGAGTTATGGTTTTAAGATTCTTTGGGTGAATTAGGTGATTCTCCACTATCCTAGGGTACTCTTCCACCCATTTCCATCAAACAACCAATTTACTGTTTTATTGCATTTCCACTGACAAACAACCAAGCTTGCCTCCGGCTAAACCCCCGTTTACTGTTTTCATTTACATTTTACTAAAGTACCGAAGCCTGGGATTTTGAAACCAATTTCCTTGTGGATACGACACTTGTTATATTGCAACGAATTGGGTGCACTTGCCCATTTAGCTAGGTTTAATTACTATGTTTGTAATTTTCCCAACAAGTTTATGAAAATTACAAACATAGTAACTAAACCTAGCTAAACGGGTAAGTGCACCCAATTCGTTGCAATATAACAAGTGTCATATCCACAAGGAAATTGGTTTCAAAATCCCAATCTTCGGTACTTTAGTAAAACGTAAATGAAAACAGTAAACGGAGGTTTAGCCGGAGGCAAGCTTGGGTTTTTCGTCGTGTCTGGACGGGGAGGGTGGCGAGATAGTGGTGGCGATGGGCGATTATATCTCCAGGGTGGATGTAAGAGTAGTGCTGGAGGTCATCGCGAGGAAGCTGAAAGAAATGGTGGACATCTGCCCTCGAAATGGTAATGGCCCGACCACTGACAACCGAGGTGACCTCCCCCCGCTTCCTAGCATAGAATTCTCTTATCAAGCGGGGGTGGTACTGACCACCCATGGAAAGAACGCAGCTCCAGCCCAGATAATCTAAGTATGGCCGGAGCTGTAAGTCCTCCACAAGAGCCAGATCCACGGTCAGCTCGCTAACAATCTCCCTGCGTCGGGGAGAGTTAAACTAGCTCTGTGCATCTTCGCTGACGAAGATGCCATCTATCAGGCCGGTGGGATGGTCTATCTCTTGGTTAGGAGCGGCAGTGTTCCTCCTAGCGTGACGCTATCGGTGTGCCATTGTTCTGCAAAAAGTAAAAGGAAAGGAAAACAAAAAAAAACAATAGCAGAAAGGGAAAGTGAAAACGTTAGCGCATCATAATAAGATGACAATAAGCAATTGGGCAAAACATTAAGCAAGAAGCACATTGGAGGTCAAAAAGAAACAACAAATGGCCAGAAAAATTTAGACAGAATCTCCCCCGTTTTTCTATCCTTTCCTGGTTCTAAGAACCTCCACACTTGACCATAAGTCTCACACTTTTAAGTAGTTTCAAGCGCACTCAAAAAGAAGGTTAAGGTAGTGCAATCTTAAGGTGCTAGATCACAAAATGTGGTCACTAAGACACATCACAAGATAAGAGAATTAAGTACAACACCCTAGACAATTAAAGACCAAGAGTGCTCTCTAATCAACCCACCACACTTATATGGTAATAGCACCACCAACCATAGGTAATTCATGATAGATTGAGCATAAGTCAATTTAAGGAATTAAGTACAAACATTATGCTAAAACCCAAATAATGCCACAATTCCTTGCCCAATTCCACACACAAACCCTAAAACAATCAATTAATTACATTCCCACATCAAATTTTCCAAAAATTAGAAATTGCACCTTATGCCCCGTTTGGTTCGTATTGATTTCAGCCCATAGTGTAACTTCAACAAAAAGTGAACAAATTTGGTAAATTAGGGCTAGAATCACATACCTTGTTGTTTTGAAGAAGGAATTGAGTAAAAATTGACAAATGTTGGGCTAAAAATCGAGTGAAATCGATTTGGGGATAAGATGGGTTTTAGGGATTTGAAGTGGGTGAGGGTTGGGGCTTGGCGTCGCAGGTGCAGTCGGGCTGGTGCGGATGGGGCGCACGACTCCCGGCGGTGGGCAGAGAGGGCGGGCGGCGGCGGCGGGTCGTTCGAGCTTGCTGGTGCTGGGTTGCTGGTGCGGCGCGCAAGGAGAGATCAGAGGGGTGTGCGCAAGGAAGAGGAGTTGGGGTCTGGCCGTGTCGGGAGGCAGGGGAAGGGAAAAAGAAAGAAAAAATAAGAGGGGCCGATGTTTTTTTTTTTTAACAAGACACTACCGTTCGGCCTTTTTTTCAAAATTTGACCCGACCGACCTTGCTAAGTCCGGTCGCAAGGTCAGTCCAAGTCAATAGGCGGGCGTTTTGGAAAAATTTGACCCGACCGACCTTGCCAAGTTCGGTCGCAAGGTCGGTCAAAGTTAGTAGGTGGAATTTCTGAATTTTCGGACCCGACCGACCTTGCCAAGTTCGGTCGCAAGGTCGGTCCACGTCAGTAGCTTGACGATTTGAAAATTTCGGACTCGACCGACCTTGCTAAGCTCGGTCCTATGGTTGGTCGAAGTCAGAAGCTACCGGTTTTGCAAAAATTGGACCGACCGCGGTCCTAAGGTTGGTCCAGACCAGAATCTCCCCAAATTTTTTGTTTTCTTGCCCAAAATACTTAACATCATTCACAAGCAGCTCCAACACACATAAATAACCAGAAACACACAACAATGAAAGCATGAAACAAGCAAACTAAGTAACATAACTAAACTACAGAAATAATGCAAGGTAAAGAGAGAAGTAGTCCGGGTTGCCTCCCGAAAAGCTGCCTGTCTTTTTAAGGTTTTTTGCTAGACCATAGTGAAGGTTAGAAGGAACCTGGAGGGTCTCTTAAGTAAAGAGCCCGAGCTTCAACCTTTTGGATGTCTCCTCCCAAATAATGCTTCAGCCGGGAACCTTTAACCATGAAAGTTTCCCCCTTGACGTTCTTCAGCTCAAAAGCTCCATAAGGGGTGACCCTTGTGACAGTGAAAGGGCCAGCCCAATGAGACTTCAATTTCCTGGGAATAACTTCAACCTCGAGTTATAAAGAAGAACCTGGTCGCCTTCGTGAAACTCCCGCTTCACAATCATCTTATCATGCCATTTCTTGGTCTTTTCTTTGTAGATGCGGTTATTTTCGTAGGCTTCCTCCTAAATCTCTTCTAACTCGATCAATTGGAACCGTCTCTTGTCACCGGCGCTCTTGAGGTCATAGTTGAGGGCCTTTACCGCCCAATACAATTTATGCACTAATTCAACCGGCAAGTGACAAGCCTTCCCATAGACGAGTCGGAAAGAAGACATACCGATAGGGGTTTTGTAAGCGGTCCGACATGCCCACAATGCATCGTCGAGCTTCATGGACCTATCTTTTCTTGAAGAGTTTACCGTCTTTTGGATGATACATTTGAGTTCTCGGTTGTTGACCTCAGCTTGGCCATTACATTGTGGGTGATATGGAAGGGCAACCTTGTGTCTCACCCTATACTTATTCATTAGAGCTTCAAACAGTTTGTTGCAAAAATGAGACCCTCCATCACTCAATATGGCTCTCAGTACCGTGAACCGGGTGAAAATATTCTTCTTCAGAAACTTGATCACTACTTTGGCGTCATTAGTTGGGGTCGCAATTGCTTCAACCCACTTGGTCACGTAATCGACCACCACAAGGATAAACAAGTTGGAGCGAGAAGATGGGAAGGGGCCCATGAAATCAATACCCCACAAGTCAAACTGCTCGACCTTGATCATTATGCTGAGAGGCATCTCATGCTTACGTGAAGTATTCCCGAGCCTATGACATTGGTCACAGGAGGCAACAAACGAGTGACAATCCTTAAGAAGGGTTTTCCAGAAAAACCCGGCTTGAAGAACCTTGGCCGCTGTTCGTGCCGGACCATGGTGTCCACCGGCTTCACCCGAGTGACAGTGAATTAAAATTTCCTGCACTTAACTCATGGGCACACATCTCCGAATCACCCCATCAGCACAAACTTTGAAAAGAAAAGGGTCATCCCAGAAATACCTCTTAACGTCAGAGAAGAATTTCTTTCTTTGCTGATAGGTCATCTCTGGTGGGATCACCCCCCCTTGCCAAATAATTCATGAAGTCCGCATACCAAGGGTCACCGGTCTCTGCAATGATAAAGATGCGCTCGTCGGGGTAGAATTCATTGATTGGCACACCATCACCAGGAGCCTCCATTAGAGATAGATGATCAGCTACAACATTTTGCACACCTGGTTTGTCCCGGATCTCTATCTCGAATTCTTGAAAGAGAAGAATCCATCAGAGAAGTCTAGGCTTTGCATCACCTTTGTTGAAAAAATACTTCAGCGCTGAATGGTCGGTGTGCACTACAACCTTGCTGCCCAAAAGGTAAGATCGGAATTTTTCGAGGGCGAAGACCACTGCTAACAGCTCCTTCTCGGTGGTGGCGTAGTTCTTTTGGGCATCATTGAGGAATATACTAGCATAATAGATACTCCTCAATATCTTTTCCTTATTTTGACAAAGGACCGCCCCCACCGCATAGTCACTAGCGTCGCACATGATCTCAAACGGTAAACTTCAATCGGGGGATACCCCAATAAGCGTAGAGATAAGGCACTGCTTGAGGGTGTTGAAGGCATTAAGGTTCTCCTCGGTGAATTCAAATTTCACATCCTTGGCCAAGAGGTCACAGAGAGGCTTTGAGATTTTGGAGAAGTCCTTGATGAACCTTCTGTAAAACCTGGCATGACCCAGAAAACTTCGAATATCCTTCACTGATGTCGGAGGAGGTAGCTTTTCAATCACTTAAATTTTAGTCTTATCAACCTCAATACCCTTTGAAGAGATCTTGTGCCCCAAAACAATTCCTTCTCTTACCATAAAAGTGCATTTCTCCTAATTTAGCACAAGGTTTGTCTCTTCGCACCGGATCAAGATATCCTCAAGGTTGTCTAAGCAAGTGTCGAAGGAGGGGCCGAAGACGGAGAAGTCATCAATAAAGACCTCAATGCTCCTCTCTAGGAAGTCGGAGAAGATCGACATCATGCATCTCTGAAATGTGGTCGGGGCGTTGCAAAGCCCGAAAGGCATCCGGGTGTAGGCAAACGTCCCATATGGGCATGTAAATGTCGTCTTCTTCTGATCCTCAGGGGCTATGGGGATTTGAAGATACCCCGAATATCCATCCTAGAAGCAGTAGTAGTCTTGCCCCGCAGCCCGCCAACCTCTCAAGCATTTGATCAATGAATGGGAGAGGGAAATGGTCTTTTCTGGTGGCGGTGTTCAGCTTTCGGTAGTCAATGCAGACTCTCCAGCCATTGGTAGTCCTCTGAGACACCAGCTCACCTTTTTCGTTGGGGACGACGGTAACGCCTCCTTTCTTTGGGACCACTTGCACGGGACTCACCCACTTGCTGTCGGAGATGGTATAGATAATCCCCGCATCCAAGAGTTTGAGAACTTCTTTCTTGACAACCTCCTTCATGTTCGGATTTAATCTTCTCTGAGGTTGGACCAACAGCTTGTAGTCATCTTCCATGAATATCTGGTGGGTGCAAAAATGAGGGCTGATTCCCTTGATGTCGGCTATAGTCCACCTGATAGCCCGTTTATGGCTTCGAAGCACCCTCATCAGACTTTCCTCTTGTGCACCTGTCAAAGAAGAAGATATAATAACAGGTAGAACACACGGGTCAGTCAAATAAGCATATTTGAGATGAGAGGGTAAAGGTTTCATCTCCACAGTGGGAGGCTTATCAACCGAAGGTAACAGCTTCTGAGCTGCGTGTTCCAATGGTTCGGGTGGGGGATATCGAGGTCAATGGCCTGAAAATCTATTGTTCAACTCAGCCACCGTTTTAATCATTTCTGGATGAAATTCCTATTCAATACAAGCCTCAAACAAAGCTAATTCAAAGGCATCAGATTTGATAAGAGAGAGAGAGAGAGAGAGAAAGAGAAAGAGTGATCCTACACAATTGAATCTATGACATCTATAGCAAAAACAGCCTCAACCTGTGAGGGTCTCTTCACTACTTTAGACATGTCAAATTCTAATTTTTCATCATGAAGTCACAGAATTATTTTGCCTTTCTCCACATCTATAAGGGCCCTAGCAGTTCTCATGAAAGGTCTACCTAAAATCAGTGGCACTCTCTGGTATTCTTCCATATCTATCACAATGAAATCAGCTAGGAAGACAAATGTGCTAACAGTTACTACCAAGTCCTCTACCTTTCCTTTAAGGATAACCAAATATCTATCCGCTAATTGCAATTGAATAGGAGTGGGGGTGCATTTGCCAATTCCAAGCTTATTAAAAGTTGAGTGGGGCATAAGATTTATACTAGCACCTAAATCACATAGCCCACTACCACAATCAATTTCACCGATAAAGCAAGGAACGATAGGCAAACCGGGATCTTCAAGCCTTGGAGGTAGACTTCTTTGTAGAACCGCTGAAACTTCTTCGGTGAGGTGAACGGTTTCCGCTTCCTCCAGCGATCTCTTGTTTGCGATGATGTTCTTCATGAATTCAGCATAAATCAGCATTTGTTTCAAAGCATCAGAAAAAGGAATGTTAATTGTTAATTTCTTGAAAATTCTTAGAAACTTCCCAAATTGTTCATCCAAATTTTTCTATTTGAGTCTATTGGGAAAAGGAAGAGGGGGAAGATGTTTTGCAAGAGTAGTAGAAGTAGAGGGTTCAGGAGGCTCCTTCTCCTTGGAAACTTCCTTAGGTGGAGATGGTGGACTTCAACAATCTCTTGCTCTTCTTCTTGTGCTCCATATTCTTGGGACTCCATGTCCTCTTGTGAGCATGATGGATCAAGTAGTCTCCTACTCCTTAATGTTACCGCTTTTGCTTGCTCTCTTGGATTGGGTTTGGCTTGACTTGGAAGAACACATGGTGGTCTTTAAGCAAGTTGTTTGGAGATGCTTTCAAGTTGAGCTTTAACCCTTTTGTTGGTGGCTTCTTGACTTGCTTTAAAAGCATCCAAATCAGTCGCTTTAGTGTGCACAACCGAGACAAGATTCTTCATCATGTCTCTTAGCTCGGCATTAGCATCCGTGTAAGGGGGAGGAGGTTGTTGATGTTGTTGGTTTTGTTATTGAAATCCCGGAGGTGCTCCTTGTGGTTGGTAACCCATTTGAGAGTTTCGAGGTTGAGGGTTGGTTTGAGGTCTAAAGCCTTGGGAGGCGTTATAAGAGTTTCTCGGTCCTCCTTGCCCTTGCTCGTTGCTCTTTCGTGAGAAAGTCGAGTGATTTCTCCATGGGGCATTGTTGTTGTTGTAAGAGTTACCGATAAAGTTCACTTCCTCTTGGTCGCCCATGTACCCTTTTCCTTCGCATTGGTGGGTCTCATGTGGGCCAGCACAAATTGCACAACCTTCAGAGGTTGATCCTGAAGCAAGAGAGGTAATGACTTTGGTGTTGTCTTTTCGGCCAACCGCTAACTTCTTCACCATTTTTGTGAGCAAAGAGATTTGAGCGGAGAAGTGATCGGTTGGCTCGACATGTAGGAGACCGGCGGACCTTGGAGCTCGGCCTTTGCCCTTAGCCCACCGTCATGTATTTGTAGTCATGATCTCTAGGAGTTCCATTGCTTCCTGAGGTGACTTATTCATGAAGCTTCCTCCTGCTGAGAAGTTTACAAGCAGACGGTTGGAATCATCTAACCCATTGAAGAAGGATAGACACAGTGATTGATCGTCCAAACTGTGGTGGGAGCAGTTCCTAAGCATCTCCTTGAACCTATCCCACGCGTCATATAAAGTCTATCCCGGCTCCTGGGTGAAATTATTAATCTCACCAATTAATTGCCTCGTCCTACTGGTTGGGTAGTACTTAACAATAAATTTCTGGGCCATTTGATACCAAGTGTGGATGGACCTTGGGGGAAGACTGCGATTCCACCTTGAAGCTGCATCTTGTAAGGAATGAGGGAAGAGTTGCAACCTTATTCTTTCATTAAGCGCTCCGTTCTTACTGAATGAGTTGCGGAACTCCAGGAAGAGACTGAGATGGTTCGGGGCGTCATATGGGTTTTGCCCACTGAATCTCCCCAAGTCTCTGATTGTAGTGATGAAATGGGTTTTGAAAACCAATTGGCCGGCCTCTGCAGGTGTAATCTCGGGGAGAACTATAGCTGAAGCTCTCCCTTCGGTACACGGTTGATAATAGCTGCTCAATGTCTGAGGAGGCTCTGGTTGTTGTTCATTGAGAATGTGATCATCATTTGGGTTAAGCTCAGCCATAATTGAATGGTTCAAGAACCTTCTGGCTCGGTGTAGAGAGCGCTCAAGTTCGGACCTCGGACTGATAAGGGGAGAGCCTCTAGCTCGAGTACTTGGCATACACAGAGAAAGCGGATGGTACCTGAACAACACAAGAACAACTAAACTTGAATAAGAAAAACAAAAACACAAAGAAAGAGAAAAAAAGGAAAATAAAATAAAATACCGAACCTAGGGAAATTGAATCAATTTCCCCGGCAACGGCGCCATAAACTTGTTGGGAAAATTACAAACATAGTAATTAAACCTAGCTAAATGGGCAAGTGCACCCAATTCGTTGCAATATAACAAGTGTCGTATCCACAAGGAAATTGGTTTCAAAATCCCAAGCTTCGGTACTTTAGTAAAACGTAAATGAAAACAGTAAACGGGGGTTTAGCCGGAGGCAAGCTTGGTTGTTTGTCAGTGGAAATGCATTAAAACAGTAAATTGGTTGTTTGATGGAAATGGGTGGAAGAGTACCCTAGGATAGTGGAGAATCACCTAATTCACCCAAAGAATCTCAAAACCATAACTCATTAACTCAATGCCTATTAAAGTTCAACTCATGAATCCCTAAATCATGAGAAATCCAATTCTTACCTAATTAGTCAAACCCCTTAATTAAAGGAGGTTTAAGTCACTAAGTAGCATTAAGCAAGCACTTTTAATTAATAGCCCTAGAAATTTACTCCCAAAATCAAGAGAGCAAAAGTTAGGGTTTATCCCCCTTTTGGTCTAGTTCCAAACTCAAGCTCAACTACTAAATGAAACCACCATAAATGCAATAAGAGATCAATTTAAGGCATTAATTGATATTGAAGGGAATAAAACAAGAGTAATAAATAAGTTAGGTTTCTAGCATTCAATGAGCAAAATAGGGTCAAGCCCTCATCCTAGGATACAAACGGAACTACTCAGCCATAGATAAAGGAAAGAGAAAGGAGAAGGGAGAAATAGCCATTAGAGGAGCTTCCAAGCTTCAATGGAGGTAGAAATCTTCACTCTCTTCTTCTCTTCTTTTCTCCCTTGTTTTCGCCACTCTCTCTCCTCTCTCTAGCTGAAGTCGTGTGTGTTGAAGAATGGGGACGAATGCCCTAAAATCCACCATTTTAAAAGATGAATATGGGCAAAATTTCCGTCCGACCAACCTTGCCAAGGTCGGTCTCGGGGTTGGTCGGACTCTCATTGAACGAGGCACGTGACAGATTTTAAGTTCGACCGACCTTGGACAAGGTCAGTCCCAAGGTCGGTTCATTCCAGTGTGTTACCCAAGAACTGGACAAGGTCGGACCAACCTTCCCAAGGTCGGTCCCAAGGTCGGTCGAGACCAGAAAGTTCTTCTTTTGTGCTGAAATTCTCCCGATGCTTCCCGTTGGCTTGGCATCCTTCCCAAAGTGCTCGAACATTGATGCATCCTCAAATTAAGCTTTAAAAATGTACTCATATGAGTATTTACCTATTTGAATATGTCAAAAGTATAAGATCACTAATAATCACAAAAATACTCCATAAAGTGGTGAAATAAGTCATGCACCGAATAAAATGACGGTGAATAAAGACCTTGAGATAGCACTATTTCACCACTTATCATGTAGATATGAAGAACCCGCACAAATGGGCCTTAGCATATTCAGAATAGATTGCTAGTTCTTATGGCTATTGACTCTTCTCTGCATATTGATGAACACGATCCTAGTAAAGTCAACATCTAGGCAGGAATCCATAACCTGCCTATGATATACTTCAACAAGAGTTTGGCCTTAGGGAACATGATAAGATCTTTTATCAGGACTGTTGAAATAATCAATCCCCTCTATACTAAAGTTATAAGAGTATGTGTTGAAGTAGAGGTGGATGAACCTATATGCAGGCTCTTAGTGGTGAATGATGGTAGAATTGACAGATGTTGCAGGATTTCATATGATAATCTTCCACTCTTCTGCTTCAGATGTGGTAGACTAAATCATATGCTAGCAGAATGTCCTTGGGGAAAAGAGGAAGGAACTAAGAAGAATAGATATGGATCTTGGATGAGATCAAAATTTGATTCTTCCCCTACGGCTCTCTCAGAATTTATCCTGTCAGATCAGAAAGAAGAAAGTGAAAGGAAAAAGGGTAAGATGATAAAGTTTATTCTATCTGAGAAAGATTGGGAAGGTGAATCTAGCAAGAAAAAAGGAGGAAATCAAAAAGAAAAGAAAACATAAAGGAACAAGGATAAACACTAGTGCAGAAAATGTTTTTTACCACGGTTATTTTGCCTATATACCACGGTTAGAAACCGTGGTTAATACTCGCGTGGTATATCGGAAAATTGCAATAAACCACGGTTCGAAACCGTCGTTTAAAAGACGCATTATAAACCACGGTTCGTAAAACCGTCGTTTAAAGCCCGTTGTGGCGCGGGAATCAGACGACTTATACCACGGTTGGGACGGAAACCGTGGTATATAATGTCGTTCCATTGCGTTTTATACGACGGTTCGGGTAATTAACCGTGGTATATGACTACTTTATACGACAGTTCAATAATAAACCGTGGTTTATACTCGTCGTTCCATTGAGTTTTAAACCACGGTTTTAATTGAACCGTGGTTTTTTTTTTTTTTTTTAGTTTTTTTAGTTTTTTTAGCATCTACCACATATGTTTTCCAACACAACCCAATTTACAATCGTATATACAACCTGTACAGGGCATCCAACTGGTATTGCCCTTTGATAACCAACCACACTATGACCATAAACCAAGTTGCCAGTTTGAATTGCAACATTGAAAACGAATTGCAAACAAACCCATTCAAACTTTCAAAAATAAGAGAGAGTTGAACTTTACAAACTTTGAGAGTTGCTTCAGCAAAAAAAAAAGTCTAAGTCTAACTACGTACACTAGGATATAAGATCTAAGAAACACTCAAGTAATTTTTACACCAAAACTGCGATAAATGATCTCTTACAATGTCGAGATCCCCTTTGGAATACGTGCTCTCTGCTTGTGTGAAATAAGAAACGATCTGTCCATAAAAAGAAACTGATCATCATTAGTACACAATTTTATTTAAAATGCAATAACTTTAACTAAAACTTTGATTGGTATGGGTTACCTTGTCATCATCCTTAAGCGTATCAATATTTTGTACCATCTCGAACATGTACTGCATCACATAATAGCCACAGCTTTGTGAATCAGGCTGTTGAGGACACTGTCATCACACCATCCATGGATTACCAACTTTAGACAGATCAAAAAATTAAACGTTTAACTTTAATACAAAAATGCATAAATTAAATGATTACTTACACGTATGTAGTGGAAGTCCAAGATGGAGAATGGTTTCTTTTCATCACTTAAACCAAGCTTATGGCCCCTGCATAAATACAGCATTTTAAAATGAAGCCATTTATTGTCAATAATCTAGGACAAGCTTAAAATAAATACAGAATGCATTAAAATTTTGAATACTCACTCCTTCAAATATTTCTCTACAGCGATCTCTCGAAGGTCATCAGGGCCGCCCAATGGGTCTTGTATCAATAAGCATGAGGTGTCGATACACAACACCAACAACATCCAATGATTTCTGCCACAGATAAAACAAAGAATGTTTTGTAGAACAATTATTAAATATCACAATTAGGAAGCAAAAAATTCCAGTTATTGTGTACTTACATCTGATGATATGGGATCAGCAAATATTTGCTTCTTCTTCGCACCGCAGCACAAAATCCCTGCCTCACATGCTGTACACATCCTTGCTCATCCAATGCGGCCTGATTTGCTGACATCAATTGCGGACACAAGAAAGAGAGGGCAAATAATCTCTTGCTCGCTACCAGTCTACTAGTCAAACACCTAAACAACATTTTTTCATAAGATATGTTAAATAGCTTAAAAAATGAAAGATAATGTAATAATTTGAAAGATACTTACACACAATAGGCCTGAATCACAGAGATGTTAAGCAGGTCTCCCATCAAAAATTCTCGTAGATCGCTCACGGTAATCATCAGATCTCTGGGATCAGAGGAGTGGAAAACATGCTTAGACACTTTCATGTTGAAGTTGGTGACAGACTGCGGCCTCGTCATGAAAAAGTCATACAACATTTTTTGTTTGACTGTCAACTTCTTCAGATACTTGGGTGTCAGAATGGGGGATCTCCTAGGAGTCATATCGAAAGGTTTCACCACTTCCTTTCTCACCCTCTGACTCTCCTCACTTGATTTCACAACTTCCTTCCCCTTATCCACTTTCCTCTTCTTAACCGGTCTTAATTCCTTATCAATCTAATAGTATACAAAATTTAAATAATAAACATATCAGTCAACAGTCAAGTTCAAAACTAAACAGTAAGCATGTAATTAAATAGTTTACCTTGTCACTACTGACATCAATGAGAGAATATGGCCATGGAACAACTGAAGATTTTGCTTGACCTATTTTACTCCACTCATTCCACTCCAACGGAAGGGGAGAGTCCTCATAACCTTGCACAATATCGTCTACCATCACACGAGCGTGGAGAGGTGGGATGACCTTGAAATGTACTACAGTGTTTGGTCCGGTCTGTAAAACCCGACCGAATGCAACATGCACAGTCCCACCATCCAACACTTGAAACAGATGACATGATTTAGCCATCTACATCAACTCACAACAGTAAGCAAGCTAATAAAATTATATTGTTTTAAAAGTAATGTTAAAATAACTAAGGAGGAAAAAAGGACAAACCGAAAGGTTTTAATAAGGAAATGTGTCTCTGGTAGGAGAAGAAGGTGCAGGATGATCGACCATCGGAGTATCCGCCGTCGTGGTAGGAGCAACGTCGGTCTAGCAGTAGGTGCCGGTGTAGGAGACGCGGCCACTATCGATGTATCCGCCGTCACGGTAGGAGTAGACACCGGTGTAGGAGTAGTAGGTGTCGGTGTAGGAGCATGCACCTAGCCCAATACTAAAGCCTCAAGTCTTCGCAGGCGCTCCTCGTAGGCTTGACGCTCCTCAGCGTGGCGTCTTTCCGACTCAGCGTGACGTCTTTCCGACTCCTCCAACCGGTCATGCACCCGTTCATCCACCATTCTCTCTATCATTTCAGCCTGTGGTACTCTCGATCGAGACGTAGGAAACACGTCTTTTTGGCGAACTTCCCCTCCAAGCCCCCGCACTCGCCCTGGATGATCCTTTTGCCCAAGGGCCTTATTCAGTGGATCATCCTGAGACGGAGGGGCCGGAACCATCTCCCATCGCTCAGTCGAGCCAGACTATTTTAAATTAACAAAATATTAGAAATGAACTTATTAATTAGTAAACAACAACTTTTAAATATATATACTTACAATCTTGGACGCCAACTCAGCAGTCTCGCTCTGCGGGAACACATATACCCCCTCATCATTTTTCACCATTCGACCCAGCATAAATGTCTGCACTCTACTTGCATCGTCAACATCATCAATAACTGACTGAGTGCTGTCTTCATTAGTTTTAGTCAGTAAGCCCTCGCTCTTCCACTTCTCCAACCGCCCCGTGTATCCAGCTCGCCCCATGAAGTGCTTGTAGATATTCTTCGCCCGGTTACGTCTCGCTTGTTCTTGACGTAACTTTTACAAAATTTGTATATTTGTAAGTTATACATAATAAAAAAAATATTTGTTAAATTTTATTCCTTAAATAATTAAGAAAGAATAATTGTAAAAGTACCTTAAACTCTTCAGTCTGACGATGGTCGTAGAATATCTTACAGTCCTCCTCCGTGATCATACCATCATACACTACCCACGGCGGTGACCTCTTGGAGCCCGGTTTGGTAATCCAGCCATCTACCAACCGATGCTTGAACTGTCGCAGTGATGTCAAACTACTTCCTCTGTTACTGTCCCTTCAATTATGCTTCCCTCTGGACGCCGACGGTTTTTCATTTTCTTTTTCAGTATACCCATATATCTCTCAAACGGATACATGTATCGAAGGTATAACGGACCACAATGTTTGATCTCTCTAACAAGATGAACAAGTAGATGCACCATAATATCAAAAAACGAAGGAGGAAAATACATTTCCAACTGACACATGGTGATCACAAGGTCATTCTGTAGTTTATCCAGCGTCTCCACATCAAGCACTTTACACGAAATTCCTTTGAAGAAAACACATAAATTTGTAATAGTTTTCCTGACATCAGCTGGAAGGATTCCACGGAGAGCAACCGGAAGTAAGTGCTGCATCAGCACATGATAGTCGTGAGACTTCATCCCTACCAATTTAAGATCAGACATTGATACCAAACTTGATATGTTCGATGAGTAACCGGATGGCACTTTAATATGACGAAGAGAACTACAAAAACTTATTTTCTCTTCTTTGGATAATGTATGACAAGCGGGAGGCAAGAATGTTCTTTTCCCTCTTTGTTGTGGCGCGAGTTCTTCTCGTATACCCAATTCAACCAGATCTTTTCTACCCTTTAAATGGTCTTTTGTCTTTCCTTTCACGTTTAGTAGTGTCGCAGATACACTTTCACCAATGTTTTTCTCCACGTGCATAGCATCAATGCAATGTCTCACCTCTAAATGTTGCCAATATTCAAGTTCCCAAAATATTGATTTTTTCTTCCAGATGCTCTTTTCAGTGGCTTTAATTGGTGGACCGAAGTTGTTCACAACATTCTTCAACTGATTGTAAGTCTCAGCAGCAGATAGTGGTGGTCGAGCGACTGCATGATCCGTTTTTCCATCAAACTCTTTTGTCATCTTACGGTATTTGTGCCCTTTAGGAAGGAATTTCCGATGGCCCATGTACACATTTTTTCCACTGTGTTTTAACCGTATACTGCAAGTTCTATCTCCACATATAGGGCACGCTAGAGCTCCTTTAATTGTGTATCCCGAGAGGTTACCGTATGCAGGGAAATCATTGATCGTACAAAACAACATAGCCCGGAGCGTGAAGTTTTCCATACCATATGAATCATACACCGTCGCACCTTCATTCCACAACAATTTTAAATCGTCAATAAGTGGTTGCAAAAACACATCAATTTTGTTTCCCGGTTGTTTTGGACCCGATATCAACAGAGAGAGGAGAATATGTCTGGGTTTCATACACAACCATGGCGCAGATTGTATATTGTCAATAAAACAGGCCAAGTACTGTGTATACTGCTCAAAGTGCCATAAGGGTTCATCCCATCAGTGCATAAACCAAGTCTTAAGTTCCTTGGGTCTGTACCGAATTGAGGGTATATTCTGTCAATGTTTCTCCATTGTGGTGAATCGGCTGGATGTCTCAATTTACCATCATCCTTTCTATGGGTAGCATGCCATCGGAGGTTCTCAGCATCTTTCTGAACTGCAAACAAACGTTTGAATCGGGGAATTATCGGTAGATACCACAACACCTTCGCAGAGAGCCCACTTTAGTGCTTATGTGGTTTCTGTCACCCTTTTTTACATAGCGTGATTCCCCACATTCAGAGCAATGGTCATCCAACTCATTCTCCTTCCAATACAACATACACCCATTTGGACAAGCATGTATTTTTTATATTCCATACCCATCGGACACATTAACTTCTTTGCCTCATAAGTTGTTGTGGGTATCACATTGTCCTTTGGTAGTACATCCTTCAGCAGTTGTAAAAGATCTGTAAAACTGACATCACTCCATCCATGTCTCGCCTTCAGATTGAATAGTTTTAGGACAACGCTCAATTTGTTTTGTGTTTGCGTTTCACATCCACTGTACAACGGTTCCTTTGATGCTTGCATCAGATTTTCGAATGATTTGGGTTTGTTGGAAAAATGTTGTTCAACATCTTCCATCATTGCATTAAGGTCCTCCTGATCATCTGAATCACTACCTAGTGAATCATCTTGAGTATCCCCAAAATCGTGTGAAGCATCCATTTCTGATTGTTCTGCAACGACGTTATCAGCACATTCAAACACTTGTACTGAATGTTGACCATGCAGTATTGTTATGGCTTCATAATCATCTGTAAACCCTCTGCGAATCAGATGATCCTTAATCTTGTCCACACCTCGGTATTTGAAGTCGTTCTTGCAATCAACACAAGGACATCGAATATATCCCTTATCCCTTGGTTTAAGATTGTCAACAAGGACTTTGCAAAATTTATTGACCCCTTCTAGATACTTGATGTCCAATCTGTCACTGTACATCACTGAGCGCTCCATCTCCTTTTTCAACACACACCAGATGTCGTGAACTCGTTCCATTGATCTCCTCTTTTTTTATTTACAGATTTAACAACCTAAACCTATCCAATCACCTTCGATTCACCTAGGAACAAGTTAATAATATACAGTAGTTCAGTGATAATTTCGGCAGCATTACCCTACAGTTCTCCTAGTGTAGATATATATATATGAATTGTTTCAATTCACATATATATATGTACACTAGAAGAACACTACGGTAATTCTGCTGAAATTATCACTGAACTACTGTATATTATTAACTCATTCACAACCTAGATGGTGAGATCAAAGGTCATTGGACAGTCCCAACAGGGACTATCTAAGACATACCTCTATCAGGTAAATCTCAGACAGGTAATTCTATGTTTGAATTGATTTTCTATTGTTTTAATAGAAAAACAAAAATAAATTGAAACGTTTTAAATACCAACTTGATGAGTACTGGATGGTCAGCGCGAACATCACAAGATAGAGAAGAGACAAGTAGACAGATGTTCTTGCACGTAGTATATGACACCTATTCAATGAAATAATAATAAGGTTTTAATTTTATAAAAACTTGAATAATTGAACATATTAAACAAACGAACATAGCTAATGTTATTACCGGTTATTTTTGCTCTCCTGTTCTTAATTCGATTGTCTTCTACCTCAGAGCAACCTGCAAGAGATGAAAAAACTGAAACTGTAAGTAATTATGAAGAAAGTTAAATTCGATGGAATTACAATCAGCTTAAATTCTGGAAAAAATTCGGCATGACCTTTGCGTATTTTTAGACACTCCACATTTTTTTAAGGCAGAAACAAACACAGTAGCAGCAAGAACATTTATTCTCAGTAAACCATACGAATTATTATCAGACAGACAAGTATATAATAATATATATGATCAATGAACAAAAACAACCACCCCATTTCAACTTAATCTCACATTTCACCGCACTATGCAAATATATATTCTAATGATTGCAGAATACAAGCAGAATTTAGTACAACGTTTATTCGTGACAATATATAAGTATTTGTTTCTAAAACCATAATCAGAAACGCAAGTGTTTTACCGTGGGTTCTGATCAGGCAAACCGGTGGCAGAGGTTGACAGCAGCAGATGGTGCGACAAGTAGAATAAGGTTAAATCCTGGAAAAAATTTGGCATGACCATTGCGTTTTTTTAGATACTCCACACTTTTTTCGGCAAAAACAAACACAATACAAGTACAACAAAATTAATAATATGTAACAATTATAACACCCGCCAGAATAATAGCAACAAACAGCAACACTTACAACAATATTAATACACCACCAACAAGGTTATGCTTTATTAATTACTTTGGGTTTTTAATTAATTAATATGCATGAATATATAATGTCGCTAATATTAATGTTGTTTAATTGCTAATAATCAAAACAACGTCGAAACCAACAACCCATAGAAAGATTTACCCAACTGTAATCGTAGTAACTCTCTACTCTCTATCTCATCATCACTACTGTGCAGATACTATTTGAGTTTTTCTTCTCTCTAACTACTACTACTACTACACTATCTTTCTTATGTTCTAACATTTCTTCTTCAGTTTTTTTGTCTCTTGCATACAGAGACACACACACCAACCACAATAACAGATAATAATCACTCCTCAAAGCACAAAATCACCCACTAATCAAAAAATACATAGCTAGGGTTTAATTACCGAAGTGGGATTCGGTGGTTGACAGGAGGGACGTGGAGAGGCGGAGGTGCGGTGGATGGAGGCGTCTGTTGTCGAAACCAGAGGAGTGGGGCGGTACTGGAGGGGCGCGGTGGAGCTAGGCGATGGTGGAGAGGCGGAGGCGCGGTGGTGGTAGTACTCCCGTCTGTTGTCGCCGCGACCGGAAGAGAAGGCGAGGGAGGAGGCGCGGTGGAGCTAGCGTGACGTCGAGACCGAGAGTGGGGCGGTGGAGGGGCGCGCTGTTCTTGTTTGTTGTCGACGGGAGTGGGGCGGTGGAGTGGAGGGTGGTGGCTCGACGGCAATAGAGGAGGGAGTCGATTCGGGAATCGCCAATCGCCAGAAGGAAGAGAACGCGGGAGGAAGAAGAAGAAAAGGGGGACGGGTTTTTAATTAAAGACTTTTAAACGACGGTTATTAGACAAAACCGTCGTTTAAAGGCTAATGGACGGAAGCAATAAACGACGGTTTCCAAAAAACCGTGGTTTTAAATTGTTGGCGTGACATTTAAAACGACGGTTCATTAGGAACCGTGGTTTATAATACCTTTATACGACGGTTCCAATACAACCGTCGTTTTTGCTTCTAAGCGGTGTAGTTATAAACGACGGTTATTTACAAAACCGTCATTTATCTGATGAAGCATGCAACATAAACGACGGTTTCCCCAAGAACCGTGGTTTATAATGTTTAAACGACTGTTATTTTTTTAACCGTGGTTTAAAGTTCGTCATTTAAAATCATTTTTCTACTAGTGAAAATAGAAGTAGAGGGAGATGATAACTCTTATAAGTCTCGGGAGGAGCAATTAGCTATGACATGTGTTGAGGAAACCCATACTATGTTGATGAATATTGAGGCTAAAGTTGAAAAAGTACATAACAAGAGCATGTAGAAGCTACTAAGGACCCTAAATACCCTCCTGGGTTTGAGAAGATTTTTGAAGCTATAGAAGAGATAGAGAAAAGGAAGTTCTATCATTCTTTTGATTGGGCAGGAGCAGTTAAAAATTTTCAATCTCAAAAGATCAAGAAACAAAAGTAAATAAGGAGATCCTTTTTTATCAGAATCTGTCTATAACACAACTGATGACAGAAGAGAATATCAGTGAACATGCTCTTACAGATAATTGTTTAAGTGAGCAAACTGAAGATAATCAAGGAAAAGGAAAAGAGGAGATTACTCAAGTACATAGAGAAGGTAAAGCTCCTATGTTTCAGATAGGTTCTTCTCTTAAGACAAAGAAGACAGGAGGAAAAAAGAAACATAGAAGAGGTAAGTCTAAAGCTCAGTCTCTAGTTAATTTCTCCAAGAGATTGGATGAGAAAACAAAGGACTCTAAGTGTATGGGAAATCCTCTTGAACAGGCATACCTGGATTGGGGCAAGGCTGCCAGGAAAAATGAGTTGCATTAGTTGGAATTGTCGGGGTCTGGGTCGCCCTAAGGCAATAGCTTGGGTTGAAGAACTTTTGAAAAGGTTCAACCTAGAGCTTGTTTTTATTATGAAGACCCACAGATCTTCCTCTCAGATAGATATGCTACCGAATAAGTTTCAAGGTTATTATGGTCTAGCTGTAGGAAGT
The DNA here is from genome assembly GCA_023374045.1 of Limonium bicolor. Taxonomy (NCBI): domain Eukaryota; kingdom Viridiplantae; phylum Streptophyta; class Magnoliopsida; order Caryophyllales; family Plumbaginaceae; genus Limonium; species Limonium bicolor. The sequence goes on from CM041782.1 coordinate 132,589,575, forward strand.
AAAGAGAGAAGTAGAGGTTTAGTTCTGATGTGGAAGTATAATGCAGAAGTCAAGGTCTATAATTTTTCTGATCACCATATAGCTGCTGAAGTCAGATTTCCAGGGGGAGACTGGTTTAATTTTATAAGATTCTATGGTTGGGCTAACTGGAGCCAGAAACATATGTCATGGAAACTGATTAAAACTCTCAGATCTTTTACTGTTATTCCCTGGGTTATAGCAGGAGACTTTAATCAGCTTATGTACAATGAAGAAAAAAAGGGTGGTAAGTTCAGACAGGAGAATCACCTATCTCATTTTAAAGAAGTTATGGAAGACTCTAATCTTATTGATATAGGGTTCTTGGGAGAGCCCTTTACTTACACTAACTATCAAACAGATGATAATCAGTTAGTGAGCAGATTAGAAATAATGTTTTGTAGTCCTGCAAGTCTGCAAATGCTTCCTGCTATCTTAGTAGAACATTTGTAGAGAGAAATGTCAGTCCATAATCCTCTACTTATCAGGTTCTTTGGAATCTTAAAAAAAACCTACAAGGATTTTTAGATTTGAAAACTTATGGGTCAATGAGAGTAAATGCTTGGAGATTATCATGGAAGTGTGAGGTCTGAAGGAGTGTGATGTTCAAAGTAAATTGGGAATCTGTGCTAAAAAAACTTTCTAACTGGAAAGGATGGTCCCTAGAAAAGATCAAGTGGAAATTAAAGAAGAAAATAGAGGATCTTAGAAGGATTGACAAGTTTGTTTAATCTGTAGACATGGCAAATAACAGAAAGAGGACTATGCTTGAAATAGAATTGCTTCAGTATAAAGAAGAATTATGGTGGCCCCAAAGATCAAGAATATGTTGGCTTAAAGAAGGAGATAAGAATACCAAGTTTTTGCGTGCTAAAGCTACTGCTAGAAAAAGAAATAACAAGATCTTTGGTTTACTAGATTAGAACCAGTTGATGGTTTATTATTGGAAGGCATTTGAGAGATAGCTAGAAATCATTTCTTTGATATCTTCTAGAGTTCCAGCCCTATTATTGATGTCTCCTTCCCTTTAGCAGTCTAGAACAGACTTAATGAAGATCATGTTACTCATCTACAGCTTCCTTATTCTATCTCATAAATCATCAGTGTATTTAAGCAGTTAGGCTCAGAGAAATCCACAGGTCCAGATGGATTTAATGGCCTTTTCTTCAAATCGTTCTAGCATGTGATTGGTAACCAGGTCATTTCTTCAATTAAAGATATCCTCCAAGGTACCCATATGCCTAACTCCTTTGTTCATTACTTTATCACACTTACAAAAGGTGCAGTTAGTATTAGTGACTTTAATCCTATTGCTCTCTGTAATTTTTTATATAAAATTGTGTCTAAAGTTCTGGCTAACAGAGTGAAGAATATTCTCCCTTACATTATCTTATCTGTTCAGTCGGGTTTTGTTTAGGTTAGAAATATTACTGATAATGTAATCATAGCGGGGGAGATGCAACACTATCTGACGAAGAATAATGCAAATAAAAGAATCCATTTTGCTTTGAAAACAAACCTTAGTAAGGCCTATGATAGGTTAGAATGGAATTTCATTTGTGAAATACTTTCTAAGATGGGGTTCCCTAGAAACTGGATGGATTCAGTTAGACAATGTGTTACTACAGTTGAGTGTACTATTCTGAGTGATGGCTCTCTTGGTAAACTCTTTAAACCTACCAGAGGCATTCGTTAGGGGGATCATTTTTCTCCATTTATTTTTCATTCTGGTGCAAGAAGCTCTCTCTAGTGCCATTAATGTAGCAGAAAATTCAGGTCTGTTCTCAGGGATAAAACTAGCTAAAAATTGTCCATTAATCACTCACCTTGCCTTTGCAGATGATATATTATTTGGGGGGACTGCTAGTGTGGTTAATGCCTCAGCTCTTAGTGACATCATTAAAAGGTATCTGGGATCCTCACGGCAAGTAATCAATCTCTCTAAATCAGATATAGTCTTTAGTAACAGACTTGATCCAAGAATTAAAGAGCAAACCAGTAACATCTTTGGAGTGGCAAAATCCCAGACTTTTGGGAAATACCTAGGGCTACCTATCTCAGTTGGAAGAAATAAAAACATGCACTTCAAGTTTCTCATGGAAGCTATTCAAAAGAGAGTTTTTTCTTGGGCAAATTCTATGTCACAAGCTGCCAGATCAGTGATGATCTTAAGTGTGTTTCAGTCAATTCCTACCTACACTATGTCCTTGTTTCAACTTCTATTAGAGACTATCACAAAAATGAATGCAATTTTCTCAGATTTCTGGTGGAGAGGGGAAAACATAAGAAGAGTATGCATTGGATCAAGTAGGAATCAGCGTGTAAAGATAAAAAAGAAGGAGGTATTGGGTTCAGATCAATCACTAGCTTCAATCTTGCTTTGATAGGCAAACAAACATGGAATATTCTCGATAATCCTAATACTCTTCTGGCCAAAGTTTTAAAAGGAATCTACTTCCTTCAGACTTTTGTTCTGGAAGCTAAGAAAAGGAGTTAAGGCAAACTCAATCCGGTCATCTCTAGTTTCTTCTATCCCTCTAATCAAAAGAGGTGCTAGAAGAAAAATTAGATCAGGGAAGAAATCCTTTATATAGTCTTTTCCTTAGATCCCTAGACCTAATTCCTTTTTCTCGTTTGACTCCTTCCCCTAGAGAGCCTAACAATGATAAAGTCTCTAGTCTGATTGACTCAGTTTCTAATCAATGGAATAGTGTTTTGATTAACCAGAAGTTCATTCCTATAGACTCTAGCCTTATTCTTAATATCCTAGTTAATACTAACGACGATGATTCCTGATATGGCATCAGTATAAACAAGGGACCTTCTCTATAAGTTTGGCATACAAGATTAAAATCAACAGTGGGCTTCAGGCCTAACAGCTTTCAGCAGTAACAAATCTGATAATGCTATACTCCTCTCCATAATTAAAACCTCTAAATATAGCCCCCGAGTTAAACTTTTCTTTTGGAAGTTCCAGAATGACATTGTGCCTTCTGTTGCAAACATAGTAAGGAGAATAGGAGGGTCCCCAAAATGCATATTTTGTTGTCTTATTGATATAGTTGCTCATTTTATCTTTGAGTGTGTCATGGTTAGGGATATTTGGTGCAACCTGATAAGTATTATTGAAATTCCTACAAAAGGAGACCAGAGATCACAACTCAGGATCTTAGACAGGGATAAACTATGTAAAATGGCAAACACAATGTGGGCTCCGTATGATGCTAGAATTTTGCTAGACATAACCCTGATGTCTCATGGATAGCTCTAGTGGAAAGGAACCTTGCTTTTACTAACAACTATCAAGTTTCAGGACAACATCAAACTGAATTGGTCTGTTTACAGATCAAAAGGTAGAACGAGAGTCTTGGCAGGCATTTGGAGAAATTAGAAGGGTGAGCCTGTCATGATTAGGGATGGCAATGGGTGACGGGTGCCCGTTTCACCCGATCACCTGACCCGCTAAAACGGGTGAAAACCCCGTAAAAAACGGGTGAAAAACGGGTGACGGGTCGGGTCGGGTGAAAAATTTTCACCCGCTCACCTGACCCGTCACCCGCATACATATATATATATATATATATATATATATATATATTTAAAAAAATACTTATTTCATGGTTAATTCTCTATGTTTTGAGTATGTTTTTGACATTAATTGATATGGTATGTCTTATTAACAAATATGGATGTTTTTAGTAAAAAAACTAAGCTTATATAGGTGTTACAAAATAAAAATATATGCTGGAAAAAAACGGGTGACGGGTTCACCTGTTTCACCGCGGGTGACGGGTTCACCCATTTCACCGCGGGTGACGGGTGAAATGCGGGTGAAACGGGTGAAATGCGGGTGAAACGGGTGAGAAATGTATGCTGGAAAAAAACGGGTGAGGTGTGGTGATTTTTCGGGTGACATGTCGGGTCGGGTGATGCGGGTGAAAAACGGGTGACGGTTCGGGTGGAGCGTCACCCGACCCGAACCCGACCCGTTGACATCCCTAGTCATGATCTTCAATAAAGCCCAATACAATCTGGTGCTTAATATGAATGATGAAGCTGAGGCATGACTTTTGGGATGAACTGGGCAGATGAAAAGGATTACAAGAAGGTGTAGACAAGTTAGAGAGGAGAAAAATAAAAAAGCTTTGCAAAAGGCGATAGATGGAACTGAGATTGAATACCCATATCAGATGATAGCAATGTCATCCCTTTTTGAGAAGATGGAAGTAACCTTAGAACAGAATCAGTGTAATTTGTCTTTAAGTTTATGTTTAAAGTTGTATAATGGTACTTTCATTCCTATCAAAGTAATTAGGGTATGTAATATAGATTCCTCTTTTGAACAGTAAGAAGTATTTCAAAGGTTTTTTTTAATAGCAACTATAATTAAACAAAGAAAAACATAAATTAAAGACCAAAGAAAGGTAAAAATTCGAATTGTTTGAGTTTGAATACAGTGAAAAAGAATCTTATAATATATCTACGGTGTAAATTTCTTAGTTTATTAAAACTAAGTTGAATCGGTGGCACCAGACTCCGGAGCCAGCATTGAATTCGCCAAGTAAACATCTGAGTGATTCTTCTTCGCTCTTTTAAGAAATCGCTGTGGCTGTGGCCCCCTCCCCCCTATTAATTTCTCTCTCTCTTCTTCCACCGCTACGCAACAATGGCGCAGGAGCATCAGATCTCGAATCGACCGTGGATTCTGGAAGCTGCGCCTCTTATGGTGGTAATTCTCATCACTGCTCACGTCCTCGCTCTGGTTTATTGGATTTACAGATTAGCTACTGAGAAGCAATCGCTGAGAAGGAAAAAACACTAAATCTAGCGAGCGGCTTTGGAACGAATTCGAAAGTTTGGATTGAAGAATTACTACTCTTTAGATTGATGTATGTGCTGTTTCTGGATTTGTTAGATCTCCGTGGATTGAAATAAAGATACTGTTGATTTGAGCTGGTTTTGTAGGGTTGAATAGTTCTTTTTACGCCTCATCTTAATCTAGGGTTGGTTTTTTCTGATGGATAGATAATCCGTACTAGAAGGGGTTCATCTTTGTTATATCGGCTTGCAATCTGAATCAGATGTTTCGACGTTTTGAGCAATCCATTTGAGATCCTGTTTATTCCAAAACGAAAGTTCGCCGAGCAAACATCTAGAAATATGCCCGAAATATTGTTCCTTATGACGAAGTGCTTTCATTGAATAAGATGTAATCTGCTAACGCCGCATCTATTTTTCTATAACATTATCTTTGTGAAGTACCGTGATGAAGAAGATGGAATCAGGCAAGCAGACAAGTAGTAGCAAGTACCATAAGAGTAACGCATATTTTATGGATCGGCTGGCCTCTTGGGAGTAATAGATGTATTTGTTGACTAGGATGTTGACTAAATTAGTTTATGTAGAACTAGTACGTATAAAAAAGAAAATATTAGATTTCAATTGCTATAATTATAAAATGACATTTTAAAATATAAAAAAATGTATTATCAATAATAATAATGCATAACAAAACTGTAATAATTTAATTACTTTCAGAATATACATTGTTACTATAAAATATCTTATACAAATTAAAGTTATTTAAAATTTAATATTAGCTTTTCTCATACACCACATATAAATATAATTGTCTGATTAGCACGCCAAATTAGGAGCCATCCATGGATCTAGGTGTCTATCTTGTTCATCGATTAATGAAAATGTGCAAAAGTTTGAATTGCCTCTATCATTCTACGAGTCTCTTACTGGCACCACCACTCCCTTTGGCAGCATCTACTAATTCAGAATTTAATTCGGAACTTAATTTGAAAGTCATATTTTGATTCGAATGTTTTTGGATTCCCCTAATAACCAACAAATGATAAGTGTTTTTCCTGGTTTGGATCCTATTTCAATGGAAACTTGATGAGTTGATCCGCCTACATATCTTGTTTGTACTGATATATCGTGAGTTACTCAATGTATTGAGTCAAGGGTGGCAAAACGGGTTTGCCGGCCATGTTAGACTAAAAATAGATTTATTCAGTCCAATCTAATTAATTAATCGTATCCATATATGAAACTCAAACCCAACCCAATTAATTAATCATATCCAATTTCGAAATTCAAATTCATATATATTAAAACTCAAACCTAACCTGTTTAGTTATATATAAGAAAATAATTTGACAAATTAACATTAATTTTGTCATTATGTAATATTATTAACTTTACTTTAAATTAAAATACTTAATTTTATATATTTGTATATCTTACTAATATTAAAATTTGATAAAAATAATAATTAATTTATAATTTATAATATATATATTTAATATAAATTATTTAAACAAGTTAATATAAACTTCGATACAATTATTAAATGAGTCATGTTCAGATTAACCCATTTATTTAATGATGTCAAATTTTAAAACCCAAGCTCACAAGCTTCATATTAGTCAAACAGGTCATGTTGAAATTACTAACCTATTAAGAGTCTGCTTGCTCCATTCAATTCAACCGACGGCAGCACCATCAACTGACTAAAGAGAAACAAGTTGGCTCTCAAAGAACTTGAATCGAATAAAGTCAACAATCATTTAGTTAGTTACATACATCAAATATTTAACTGAATGTAGCTTTCAAAGTACAGAGACGCCGTGCAACAACTAGGATAAATAAGAGCACACAATAGGAGGAAGCTGAAGAATAAAAACCACTTCTGCGCCACCTACTAAAAAAACCTAAACACAAATGCATGAGATACGCACATACGATATAAGTATATAACATACAAGGAACAGAGTATTACCATCGCTACACTAGTAACACTACCTAGATCAAGAGTTCTCCTAAAGCTTTACGTTTTCTTCCTGATGGCCTCACAGCAACCGTGGCATTGAAACTCTTCATTGAAGGAGTGTAATTCTCTTTCATGTCACCTGTTTGGATAACTTTCTTTGCAGGAGTTCCATATATGAAAACATTCCTCATGACTTTGCCTTTTTCATCCACCCAGGACGACAACTTTGCGTTTCCACTTTCATATTCAAGGTCTTTGCCAAGTTCACAAGGAATATCTATAACAGAAACAATCAAGAATAAGTAAAGGTTATCAACCAGATCTATAATCAACATTACCTTCAACTAGCTAAGCTGACAATTTCACAGCATAATATCATACCTTCTGCATCATTACTTGCACCAAGGCCTGATATATGTGAACTTGATTTCGGTGAAGTTGGCGCTAAAGACCAAGCATCAGATACTCCTGTGATCTCCTCCTGAGCTGCAACAATTGTTTCTTTCACTAAGCTATCAGCTGCACCCTGTACAGAGCAATCCAGTGAAGCCTCGTTTGCATCAGAATTTTCACGGGCATCCGACTGCTGACTTTCACTTTTGAATGGAAGTATCTCATTACTGATAAGACTTTCACATGGAGTGATAGCGTCATTATCATCCTTTGATAATCCAATTTGAATGTCCATTGGTGACGCTGCAAAATCAACATTGTTTATCTCCGTGTTGCTAGCTTCTTTTTGACTCACAGACCACTCTTCAAGTCCATCATCAACCTTTGCGGTGCAAAACCAGTTGGGTTCCGCCGCTTCATGGACTGAGACTGCCTCTGTAGAATTATCTGTATGCACATAATCAGTTGATGGGCAGTCCATCTCCCAGGGAGTAACTTCATAATCTCTGGCGTCTGCAATACAAACACGACAATACTTATCAAGTACCTTGGATTCAGCCGTAGGAAAGTTTAGAGTAATAATAATGGGTCAACTATTCTGAATTACATAAGCACTCTTCACCTAAAGTTCCAGGTTGTAGATACTGATACAGCTTGCTGGAGCCACTACAAAGATCAATGTTAGCATCAATCATAGCATCCTCCTTTGTTTCTTCATAACAATCATTACATCCCTCCTTGACTTCACTGCAATCATGCCCATATTCACCTACATGCATCAACATTAGAAGCTGCAATAGATTAATATTCTATATAATATGTACACTGCCAAATTGAGATGACATTGTCGCTACTCTGTCACCTACATGCATCAACCATTTCGTGTCAGAAGGGAAAAAGAAATCCTTTTTTACAAAGTAAATATATATACCTTCATCACCTGTGGATTTCAATATATCACCAGATATCACAGTTTGCACTTCACTGGACCCAACTTCGAATTCCAAAGCTTTTACTTTGCCAACGTCCACCACTTTCGAGTCAAAACCTACTTCTTCTGATGGACTAGCTACTGGGATTTGTGTGGAGCCATCAATAGCATATGTCCCAAAAACATTTTTAGCAACATGGTTATCCTCAGTCTTCACTTTCTCTTCTTGAAGTCCTACATCATGAGAGATGACATTTGGACAGTCTGATAATAGATCAAGTTGACAAGATTCAGCGGTGTTTGCTTCAGTAGCGGCATTCTCCTCATGTTCATTGTCCTCAAGGTTCTGTCCTCCCACGTCCATGCTGACTTTGTCTTCTCCATATAAAGTTTTGGAGGCTTCAGGTTTAAGTTTCCAAGCTTCATTATTGTGGTCACATAAAAACAAATCGGCCACATCCAGGTCTACGTTTCTTGTAGCTGCAGTGCAACACGGTTAAATATGTGAGAAGAGAACAATTATGCTTACAGGTACAAGTCTAAAAGAACTGTAAATACGAACCAAAGGTTAGAATATCACCCTTACAGATACAAACGTAGCGCAGATTACTTACCCCCCAGCTCTGGAGATTGAATAGGTTTAGAAGCTGAAGTTGTGACGAAAATCTGAATATCCATCTTCTTGTCCACATCAGCTTCAGGAGTACTGAATAGAGAAGTAACACCATATGTCGAAGTTTTATCCTCTGGAGAGCCATCAATTTGATCATCCATCTTCTTATCCACACCAGTTTCAGGAGTATTGAATCGAGAAGCAACACCGTATGTTGCAGTTTTATCCTCTAGAGAGCCACCACTTTGATCATCCATCTCCTTTTCCATACCTACTTTAGTGGAAGTTTTAAATAAGGAAGCGATGCCGAAACTCCACGTTTCTTCCTCTAAATTTCCATCTCTACCATGATCATTTTGCTCTGGAATGGTTGGAGATTTCATGGAAGAACAGCCGTCAGTACCAAGAAATCCATCAAGTATCATATCATCAGCATCCTGGTTTAGATGATTCTGCTGTTTGCAGCACTTAATTGCTTCCTGAGCAGTGAACTCCAAATCGCTTTTGTTCGTCAGTTCTAACCTCATCCTTTTCTCTGATCGTGGAGTATCATCAAACCTTGGACTTATCGTTTCAGCACTAGGATTAGACGTCTGTAGAGATTTCTCTAAATAGATGTACGACGAGGGAGCTGTATCGTCATTGTTAAGGCCGTTCAATTCACCTGTATTGATGTAGCATCTTCCAGAATCATAACCTTCATCTAAACTTCGATCTTTTCTGAAATCACCAGTGAATATTCTTCCATCCGGCTCCATTTTATCCTCCAATGGAGACGCCATTGTATCAGCAGTAGAACGATCAGCAATAGAACGAAGGAAATCAACCTCTCCTTCGATAGCGTATCTGGTTTCGAGAGCCTCTGCTTTCTCCTTTTCTTTATCTTTAACCTTGGGAGACTGATCCTCAGAAGCTAAATTTTCTTCAAACTTGTGAGTTTCAGAAAGTTCATCACCTATGTCCAGCTTATCAGCCACCTTTTCATCATTATCTGACTTCAGCATCTCACTTCCACTCTCTAGCTCTGCTGTAAAACCCAAAATCCCACCGAGATTACCTATAATATAAGTGAATTTAAAATTTGGAAAAAATTAGTTGTTTCTATCATTATTAAAAAGCGTTTAAGTCAAAGCTTACCCTCAACTTCTGGTCTGTTCTCATCCGATGCTACAGCCATGCAAATAGTTTCTGACGAGGGAAATGAGTCCAATTCAGTAGATCTTTCCACAGGGCTCATCCACCTTGTTTGACTGCAGCAGCCTTGCAAGTCGCGATCCTCAGCAGCTCTCTCATTATCAGCTTTAACAGCAAAACTTTTGTCAACCATCAAAGCCTCTGAGAGAAGATGGCTTTCATTTGATGTACCTAAACAGGAAACAATTTCAACCTCATTTTCAGCGTCAACAGCAGAACTTTTCTCAGCCATCAAAGCCTCTAAAAGAAGATGCCTTTTACTTGAAGTACCTAAACATGATTGCCCTTCAACCTCATTTTCAGCTTCAACAGCGAATTGGTCCAGAGAAATTAATTTTTCTTCCACCTTGGGTAGCATATTTTCTTTCAACTCTTCATCCTTGTCAGTTCCAACAAGCTCAACGGCATCTTTCCCCACAGTAGTCATAGAGTTTTCATCTATGTGCAACATATCAGCTACCTTTTCATCATGTTCCGAATTAACAAATTCAGATGGCATTTCATTACCCCTCTGTAATTCATCTGTCTCTTCCAGAATCGTACCGATGTTACCTGTAATGAGCGAAACTTGAATTTGTTAATGTTATTGTTCAAGTAAAACATTATATTTTCCTATTTTTAACAGACATGGGTATCATGCGTTCACCGTCAAATTCTGGTCTCTTCTCTTGCGGTGAGCTAGTCACGTTGTACAATGTATCTGAAACAAGACGTGATTCCTCAAATCTATCTTCAGGGCTCGTCACCTTTGTCTGACTGCACCATTGTAAGTCAGAATCTTCAACAGCTGTCTCATCTTCAATTTCGTATCTGGTTCTTGTTACCGGACTAGCTTCCTTGCTCTCGGCATCCAATTGGTCAGCGGTAACAGCAGGAGTCCTTTTAGGGCTCACATCAATTGCAACATTGCCGCCAACATCTGCTTCGTGACAATCATTACATCCTTCCTTGACTTCACCGAAATCATGCCCATATTCACCTACATGCATCACCATTAGAAGTCGCAATAGATTAATATTCAATAAAATATGTTAACTGCCAAATTGATATGACATTGTCGCTATTCATTATCTCCTTGCTCTTTGAGGGTTAGTACTACTTTGTTAAGGCCGTTCAATTCACCTGTATTGATGTAGCATCTTCCCGAATCATAACCTTCAAATAAAGTTGGATCTTTTCTGAAATCACCAGTGAATAATCTTCCTTCCGGTTCCCTTTCATCCTCCAGTGGAAACGCCATTGTATCAGCAGTAGAACGAAGGAAATCAACCTCTCCATCGATAGAGTATCTGGTTTCGAGAGTCTCTGCTTTCTCCTTTTCTTCATCTTCAACCTTGGGAGACTGGTCCTCAGAAGCTACATTTTCATCAAACTTGTCAGGTTCAGAAAGTTCTTTACCGTGTTCATCGCCTATGTCCAACTTATCAGCCACCTTTTCATCATTTTCTGACTTCCGCATCCCACTTCCACTTTCTATTTCTGCTACAAAACCCAAAACCATACCGAGGTTACCTATAAGATGTTTGAATTTAAGATTTGGTAAAAATTAATTGTTTTTATTAATTAAAGCGTCAAGTCAAAAGCTTACCCTCAACTTCTGGTCTGTTCTCATGCGATGCTCCAGCCACGTTGCAAATAGTTTCGGACGAGGGAAATGAGTCCAATTCAATAGATCTTTCTTCTGGGCTCATCCACCTTTTTTGACTGCAGCATCCTTGCCGGTCATGATCCTCAGCAGCTTTCTCATTTACAGCTTCAACAGCAAAACTCTTCTCAATCATCAAAGCCTCGGAGAGCAGATGGCTTTCATTTGAGGTACCTAAACATGATTCCATTTCAACCTCATCTTCAGCTTCAACAGCAAAACTTTTCTCAACCATCAAAGCCTCTGAGAGAAGGGGGCTTTCAACTGAAGTACCTAAACATGATTCATTTCCAACCTCATTTTCACCTTCAACAGCAAAACTCTTCTCAACCATCAAAGCCTCGGAGAGCAGATGGCTTTCATTTGATGTACCTAAACATGATTCCATTTCAGCCTCATCTTCAGCTTCAACAGCAAAACTTTTCTCAACCATCAAAGCCTCTGAGAGAAGGGGGCTTTCAACTGAAGTACCTAAACATGATTCATTTCCAACCTCATTTTCACCTTCAACAGCAAAACTCTTCTCAACCATCAAAGCCTCGGAGAGCAGATGGCTTTCATTTGATGTACCTAAACATGATTCCATTTCAGCCTCATCTTCAGCTTCAACAGCAAAACTTTTCTCAACCATCAAAGCCTCTGAGAGAAGATGGCTTTCAACTGAAGTACCTAAACATGATTCAATTTCAACCTCATTTTCAGCTTCTACAGCAGAACTCTTCTCAACCATCAAAGCCTCTGAGAGAAGATGGCTTTTACTTGAAGTACCGAAACATGATTCCATTTCAACCTCATTTTCAGCTTCAATAGTAGATTGATCCAGAGAAATTAATTTTTCTTCCACCTTGGGTAGCATATTTTCTTTTAATTCTTTATCCTTGTCAGTTCCAACAAGCTCAACAGCATCTTTCCCCTCAGTAGTCATAGAGTTTTCATCTATCTGTGTATCAGCTACCTTTTCATCATATTCCGAATTCACAAATTCAGATATCGCATCATTACCCCTCTGTAATTCATCTCCCTCTTCTAGAATCGTACGGAAGTTACCTGCAATTGGCCAAATTTGAATTTGTTAATGATATATTAAAATAAACCTTATACTTTCCTATTTTTAAAAGACACAAGGAACACGAGTTCACCGTCAGATTCTGGTCTCTTCTCTTGCGGTGAGCTAGTCACGTTGCACAATGTATCTGAAACAGGACATAATTCCTCAAATCTATCTTCAGGGTTCGTCACCTTTATATGACCGCAACATTGCAAGTCAGAATCTTCAACAGCTGTCTCATTTTCAGTTTCATAGTTGGTTCTTGTTGCTGGACTTGCTTCCTTGCTCTCGGCATCCAGCTGGTCAGCTGTAACAGCAAGACTTTTTTCTGCCACCAAAACCTCATTTACCATCATCAAAGCTGACGTATCCAACGCAATATTTTGAGGGGTCACATCAATTGCAACATTGCTGCCAACATCTGCTTCAGCTTTCTCCACCTTATGGAAAGTCTCAGTCCAGTAACTTATTATAGGTTCTTGTTCATTGTTGTACAACACATCCGGAGCAGTGCTCTCTGGAGAGTCGGTTTTCTTCCACCCTTCAGCTTGATTTTGTTTCATCTCTGAGCCATTGCCACATTCGGTAGGCATTTTCTCCACCTTATCAGGGGTATGACTCGCAGCACCTGATTCCCATTGATATTCCAGCAGACCTTCTACATCTATATCTTCAAGTGGATCATCATGGTTGTCATCTTCTTGGACCTGCAGTCGTTGCATTTCTTGACTAGAAAAATTGTCCGAATCGATTACTGTGGGAGAGTGCTTCCTCTTGAAATGTGTCACTTTGTTGATATCAGGAAGCGTTGCATCCTCGTTTTGGTCCTCCATGCGGCCTTTTGGTCCAACAACAATAGCAGGTGAATCAGAACATAGATTTACATTCGAGATAAGCCCCAAAACAAACAGTACAATATATACAAAATTTCTGCGGTACACACACTAGAAGGAAAAAAAAAGTGAGATGGGTAAGTACAGTATACCTTTTGAACGGAGTAAATGATCATCTTTCGAGGTGTTCCCTTCTAAAATTGGACCATTATCCACTTCATGATCAACATCTTCAGTTATCTTCTGGACATCTTGTTCAGGAGAGCTTCGCGCCTCTTCAGATCCGCGTTTCAGAAAATGATTCTCAGCTGCAGGACTTGGATTCACATCGCCATCTTCCACCTCCTTGCCCCCGTCCAGTCGGTCAGACTTATCATTCTGCAAACCTCCGTCTGTCAGAGCTGTTTCGTTGGTAACTGACGCAAAGATGCCAGAAAGAGGTTTTTCTTCTACCGCCTCGGAAACCTTTTCCAAACCGACAGGGACATAGGCTGCTGGAGACATCACTACAGCTCCAGAAGAAGCATCAACGTGGATATTCTCTGTCTTGACACCATTTTTATCCTTGGCTTTCTTCTTTCTATTCTCACGATGTGTTCTTTTCGGTTCCTCGCTGACATTCTCATCTACCTTGGAAATGTCGTTCTTTGCTGATACTTCCACAACTGAAACAGTCTTTCCTAATGAGCTAACCTTATCCTTACTTTCATCGTTCAACTCATCTTGAACCATTCCAGTGTCACAAATAGGTGCACCATACAATTCTTCAGACTCCTTTTTACCAACGGTAGTATTATCATCTGTTTCACATTTAGGTGCTACTACCGAACATATTTTGGTAGGATTACGAGTAGATCTCCTTACTGGTTTGTGTTCGATCACTGAAACTTGTACTTCATTAACCCCTTTGCATCTCTTCTGAATTCTACGCGTTCCTTTCTGCTCAGCATTATTCTTCTCTTTTTCGTCTTCTTCCATTTCTTTAGTTATCTTCTCATTCTCATGATTTCTCGTTCTGGTTCGAACGGATGTTCTTTTTGGTACTGGCAATTGCTCACTAACTCCGTTTTTATCCAGAGTATCGTTAATTTCAGTCTTCCCCAGCATTCTCCTTGACCTTCTCGACACCCGTTCGACACCGTTAACACCCTCCTCTCGACGCTTTTCTTCAAGCTCACTTTCCACAGCTATATGAGCATGATCTATATTATCATCATCTGAGTCATTTTTCCTCTTCCTCGTTCTTGTTTTGCGCAGATTCTTCTTCTCAGCCGCCCCATCGACATATACGTCGCAAAAGGGTACGACTCCCTTCGCATCCACCTTGTCAGATTTTGACCTCGTTCTTCTTGAAGGTTCGGCCTGGGTTTCTCGATCAATAACCTCTTCTTCTGTCGAGCAGATTTCTGGAGCTACAGATCTTCTCTTCCTTGCGGCTAACCGAATTGCTCTGGGATCGGATCTAACGTACTCAAATGTCTCATTCTGCGGACTAAACTTGACCTTCTTTACCAGCTTGACTACGCCATTCTCAGTCTTTTCATCTCCGGCGCTAGTTCCCTCTCCATCCCCGTTTTTCAAGCTCTGCGCTTGCTCTTCCAAGGAATCGGCATCCTCAATCTTAAAATCAAAACAGCTCAATCGAGTGAAATTCAGCAGTAGAGATAATAAATTACCAGGAATGAAATAAAAAAAATGAATGAAGAGACTTACGTTAAAAACAGAAGATAGCCTATTCGCCATCTCTACATTTGAAAGATTGGCCGGGATCTTGTGCCGTTTGCATAGGGCTTGGAGCTGCTTTCGCTTCATGGCATGAAAATCCATCATCACTTGATTGCGTTAGCAGCCTCCAAGATTCTTCGTTTCTTGACACCCTTAGAGCGAGTTTAATGGAACTTCGCAGCAATGGTACAGAAAACATAGGCAACGGTACAGTTCTTTTTCGACCAGTTGGTCCTCTCTCTCCTCCCTTTTTACGTTGGTGGTACGGAGCTGCCACGCTTCGGTTCAAATTTCAAAATCGGGCAACTGACCCAAATTTTGAATAAACTTAAAAGTACCCGCGCTTACCAGTATAATTTAGAGGACCATTCCTTGACGAGTGTGGATGGTGGCCAACGGTTCCGGCTCTATTCGGACTGAATTGGAATCGGTTGGAATCTGAATCCAGACCGGTTTGAAACTGAAAACGAGGTCAAACGAAATGAATACAGTTCTAGGGGTTCGGGACTGAATTGAGTCTGGAACTGCCTAGGACTGTCTAGAACCGGCCATGGATTCGGATCCGCCAGAACCGGTGGAATCGCCCTGGAACCGGTCAAACGTCAAAACAATATTGTTTTGGCCCGAAGACGCGCACTGAGAAAAGAGCCGTTGGAAATCGACCGGTCGAAATCGGTTTTTTGAGTGAATCCGAAACGAATACAGGGTTCGGAACCGGAACCACCCCTGACCGGTTCTGAACCCGAATACACATGTCCCGAAGCGGAACTGTGGCTAGCACTTGTGGCTGGTGTGCTACAGTTCTTATACGCAGCACTCCTGCAATAAAGGAAACGACGCGGTGCAATATAAGGGTCTATTCGGTAAGGACCTTTATGCTGCTTTTCCACTTAAAGCAGCTTTATTTTGTTCAAAAGCAACTCTATTTGTCATGGATAAAGGCAGTAAAAGACCTTTAAGATAAATGTTGGTTTACCTGTGTTTGGGATTTAAAGCTGCTTTTTGGATTTTCTGGTTGTGTTAAACATACAAGTGTACCCTTTGTCTTTTTCCACCATTTACAGTGAATACCCTTGACAAGTCAGCAGCATGCTCATTATCCCTCTCTCCTCGTTTTACCTCCACTAGTGGAAACAAAGGTTTTATACCATAGTTATTTTGCTCATAAACCACGGTTTCTAACCGTGGTATATACTTGCGTCGCATATAGGAAAAGAGCTATAAATGACGGTTCAGAACCGTCGTTTAAAATAAGAGAATAAACCACGGTTCAAGAACCGTCGTTTATTACCCTCTTTTCCCATGGATTTAACTAACTTTATACAACGGTTATCTAGAGGAAAATTGGTTTATAGTAGCTTATAACCGACGGTTCCATGCTAAATCGTCGTATAAAGTCAGTTAAATACGCGGGAATTAGAGAGTCTTAAACGACGGTTCTTGGTCATAAACGTGGTATATAGTCTCACGCAAAACATTTTAAACCACGGTTTTTGCCTGAATCGTGGTTTTTTTTTAGCCTCTACCATGTGTTTTCAAACACAACCCAATACAATCATATAAACCTGTACAGAGCATCCAATTGGTATTGCTCTTTGGCAACCAACATTTGAATTGCAACAAACCCAATCAAACATCTCAAAATAAGAGAAAGTTGCACTTTACAAAACTTTTGAAGTGTACTTTGCTTCAACATAAACAAATGTAAGTCTAATTACACTAGGAGAAGATCTAAGAAACGCTTAAGTAATTTTTACACCAATATTGTGACATATGATCTCTTACAAAGTCCAGGTCTGTTTTGGCATAAGTGGCCCGTGCTTTTATGAAAAACGAAACGATATGTCCATAAAAAGAAATTGATCATCATTAGTACACACACTATTTATTAACACAATAACTTTAACTACAACTTGGATTGGTATCGATTAACTTGTTATCATCATCAAGCGTGTCAATATTTTTAACAATCTCATATATGTACTGCATCACATAATAGCCACAGCTTCGTGAATCAGGCCATTTAGGGCACTGTCATCACACATCCATGGATTACCAATATTTTAGACAGAGCAAGAAATGTCACATTACTTTACTTAATTAATACAAACATGTTTAAAATGATTATTTACCGGTATTTAATAGATGTTCATGATGGAAAATGGTCTACCCATGTCACCTAAGCCAATCATATGACCACTGCATAATAGCATGAAAAATGAAGTCATTTATTAGATGTCAATAATCCAGGACAAGCTAAAAGCAAATGAAAATGCATGCACATTTTAAAAACTCACTCTTTCAACAATTTCTCTATAGCGATCTCTCGATGGTCATCGGCGCCTAACGGGTCTAATATCAACAGGCATGAGGTGTCGGCACACAGCACCATCAACAACCAATGATTGCTACGACAGATAATAGAGAATGTGTTTTAGAAAATATTTAATTTCAATAAATCAATATAATAATATGATTAATAAGCAAAGAAGTTCAGTTATTGTATACTTACATTTGATGATATGGGATTAGCAGATATCTGCTTCGTCTTTGCACGGCAGCACAAAATCCACGCCTCAAGTATTGTGCACATTGTGAACCATCCAATGCGCCCTGACTTGCTGACATCATTTGCGGACACAAGAATGTGATGGTAGAATCTTTGTTGTTCCCTTACAGTTTAGCAGTCTATGCACAAGAATGCACCCTAAACTTGACCTTCTTTACCAGCTTGACTACGCCATTCTCAGTCTTTTTATCTCCGGCGCTAGTTCCCTCTCCATCCCCGTTTTTCAAGCTCTGTGCTTGCTCTTCCAAGGAATCGACATCCTCAATCTTAAAATCAAAACAGCTCAATCGAGTGAAATTCAGCAGTAGAGATAATAAATTACTAGGAATGAAATAAAAAGATGAATGAAGAGACTTACCTTAAAAACAGAAGATAGCTTATTCGCCATCTCTACATTTGAAAGATTGACCGGGATCTTGTGCCGTTTGCATAGGGCTTGGAGCTGCTTTCGCTTCATGGCATGATAATCCATCATCACTTGATAGCGCTAGCAACCTCCTAGATTATTCGTTTCTTGACACCCTGAGAGCGAGATTCATGGAACTTTGCAGCAACGGTACAAAAACATAAGACAACGATTTAATTCTTTTTCAGACCACTTGGTCCTCTCTCTCCTCCCTTTTTACGTTGGAGGTATGGAGCTGCCACGCTTCGGTTCAAATTTCAAAATCGGGCAACCGACCCAAATTTTGAGCAAAATTATAGTTCCCGCGCTTACCAACATAATTTAGAGGACCATTCCTTGACGAGTGTGGATGGTGGCCAACAGTTCCGGTTCTATTCAGACTGAACCATAATTGCTTGGAATTTGAACCGGTCATAATCAATCCAGAACTGGAACCGAGGTCAAATGAAACAAATACAGTTTTGGGATTTGTGACCGAACTGAGCCCAGAATCAGAATTGTCTGGAACCACCTGGAACAGTCAAGAACCAGCCTTGAATTTGGAACTGTCAGAATCGGAACCGGTGGAACCAGTCAAACTAGTCGTTGGTCAAACGCCAAAATGATGTTGTTTTGGCCTGAAGGCGGATGCCCTTCTGAAAAAAGAGTCATTGGAACCAGTGTAATCGAGCGGTCGGAATCGATTGTTTTAGCAAATCCGAAGCGAATACAGGGTTCGGAACCACCCCAGAACCGCCCCTTACCGGTTCCGAACCCAAATACCCATGTCCCAAAACTGGAATAGATCTGTGGCCAACACTTGTGGCTGGTGTGCTGCAGCTTTTATACACAACACTCCTACAATAAAGAAAACGACGCAGAGCAATATAAGGGTTCGTTCGGTAAGGACCTTTATGCTGATTTTCCACTTAAAGTAACTTTATTTTGTTCAAAAGCAACTATATTTGTCATGGATAAAGGTAGTAAATGACCATTAAGATAAATGTTGGTTTACCTGGGTTTGGGATTTAAAGCTGCTTTTGGATTTTTTTTTGTTAAAAATACAAGTGTATCTTTTGTCTTTTTCCACAATTTACAGTGAATACCCTTGACAAGTCAGCAACATGCTCATTATCCATCTCTCCTTGTTTTACCTCATTCTGCATCCGGCTTTCAAATCTCTCATTACTACCTACTGCTGCCATTGTCTTCCCCTTGCTATTTGCACTAAGTTGATTGGTAACCACTGCCGTCAATTGCATTAAATAAAACTAACATCTTCAACTACGGTTGGCATCTCATTTGTGGAGTTATATACCCTTTGTTTTTAATCAGATTTCTAGAACAATTTGAATATCATCTTGGTCGTAAGTGTTCTCATGTTTGTACTCATTTATTTCTAGAGGCATCTCCCTGTTTTGAACCTAATTCAATTTTTGTAATATATTTTCAGATTCTTTGCTAATTGTGCAGCAGGGGTTTTGCAAGATTCAATAGCATAAACCAAGGCTTTACTCAAAGGTAAGTTCACAACATCTTTAACTATTGGTAAATATCAGATGTTTGGGTGTATACATTTTAGTTGGTAATTTGATATTTAGAGACTCAAATTGTGTGCTGAAATTATAATTGACTAGTTAATTGATAATTACATTAGCAAAGATGATAGAGGAGATAAAGTGAAAGGGAAGACCAACACTGAAGGAAGTATTAGGAAACCAAAACATGACTGGACCAGTGGTGATGTTGAATTGCTTATAACATTGTTGGTAGAGGAGGCTAGATTACAAATAGGGAGGGTTGGGAGTGTGGTTAAGGTGAAACACATATAGGTACCCATAACAGAAAATTTTAACAAGAAAAGGGAAGGCTTACCTCCTATGGACAATGACCAGTGCAAAAACAAAGGTAATACCCTGAAGATGGGTTAGAGAAAATGAAGGGACCTGAACTACAAAAAGAGTGGTTTAGGCTGGGACCACGACACTCTAACGGTGACTTGCCAACCCAAATGGATAACGGAGAGGGCAAAGGTGAATCATCCACTATAATGCATGTCTTTCATTTTCAGTAACACAACTATGTTGTGGTTGT
The DNA here is from genome assembly GCA_023374045.1 of Limonium bicolor. Lineage (NCBI taxonomy): Eukaryota > Viridiplantae > Streptophyta > Magnoliopsida > Caryophyllales > Plumbaginaceae > Limonium > Limonium bicolor. Next base: position 132,609,807 of record CM041782.1, read on the forward strand.
TTATAATGGGTCTATTGTTGATGGTAAAACTAAAATATGTAGGAGGATAGACAAATTGCAAAGATGGTCAACTCTAAGTGGCCTGCATATCTAGTGGATGATATGGAATTAATATGAGGGTAGAGGTATGCCACCGGTGATCTAAGGCAGACACCATGTGGCTCCATACCTAAGCTGAGTTACTACTCTCTTGCTGACCATACCACTGATGATGAGAATATAATTAATAATTTTATCCAGTCTATTGAAATCACATATTCTGATGCAACTGGTGGCCTGTCAATGGACATATCAGTTGGGAACCAAGTACATGGTAGTAGGGGGGATAACACAACACCTATATTTGACTTTGGAACTGATGTAAATCGAGAAGCAGGAAGTACACTTGCTAACTTTTGTTACTACAGTCACTATGTTGGTTTGGTTGCCGGTAGCTCATCCGATTACATGCCTAACATAGATCAGGCATGTCCTGATAGTCAAACCTACCACACTCAAGCTATTAATAATCCTAATAGCTTATCCCCTCTTTGTCATTTGTCATTCAACCCCATACTAGTAACCATGATAACTCTAAGCCTCTCAAATGGGATAAGTTAATGGAGGTGACTAGTGTGAGAGTACCCCACGGTGAAAGGACGGCTAAGTTGAAACCTGTTCGTGATACTGTTGTAGGTAAGAAGAAAACAAAAGGTACCAAGGGTAAGACTGTTGTGATGTCGGAGGAGATCAATGATCTAGTTAAAGGTGGCCTGAATGATAAGTTGTGCAATGCTACGTCCATGAGCCACGATTTACATCAGCAAGCCTCACTTCCAGACCCAATCATATCGGTACAAGAAGCGGTGACTAGGATCAGGAATGTCAGTGGGTTCTCGAAGAAGATGATTGTGCATGCCACTATTGCCTTATCTGATAGAAAATAGAGGGCTTCTTTTATGACATTGGAGGACAATGTGGAGATATTTGAGTGGCTGCAGCTAGCTTACTATGATAAGTATGGAAGGGATCAATAAGGGATGTGTGGGTAGCTTTGTTTGTGGGTTGTTAGGCGTCTATTTTCGAAAAGAGTGCAAGCTATTTGTGAGGATGTCCTGTTTTTATATTGTAGGGACTATGTCAGTTGTTTGAAGAGAGAAAACTGTTTATGGGGAGGGGTAAGGGAAGGTGTTGGTGTCAGCTGGACGTAGTAATTATTTTGATAAACAACATATGTTTACACAAATTCCGTCGAATTCATCAAACTTAACTGTCGATTACAATTATAAGTACTGTGTCCATTGATTGTCTTTTGAGTGTTAACATCATTTTGCTTGAAGTGTTCTTATTGTACAAGTTGTGGTTCCATAACAATAGCCATTGTTGTTGTCTTTGTCAGATGACTTTGACAAAGGATCCAAAAGGACACCTCATGCATCTGGTGCGTAAGAAGTTGAGGGATAATATAAGGGATTACATTAAGTTTTTCAATTTGCAAGCTATAGAAAATTTTAAGCAAAGTTCATTATGTTGATTGTCAAGTATCAGCGACAGCATTACATGGGAGAAGTTCATGCAATGAATCCCAAAAAGAGAAAACACCATTCATGTGAACTATGCCAGAGGATGGGATTATTTGATCAGCTTTTCATCATGTTCAGAGAACTAAAGATCACCTACAATCTTTCACTTGCAAACCATGTCGAAGACATGTTATGTGGATTTGAAAAGCCAGACAACCAGAGTCTAGTTCTCAGGGAGGGCAAGCTAACAAAAACTGTTGTTGTTGATAGACTGAAAAGGATAAGTGGACTGAGTGCAATAAAGTTTAGATACTGAGCTTGTTTGATGCAAGAAAACCAGATGCGTGAAATTGTACAATGTATAGAGGATGATGAAATTGTAGAGTTTGTCAAACTGAGAATAGAAGAAGATGTGAACCAATTTTTTAGTTTAGGGTGAAATACCCCTGACTTAAAAATGGTGATTAATTATTCTAATATGAGTTTTAGAGGCCTAATGATGCCTAAAGAATTTTGGTGAAGAAAGTAAAAACCAAAAGAAAGAGAAAACACTTAAAAAGCATAAAGCGTAAAAACGTGTGTTACGCAACCATAGGAGGCATGTGACCTCTACTAGGGTCCTAGATGGATTCCTAAGACTTAGTTACACACTAAGAACATGTGGGAACAATTCCTGAAGAAAACGAATCCATATAGTGGGTTAAGAACGCAAACAAAGTCCTAAAGCATTCTTTTTGAGAAAACCCGGAAATGTGACTTTAAGCGGATTAATGGACTTGTATAAATTATGGTCGATCATATAACTATAATTAAACACTAATAAAGGTCTAAGAACCATTAAAATTAAACACCCCCAGCTTAAATATACAAAGGGGCCTGTTTTATTAAGTATGACTCGGCACTTTTGTAGCTAAGTGAGCCCCCTTATGTGAGGAAGAGAAAGAGAGAGAGAGAGAGAGAGAGAGAGAGAGAGAGAGAGAGAGAGAAAAAGTAAAAAGTGAAAAGCAAATAAAAACTAACCCATTCCCTCTCTCTCCTACACTCTCCTTCCCAGCCAATTTCTTCCCCTCCCAGCCGACTATTCTCCCCTTCTTCTTCTCCCTCATGATTTTGGAAGCTCCTCCCATGGCTTCCCACATTTCTTTGCTTGCCCAAGTCTCCACAAGACTCCAAATCAAAAAACTAAACACATATTCTTCTTAGTTGAGTCAAGGGCTTTCTTCTCCACCTTTCAAAATCTTCAATGGCTGAAGTTGACCTCTATGGGTAGAGCTCCATTTGAGGAGAAAAGTGCATTTTCTGGAGCTAGAGTATCTCCTCTTTGATTTAAGGTAAGGAAAACTCTAAAAAATCTCAATTTCCTCCATTTCCTTACCAGCCGATATTGGCTTCTCAAGATGGTTTATTCCTTATTTTGTATGAGCATTTATCCAAGCTTCAAGAGGGTGGTTGGAACTCTTCTTTGATTCATGACCAAAAACCAATTCTAGGGTTTCCAAGATAATGCCCAATTCTAGTGCTTTCAGCATTTTCCTTGCATCCTTAAATTAATTAATGAGCTTAAGTGTCTTTACTTAGCCTCATTTCCCCATTGAATGCTGGTTTATAGTGTGGTATCTCCCCTTGGCCGGTTGCAATCAAAGAGAATAGAAGAAGAGAATTGAAAAAAAAAACTTGGGAACTTAAGGTAAATAATCTACCTTGATGTCCTTCCTAAGTGCTTTTAAGATTATGGGATGGGAAATCAAAAGAATGAATCAAAATATGTGCTGGAAAATGTGTTTGGTTGGATGAGAGAGAATTTGTGATTTATGCTTAATGTAATGGTGATATGTTGTTTGATTTAAAGGCCTTGGAGCCAAGTCATTTAAGGTTATTACATTATGTTGTAATTGATGAGGTTTGGATGAAATTGTGTGCTGGTAGAATCCACTAAGGATTTGGTTAGTTGAAATTGATTAGGAAGAGAAAATAGTGTGAATTGTGAATGTTTTGGATTAGGTGATGAAGACAATTGAAATTTGGATAAGCTAGTGTAGTAACGGAGTTATGATAAAATATCTATAGAACCTTAGGAGTTTAGGTGACTTTGTGAGTTAATGTGACTTAGGGTCAACTATGAGTTAATAGGGATTGACTTGGTTAGTTAATCACCTTAAAATGTGAGTTGAAGGATGGGAATGAGTTGTGCAAATCTGTAGCAAAAATGTTGTAGGAAGGTCTTCAATTGCCTAGAGGAAAACTAGGGTGTATAACCTTGAAAGTAATGAATGAACTTGGGTATTAGAGATGAAAGTGTCTAAGAAGGAATTGGTATGGTCAAAATGATTGTAGGTGAAACAATTGAGTTAGAGAATTGGTGAGCAATTGTGCATCTTAGGAAATCTAGAAACTAAGTTGCAAAGTGCAGAAAATGAGAATGGAAATTGTATAATTGATCAAGGATTGAGTGATGAGTTTGATCAATGGATTAGGAAGGTTTATGGCATGATTAAGGTGTTAGAACATGCTAGGAAACATGTGGAAAGATTGGAAAAGAATTGGGTAAAGGAACAAGTTGGAATAGAGATAGAAACTGTCAGAATGTAGCAGATTTTAGCAGGGTCCGGGACCTACTCCTTGGATGTAGCCCCGGACCACAACTGAAAATGGGCTAAGAATAAATTATGTAGCTTGGTCCGGGACCTACGTCTAGTATAGTGTCCCGGACCACATGTAAAAACCGTCTGAGAGTTTGTTGTAGTGTATTGGTCCGGGACTTAAGTTAAGGACAAAGTCCCAGACCACCCCACATTTTCACCCGAGGATTGCTGCCTTAGTCTGGTCCGGGAGTTAGGGTCCGGACAAAGTCCCAGACCACCCCAAAATGTTACCATGAGTGTAAAAGTGCAGCTAAAAGAATGGGATTGATAGGTAATGGTATTAGAAGATGTTTAGGACTTGTTTGGTGACATGTAAAGGTCATTAGAAGTATAAACAACTATGAGATTGAATGTGAAAGTTGAGAGCTTAAGATCACATGAGTAAATTTGAGATAAAAGGGATAACGGGGATAAATATATTAGTTGTTTAAATTCCGCATTGCCTTGACGTTAATAAAAACGCTTGGAATGTTACCAGTTATTCGAGAATTATCTGAGGAGCGTGAGTCGACGCGCTAGAGTAATTCCTTGGTGAACGGGATGGTTTTCTTGCAATCTGTTTCCTACCGAGTTGCACTCGGCTTGTGTGCTACCTGTTTATATGCACCGACCTAATAAGATAAATGCACGAAAACGCTTATTGCATTTGATATCTTGATGTTTGTTGTTTCTTGCGTGAGCTAACTGTCTTTACTTTGAGCTTGCGATCTAACTTAGAATGGTTGACCAACTCTTGAAAGAAAGACAAACAACGGTTAGAGAATCGAAACAAAACAGCCCATGAAATATTAATAGTGGAAAGAAGATATAAGGAACTTTTATTAAGAGAACAATGACTATTCAAACACTTGAACTCGTATAAAATAGTAAGACATACGGACTATTAAACTCCCTTTCAATGGTTAGTCAACCTCCTATGTGAGGATTCTAACCAAAAAGAGATTGTAACCAAACTTCTAAGTATTGGTAATATAGGGGCAACCCTTAAATCTGAGAATACATGAACTCAAGAAAATTCCCTAAAGTTATTAGATGACATCAAGAACGATGCTTCTAGACTAATATACATAGTTATATTGTGACTCCGAGGAGATGAGTAATTGGGAATGTGAGAAGTCTGATGGAGATCGGACGCACGTAAAAAAGTGGAACTAAGAGAGTAGTTCCGGTTTCTAGTTGAACCTTCCCACCATGTTAGACCCGGTATAGGGTCGAAACCGGAGAAGTAAGACTAGAACCCGAAAGCCCGGGGTGAGATCTATATGTGTGTCTCTATCCGAAGGCCTAAAAGGCTTAACCATAGTTATCCGACTTAGAGAGATGAGCGGGTAAGCATGAGAAAAGCCCGGTGATGAGAGTAGAGAGTGTCTCTGCCCGGAGGTCAAGTGAATTGACTTGAGAATTATTCAAGAGTAGAATAATTAAGAGAACTAGATCGAGACCGAGGGTGTCCATGGATCTAAGAGAACAAGTAAAATTATCCGGCCAAAATGGAAAAGTTAGTGATTAATGAGAACAAGGCATTATTGAGGTAGAAACCCTCAAGGCCTAAAGAACAAGGTAATGTAAACTAACAAACTTAGTGTGCTAGCCTTGTTAATTGTATTCCATGGTTTGAATACTTGTTGAATGCGAGCATGTTGTGTGTTTATAGCATTTCATGTATGATTTAAATAAAATCAATCGCATGTTTAGACGACAATTAGTTGTTTGTGGCCCGGTAGTAGCGGGTTGCACGACTACCATACCAGTAAAGGTGTTGAGCCCCTTTGGGGCCACCCATTACTTTTCAGGTACGATGGAGATGATTACCGTTCAAGAGTAGGACGAGGACTTCTACTATGCATGGGTAGTTTATTTAATTTCTTATGTATTTGTTAGTTGTGTAAGACCGAAATGTTATAGGCAAGTATAATGTAAAAGACTCGGTACAGTTGGATTGTAATTGACTCGGATTAGAAATGGAATGAGATTGTATTATGTAAGTACTCGGAAATTCTGGTCCATCAGACCGTTACTGTATTGAATTAAGCCTTGTTAGTCACACGGGTGGCTAACGGTATTGTTTCACCCACCATTGTATTAGAATTTCCGCTGCGAATGTAATGATGATTGAGACGATTTGGCATGGTACCCGTTTGAATGACATTACCCGCACTTAATAGCGGAAGATTGAAAAAATCCTACCCAATGGAGACTGAAATTTCCTGCAGCATGGGTCAACATGCCTAGCAGTTGAGAGAACCCTGCCTGGCCAGCAAGAAGGAAAGCACTAACCGTGCAGCGAAGCGGAGAAAGGAGAATTAACAAAACCCGAGACACATGTCTACGGGGCCAAAACAGTTAGATAATACCACCAACGGTGTACTAACCGACTAAGGAACTAGTCAGGAGTGGATAACTCCGAACCTACAAACCCAAAAGATAACAACACATGATCAACGTAGCGCAGACAACCATGAGCACATCTACGAAACATACTCCGATAGGACTATAGATGTAGTTCCTAAAGAAGAGACAAGCCTCAGTAACCACGGTAAACGCGTGGGAACGAGCTATAAGGAAAGACACAACACTAAGTGGATAGGGGTATCCAAGAGTGGAGAAGCACCTTGATGGATGACTATCCTGTCAGGAGCAATGAGAAGCTGCTCAGAAGATTAACTATCAAGACTAGAGGATTAAAGAAATAGCCCATAAGGCTACCGAATATGGGACAGATGGAAGCAATACCGTAATCGGTATGTGTTGACCTGATAGCCAGCCTGCATGGCGCACTTGCCATGGCAAGTGCTGTATTGACGGGGTTATTCGGAGGAACGTTTAACGACTATGAAGTACTTAGTAAAGTACCGCGATGGCGAATGAGGCAATTATAGGATCATAAATCCTAAGAACTCGCAGAACGAGACCTTGGAAGGGCCTAACGGCCTAACCATTGTATTAAAGAATATACCAGTCATCGAGAAGCTAGACTTAGTCAAAACCACTAGACATATAAATACCATGAAAATTTTCTTTCAAACTCAAACTTTTCTTTCAAACTCAGAATTCTTTCAAAACCGCAAATTTTTAAAACTAAACCCAGAAAAATCACAGTAAGTTATCATAGGATGATACAAGACGAGTTGACAACAGAATACTTCACAAGTTAGCAATAACTAATCGTGCAACGAACACTACGAGTGTACAAAAACGAGATGTGGGACGACCGCACTCCGAAGGAGCTTGTAGGCCTGACAGACTTATTTATAAGTTAGTTAGGTAAGTAGTAATGTATCAGTAAGGTACCCCATATAGGTATACGAGTAGTGTACGGAACACGAGAAGTAGTCAACTCCGCACCACAGTCAGCAATACGAATTCAGACCCGAGCAGCGGATTACCTCGGACGATTGAAGACAAAGAACGCAGTTAAGTTGGAGAGTCTAAAGGAATCGGAGAACTCGTTTTAGGGAAATAAATAAGAGTTAGGAAGTGCTCCTCACACTGATTATTAAGTACAGACATTTGTTATGTCTCAAGGGTTGTGAAGGAATCACATGATGGCCGTAATGAATATTCAACTTAAACACAGTAAGGTAGATGCCTAACATGAACACGTCAATGTTCAGCGAACGGGATGGAATTCCCAGAACATTCACCAAGGCTACCAGGAAATATTATTCTTCACTGAAGAGGATATTGAACCCAGCTAAGAACACAAAGAAGAAAGAATCAATGATCTACCCGATGACAGGAGACATTACAATTCTAAACAAGAAAGTTTGAAATATGGTACCGCAAGGCGGTTTTGGTTTACCAAACATACTCATGAATATTAGCCAGATGAAATAGCGTAACTCAACAACACCTAGGAACAATCCTTGAAAGGTGTCTGAGTCAACAACAGTTGAACGAAGTATCATGATAGGAACACAAGAGCTAAAACAAATACTCAGTTAAAACACTAAAAGGAATCCACCCAACAGAAGGTACCTTAAACTGCCAAAAGGCACTAATTAAAACCATATTACCTAAGGGGCCTCCCATGAAAGGAAGTGTGATGCAACAACCTTGTCATGGAGCCTAGTACTACCTCCAAATCATTTGATGGTATACGGAGAAGTAGAAACTTGTGTAAACAGCCTACAATGAGTAGAGCTCGAGACAACGTGGCTTATAAGCCATGAACCAACTGCAATGCGTAGATTCAAACGGTTGCAAAACCCACATAGAGTCATAAGAAGAATTGCCGGGAATGGCTCCAGTAAGAGGAGAGATTGTTTGATATCAAATGAATAGAGCTGTGAACGAACCACTCATCATAGGAGTGGGGATACCTCTCGTTATCATGAGGCCGCTGGAGTGGTGATTATGTGGACCCTCCGAAAAAAGGCTTTCATCTGTTAATATATTGAAGCTTGAGCATATGGTTATTGCCAAGGAACAATTTGAACAAGAAAGAGAGATTCCAGGATAAGTATGAAGAAAAAAGCTTTTATAACAATTACCGAAAACCGAAAGAGTAGTCAGGTTATAAGCAAACACTGTATGTGTACAATATGAACTGTAGAGTGATCAACACTCAGGGAGCATAGAGACCTAAAGAATAGCATATTCTATAACCAGCCAATAATGGCGAACCATAGTATGAATGGTGGAAGTACGTGAGCGAAAGCTAACGTAATAGCAGATGCCATGTAAATCAATGCTGTAGAATCAGCGAGAACATGGTGCACAGCAAGTGACCATTATATGAATATAGTCAGACAATGATAGGGAGAATAGAGCAGAATTTGAGCTAGACTCAGTAGAGATGAAAAACAAGAGATGGTAGATAGACTGGGTAGTAAAGCCAGTAGTTTGTACCATGTGATGAAGGATCTCATGGGGAACACATTATTCACTCCTATAGCAATCGCATAGGAAACTGAAAGCGTATACCTAGTGGATCAACTTGATAAGTGAAGCAATAAGCTTTGGGACAAGAGTACCTGATTACTAAATAACCAATCCGTACTAGATACGGAAGACTTACAAACACACCAATGAATATGGCACCAGCCAGTTAGGTGGAAAACCTAGAAACAAACCATGCGGCCTTGGGCCAAAGAGGCACGAAGAATGTTGGACACACCAACAAGCACAACAAGTAAATTCCACCAGAATAAAGGCGGAAGGAAACTTACGAATGTTACAAGGATCGGTGCATAGAAAATTCAAGGTCGTACAAACGAAAGAATACTGGTACAACACTACATGAGTGAATGACCAGGAGTCAATGATCAGAAGAAGCACTACACACTAGGTAGTAGCTCGACCTCAACCGACAATAAGTTGGAAGAACCAAGTAAATAATCACGGAGGTACACAACAGTATGCACAATAGATTCCTAGAGAACTAGATAGAAAATCTAAAACTTATCGAGTTCGCGTACGGTAAGAAATACCACGCGTCGATTTAGAGACCTTTAATCCCAAGAAAAAGGGATAAAATGGTGATGTACAATACATTAAGAATAACGAAAAGGGCGAATTAAGCTCTAAAGTTATCAGGTCGTGCAGCAGAAGCTAGTGGGCCATAATTCTAAGGTTTAATATACCTAGTGAATACGAGCGAATGGCTAATTATCAATTCCTTGAAGCCTGATAGGCTAGAACTGAACCCGGTTATGAGTTAAACAATCTTCAATGAGAATTCTTGGTGCAGGGACTAAACCGTCAATATGGTTAAGACCCTTTGACCAAAGAACATTGTATGATAGACCGCATGGAAGCTAAAACACTCTATGACGGCTGAATGCCTTAGACCAATGTTCAATGATGACATATGGTAGATTACGCGGGCATAATCCCTTTTAAGGGGGGTAGAGCGAAAAACCGCTTAGCGTATGTTTCACATATTAAGTACGAAAACTACGGTGTGCATAGCACAAAAGAACTTGTTCTGATGATTGGTACATATGTTACATAAACATATGTATTCATTCATAGTCTAATTATGGTCATTGCGCACAGGAGATGCGAATACCATTGATATAAACATACATACCTTGTAACTCCGGTGAGAGAATACAAGTGTAATGGAGTAGAGAAACTCCAAGGAGAATTATGTAACTCTAGTGAGAGAATATAAGTGTAATGGAATAAAGAAACTCCAGGGAGAATTAAAATCCCTATGGTATATGTTTATTTGAGATCAGATATAGCATTGTGATGTATGAATCGGTATAAAACAGATGTAGAACCTAGTAGGAATTGAATTCCCTAGGTGATTTTATTTGAGGTGAATTAAGAATGCTTGATGAATTGAATTCCATAATTTAGAGATTTACTGATTTGTGATTATGACTAGAAAGATTAAAAGATAGAAAATGGGAAATGATCGAATTATCTGCTTGTTTAAAACTGAAGTGGGAAGTCGAACTTGATTTGCTAGCAATCAAGGGAAACTGAACACAAATTGGGGTGGAAGGATAGTTCAACACTGATGCTGATCAGATCAGGGTTGAATGACTCTTGAAGCTCCCTATAAGTGGTCACAAGTAATCACGTTAAGAATAGATGCAATTAGCATAAATTGGATTTGGAGTTGTATTGAGTTTTCAAAAAGGATTTTCGATTGGTATTTTCAAAAAGGATTTTCTTCAAATTGAAAACAAGGACTAGTTTTGAAACCACTACCACTTAATCGAGGGCTGTTGTCCTTTGTCTTGATGACCGGGAGATTGGTGGGAGTGAGGACTAGTTTTGAAACCACTGTCACTTAACCGAGGGTTGCGGTCCTTTGTCTAGATGACCGGGAGAACGGTGGCAGTGTATGTTTTGTTTTTCCAAGGGCAGTGAGACGTAGAGAAGTCCTGTGTCTGGATGACCTAGAGTGCCTAAGGATATCTATATATACGAACGTTTTGATCAAGACAACCAAAGGAACCGTGAGCCAGAGAGCGTAAGTGCCCATTAGTCATGAATCGGCCGTGGACCAGAAAGCGTAAGTGTCCAGCGTGACCGGTACCTACGGGATCACAAAGAGTATTACTCGATATGGGATTCGAGGACTGTTGTGCCTTCTTGTCTTCGGACCGACCCCATGAAGAGAATATAAAAGAGTATTTTTGATTGTTATACATGCAGTGACATGTTGTGTAGATGTGTAATATACATCAAGACAAACCTGTTGAGTCTATAAGGTTATATAGATATTATGACCTTAGCATAGGATGCCTATGTGACTAACAATATTAGATTCACCTTAGCAAAATGGGGTAGTTGAGCGTAAGAACAGAACATTACAAGAAGTAGCTAGAGCCATGCTATTGGGGAGCAATCTTCCTCAAGTCTTTTGGGCTGAAGCTGTAGCAACTGCCTGTTACATCACCAATAGAACGTTCATACGATCAATTCTCAACAAAACACCCCATGAGCTAATCAAGACAAGAAAATCAAGCATAAGCCACTTCAGAATCTTTGGTTGTAAGTGTTGTGTACATAACAATGAAAATAATTCCCTAGGAAAGTTCGATGCCGGGAGTGATTTGGCTATATTTCTTGGGTACTCAGAAAGGAGCAGGGCATACAAAATCTACAACAAAAGGACTTTGAAAGTAGAAGAGAGTGTACATGTGGTCTTAGATGAGGCTGAAATCATTAAGATCAAAGAACCTGAAGAAGATGAAACTTTTGGGTTTGATCTAGCTGGACAAGATCACACAGACAATCCCAAAGATGAGTCACCGACTAAGGAAAACCTGCTCAACAGGTCAGCGACTGGTGAGCAACATGATGACGAAGGAAACGAAGGTGTCGAAGATCCTCTATCACCATCAACCATTCATCAATCTCGAGTTCTGTATAAAGATCACCAATTGGAGAACATCATATCAAATATCTTCAAGGGAATTCAAACCAGAGCACAAACTCGTATCTCCTAGCCTTTTCCACTACAGTTTCACCGATCAAACTAAAAAACATCAAAGAAGCCCTACAAGACTTAGTCTAGGTTAAAGCAATGTAAGAGGAACTAAACCAGTTTGAAAGATGCAAAGTATGGCATCTTGTGCCTCATTCCACACATCAAGGGGTACTTGGCACGAAGTGGGTCTTCAGGAAGAAACTAAATGAAATGGGAGAAGTCATTAGAAACAAGGCCTGGTTAGTAGCACTAGGATACCATCAACAAGAAGGGATAGATTTCCAAGAAACCCTTGCCCCAGTAGCAAGGACGAAGTCCATTCGATTACTTATTGCTTTTGCCGCACGCAAAGGAATCTAACTCTTTCAACTTGACATCAAAAGCGTCTTTCTCAACAGGTATGTCAAGGAAGAAGTGTATGTGGAACAACCTCCAGGTTTTGATACACAAGAAGGGAAAAACATGGTACTCAAGCTTGAAAAATCTCTCTATGGGCTCAAACAAGGTCCAAGATCATGGTATGATCGCCTGTCCTCCTATCTATTGGAAAACAATTTCAAAAGAGGTAAGGTTGACAATACTCTGTTTGGATACAACAACAAAAAGGATTTCCTGATAGTGCAAGTGTATGTTGACAACATAATCTTTAGAGCTTCTGATGAAAAGTTGTTGTGCAAAATAGTAGTAAAACTATCTTGCTAACTATGGGCAGTGAACCTAATCATTGTAGTACAACAAGGTCGTATCCACAGGGGCTTCATAACTATCTAGTTTATTAAAGGTTAGTCAATGTGCATAGAAATATATAAAAGTGCATAAACTTACATTCGGGGGTTTTGGGGTTTTTTTATTGATATTGGGAAATAAAGAAAACAGTAAGAACTAAACTAACTATATAGGATAGGTGTACTCTAGGATTAGTAGGTATCACCTAAAATGCCCAATTACACTCATAAACACCTTCATTTAGTTGTCTATTAGAGCTAAAGTAAAGATTTCCCAAATCATGGAACAATCCGTTCTTACCTAATTAATTAAACCATCTTAATCAAAGAAGGTCAAAGTCACTAGGTAGCATTAATTTCAAGCTTTTCAACAATAGCCCTAAGGTTTTACCTCCTAATCAAGAGTGCAAAATCTAGGGCTTATCTCTCCTTGGTCAAATCCTAATCTTAAAATCATATATTGAAAGGAATCACCATAAATGTAATAACTAATCAAATTAGAGCACTAATTAATCCTTGAAGAAGATAAACCAACTATTATAAAAGAGGTAGAGTTAAAAGCTACATTGAAGCATTCAAAGTTCAAAACCCATCCTAGAGCACAAATGGATTCTACACAACCATAGAGAAAAGAGAAGCTTAAAAGGGAGAAGAAGAATCCATTAATGGAGCTTGGAAGTGTTGGAGAAGGTGAGCTCTTTCTTCTCTTCTTTATCCTCTTATTTCCTTCTTTTTCACGCTCTTTCTCTGTGTTTTCGACTGGTGAAGTTGTGGTTGAAGAATGGGGAGAAGTGTCCCCAAAATTCCCGTTTTAAAACTCAATTTTGGGCAAAAGTACGTGTTGACCGCCCCTTTGGGGCGGTCGACCTTGGGCCGTCCGGACCAGAAGCAATTTCAAACCCCGGAACAAGCGTTTTCGGCCTCTGGAACTTCCGACCGCCCCATATGGGCGGTCGGCCTGGGGAGGTCCAAGACAGAGAGGGAAAAACTGCTCCATCTTCTTCGTCATAGCTCCGATTTTGGATCCGTTTGCGCCCACGCTTTCGTCTCTTTGTATACTTTATTTCTAGATATGTTATTCCTCCTATTTCAATAATAATTGTGTAAAACACAAAAGTAAAGGAAAACTAGCTAGAGTGGAAATGATCATGAAAAGTGTTGATAAAACATATGAAATACACCCCTAAAACATGCTCATTTGGACACTCATCAAAAGTATTGCAAGAAATTTGAAGCATTGATGAAATGAGAGTTTGAGATGAGTGATCTAGGAGCATTGAAATTCTTTTTAGGCCTTCAAGTCAAGCAAGATAATGAAGGGACCATCATATCCCAGCAAAAGTACGTAAAGGAATTACTAAAAAGATTTGGAATGGAGACATGTAAACCTTTTGACACACTAATGGAAGTCGGCACAAAGATGGGTATCACGACTGGAGACCAACCAGTCGACCAACAATCATATAGAGAAATGATTGCTTCTCTACTATACTTAACTGCTAGTAGGCCTGGCATTATGTATAGTGTTTGCTTATGTGCCAGGTCTCAAGTAGATCCAAGAGAGAGTCATCTCACAACTGTGAAAAGAATCCTACGTTATCTCAAAGGGTCCATGAATCGTGGTCTCTTTTATCCAAAATTCACTAACTGCAATATTGTAGGATTTTCAGATGCAGACTATGGAGGTTTTATAACTGATCGAAAAAGCACGTCAGGAACAACATTCTTTGTTGGATCATGTTAGATCGCATGAGGATCAAAGAAACAACAAAGCGTAGTAATTTCAGCTGATGAATCAGAATACATAGCTGCGGCAAGCTGTTGTGCTCAACTTTTGTGGCTCAAACAACAAATTGGTGACTATGGTGTCAAAATAGGTACGCTACCTATTATGTGTGATAATACAAGTGCCATATCTATCTCCAAAAATCCAGTGCATCATTCTCGTACTAAACACATTGACATTAGACATCATTTTCTTAGAGATTGTTGTGAAAAAGAATTAGTTGGTTTAAAATACATTTCAACCGAAAACTAACTAGCAGACATATTTATCGAGCCACTGAGTAGAGAAAGGTTCAACAAGATTATTCATGATCTTGGAATGATATTCATTAATCACGATTAAGCTATCTTTGACTCTCATGACCGGTCACCGACAGGTCAGCAACACCTCAAGTATGTCATTCAATGGTCGGTGTATAGTTTAATGCATAAACGTAGTGTCAAACGACTACTTGAAACAGATATGTCAGCCATTTCACAAAAGTAAGGCTAGAATAGGAAGAGTGTAATAGATAGAAACAGGAAACTTATAACAGATCGATGACTATCAGTCACGACCGATGCCCATTGTGAATAGTGCCATTACGACATGTCAGTGAGTGGACGAGGAACGGTCACCAACTGTTACTCGATATCTATAAAAGAGCGATGAGAGCTCCACTCTTGTCACATTATTTCCCTCACTCTCTTTAAATCTCTGAACATACAATCAACTTCTTTTCTCTCTTACAAACACCCTTTTGAGCTTTGTGCTAAAAGTTCCTTACCTCACAGCCTCGCTAAGAACTCTCAATTGAAAAGTGATAAACTCCAGAAACCCTTGATCAACCATGACACCTAAGATTGCAAAGCGATCAAAGACCACCAAGGCTATCCTAAGGGACATTAGCCCAGAGAAGAGCGCCGACACACAACCGACAAGTCCTGTCATAGCGCCACTGGCTACTCACCTATAAAAAAAAAAGGAAGATCAACTTGCTCTTCAAGTCATGGATGAGGGTGAACTATAGGCAGAGGAGGTAAACTATATAAATGCCTACTTACCCAAACTTTCTAATCTCATTCACTTTCGGAAATCTCAAACCCAAACTTCTTCCTACTCCCACAGAAACCACAACCATGACCTCTTCCATTCCATCTCCCAAAACCTCAAAAATTGCCAAAAAACAATCCAAAGCCAAGAAACCAAAAGTTTCACAAAGAAAAATTCTCATGCATGCCTCCACCAGCCAGACAACTTGCGCCTTCAAACTAAACAAGACATATCCAAGCAAACCCACTCCACACCTGAACCAACTCGCAAGCTTCACTTCACCGACGAAGATGAAGCAACTCCAACTGACCTCGTCAAGCAAATCACTCATGAAGTGGAAGAAGAGGAGGTCCAGAGTGATGAGAAGTCACTAAGAGAACACTCAATAGAAGAGGAAGTTCAAGAAAAGGGTCTGACTGCACCAGGCTCCGAGGAAAAAGGAGAATCTCCTGCTCAACCTGCACTACCGATCATAGAGCAGTCCACGACACCTCCTGATCAGATCGGGAAGGAGAAAATGACAGGGAGTCACTCTCACCAATCATTTTGACACTCGAAGAGCGTGAACAACTGAAGAAAGCCAAAAGAAAAACAACATGTTTCCATCACCGCACACGCAAGAGCTCGAGGAGCTCTTTCAATCAAAAAGAGTGGTCGAGAAGCCACAATCGCTCAAGCGATTGAAGAGACTAAGTCAGTTGTAGCCAACCATGATCAAAGCTGAAAACGTCAACGACAAGTCCAGTCCCGGCTTGCCAAAAACTTTGAACATCGACCGAATGGAAAAGATGGGTCTCGGAGAGATTCTAGAGATGCTTGAATTTCAAGGTTGGGTCGACTTCTTCCAGGCTTATCGCCTGCTACACAGAGCTGCTTAAAGAGCACATGAGGCACCTAGGACCTCTCCAGAGTGAAGAGGATGAGGACTACATCATTTCAGAAGTCCAAGGAACCCTTTTCAACATCACGAAGTCTTGGATTTCAATAATTTCAACCTGGAGCTAGAAGGACTGGTCGTTCCCAAGGACACGGAGTGAAATGACTTGGGACATCAAGGAGGAAAGATGGTCTATCTCTTCAGCAAAGGGGCAACAATGAAGAACTTCAACGCAGTGCAAATGTCCATCCCCAACAGAGTGCTCCACAGCCTTCTCACTCACAACATCACCCTGAGGAATCAACAAACCCACATCGTCAATGCCAGAGATGTGCGGATCATGTACGCCCTGAGCATGAAGGAGAAAATTAACCTTCCAGCTATGATTCTCCTCACCCTTGACGAGAGCATATACGTCAACGAAGGGCTAGTACACGGGGGAGTGGTCACCGCGACATTGAAGAAATTTGAAGTGGACACCGACCGCTTCCACGAGTGCTCACGGACCACTTAGGATAGCATCTGCTTAGAGATGCTATCCAAGATGGGTATCAAGACCCAAGGGGAAAACTTATGGTCCTCCGGAAGCCATCAAAGAGCAAAGACTCACGTTCAAAGCCTCGCCCTCTAGCCCAGTCCTTAGCTCCCAAAAGAAAGCACTGTCTCTCACCAGTCCATGACAGGCTAGGGACCAGTTTGGATACTTTAACTCGAGATGTTCTTCAGCGTGTAAGAGTCACTCTTACAGTTGTGCAGGCTGTCTCCCAAGAACCTTATGCTCAACACTAGTTCAAGGAGCAATAGACTTCATAGATACACATCTATAGCCTGAGAGTTCTATGTCTCTTAGAGACTCGAGTGAAGCTTGTGAGAAACTATAGTTATAATTAGATTTTTATATCCTTCTTTTGTTTTCCTACCAGACTATCTGTTTCAAATCGTCAACTTTTGATATAAATTGAAATGCAACTGTTACATTTTCTATTTGAATACAAATCTTGTTACGAATGACTTTATTGCATTGCCTGCTTCTTTCTTGATTATAACTATCTCTTGATCAGAGACAACGCCTTTCATACGACCTATGCATGCTCGTCACATGACAGGTCATCGATTCCCTAGGACTGCAATACCATTACTACACAGTTATTACACCCTCACGACCAAATAGTGGCATGTCCCTCACCTATCTTTATATACTTCGCTCAGCCATCACTAAACCAAAGCTCTCACAATCAAATTGAATCACTAAACACTCTCTTTCACAACAGTCATGAATCGTGAAAACTACAGTTCCTCTAGCTCTAATGAGAAAACCATTTTCTCCACCATTCAGAAATTTATGCAACAAAATAAAGGTCTCCCTTCATATAATCTTTGTCCACAATCCAAAGTGTCGACTGCATGGTCCATGAATGTAAGTGCCACCCAAACCAAGTAAGTCACTTATTACTCCACAAACTCGCTTATCGATTCCATATATCAGAGTTACTTTGCTGATGACCCTCGTGTCCTAGACTCCTTCAATTCAGCCACATCCAAGAGTCACACATCTTAACAAGTTGTCTCCATCAAATGTAGTCTATAATCTATGGAATGTTATGGCCTTTTCAATAACATAAGTCGTGTAGTTGCTCCCTATTTTGATGTATGGCAAAGGGGGAAAAGAAAGATATGTACTTATGAACTTATGCCTATCATCCTTGTGTTATGTAATTAAATCTTAATAAAAAACTCTCTACTATGGCCCAGTATAAGGCTGTTATTGTCTTTTTCATGTTATCGTTCATCAGTTGATTATATTTCTAACCCTTAATGAACTCAGGCGGAATCCCTCCTAGGGAGAATATTCTCACTTCCATAAAATGTCAAGTACATATGATCAAAATCAATTTTGCACCGGTTGCCATCATCAAAAAGGGGGAAATTATTAAGTCAAGACCCTTTTGTTTTGATGATAGCAAACATGAGTTGTTTATCTAATATGTTTGTTAAGCTTTTAATTCAGATAAACGGGTAGAGGAGTGGCTTAGCACGCAAGGTTGCAAGCGCACTCCGTTCATGACATGTGCCTAACCAGTCGGGCACCTGTCTGGGAGAGCTCCAATAGAACTTCTAGTACACACAAGAGGTCAAGCACTACACAACCACATCTCTCATGCATCAGACGAAATAAAAAGGACAAAACACATCAAGTGGTTTGACAAACTCATGCAGACTTATACATTCACACAAACAACTAGCTCACGACAAAAGCATAGCTCATTAATGTGCAAGAGAACAAGATAAGTCAGGGCAAATAAGAAGCATTCATTACTTAGCCATAATGAAGTCTCAAAGAGTATTTATGGAGCATTTGTGAAGCAGACAAGATCAAGCAAGTAGAAAGTGCAAGTGGTGATCGGCCACCTGAGTACTTGCCTTCGACGTGTCCAATTACAAGAAGACATGTGTCTTGACGGCTTCAGATCAAGTTGAAGATCAACCTATATTTGAGCATGGCTATTTTGCTAAAGATGAAGAAGCAAATGACTCCTAGAGTCTAGGAGATCGTAGGATGTTTGTTATCCATCTTAACTTACTTGTATAAATACGAGTATAACATCTTATGTAAATAAACTTGGTCATATACGAAGAAGAGACATAACGAGAGCAAGTGTAAGTCAGACTAAGTGTGTGTAAGTACTAGGAAGTTGGTGAGCTGGATAGGACTAGGTCTAGGAGTTAATATTGTGTGTATTTGGTAGACTGATCAGTTGAGGAACGGTTGGGGAACCGTAGGCCTGCTGTCAGGAGAGGGTAGAGAACTTTGGGGATAAAGTCCTAAACTGTCCCGGAGTCCTTATGTAGGGCAAGGAGATTGAGTGAATTTCTGTGTGTAAATTCTCAATTGAAAAGGAGTTTCTAGTTTGAGTTTATCAAGTGCATTCCTCAACTATCAAGTAGTTCACATAGGTTAACGATACGTCCACAACCAGTCGGGGACGATCAGGAGCACCAGCCAGTTTCAAAAAGGGAGTTTCCTTTTCACATCATTCCTTTTTCTCCTTCTCCTTCCTTTTATGATTCTCATTCTGTTCTATTCTGTTCTTCTCCCTTTGCTCCTCTTCTTCTTCTTCTCTCTCTGCTCTTTTGCTTTCAATCATCGATCATCGGGATAGTTCCGGTCTGCCGTCTGTTGTCATTCAGGTTTAGATTTGTAGGTTTTGTTTTGTGTCCGTTCTTCTTTCCGTCTTCTCCATTTCTAATTTTGGTTCTGACTCCTGGTTTCAATCAGTTGATCATTGAGTTTCAAGTGAGGATTCGAAGAGTGTCCAGTGTGGAATCTGTAGACTTTTACGGTTCTTCGATTCGAGGTAGGTGGTAGATGGATTCACTATGGGTTTGTTCACCCATGGAGATTCTAGGATTTCATTTCGTTTATGATTGTGTTGATATGTTCTCTAATTTTGATGTGATGCTGAAGTTGGTTATGATTTGTGTTTCCGATCTACTAAAACCCCAGGATGTTGTGTTTTGATTGCCTACTTTGTTATAGAAAGTTATGTGTTGTCTATAGTGATTTTGTAGCTTTGGAATTCGTCTGTTTCTGCTTTCGATTTTGCCTTGTCTGGACATCTGTCATAACTTGCAAGTTCAAACAATTTGTGTGGATGCCTTTGTTTTTTACGGTTTTCTTGTGTCCAAACTTCCGTCTGGACATGCAAGTTCGTACGGTAAGCGAGGATGGGTTCTGGGTTTGTAGTTCAACTTGTGTCTGAACATGTAAGCCCAGACACAAGTTCGCACACCTCATAAGGTTTTTCTTCGGACTTTATCCAAACTTAAAAGTTTGGACACAAGTCCGGACACATGTATTTTAAGTGTCGGCATGTGTCTGAACATGCATGTTTGGACACATGTCCGGACTCCTCTTTGGATTTGACTAAAATATTCGTTGACTTCCGTTTTGCATGTCGTTTGCAAGGGTTATGATCCCCTGAGTGTGTATAAGTTATTTTGACATGTTTTAGTATGCGTTTACATGAATTTCCATTATGAAAGTATTATATTTTGTTTATGGTCTTTGAGTTGCTTGGAGAGTGTGATTTCAGTTTCGGTTTCTGTTTGGCTATATGTGCTTTGATAGTCTTGGTACAAGACTCCTGTTTTGCAAAGACTTCAGTTTTGTTTCGTAAGTTATTCGCTGTGTTATGTGGTTACATTTTGTAACACCTCCATTTTGTAAGTAAAGCTTCTTTTTTGGGACCTAGCTACTTCGCCTTATGAGTCGTGATGATTGGGTCGAGTTATCCTGTAGCATGCTACGCAGGACATCCTTCTGTTTTTGTTCCTTGGATTTCTCAGGATTATTTAGTGATCGACGGGTCCAACTAATGGTCTTAATCATTTTTGTTGTGGGATCCTCTGATCATAGGGCCTTCGCCCTTCTATATGTAAGTGCTTTGAGCTAGTGTTCCATTCTGATTTGTGAACCATTCTGGTTTGTGAATTAATCTGACTTGTGAACCGTTCTGATTTATGAGCCACTCTATTTGTGAACATTCTGATTTGTGAACACTTTGATTTATGGTTTATGATAAACTCCGACAAGTGTATTATGGCATATTTGCTTATGTTCAGTTTCGAGCTTTGGCAGCTTTGGACATGAGGCCCTGCTTTATGCTTTGTCTCATTCGGAAAGTGTGGCTTCTACTTTGTTTTGCTTTCTGTGTTTGACAGATCTATTTTATGAACTTCCATTTTGTAAGATGATTTGTTTTGTAAAAGAGCTCTGATATGAAACTCTGTTTCTATTATGCTTTCTTCTTCTGATGATTTTGAAAAGTGACTTTTGGAACCTATAATTGTCTTCCACTGTTAAGTTGCTTTCACTATAACTTTTGTTTTCCTCTACTTGTATTTGACTTCGGGCCATCCGAGTGCCTTTTATCCGATTCTAGTTTGCGGCACTATGTATATGAAATCTATGGTCTGTAAAAAGGTTTTGAGCATGCTCATGCTGATGAAGTTTATCACCTGCTGAGCTGTGGTTTACTGACCCCCATTATATCCTCTGATTTGCAGGATGATTAAGTCAACCGCAAGGTCTTCTGTTTTCTTTTCTTTTCACATTTGAGGAAGTATTTGTTTTGGCGACCTAGAGATCTGAGTGTATTTTGAGCCTTGGAGCTTAGACTTTGTATTGTTAGCCTTCGTTTTGTAAATTTGTATGAACGGGTCTTGTAAGCATGTTTATCTAATATCTTAGTTATTTATTTCAGTTTAGGTTTCGCTTTAGCAGTCTTGCGTATCTTAGACAGTAAGTGTGACACGTGTTTTGACCTATAACTAGGGTGGTTTTGGGGTCGTTACATTATTACTTCACCCATTGCTTGCCTTTAAGTTATATAACTTCAAAGTGGTAGACAACTTGGTGAACTTTGTACAACCACTATATAAAGGTTGTTCTGAAGCATTGATCAGTTCAACAAACATTTCTAGACAATCTTGAGCCTCTTGTTCAAGGTTTCGAGACATCTCTCTCAATGTATCACCCTCAGGTTCCTCAAACTCGTCACACTGCTCAAACTGACTAGTATTCATGGCCCCCGGCTCAAACCTTTCATTCTCACCATGGTATGTAGAGCTGTCAAAATTTGACCCAACCCGAAAACCCCGTCCGTTTTATCCGAACCCGAAACTCGATCAAAACCCGAAAATATTTAAATATAATAAACCCGAAACCCGATTGGGTAAAACCTGAAATGACCCGAAAAATTTATAACCCAAACTGACCCGAACCCGAAATGACCCGAAATAATAGTAATTAAAAATTAGCCAAACTCGAATAACATGAAATAATAGTGACCATAAATTGTCCCAAACCTGAATGACCCAAATAAATATGACAAAAAACATGATTCAAACTTAGTATATCCGAATAAAATTAAGAATAGGCATTGTATTGAAAGTTATGTAATCTATATGTTGTATATTCTTATAGAAAATTAGGTATATATTTATATTATATATTTTTTCAAAAATATTAACTATGACCCGAAATAACCGAAACCCGATTCTATCTGACACTGTTACAACCCGAACCCGAAATGACCCGAACCCGAAATGACCCGAAAGTTTAATGACCCGAACGGATATTGACCCGAAAAGATATGACCCAAAACCCGAACGGATAACCTGTTTGACAGGCCTAATGGTATGTCCATCATTTATAACCACTATTTGTGCCATACATGAGCAAATCTTTTACTATGATAGTGTTAAAGCTTCTACTAAACAACACTTTAGACAAGGGTTAACAATTCTGCTTTGTCCTTTGGCATGTTGAAGTGCAAACTTGATAAACTTCATCACCCCTTCTTTAATAATTTGATTCAAGACTTTTGTTCATCCATCCTCGATCCATGATTGTGATGGTGAATTAGTTTGGGTAGTCTTCAAAAGGGATGAATCAAAGAAAAGAGTTGAAAGATGAACACCAAGTTTGATGTTGTTAAAAGATGATGAGCAGCTGCTGCTGAAACACCCCAGCACACATTAAAAATGAGGTTTCTTTTGTAAGTATGATTAAATTTGGAAGACTAAACAAAGGGAAGTATGCATTAACAAAACCAATTATTATCTAGTTTCAATATAGGAATACGGTTTAGCTTTCTCCCTTATAAACCAAAAACCAGGTCAAACAAATAACATCACAAACCCCCAAAAACATTGAACAAATCTGATTTCTTTTGTCCTCTAACTGACTTTCATTTTTCTCTTTCTCATTCTAGCAAGTTGTTTTTAAAGTTGCAAATGTATTTTCAACATTACCTTATTGTAATACTTTCCTTTCTGAAGCACCTGCTTCTTTTGGGTCGCTGTCTTTGCACAACCCTTCCTTTGTGCAATAAAAAGTGTCTGGCTTGCCCAGTCTTCCCTAATGTCCTGCCGTGCCGGTTTGCTTATCGTCTACCTAGTACCTGTTCGAATAGAACCAATTTGCAGATGACTAGTTAGTGTATAGCAGTTCGTATGGTATCAAAAACGAATTAACCACATTCATTCTAGTTACCAACACAAAAGAGCAATCTCCTGTCCTCTAAATTATAAGAGAACGCGCCTTTTACGCGCCACCTTCTATTCCCTTATTCACCAGAGTTTACTCCCTGCGGGAGTTGTCAGCGATTTTATTCCCGAGAGAGGGGGTCGAGAGTGGAAGAGATAGAAGTCAACAATATGGTTGTAACAATTGTAGTAGGAGTTAAGGCAGAGGTAGGGGGTACACTCTGGCACCCGACCAATTATTGGTCCCTAAGACATTCTCACCTGAGCAAGACTCATAGGAGTAGGGGCAGAGAGAATTTTCTTCTGGCTGTTTGCAGGGACTTGCAGTCTCTCTCAGAGTCCACTTACAACAGGAGCTTGCAGTATCTCTCGAAGCCTACATGCATCCGGACTTGATCAGAATGCGAGTAGAAACATAACATTTACTCCCACCGGTGCACATCTTCTCGAGCTACAATGGTAGCAGTTGGGCGTGTGAGACTTTTGATCTTCTCCTCTTTCCCGTTCACTCTCACTTGTATGAGAGGTGTCAGGGGCATTAACTCCGACGGATTGAATTAAATCGAGAGTACCGTCTTCTGCATGCCGGTTGCGTCACCGGAGATTTGTAATGTCCCCTCAGACGATCCTCTAAACCAACTACCAATTTCTCCTCTCCTTTTCCCTATTCCTCCTATTCATCCCTATCATAATCGGCCAGAGATAATCATTAGCAGCCTAATAATTCAAAAATTCTGCCTTTTTTTTAGCACGGCTCCCTCTATGGATTCTATAATCTCCAACTGCTCTCGCCTCCATATCCACCCAGCTGAATCCTCTTCCATTGAAGAAGCCTGTCTGATTATGGAACCAAATTCCTCGATCTTTTGCAAAGCACTATATGGTAGAATATGGAGTCCTAACCGAATAGGAGCTAGACTTCTGCAAAACGTCATGGTGCATATCTAGAATCCCAAGGCTTACTTCCAAGTCTCAGAAGTGGGAGAGAATCATTTCACCTTTTAGTTTGCCTCGGAAGATGATACAGAAGTTATTCTGTCTAACGGTCCTTGGCATTTCAAGCATCGTCTTCTAGCTGTGATGGCCTTGGACTCCAACTTACCTATTGAAGAACATGATCCCAAAGCTATCAAAATTTGGACAAGGATTCATAAAATTCCCTTGGCCTTCTTCAACAGACCCTCAGCTATTAACTTAGCAAACAAGATAGGCTCTTTCATCGAATGCTCAGCCCACATCAATCCTCTTAGAGCCCAATACCAGAGAGTTAAAACAGAGATCAAGCTCACTGAGAGCTTATGCAGGATGATAGTTGTCAAAACTGCTAATGGCAACAGGGTCTGCCGTATTTCCTATGAAAACCTACCAAGCTTATGCTACAGATGTTTTTTCTTACCCACACTCTTAATGACTGTAAAATTCCAAAACCCATCCCCAACTCCACAGAAAGGTACGACCCTTGGATTCGATCTAAATTTGCTGGTTCTTTAGCTTCGGTTACGGATTCATTTCTCCTTGACCGATGGAAGGAAGAAGGAATCCTGGATGGTATCACTGCTCTAGCTACTCAGGCGGAACTTATCCCCCTCGTTAACCCTCCCACGGTCAATGTTGATCTCTCCCTAGCTACTAAGCCGGTCGACATTGTTCCTATTCCACAAAACCCCCTCAGATTATCCAAGGCCTCCCCATGCAAACTCAAACCCAACTTAGAACCCCAGTTTCTCCCCAAAGTTCCTCCAACACTTCTTCTTCTGCACCCCAAGCTTTTCGAAACCTTTTCTCTATGTTAGACCCCCTAGACTGATCCTTCTTGTAACGCTCCTATTAAACAAAAATGCAGTGGAAAATAAATACTATGGCGTTTACAGATTATCGGGTTCCAAACACTCGGCACCAAACCTCACCAATTACAACTTATAAAATTACAAAAGCTACGGTCTGAACCTCAAGAAAACTTAACGTAACCATAATAGTAATAAAATACATTAACTCTCCACAAAACCTAATCCCATCCCAACCACTCATTCTCTTCGTGGCCACCTGTATATCAACGCGTATCTGCAAGATGAAACCAAGCAGCCCACCCCGAGAGGGGTGAGTCAGTTCCCTGGAATGGAACTGGTACGATCCTCCAAAACAAACTTATAATAAAACTCTTTAATAAACAATAACTTGAAGATAAACAACTTAAAACAGAACAGAGGAACAAGACACTTAAAAATCACCAAGTCAAAGTTGACAAGATAAGGAATAGAGATAAATAATAGAAAGGTAAAGTTAGTCAATTAAAACCACACCATGAGTTAGTGAACAAACATTGCTTATGTTAGATCCAGTTCCAGTTAGGAGTAGAAAGACTCGGGTAGTCACAAGGACTAGGAATGAATGAGAAAAACCAGGAACCAACAACTCAAGAGTGGAATAAACCAACTGGGAGAGATGACCTCCACCGCCAAGTACGTCCTTTTAGGACAGGGGATATACAGCCCCTCACTGTTTACTACGTCCTTTTAGGACAGGGGATATACAGCCCCTCACTGTTTACCATGTCCTTTTTGGACAGGGGATATACAGCCCCTCACTGTTACCGATGAAGACGCGCGCACGTCACAACAAAAAGACTCAGCTCACGGATGAAACGATATCCAGAGTCAAAGGAAGAATTTACCAAGATTGACCTTTTCTATATTCCCACTAGATCATTAACTGCACCAGAGCAATACCAAAACACTCAGTCCTACAGAGTGCAGAAGCGTAAACCCTAGGCAGTTAGCGTCTAATGAAAACTAAAGAAGGAACCATAACCATGTAAGTTTCACATTCAAGGCTCAGTTAGTCACATCAAGCTGAGTTAGCCACACAAATAGTTTCTTTGAAATCCAATCAAGATTAGTTGGCATTTTCCAAAAACATTCCATACAGTCCGTTAGCAAAGTCTCTGAGTACGAGAAATCGTACCTGATTAACGTTGTAGCAGTTCTAGTAGACTCATGCAACATTCAACAACACTCCGAGGAACATTAAAGATTGTATATCATCAATAACTTGTAGCCTAAGTTAAACTTAAATAAATTCCTCACTCTTATTTCTAAGTCTCAATTATCTTTTAAGCCCTCACTTATATGTTATGTATAACCTTTGACTTGTCTTAGAATGTTGTATAACTCAAGGTTGTAAGACCAAGGAATGTATTTTATTAACACTTGTTAATTGTTCCACTCTTATCCACTTTACCCATACTTAACCATAATTCTCACATTTAAGACCTTTATAACATAAGTGCATTATATGTTATTCAATCAATCTTAGAATTTCAATAACAATTCTTAAGCTCATACTTTTATTCTTAATTTAGAATAACATCGTATTATGACCCATGATAGGTTTATCTCAGAATACTATACTATTATTTCACAATGTAATGATTATGTATTTTATTAATACTAGATCATCCATTACGATTAAGTTTTCCCCCTAACTTAATTAGGATCTACTCTTGTATATTGGAATCATAGTGTTGTAGATACATTTTATTATAACTTAATTGAGCCACTAAACTCAATTATCATATCTCTAGTTCAGAATGACTTTTTATTACAACCATCTAATAATCTTGTCATAAGATGTTGAATTACTTCTCATCTGTAAATAACTATATTATAATTAACTTAGACTTATCGAACCCTTACATTTAGTATTCACAAGGTATATTATTTGCTTTATTACTACCTATTTAATAAGGTGTTTTAAGATAACCTTTACGTATCCTTACTTACATTTAATTTCTTAAGTGTTTTATTTTTACATACAATTCTCCATAGACTATATATGTATAATCCTTTTATACTAAATTTTGAATAAACTTATGTCTTAAATACACTTTAGATGGTTTACAAAACCTAAGGGTTCACGGGAATAACTTAATAAATTAATCCCCTTTATGTTTTAGGATAAGCACTATATTTTAATATAAGGTAAAATTTACCTAAGAATTAAATTCTGATTCATAAGTGAAATTGTTAATTATTAATAAGATAATCTATTCTGAAAAATTCCAGTGTCAAAAGGTAAATCAATATAATATCTTATGTAACTTAGTTTCCTCTAAATAAAGGTTCAAAGGTTTTAAGTATCTAATTTATATTTATAAACCTTTTATAAATTCTAACTACTGAATACATCACTTAGTTATAAAATCACATCCTGAATATTGGTAATAAATGTATTTTTATATGGCTTATCTGATTCTAGGAAACTAAGGATTATTATTTAGATTAACTTCATATCATAGTTTAATATAGTTTTATATCATATCCTTTTAATGATTTTATCTTAAAACATTAAGTTCTCGTTCAATACTATAAATGTTATGAAATGATTAAATCTAGACTTACTATCCACTTCACATTTATATGTAAAAGTTTTTCATTTATTTATTAATTATATAATAAGATCTATTTGTGTAAAATCTAATTAAAAATTTTCCTAAGTTTTAACTTATTAATTACGTAACCCAATTATAGATTTACATTCTGGTCATTGACAAATATGCATGTATTTTAATACGGTTTATATAAATCTTAGAAATTCAAGGGTAACTCTTTAAGTTTAATATCATAACCATAATTTAATACTACTCTTATAATACTCTTTTAATAGTATTATGTATAGATTTAGTTTAACTTATTAATTCCTTCATATTCTATTCTCTATAAGGTATTTTTTTCTTTTATTTTTTTTTGTTATCTATATATATTATGATTTATTTAAAACATTCTTTATGTAGTTTTATTGTATTTAATTACCTCTATTAACTGTACACATATCCACATCTAATATATGGTTTATAAAATAAAGTATTTTCTTTAGTTTCAATTAAGTATATTAACTCCCATATTATATATTTGATATAAATGTAGATTAATTACATTCCTTGATTTAATCTAAGTTACTATTTTATTCTTGGTATATATATATGTATTATATATTTTTGTTCACTTAAAGTTTATACCTAAAAATATTATTAACATTCTGTATTAAATGTTAGTTGAGTCTTATTATATTATTCCCAACCTATAAGTTTATTAATAAGTCATACTTTAATTTTCGTTACATTAAAAACCTTATATTATAAGGTAACTTATGAAAAATTTCAGAAATACAATTTTTAGACCTATTTCCTCTTGTCTAAAATTCTCAAATTTAATATATAGTAACTATGATATTTTAGACATATTATAAAATTTTTATTTCATAAAAATATCTTTTTAAATAATTCCATAATACTCAAAACTTACAAAAATTATGACTTACGTTTAAAAAATCAAAACCCATATTAATTTGCATCAAAATAAACTAGATTTTATAAGGAATCTATGGTTAAAATTTCAGTCAAACTACATTAGGGAAGACCATTAAATAAATCTAGCAAGATAGGGTATTTTTCTGGAATACATATTAAACTAATACAACTTAAACTCCACGTTTTAATCTCGGCCGTCTGTTTCTCCTAACTAGAATCGGACGGCCCACATTTGTCAAATTCATCATCGAACCCAAATCGACTATTGAGTACGTTTTCGATGATTTCTCCTAATCTACAGAACTAAATCGACTTATTTTTGTTTCATTGAATTCGAAATTCAATTTCGGTTTTAATGGTTCCAATTTCGTTAACTATAATGCACAGCTCCGTAATATTGAATCTGGGTTGCTACGAGTTAGGGTTTATGTATACCCGATTTAATTTCATAAAATTCTATCTGTATGATGCATAATAGGTTAAATTGATATGGGGTTATGTTCGAGAATGCAAACACGAACAACATTATAGGTTTAATTTGGTCAGAATCGTACCGGGGATGCGCTGGTGAGGGAAAACAAAATCGAATTTCCGGAAATCGTTATTTCATGTGCAGTTCGAGTAGCCTATTTCATGGACCAACTCGTGCTAATTGAGAAGGATTCAATCCAAGAAACCTACGTCATTTTAAAGTAGACATGTAACTCTAAACATTGGTGTAAGAATCATTGAAAACAAAGAACTAGGGAGAAAGTTATGGATCCCGCAAGATCTGAGTTTACCACTTCGTTTCTGGAAATCTGGGCAAGAATACTACCGTGACCGAATTGCGAACTTTAGACGCTTCTCTTCCACACGGTTGGGAATTAGCCTTGGATGTAAACATAAGAGTTGTAGAGAAATTAGAGATCTACAAAACAAGCTAAATAACACGAATTTTCATTGAGAGATGAAGAAGTTATGGCGAGACGAAGTTACCCGTTTATCACGTTTTGCCGGAATCTAGGTTACGGCTTTGCAAGGAGGCAACTTTGGATCAATTTTCCGGCGGATGTAGAAAGAGTTAGGTTAAGTGTGAGCTATGGTTGAAAAGAGGAGTTAAGGAGAAGAGAATGAGAAGAAACACTGGAAAATTCGAAAAGATGAGTGAGATACTGATGTCACAAGTTAGGGAAAAATACTGGTGGAGGTTAAGGACTTAGCCTATTTTTTGCTAAGTTCCGGTGAGGCTGACGTGGCAGACACATGTCTGAGTCAGGAAAACCCTAGCCACGTCAGCATTCTACAATTTTTTGACCCTAAACTTCATTCTATCATAACTTTGACTAGGATGATCCGTTTTTGACGTTCTTTTTATCAATCTTCTTGGTTTTCCATAACCTTTTTATTGGTATAAGTTTCATGGGCTGGTTTGACCATTCTCAAAAAGTTAACCCTAGCAAGGCTTAATAAGCTTTATGGTTTCTATGATTTTATATTGACTTTTATGATTCAAATTAATGTTCCAACTATTTCTAAAATCTTTATAATATACTTGGAGTGTTTAGAAATTTTTCCAAGATTTATTGACTTATAAATCTTATTATTAAATTCATAATACTATATAATAATATATAGTAACCTAATATATAATAGTATTCTTTAGGGTTAAATAGAAGAAATCCCCTAATTTAATTTTCATAATTCCATTTAGTAATAATAATTTATTATTCATAATTCCGTACAATAATTTAATAATTAATAGTATTATTTATGGTTTAATAAAAGAAATCCCCTAAATTAATTTAAATTAATTTAGGGGTATTTCACTTCCTACCTCCCCTCTATCAAATTTCATGTTTGGAACCAATGAGTCTGAGAAGAAATCTATCAAAATTTCGATTGGAGGTTAGCCCTTTACAAGTTTGAGAAAGATCTCAAAGGAAAGAAGAAAGTTGGAGATGCCAACCTTCCCTTGGATGACTCAACCCCTCTGATCGATATCAATCCCTCCCATCAAGAAGTCAGTTCTCCCATAATTCCCAACACCTTTACCCAAAACCTTGCCTCCCAACAGCCTAGCCCCTTTGAGGGTCTTGATAGACTTTTATCCCAAAAGCATATCCTCATCACCCGAGATAAAGGGAAAGCCAAAATGTTCCCTGAACATCTTCTTCATGCATCCTACCCTGACAATTCAAACACAAAAGAAGAAAGCTTGCGAACTTTAGTCCACAGATGAATAAATCCTCTATTAACGTGGAGGATTGGGAAGAGACTGAGTACCATGAGTTTTTCTACTCTAAGGCAGACCCCGAGGAGGATCAGGGCTACCACTCCAAATGAGTTGCTTGTCCTTTAACTACCGAGGGTTGGGTCGCCCTTGTGCAGTGGTCTGGGTCACTAGTTTACTCAGGAAACATAAACCCGACCTTGTTTTTCTAATGGAGACCCATAGATCCATTCCTAAGATGGATCACATCAAAGTTCATTGGTCTGAGTATAGTGGTATTTCAGTTGCTAGTAAGGGAAAGAGTGGTGGTTTATCCCTATTATGGAAAAAGGACCTAGATGTTTTGATCATCAACTTCTCCCATCACCATGTGGCGGTAGAAATCAGTTTCTCAAGTATGAATCCTTTTACTCTCACTAGTTTCTATGGGTGGCCTAAGTAGGATAAAAAACATCTCTCTTGGGAACTCCTTAATAATCTTAGTAGGCATGTCCATCTTCCCTGGGTGGTTGTAGGTGACTTCAACCAAATTTTGTATGAAAGGGAAAAAATAGGAGGGAAAATCAGAGAGGAGAAACATATGAGTCCTTCCAGAGAAATTATTCAAAAGCTGGACTTAATAGACGTTGGTTTTGTGGGATATCCTTACACCTATACAAACTGTAAAGATCCTCCTTACACTTCTGAGAGTAGGTTAGATAGAGCTTTTTTTTCCAAAGATGATTTGAATATGTTTCCTACCTCTTCTGTTCTTCATTTACCTAGGGAAAGATCGGATCATTGTCCAATCCTTATTAGATTCTTAGGAAACCACCTCAAAAAAGAGAGAATTTTTAGATTTGAAAATGGGTGGCTTCTGGAAGATAAATGTAGAGAGATCGTTTCTCAAGTGTGGGAGATAAGGAAGGGTGTCTCAGTACCAATATTCAGAATTGTAAATTAAAGTTATTGTAGTGGAAAGGGTGGTCAATTGCCAGAATTCATCATAAGATCAAGCTCAAAAAAAGAGAGTTAGAGAAAATTACAAGGGATAATCTATCAGTTTGGGCGGGGGCCAATAGAAAACGTCTTCTTACTGAGATTGAACTTCTTTGTTACAAGGAAGAAATCTACTGGAAACAAAGGTCTAGAGATAAGTGGGTAGCAGAAGGAGATAAAGACACTGCTTACTTTCACCTTAAAGCAAGTTCTAATAGAAGGAGAAAGAAGATTTTTGGAATCCAATTTGAAGATGGGTCCATGAAATTTGAGTGGGGTGATATCGAGAAAATATCCAGAGATTATTTTCAATCCCTTTTTACAGTAGGAAATGTTACTAATCTTAAACTTTTCACTGATGGTGTCTCGGGTTTACTTCCACAAGATCTGAGATAAGACCTTAAGAATCCTTATACAACCAGTGAGGTTTTTCGTGCTTTCAAACAGCTTAGTTCCAATAAGGCTCCTGGTCTTGATGGTTTTAATGGGGAATTCTTTAAAGCCTTTTGGCCCACTGTAGGAGAGCAAGTAATGTCCACTATTCTCAACATCCTCAATGGTCTCCCAATTCCTGATCTCTCTCCCTCAATAAGTATTACATTGCTCTGATCCCAAAGGAAAAGGGGGCCAATTCTATAGCTAAGTTCAGGCCTATAACATTATGCAACTTTGTGTACAATATAGCCACCAAGGTTTTAGCCAATAGAATCCAACCCATCCTGCCCTTGATTATTTCTGAAAACCAGTCTGGGTTTGTGAAAGGTAGGTTAATCACAGATAATGTTATTTTGGCTGGTGAGCTTCATCATAGGATTGCTGAGTCCCAAGCAAAAAAAGAGGCCTTTTTTTCTTGTAAGTTGGACCTTAGCAAGGCTTATGATAGATTGGAGTGGCCCTTTATCAACTCTCTACTTATTTCCATGGAGTTTCCAGATGTGTGGAGAATTCCAGTTATGAATTGCATCTCTTCTACTAGGGGGCTGTGATTGTTAATGGTTCCTCAAGCAAACAATTCACTCAGTCTAGAGGTATTAGGCAAGGGGATCCCCTCTCACCTTTCCTTTTTATTCTAGCTCATGAAGCCTTCTCTTGAACTCTGAATGCAACTATGGACAGAAAAGAGTATCTTAGTTTAGCCCTTTCAAAAAACTATCCTCCTATATCACACCTAGCCTTTGCTGATGACATAATAGTATATGACCAAGCAACTACACCTAATATCCTCTTTCTGGATAACCTGCTACAAAAATTCCTTTCTTGTTCAGGGCATGAAATAAATTACCACAAATTAGAAATCATCTTCAGTCCCAAAATCCCACAACAGATTAAAACTTCTCTAGCCAAGCTCTAGTGTCCAAGAAGTTCCCCATTTTGCTAAATATTTAGGATTGCCTACCAAGGTTGGTAGAAACAAGAAGGAGACCTTCAACTATCTCATCGAATCTCTCAGAAAAAGAGTTACTAGTTGGAAAATTCCCTTGGCACAATCGGCCAGATCCATCCCTCTGTCTAGTGTTCTTCAGTCTTTACCTACCTTCACTATGTCTCTCTTCAAATTGCCTCAGGGTGTTATTTCTAAGATGAACTCTATCCTAGCTCATTTCTGGTGGGGAGGATCTTCTGCTAAAAAACCAATGCACTGGAAAAGTTGGATAAGGTTTGCTCCTCTAAAGAAGTAAGAGGGATGGGCTTTAAACACATTGAAACCTTCAACTCAGCCCTTCTAGCAAAACAAATTTGGAATATCATGACAAACTCAAATTCTCTAGTAGCTAGATCCCTCAAAGCTACCTACTTTCCTAACCAGAGTATTCTGGAGGCTGTTTCTTCTCCTCGAGACAGTCCTATCTGGAAATCTCTCCTTGAGGGAATCAAGATCATCAAATTAGGAAGCCTTAAGGAATTTGGTAATGGGCAAGATACAAACATTTGGACTTCTCCGTGGATTAAAAGAAATCAACCAGGGTGCCCCTACAGTAGAAAACCCAGCAACAGTTCCTTAGACAAAGTGAGTCAGCTCATTTGTCCTGTCAGTAATGAGTGGGATATTGCCAAGATTTCCAACAATTTCCAAAGATTAGACCAAATCTCCATCCTGAATTCCAAGGTGAAGCCTTATCAAACTGATTCTTGGAGATGGATTCTTGAGAGTTCAGAAGATTACTCTATCAGATCGGGGTATAATGCAGCCTTTAATCACCTTTTAAAAGCTTCAGGGTCTCAGCAGGTTTCCAAGCAATGGGAAATTTTGAAGAGATTAGACTGGAAATGGATTCCCCCCAGAGCTAAACTCTTCTGCTGGAAATTTCTTAATCTTATTGTTCCTTCAGCCTCTAATATTGCTAGAAGAATTGGGGGTGATGGTCTCTGTAAGCTCTGTGGCAAAGTGGACACCACCCAACACCTTATCTTTCAGTGTTGGTCTGTTCAAGAGATCTGGATTAACATCATTGACCGAGAGAATCTCCCATCTGATCAAGAGGGCTCAATTTAAGACTGGTTTATTAATAACTATAGGAGCTGGAGCAAGAAGAAACTATATCAAACTGTTAACTTCATGTGGGCAGTGTACGATGCTAAAAATAAAGTTAGACAAAACAGGGACTTGTCCATCCTGGACTGCATTGACAACAATTTAGCTTTCATCAATGCTTATCAGATTTCAATGAGTAACTTAGGAAACAGAATTAATTCTGCTACAAACGTTTCTCAGATGCAAAATGAGTTCATAATTTACACCAACTGCTATAGGAAAAGAGATGCTCCATTGGTCTGTAGTGGAGTAACTATTTCTTATACAGGTGATGTTTTGATGGCATGTAACAGGAAAATGAGATGTAGATTGGACGAGACATCTTTGGAGATACAAAACATCATCCACGTCCTTCGGTTGGCAGTAGAAATGAAGATTGAAAGAGTTGCAATCAGGGCTAACAACCCAGCTACTTTGAAGATTTTGGAAGAGTGCAAACATCACGACCGCACAACTACAAGAACTTTTTGTACCTTAACTTACGATTTGAATTGTTTTGATTCAGTTAGAAACTTATTGTGTAATATAGAGATGTCTAACTTCCCAGCTGTTTTAGCAGGATTGTCTTTTGCCCCTTCTATGGAATGAGGAGTTTGGAAACCTTGTAAACCTTCTACTAAACCGGTGTATGATTCTGCCATGCAAGCTCATAAGCTAGAAATGTGTAATATGGCTATTTAATATATATATAAAGGAAGCTCAAGTTGATAAAAAACAAATTAACCACAAATATGAAGAAGAAAGGGATTTATAAAGGAAATTTATAGCACCAGTGCTGGAAGCATGAAAAGGATATATCCAAATGGCGATTGTGCAGGGGAACATAAATGAAGCAAGATCACTTTATAGAAGATGTTGTACTAAGAAATTTTCTGGTTCAGGTTCTGAGGTAGATGCTTTTTTTTTTTGCTTTGTTGAGAATGTATTTTTCCTCGGAGCTTCTGTGCCGGTTATGCAATTTTGTTTACGGTGTCATTTTATCAAGAAAAGTGTCATGATCTTGCTTTATAGGTCTACACTAGGAACTAATTATTTTCTTTCTCTCTCTCTCTCTATAACTTGGGAAGGACATAACTTTAAAGAGTTTACAGAAATATTTCTAAATCATACAATGATATTTTCAATATTATTGGTTGTGAATGTTGAAGATGACATAACTCTCATGGACAGTAAATGAATGGTTCAAAACTCTACAATTGGGAGAAGCCAATTCCACATCATTTCTCGTGGACCATGAACTGTCATGGTCACTGTCCACTCTGCATAGAGATTATCTTATATTCTTTCAGGAGTAAATAGCATGTACCTCTTAATGTGCATTTTATCCAGAACTTGTGACATAACTGCATTTCTTAACAAAGAATGACTGAGTTACTTTGCTTACAACCAGGTGAGCTTATCCTTGTACAAAAGAAATAGCAAGAGACTGGTTTCGCCACTTACTATCAATCATCTTAATAATGCATCGGAGAAAAGACGCCATAGCCGTTACAAAAAAAAAAAAAGAGTTTCAGTTGCTCAATATTTTCAAGTATAAGATTTAGTAAAGGGGTAAAGAGACTATATTTTATATCCATATCATGATAATGTTATGTCTATAGCTCATGAGATGTGTCTATGCGATCTGTTCAATAGGTGATACAACGAAATAGAGCCATGGACAAAAATTCAATTTCAAAAAGCTACCCAAATATACTATAAGGGCCCGTTCCGGACCTCGATGAAAAAAGGTAGATGAAGCTACATGAGAAAAAACGCTGCCTATACAAGCGTCTGATTTGGGGATGAAATCATCGAGTCCATTGATTAGTGGGGACCACAAAAAAAATCTTCATCAATATGTTGAGAACGGGGCCTAAATATGTCCGCACAAAACAGCTACCCAAATATGCTATGCCATACCAAATGGAGCCGTAGACGAAATTTCAATTTCAAAAAACAACCTTTTCCTAAGAGTTTATGGGATGGTCTACTTTAGTAACCTTTGCTTTGATGATCATTACCCACTAAACATCCAGTCTCCATTATCCCATAATTATCATATATAAAGAGGTCAGTAGGGATGTAATGGAACTTTTACTACTACACTAACCACCAATGAAACTTTTACTACTACACTAACCGCTTCGCATCACTTCTGAATAGTAGACGTTCCTTTCTGCTCAGCATTATTCTTGTCTCTTTCATCTTCTTTTTCCATTTCTCTAGTTATCTTCTCATTCCCATGTTTTCTCATTCCATTTCGACCGAATGTCTTTTTACTACTAGCAATTGCACACTAACTCCATTTTTATCCAGAGTATCATTACTTTCAGTCTTCCCCAGCATTCTCCTTGACCTTCTCGACACCTGTTCGACAACGTTAACACCCTCTTCCCGAGGCTTTTCTTCAAGCTCACTTTCCACAGCTATATGAGCATGATCTATATTATCATCATCTGAGTCATTTTTCCTCTTCCTCGTTCTTGTTTTGTGCAGATTCTTCTTCTCTACCGCCCAATTGATATATACGTCACAAGAGGGTACGATGTTAGAAAGGTGGTTATTTATGCAGCTGGTTATTATGTTTAGGTGTTCTGTCCTTTTATATCTATTTGGGTTTTATGTTGGTTGGCCGGGTTGGTTGACCGTTGGGCTATTACCGTTGATGGGCTTGGCTCATTAGGCTATTTAAAAGGGCTTTGTCTGGCTTGGGAATTACTCTCCAATGTACTGTAGATAGTTTGAGTTTCTGGTTTTCTTCTCTGTATAACCCTTCCACGTTGGGCAGGGTTTGAGCTTGTACATTCCTCTCAGCCTTGAGTATCTTGATTACAGAAGTTCTTTGTCGATTCTTTCATGGCAACGATCATGGGATCGTGCTCCTAGTTTCGCTTCCAATCTCTGCTCTTATGTTGCTTCCATCGCCGCCACTCACAGTGGTTCATAGGAACCCTAAATTTCTTCCCCGACGTTTGCTTCCAACTCTTATCGTCATCTATTCTCACAGTAGTCCGCGGAAACTCAAAATTGTCTTCGCCAACCGTTTCACATACGATTCCATGATCCAAGTTTGCTTTCCCCAAACCGTATTTAATCCTGGTACTTCTTCTTGGTTATCCTCGAATTTCTTGATCCATGGCTGATAATGTCACGGTGGAAGAAAACCCAAAAATCAGGGACAAAGGAAAAGGGATTCTCATTGTTGAAGCCGGAAGCAGTGGAAGCTCTCCAATTGAAGTTGGGGACCAGTTGTATTTGTCAAGTTCCGATAATCCAGGCCACTTTCTTGCAACAAAATACGATGGGGTTTCTCAAGGTGGAGACATTAAGTTGAAATTGCCTAGGGCTCCAAAAATAAACTGTGCTTCGTTGATGGATCCCTACCAAAACCCACCAACAACGATGCGCGTGCAGAGGCTTGGCGACGATGCGACAGCATGGTTCGCAGTTGGATCTTGATGAGTCTTGAAAAGCGCATCTCAGACTCCATCTTGTTTCTTCCATCCACAGCTAAAATCTGGGAGGATTTATGGGCTCACTACGACCAAGTAGATGCCACTCGCCTGTATGAGTTAGAGAGGAGGCAAGTTAACACCGCACACGGCGGCGACAGTGAAATACCCCGTAATTAAAAATAGCGATTAATTAGGCTAATAAATATTTTAAAGGATTAATTACACTTAAATAAACGTGAGGGAACAAATCCCGAAGAAAACGGACCTTTAAAATGGGTTAAAAGCATAAACGAACCTTAAAGCGCGTTTTTCGAGGAAACCGGGAAAACGCGACTTTAAGCGGGTCAAATCGACTCGTAACAATTTTGGTCAACCAAATAGTCATTAATAAACATTAATGAAGGTTTATAACCAATAAAATCAATAAAACGAGAAAATAGTAAAAACTGTCAAAAACGGGAAGTTGTGGGGTGAGAATGTAAATAAGTAAAGTTAATGTGTCCACTTTGCAAATAAAAAATTAAAAATATGTAGAGGTGTGCATAGGGGGCCGATTTTCCCTCCTCTCTCTCACTCTCTTAATTCTTTCTTATTTGCTAAAAGACAAACCTATTAAGTAAAAAGCAAAAAGGAAAAAAAATACACTCTCTCTCCTACCACTCACCCTCACTCACGGTTTCTCTCACCCTCTCTATTCCTGTTCTTCTTCCTCCTGCGACAGCCATGGAGAAGTGAAGCCCCCTCTCAACTCTCTCCTTCTCTCCTCTTGTTCAAGCTCAATCCTTGTCCAAATGCAACAAAAATTGTACCATTGAAATCCCCTCATCAAGGAGAACATCTTCCTCCTTTCAAAAATCGAAAACAACCAACTTCATCTCCATGGGTGTGCTGCATTTGGAGCTTGAGTACCACCATTAGAAGCACATTCACCTCCTTGTCATTTTGAGGTAAAAATATTCTTGAAAGCCCATCTTTTTCTGGCCCTTGTTGGCAAAACGAAAATTCAAACTAAACCCTTGTTTGGTGCCTTGTATTCTAGCCGATTTTGGCTTTCTCATTGGTGTTGGAATATTGCTTTGGTTGCTGTCCACCACTCCATCTATCCATTGGAAGGTAATGCTTCATTCTGAACCTTAAACAAGCATAAACCCTAGGTTGGTAAGATAGTTTTCTAAGTGGTTGTGTATGTTGATATGGGTTGTAGCATTTGGTGTGCGAACCCCATTGGGACCGAGAACAAGAGAGGAAGAAAGAAGGAGGAAGAAAGGAAAGGAAAGAAAGAAAAACTAGGAAGACAAGGTAATTACTCTTACCTTGAACTAGTTTTGTATTGTGTAATGTAACAGTTTTTAAGCATTGAAATGAGTAATGTAATTGGTAATGAGTAATGAGTATGCTATAGCATAATGAGGAATGGTAATGTAACAGTTTTGAAGTTTTAAATGATGATTAAAAGCTTTGGAAAACCTTGGGTAGTGTATGTACATGTGCAGGAAAATTTGGTGTGTTGTAGTGTGCATAATGGTGTGTGAAGTGGTATGGAAGTTGTGAGCTGAAATAATGTGTGGGCTAATGCTAAAAATATAGGGGAGACTATGTCAAAATTTGTATAGGAATTTGAGGACTTAGTTGCGTAAGGAGAGAAAGTAACCTAGGTAGCAACTAGGTGTATTTAGAGAGTGTAAAAGGGAATAGTTTAGTGTCTTGAAACAGATTTGAAAAGGGTTGAAATGATGAGAAGAACTAGAGTGTAAAGTAATGTATTTTGAATTCTAGGAGTGCCATTAGTTGAGGAAGTATTGAGAGGTGGAAGAGAGTTTAAGAATCTGTAGCAAAGGAGGAGTGAAAACCGATGCAAGTTTGAGGAGAAGTGAGGAAAATTTGTGTAAGTTGAGTAGAAATTGAGTAGTAAGTTCGGTGGATGAACTAAGATGATTTAGAGCATCAAAATGAGTATTGATCATGTAGGGAATGTATTGGTAAGGATTGGGGAAACAATGGAAAAGAAAACAACTGAAAACAGATTTTAAAACTGAAGTACTGGGCCGGACCGAACTTGCAAGGCCGGTCGAGCCTTAGAATACAAAGACGGGAAGTCTTCTGACTTCGACCGACCTTGGGGACCAAACTTGCAAGGTCAGTCGAGTCGTAATTTGTGAAGGTCAGAAGTCTACTGGAATGGACCGACCTTGGGACCGAACTTGGGCAAGGTCGGTCGAGTCCAGAAACTCGAACCCAGAACACACTGGAATGGACCGACCTTGGGACCGGACTTACAGGGTCGGTTGGGCCTGAAATTTTCACATAAGTAACTCACTGGAATGGACCGATCTTGGGACCGGACTTGCAAGGTCGGTCGAGCCTGGAATTTTGCAGTAACGAAACTTACTGACTCTGACCGACCTTGGGTCCGACCCTGGGTAAGGTCGGTCGAGTCAAAACAAAAAAAAGAAATGTTTTATTATATGATTATAGTAATCATATGTATATATATAATATATATATATATATATATATATATATATATATATGCCTATACACATGTATGCATATATATATGTAGTACACCAATAATGAAGTAGTAAAGGTAAGAAAGTAAGTACATGAGTAAGAAAACAAGTTTAAGAAGTAATAAGGAAAAGAATGATTCTTCAATAATCAAGCAAGAGTGTAAAGAAGTAGTAAGTATATATAGGGTGCATTAATGAAGGAGTAGGTTGGGTCAACAATAGATCATTGATCATACAACTTCATATATGTATAGGAAGCAAATAGTTGAACACTGAAGGACCCGGTAGTACGAGTACGACGGTGAACGGTATGATTTCTTCATGCCCTGTATCCTAACTTGGTTACCCCGATTTGTGTGCTTATGTGATCACCAATAAGATAAATGCATGAATCGGACTTTTTATTGCACTTAATTGTGTTTGAACTATATTGTTCTTGTTGTATTCCCTTGAACATTTAGTTTGTATAATTCATGAAATGAATGAATGAGAAATAAGCTTATGTGCATGCGATGAGTACTTGTGTAGTGTATTGATGTATGGTAAGGAAGTAATGACTTCTACTAATTCCTATACATCTAACTCCTAACATGAGTAATGAGTAAAATGGAATGAGTAGAAGTCCGATATAGTTTTGGCCACGCGTGAGGATAAGGAAACATAAGAGGTTGGATCCGAATCCTGGTTGTAATCTTTTCCATGGACCAAATCCCTTGAATGGGTAGCATCCTGGATTAGTGGGCCACCCTTAAGCCCGGTGGTGGGATGTAGTAATCCCTACCCGGAGGTCATACCGACTTGACATGAGTAAAGTAAGTAAGAAGTCAAGTATTGTATGAGTATTGGTCTTGACTATTGTAAGTCATTGACCTTGAGTAAAAGAGTATTGAACACCCGATTAACCCGGGTATGTAATGAAGCTAACAAGACCTTTGTATGAATTGGAGAAGTGTATCTCCGTATTGCGGTGAGTATGCGGTAAGTATGAATGGTTGACTTGTGATGTCTTCCTTGCATGTATTGAATGTATGTATGCCTTGTGAAACGAATGTATCGAATTGTATTGTATAAGACATGTACGTATGTATGAATGAAACGAACCGCATGTATTCAACCAAATAGTTGGCGTACCCTCGCTAGTACGCAGGGTATGCAGTTATCATATGCGGCGTAAGCTGAGCCCCTTGGGGCGATGTTTTTATTCTACAGGTACCCACGAGGCGTGATGGTCAAGTAAGGACCGGAATGAATTCTTTTTGGGGTAGTTAGTAGGTTGGGATGGTGTACCGAGTTGTACATGGCTAAGGCCTTTTTGAGTAGCCAGTGTACCTCGTGGTACACCTTTTTGGATAATGAATTGTGATTGGATAGAAAGGAGTAGATGTACAAACTCTAATTTGGGAATAGTCAAGAAGTGTAATTCATATTTTTGGATACTCGGTAATCAAATGTAAGTAAGTATTTGGCTTGTAAAGTAAGTATCATGTATTCGGTATATTCTAATCGTCAGACCGTTACTGTAAGTAGTAGTAGCCTTGTTAGTCTTCGATGGCTAACAGCGTTGTACCACCCGCCGGGAGTAAGTAAGTAAGTATTCCGCTGCGAGTAAGGTAATTATGGGAATGGTTAGAGGATAATGGAAGGATTAGCGGTTGGGGTGTTACAGACAGCATCAAGGAGTACTTCACCAAACTTCGAGGATTGTGGGATGAATTCGACACCGCGGCTTACTTACCCACTTGTGGCTGCATTACTGAAGGAGCCCTTAAGGAGTACATCCAGAACCAGCGGCTTATAAGATTTTTGATGGGACTAAATGACAAGTATAATGCCGCTCGAGAAAGTATTCTCATGATCAGCCCTCTTCCCACAAAGGAGCAGGCGTTCTCCATCTTGATACAACAAGAGAGGCAGGAAAATATTTCAACCGTTGCTGTTATGGACACTGATGCTTCAGTGGCCTTCTCTGCTACCCAAGGGAGGAAGATCTTCTTCCGCGGTCAAGGTAGCAACAATGGCAATAGGCGCACAGCACCCCAGTGCTCATTTTGCCACAAGATTGGGCACACAGAAGACAGATGCTACCAAAAACACGGATTCCCAAACGGTTGGCGAACTGCAAAGGAGAGAAAGCCTTAAGCTAACAGCACCACTGACCAGAAAGAAGATGGCCCAAAGGATCCCTTCAACGGGAATCTGACCGCAGAACAAGTCACTCAATTACTGGAGTATATTAGCAAGTCACAAGTAAGCAACAAGGAATCCAAGAGCGGCTCTGAATCCAATTGCGGATTCGTTGGTAAGCATTTCTCACACAGTTCTGTTTGCTAGACTCTCAGTATTTATAAACTGTTTAATGCTTCTGACCATGGCCGTTATCGTGATAATGACTGGATAATAGATAGTGGCGCATCTGACCACATGTGTGGCAATTTTTCCTTGTTTCATGAGTTCTCTCTCCTTGACAAACCCCACAGTGTCGGCATGCCTGACGAACATCCACAGACTGTTAGAATTATGGGAAACGTTAGAATAAATAACCTTATTATCCTCAAAAACGTTTTGTATGTCCCTAGCTTTAAGTTTGGACTGATCTCTATTAGTAAATTATCTGCTGATTTGAGTGCTAAGTTGAGCTTTGATTCAACCTATTGTGTTTATCAGGGTTATGAGAACAAGCAACAAGTGAAGATTGGTCAAGTCATTGGGGGGCTTTATGTTCTAGACAGTCAGTGCGGCAAGAAAGTTAGGAAATATGTTAGCTTTCAGGTAGATAAAGAGGTCACCCCTATGTTAGTGAATAATAATGATAGTTCTATTGATATATAGCATAACTCCCAAGAGAGAAATTAGTGAAATTGGGTTTAATTGAAGCAAAACTTCTACATAAAACATTCCTCTGTGAACCTTGTAACAGAGCTAAAAGTTATAGATTGGTAGTTCCTTCTAGTTCAATAAAGAGCAAAGATTTGTTTGAATTGATTCATGTTGATCTCTGGGGGCCTTATAACCTGAAAACTCATGATGGTTTTTCCTATTTCATGACTATTGTGGAAGATAAAAGTCGCGTAACTTGGACGCATCTCTGTAATCTCAAATCTGATTCCTTTGATTTGCTTGTCAGTTTCATCAGCATGGTTGAATTTTTTTTTATAAAAGGTTAGATGTGTTAGGACAGACAACACATATGAGCTGGGAAGTAGTAAATTAGGAACTGAATACTTCAAGAACAAAGGAATTAGGCATCAAACAACCTGCCCACATACACCTCAACAGAACGGTGTCACAGAAAGGAAACCCAGACATATTTTAGATATTGCTAGGGCTCTTATGTTTCATCCATCTCTCCCTAAGAAGTTCTGGGGGGAAGTATTTTGACTGCAACTTACCTTATCAATAGGATGCCCCTGTCCAGCATAGAAAACAAAACCCCTTTTGAGATAATTTAGAATACAAAGCCTGATTATTCAACTTTGAGAACCTTTGGCTGTCTATGTTTTGCGAACATCAATAAAAAACAGCATGACAAGTTTCTGTCTAGGTCCTTGAAGTGTGTTTTCCTTGGGTATGGGCATAACAAAAAGGGGTATAAACTTTATGACATGGATAATGGAAAAATAATCTGGAATAGGGATGTTGTCTTTCATGAACAGATTTTTCCTTTTAGAGCAATCCTAACCACTTCAATAGAATGTGTTCCTGCTGACACTCACAAAGAAACGAATCTCTTGGGGATGATTTCTTTCCCGCTGTTGATACTAACGAAACAATTGAGGAAAAACAGAAACACTTCAGGATATATCATGACAGACAAGCCGAAGAAGGAAATAATGAGGAAGGAACAAGGACTTAAGCATTTGGAGGGGAACAATCGAGAGAAGAAGCTGATGTGCAAGAAACTGAAGAGGAACTGACCATTATGAAAGAAATAGAAGATGAAGAAGACGGCCTGAGGAGTTCTGAGAGAACCAGAAGCAAACCCACTTACCTGAAAGACTATGTTTTTGGCTCATCAAGACTGAAAAAAGATAAGTTTTCAGTTTACTCTCCCTCTAATTCTCTAAGTACTTATCCTGATTATTTCTCAAAAATACTGAGTGATAGAGTTGCTTTTGCCAATCTTGCTAATTATGCTAATCATGATTGTGATTCTGATATCGTTAACACACATGAAAATAATAGTATTATTGATA
Source organism: Limonium bicolor (assembly GCA_023374045.1). Classification (NCBI taxonomy): domain Eukaryota; kingdom Viridiplantae; phylum Streptophyta; class Magnoliopsida; order Caryophyllales; family Plumbaginaceae; genus Limonium; species Limonium bicolor. Next base: position 132,654,483 of record CM041782.1, read on the forward strand.
GTGGAAAACTTTCTCAGACTTTGGGTCTCCTTCTTGTTGATGAAAATAATCACCACTGCTGTCTAGTAAACTCCAGTGATACTACAGAACCTGATAGTTATGAGGAGGCAGCTAGGGATGAGAGATGGCAAAAGGCCATGAGTGATGAGTTTTTAGCCTTAGAGAAAAACAACACTTGGGACTTAGTTGAGCCACCACATGGAATCAAACCAGTAAAATGCAGATGGGTATATAAAGTTAAGTATAGGGCAGATGGCAGTGTAGAGAGGTTCAAAGCTAGGTTAGTTGCTAAGGGTTTCACTCAAAGGTATGGAGTGGATTATTTAGAAACCTTTTCACCGGTTGTTAAGTTTACAACAATTAAAGCCTTAATCATATTTGTTGTCAAGAGAAATTAGACAATAAGTCAGTTAGATATAAACAATGCCTTCCTCCATGGGGATTTGAAGGAAGATGTTTATACGCAGATTCCCCAGGTTATAAGCAAGGAGCTTCTGGTAAGATGTGTAAATTAAGAAAATCCCTCTACGGTCTTAAGCAAGCATCTAGACAGTGGCATCATAAGCTAAGTGTGTTCCTCAAGTCTTTAGGCTTTACTCGGTCACTTAATGATTATTCATTATTCATTAGTTTGAAGAATAACAAGGTCTGTTTTTGGTCGTATATGAGGATGATATTTTAGTAACTGACAATGATTTAACTCTGATAAGTTCTGTTAAAAGGGGCCTGGACAGACAGTTTAGGATTAAAGATTTGGGTAGGCTAAATTTCTTCTTGGGTATGCAATTCCTGCACACTACCAAAGGAGTAATCTTGACCCAAAGGAAATATTGTGAAGATCTCCTGAAAGAATTCGATTGTCTGAATTGTAAAAATGTTGTTGGTCCTCTGCACTCTAGTGTTAAACTGCTACGAAATGAGGGAAAACCATTGGGTGATCCCACCATGTATAGGAGACTTGTGGGGAAAATAAGTTACTTGGCTCACAGTCATCCTGATCTCAGTTTTACCATTCAGGTGTTAAGTCAATTTCTTATTTTTCCTACTAAAATCCATTATAAAGTTGTTGTTCACACCTTGAGTTACATTAGGGGCACTCTGAATTATGGTTTGTTTTTCAATAACAGAAAAGACTTTACACTAACTGCTTTTTGTGACTTAGACTGGGCAGGTTGTCTAAACACCAGGAGATCCATCAGTGGATACTTCATTCAGTTGGGAGGATGCCCTTTATCTTGGAAGTGCAAGAAGAAGACAACAGTGGCTTTGTCATCTGCAGAAGCGGAGTATCGAGCCATGAGAAACGTCACTGCAGAACTCAGCTGGATCACACGGCTGTTGCATGAGCTGGGGGTGGAGGACATACTTCCTGTTCCAGTAAAGTCTGATAGCCAGACCGTGATTTATATTGCGAGGAACCCAGTGCTGCACGAACGCACCAAGCACATAGAGCTTGATGTGCATTTTGTGAGGCAGAAGTTGTAGGAAGGCATGATGGTGATAGAGTTTGTGAGGTCTGCGAACCAGTTGGCTGACGTCCTAACCAAATTGCTGCCTGATCGGGCCTATCCTCTCTAGATGAGAAGACTGGGCTTGAAGTTGGATGTAGATTAGTGTTTGGTTCAAGCCAGCTGCGGTTCTGTTCTTCAAATCTCAGAAGACTGATGCCTCCTAAAATTTGAGGGGGGTGTTAGAAAGGTGGTTATTTATACAGTTGGTTATTATGTTTAGGTGTTCTGTCCTTTTATATCTATTTGGGTTTTATGTTGGTTGGCTGGGTTGGTTGACCGTTGGGCTATTACCGTTGCTGGGCTTGGCTCATTAGGCTATTTAAAAGGGTTTTGTCTGGCTTGGGAATTACTTTCCGATGTACCGTAGATAGTTTGAGTTTCTGGTTTTCTTCCCTGTACAACCCTTCCACGTTAGGTAGGGTTTGAGCTTGTACATTCCTCTCAGCCTTGAGTATCTTGAATATAGAAGTTCTTTGTTGATTCTTTCATACGACTCCTTTCCCATCCACCTTGTCAGATTTTGACCTTGTTCTTCTCGAAGGCTCGGCCTTGGTTTCTCGATCACTAACCTCTTCCGTCGAGCAGGTTTCCAGAGCTTCATAATTTCTCTTCCTTGCAGCTAACCGAAGTGCTCTGGGATCAGTTCTAACGTACTCAAATATCTCATTCTGCGGATTAAACCTGACCTTCTTTACTACTACACCATTCTTAGTCTTTTTATCTCTGGCCCTAGCCCCCTTTCCATCCCTGTTTTCCAGGCTCGGGTGCGCTTGCTCTTCCAAGTAATCGGCATTCTCGGTCTTAAAATCAAAACAGCTCAATCAAGTGAAATTCAGCAGTAGAGATAATAAATGACTAGTAATGAAATAAAAAGATGAATGAAGAGAATTACGTTAAGAGTTGAAGATAGCCTATTCGTCATCTCTACATTTGAAAGATTGGCTTGGATCGCTTCATGGCATGAAAATTCATCATCACTTTATGTACCTAGGTATATATTGATATATACTCTTATAGTGTGTAATTAGGTTATTACATGTATTTATTCTGTCCTTATTTCCGATATAAATAGGACGGTCTTAGTGCACTAATATACACATATAGAAAAGTTTTTCCTCACTGTACATAAGAGACCTTGTTGTCTCTGTTACAAGAATAATAAAAGAAAGTTTACTTTGTTTTGACAAAGTTTGTCATGGTACCAGAGCACACTTCTTGACTCTCCAGTAAAGAAGATGAACGATGATCAAACTGGGAAAAACACAGATACCAGGGAGCCAAATCAAACTCCCCCCCATCTATCAGAATGATCAATTTTATGTTGCCACCACCGAGCAGACTGGACAAGCTCTTGCCCCTAAATTCAGTGGGGAAGGCTTCTTGGGATGGAAATGGACGATGCAAGAGGCTTTAATCGCCAAAAATAAGATAGGGTTTATAGATGGCACGATCAAGCGACCCGACATCAAGGACACAGTTCGCTGCGTGGCATGGAGGAGAGCAAATTCTCTGGTTGTAACTTGGTTGATTTCCTCTTTCTCCCCAAACATCGCTCGAAGCGTCATGTACACCAGTGATCCAAAGCAAATCTGGGATTGGTTGTGCGGGCGTTTTGAGAAGAAGAATTTGGCGACGCTGCACCACATCAAAAGCCAAATCGTTAATCTGAGACAAGGGGAAGAGTCAATTACCGACTACTTCATGAAATCCAGAGAAATTTGGGCCCAATATGATCTAGCCAGACCCTTCGATCAGTGCACCTGTTGCAACTCCTGCAAATCGAGCGAGAACCAAAAGAAACTTCGAACAGAAGAAGAGACTCTGCATTTCTTGATGGGTTTGAGTAAGGCTTACTCTCAATTACGCGCACAGATCTTGGCTATGAGTCAAATTCCTACTCTCAAAGAAATCTTCTCCCTGGTGATCCAAAAGGAGCAGACTAGGGCAAACATCAACTCCAGAGACGATCCAGAGCAATCGATCGCCTTATTTTCCAGAGGAGGAGGAAACTTTGCGTTGGGAAGACAAAGAATGAACAACCGCGCGTCGAATTCCAAGAACCCTAATAAGAAGAGTACAATTAAGCCCACCACCGGTGTGAAGAAAGATTTACCAAAATGCTCGAACTGTGGAAATATAGGGCATTCTCGAGAAGCCTGTTGGTGGCTAGTCGGTTTTCCGACTAACGACACAAAGAAATCTAAGGATGCTAGAGTCAGCTCGGTAGTCGCAGAGCAAGGAAGGACAATCCAAACATACGACAAGCAAAGTCAAGAATCGCCAGTTCATGGTTTCACCCCAGACCAATTGCAGCAACTAGTTGCGTACCTCGAACAACAGAAAGGGACGAATGCGGGAGGAAGCAGACAAATAAACTTCGGAGAATTTTCAGGTAATTTCATAACCACATTAAACTCTTCATCAGATAATAGCATGAATGTTAATCCCATGTTCCATGAACTGCAAAAATTGTGGATCTTAGATTCTGGGGCTACGGAACATGTTAGTGGAAATGAATACCTGCTCTCTGAATGTTTGAACCTTAAAACAAAGAAAGATGTTATCTGTAACACCCTGCCGCTAATCCAACCATTAACTCCTAACCCGTCTCATTACCAATACTCAAGCAGCGGAATCAAACTACCAACGACAGGTATTACAATGCCGTTAGTCACCCACGTGACTAACAAGGCCAATCCCAACTCAAATACAACAACAAATACAATATCGGTCTGATGGGTCTTACACCGAGTACACTATACAAAAGATACTTCCTTTACTTAATCAATTCTCAAACTAAATACAACTTCAAATCCATTATATACAATACAATCCCAAATCCGTTCTATACCGAGTATCTACAATTCCCAAGTTTATCACTAACCTTTCGGTCTTACAAATCCACAATACAACAATTACAATTCTTATACGTCTACCCATAGCAATAACAACCCCGTCCTACTCTCGAACGGTTGACGGCTTCATTGTACCTGGAAATAAAAACATCGCCCCAAGGGGCTCAGCTTACGCTGCATATGACTTCCGCATACCCCGCGTACTAGCGAGGGTACGCCGACTAATTGGTCGAGAGCATGCGGTTCATTTTAATTCAAACAGCATGCAAGACAACATTACATTATATATGTATGTCAACACAATCAAGTTCATCATTGAACACAAACACTAACACACACATCAAGGGGTTAGTTTAATATGTTCTCTAATTAGGCTTGAGGGTTTCTACCTCACTATGCCTTACTCAATTACTCATTGTCTTACCCACTCTCTTAGGTACTCTTACTCACAAGCTCAACAAGTTCTACAACACTCAACTCATTTCTCCACTCAATCTCAATTTCCCACATCTCTCAAGTCGCTACTCAATTCTCAATACTCCATACTCAAGTTCCTAAATCAATACTCAATACTCAAGGCATCTTTTAAGTCTTAGCCACGACCTCCGGGCAGGGTCATACACAAGACCCACCACCGGGCTCACAAATACAAAAGGAGCTATGCATTTAGTTCCTCAAGTTCACAAATGTCCAGTTCTCTACCGGACTACTCAAATTCCCAAAACTCCTCTCTCGAAGTCATTTCACAATCACAAGGATCAGCCTAGAGGTATCTCTCTCGATAACATCTATTGGCTTAGGGAATTCTCAATGTCTGGTATTCTGAGATTTAGGGTTTTACCCAACTTATGGAATACTCTCATGTTCGTGACATTGTTCGTTTTAGTCAGTTCCTCTCATTAGGGTTCGACTATATTTCTGGGGGGGGGGGGGTTGGTGATCCCTTACCATGCTTACTTTGCTCAAGACTCATAGTTTGAACTCTCATCAATCCTCTAGTAGAGGTTACTTAATACTTCCACCATTATTAGTTTTGTGGATTAAGTCATTTCGGTTCTCTAACCGTTATCGGGAGTTTACTAGTTTCCCGTACAATTCTCTCACGTTCTAGTGAGTTCATAGGTTTAGGTTATCGTTTCTTGGTTCGATATTTTTAGTGTGTTCCCACATTATGTTATTTCGCACTTGACTCATCCTATGAGTCACTACTCAAACAAGACCCAACTATGGGTCGCACTACAACACACATTCACAAACAAGCAATCCATTCACAATCCACATTTCATGAATTATACAAACTTCAGTTTAGTCAAAAACCAATCACAAGCATTACATTACAACACAAGAGGGTACACAATCCGATTCGTGCATTTATCTTGTTAGGTGATCACACAATCAAACAAGCACACAAATCGGGGTAACCAAGTTAGGATACAGAGCATGAGGAAATCATACCTTTCACCGGGGTTAACTTTACTGGGTGTTCTCATGTTCCTCGGTTCACACTCATTCCTCGAGTCTTACTCTTGATTCACTGATAATATTTCAAACATCTCCATCAATTTAAAATACTACGGTATGTAGACTATTACTCCCGTGATTAACCCCGTTAACCCATTATTCTTTGGTTTACTTAAGTGTTCTTTAACTCACAACTATCTCAATCACTTCTCCAACTTGTTTACACTTCTTAGGACCATTAAAGGTCACCAAAAAACTCCTAAACATCACCTAAAACCAATACCATTCACTTCCCCATCATTAGACACCTTTAAAACACATTCTGTTACAATTTTAGCCTGGTCCGGGTTTGTGTCTAGGTCTACAAACCCGGACCAATCACTGAATTCCATTTCTGCCTATTTTTCTATGTGGTCCGGGTATGTGTCCGGGTTTACAGACCCGGACCACCCCTTGGGAAGACTTTCTGCCATGTTTTTGCTATGGTCCGGGTTTGTGTACCGATTTGCAAACCCGGACCACCTCTGGAATTGTCAAAATTTACAGTTTTCCACCAGTTTTCAACCCCTAATTCACCCCTAATCATTTCCTAACCTTTCCACATGTTTCCTACATGTTTAAACACCTTAAAACATGCTCTAAACCTCTTCAAAACAATAGTTAAACTCACTACCCAATCCTTGCTCAATTTCCACAAATTTTTCTTCCTTACTATAACAGGTTGGTCACTTGTGCATTTCTAAATTCCTTCTTGCTTGTTTCAACCTCTTACCAACCTCACCAAATCCATCAATGACCATTGCAATTCATTCCTACATAAATGCACTTCTAAAACCCAAGTCCCACTCTCATTTCCTAAGTCTTGCACACCTCTTTTCTAGTTTTTCCAAAGCATTTCAATACTTATTTGCTACAGATTTTTACCTCCTTCCTTCTAATTCTCCAAATGCCATTTCAAGGCTACCACTCAACTCTAAACAACACTACAAGCACCTAGGTTCTCCAATACACTAAGTCATCTTTAAACACTTGTTTTTCTACCAAAATTTTGCCATAACCTCCCCATAAACCTAACGTCCAAACTCATCCTTTTTCACCATTTTCAATCCTAAACTAGCCACACCCTTACAAGGGTCCTACCAACACATAAGCTCAACCAAAAATTCATCACATTAACAATATAGCTCCAAATCTCAAATGCAATGGCACTTAGGCCTTTAATACAATACAATTTCACAATTCTCTCTCATATCATGCACACACATTACTAGCACAAGTTTTGGTTTCATTATTCAATTTCACCCATCCCAATTCCTTAAGCATTCAAAATAGCATTAGGGTAATTTATTTACCTTATTTATCCATTCTTTGTTTCCAAGCTTCTCATCTCCACTTCTTGGTCACAATCGGTCAAATGGGAGTGGAGTCGCCAAACTCCATCCCAACCCCCAAGAGACACAAAAATGCATTTTAATTATTCTTCCAAACTCTTAGAGAATTCTATTCAATAAAAAGGGCTTAGAGCACAAGTTAGGGTTTTACCTTTGGAGTGTTTTGGATGGTATTTCAACTCTTGAATCAAATGGGAAATTTCCACCACCATTTAAGGCTTGGAGAAGTGCTCGAACAAAGAAAGAACGAGGTATCAACATGGGCAAAAATCGGCCAAGGTAAGGAGGAGGGGAAAAATGAATTTTCTTTGAACTTTCTTACCTTAGATGAGATAGGGGACTCCAAGCTCCATAAAAATGCCATTTTCTTCACCAATGGGGGTATACCCATGGAGGTCAACTTTCTCCATTTAGAATTTTGAAAAGAGGGAAAGATGGAGCTTGATGAGAGGAAGAAGAATATGTAGTTAGTTTTTCATTTGGAGCTCTAATGGAGCTTAGGCAAGCAAAAGAAGCTTGAGTAGCCATGGGAGAATGGAGGCTGGCGCAAGGAAAAAGAAAGTGGGAGAGAAATCGCCAGACAGAGAGAGAGAGGGGTTCATACGGCTGAGAGGGGGAAATAAAAATGGGAGGAGAGAGAGGGTATATGTTTACTTTTTACTTTTTGCTTTTTGTTTACTTTTAGCTAATTAGATAGCTTACAATTTGAGAGAGAGGGGTGCTGGTTACTAATAAAAACAGGCCCACATATATGTATACAGGCTGGAGCGTTTTTTGTCTTTTACAGAAAACGCTCGTTTATTTACCCGTTTAGCACTATTCACTAACCGGACCCGTTTTCTGAAATTTTCTCGTTTCTTTAATTTTAATGGTTATTAAGCTCCCATTAATGTTTATTTATAGTTATTTATTGAACTATAATTTTTACAGGTTTGTTTGACCACTTAAAGTCACATTTTCGGGTTTTCTCGAAAAACGTGCGCTAAAGCTTTATTAGCGTTTTAATTCGTTTTATGGATCCGTTTTCTTCGGGAATTGTTCCCATATATTATTTAGGAATCTTTAAGCCTTTTAAATTCATTTAATGCTCTTTTTAAGGTTGTATTTCTCCTAGGATCACTTAGCGCTCAATTTAGCATTTTTCGCTTTTTAAGCATTTTTCTTGTTTCTTTTGGATTTATTCTTTTTACCAAAATTCATTAGGCACTAATAGGCCCTCAATATCGTATTAGAGTAATTTAATCACCCTAATTAGGTACGGGGTATTTCATTATCCTCCCAGATGGGAACAGAAAACCTGCTGTTTATGTTGGTAAATTATCTTACAATGGAAAAATCTGTCTGGAAAACATAATACTTGTTCCAAGTTTTCAATTTAACACCTTTTTTGTTTCCAGATTAACAAAAGACCTAAATGTATCTGTTATTTTCCATGAAAATGCTTGCTTTATGCAGGACTTTAAGAGGAACATCATCGAACAGATTGGAAAAGAAATAAATGGGTTGTATGTTGTTAACGTGGCCGCCCTATGTAGATTTGTTTTGAACAGAAAACTTGTGTCTGCTGATGTGATTTTGAATGCAAAGATCTGTATGAATTCGAATATGTCTACTGGTGTGAAACCAAATGAACCTGTCTGTATGATTTATTGTAATTCTGTTGACTTGATTTCTGATAATTCTGTCTGTATGGGTTCGAATAGATTGTTTGGTATGAATTCCAGTGATTCTGTCTGTACAAATTCTCATACTGAACACCCACAGACAAAACTGTCAAACAATTATCTGTTGTGGCATAGTAGATTAGGACACATGTCTCTTAAGAGAATGAGAAAAATAATACATGTCAAGACACCCAAACACTTGGAAAACAACCTTTTGCCATTGATAAGCCGTAGACTTATCATATTTTATAAGCTAGATCTGTAATAATATTAGTTAAATTACGGTTAGAATAGGTAGTAATTGTGTTATTTTATATGTAAAATGATTTTATATGTTTAGTCTTATGTTGTGTGTCAGAAACTAAGTATTGCCGGATATGAAGCCGGATTCCTCACGCACGGCACAGATTCGAAGTTTAAGGAGTTAGGTCGGGCACGATGCCGGATGTTATGTGGCCAGCACAAGGAAAAGATGCGTCGACTCACCAGAAGTTAGCGGTTATTTACCGTTAACTAATTAACCAGTGCCGGGTATGGTGCCGGGCATACTTGTCCGGCATGAGTGACTTTTCGCGCCCTGACGGTTACGACCGTTACAGCCCGCGCACATTTTTAATAGAAGGTCGGATCACACAGACCCGACAAGACATCCGACACAAGTCTTTTTGGTGCCTATAAAAGGAGGCCGAATGTTACATTTCTGGGCATCATCTCATATATACTTTTACACTCTGAAAATCCTCAAAAACGTCCCGAAGTGCTGCTAGAGGAAGATCTTGCATCATTTACAAAGAAGAAGAAATTGTCATCGGGTTAAGGCTAAGACCATTTTCCTTCCCCTTGATTGTTCTTCTTTATTTTGAAATAGAGGATGCATTAGAATCCTTAGTGGTACTGATTTGAAGTGGTTCTCTTTGTAAACACACTATGTTTATTCAATAAAAGATATAAGTCAACTTGGAATTTTGTGGTTATTGCAATTAGGAATGAAGTTGCTCCTTCTTCCAAGTACTTCAATTCTGATCTTGGTAAGGCAGAAAGGTTGAGGAATTCCAAGTGGTCTTTTTATTTGTCTTTTATAACTTAAAGGATAAAATTCAAGATTTAGAATTAACCATGCTATTCTCCCCTTTTCGGTTCGTTGATTACCTAGATATTGTTAGTTTTCAATAATGATTTGGGAGTACTTAGTTCGGCTTCGAACTGGAAGAGTAATTTGACATTTTGAGCATGCCGGATGGCATGCCGGGTGCAAAATGTCCGGCACATTCAAGGTTCTTGTCTTTGTCGTGCGCATCTTGTCCGGCATAATATCCGGCAGTCTCAGGATTTGGCAAATTCTTGATTTATTCTTTTCTTTGATGATCATTAGTGTTTTTATGACGTTGACCATTCGAATATGGGGCGGATCATTGTAAAAACCATTTTAGATTAGGTTTTAGGAAGTTTTCTTAATCTATACTTATACACCTTTTTCCCTCCTTATTTAGTAATTACCAAGGCTAGGACTAATTTTCTATACAAGTCCTTAGGGTTCAACTTACTTGGTCTTAAATTCACTTCCATGCTACTTTTGACCGGGTTTTTGTTTACTACCCGTAGTAGATTGAGTAGGTTTCTATTATTTAGGCTTATGCCGTGCATAGTGCCGGGTATACTTTACCCGGCATATTCTTAATTTTCCCCATGTCTTAGTTTAATCTTTTGTACATAATTGTGTATGCAATACCTACTAAAATCTCTTTTAGCAAAATGGCGCCGTTGCCGGGGACTTGGAATTAGTCCAAGTCCTAAAATTGGTAATAGCCTATTTGTTTTATTTGTTGGTTTTTGTTTTTCCAAATGTTAGAATGTGCCGACTTACTGCCGGACGTCTTATAACCGGCGTAATCAGAGGAAGTCTGTGCCGGATATTAAACTCCCGGCATTAACCCTGGCATGTTCTACAATTTTGAAAGTTTTTTCCCGACGAATGCTATTTAAATGTTATTTACGTTTTCACTAATTTTTACTTGCCGTGTAGATGCCGGGTTTTTATGATCCGGCAACTTCGGAGGAAGTCCGATGCCGGACACTTCTTATCCGGCACACTACCCGGTTTATTCATAGCATTTTTTTTCTGTCTCTATGTTATTTATATATTCCTTCCTCGTGCAGATGTCTTACCCTTTGCCCAACTTTGTATCCAGGATGTCTAGTAACGTTTGGATGGCAAAGTTACAGAGTGAAGAGACCGACCATTTTCATTTTCTGCATATCTATGTAGTAAATGAACTCTACCCTCGTACAGGGGTAGAGATATTTATTAAGAGGAAGAAGATGAGACATGCCCTTTGTTACCACAGCCTTAGGACCACCGCACGCATGAGAGTTATGCCCGTGAATGAACTTAGGCGAAGATTCCCGCATTGGGGTATCTTCACTAATAGAATTCACCAAAGGCCTCTTATGCGATCTTCACTAGTAGGGTTAGGCGGGCTAGGTTTAGGGTCATCTATTAGTATACTTTAGTATCTTTTATATGGTTTTATACTTTAGTATCTTTTATATGTTTTATTTCAAGTTTGTTTTCCTTTTTTTTTATATTATGTAATGACGGTGGTATGTCCTATTTAATAAAAGCATATATTATTATTGATATGTTCTTTTTAATCACTTAAAAATATTTCCTTTGTCATCTCTTAGGTACTGGTTTTTCGTTAGGTGAATGCTTCTTAGATCACAAGGTCTCTCTGACGAAATAGTAGATTACGATCCTGAGATTGAGAGAACATTCCTGCGCTCCTTACGACAAAGAAAGGATCAATCTTGCCCACAGAGGAACCAAGTACTTCAAGAAAGATGGCAACAGTACGCAACATCAACAGGCCCTCTAACCAAGGCCAAAAGCCGGCCATTAATCTCCCTACTCTCCCCCAGGCCGATTATGAGGAATGGCAGAAATTGAAGCCGTATCATCAAATCCGCTGCGTCAAGGAGTTAGGAATGTTTGATGGTTCTAACCCAGATGAGGCATTGCTCCACGTAACAAAGTTCCTGCAGCATGTCAATAGCCTCACCGCTACCGACGTGGTCTTGCAATTTGCTCGTCTCTCGCTTTTCCCTCACAATCTCAGTGGAATTGCAAGCAAATGGTACCACAGCCTGACGCCAAACACTATCTCCACGTGGGACGACATGGCAACGAAGTTCTACGACAAATTTCTACCGCCAAGTCGCACTTTAGAAATGATCGCTGAAATCTACAATTTCAAGCAACCTGGATCAGAGAATATTTGTGAAGCTTGGGATAGATTTAAAGGATTACTCCTGAAGTGTCCCCACCATGGTCTCACGAAGGAGCAACTCTCACAGTTGTTCTACAAAGGGCTCGTGAACCAATATAAAACGATGGTGCTGTCCTCCCTTGGCGCCGACATCCTGAAGAAACCAGGAGAACAATTTCTGGACGGGATTGAATCCTTATGTGAGGAAATCCGTGATTGGGCTACGGGAGGAACAAGAGGTAATACTCCAGGATTGTACCACATTGGAGAAAGTGACAACAAGTTTGAAAAGTTGATGAAGAGTCACGAGCAATTACTAGAGAGCAATGCCCAGCAATCAACAAAGGTAAGTGCGCTACAAAAAGTTGTGGAGCAACTGGCTATGAGCTCCCTCCCTCAGCAGGCTAATATGGCTAATGCAAGACCAACCACTCAGGTAACCCGCTCTCCCATGTTTTCTATACCACCTTCTGACGTGTCTTGTACACAGTGTGGCGGACCACATGACTTTGAGCAGTGTCCTGAGTTACAAGAACTCAAAGCATCTGAGGAAGTAAACTTCGTCGCCAACAATCAAGGGTTCAGGCAACCCTGGCAAAGAGGCACCCAACCACCCCAAAATTTCCAAAATAACTCCGGCTATCAAGGAGGGCAGAGGCAGTTTGCCCAACCTCCTTATAACAGAAGGCCTTCTCTCCAATCACCTCAACCTCCATCTAACTCTGAAGCAGAGATGGCAGAAATGAGGGATATGATGAAGGCCCTAATGAACAAATCCAGAGATACTCAGGAAGAGATCTCTGCCCTACGCAAGGACCAAAAATCCCTGCATTCTCAGCTTCAGCAGATCTGACCCAACCTAGGCCTTCTGGCCATCTACCCTCTCAAACTCAACTGAATCCCAGGGAGCATGCTAAGTCAGTGCTCATGGAGAGTCAAGGTGCAGACGCTATCACTCTCCGAAGTGGAAGGGAAGTAAGTAAAGGCAAAGAAAAAGAAAAAGAAAAACAAGTGATTCCGTGTAATGAAGAGGAAGTACTACCATTCCTACCATCTCAGGGGACACAGGCCCCTACTTCTTCTCCCTCTACTTCTACTAATATCTCTAAGGACATTTCTCCTCCTAATAATCAGTCTTCCACAGAAAAACTGCCATTCCCTACTAGGCTCAAGAAAAAGCACATGGATGAGCAGTTTAAGAAATTTTTGGGAATTTTTAAACGTTTGACTATTGACATTCCCTTGATTGATGCTCTACAGCAGATGCCTACATATGCTAAATTCCTTAAAGAGTTAATGAGCAACAAGCGCCAAATGGAAGACCTGGAGACGATCACCCTGACAGAGGAATGTTCAGCAGCCCTGGTACGCACATGCCACCCAAACAGAAGGATCTTGGACTACCAATAGTACCTTGTTGCATAGGTGATGTGGATTGCGGACATGGTCTATGTGACCTCGGAGCAAGCATCAATATAATGTCGTACTCCATATTCACCAGGATTCGTGGTAGCCAACTGAAGCCAGTCTCCTTCTGTCTCCAATTAGCGGACAGATCCTCCATCAAACCCATGGGTATGGTAGAAAACCTGGTGGTGGGAGTTGACAAATTCATCTTCCCTGCTGATTTCGTCATCCTAGACATCAATGAGGATACTGAAGTCCCATTGATCCTTGGGCGACCATTTTTGAGCATTGCAAGAGCGGTCATCGATGTATATGATGGCAAGGTCACCTTCCGATTCGAATATGAAAAGATTGAGTTCAATATGGCTCAAATGGTAAGGAAGAGTGTCGCTGCCCATACTATCTGTTGTGTGGGACTTTCAGCAGATGGCGGAGAGGACGATGGCACAGTCGATGAAAAATATTTCTCTTTACCTTCCATTGAACCGCATGAGTTGGAGGCTCTTGACCAAGTCTTGATTTCATCTATTGAAGAGTCCCCAATCAAGGAGATCAATAATGCCATCGTTCAACTGGACAAAGGCATCAAGCTGGATCCTAACCACAGACCATTACCAATCAGTCTAGACCGCTCGCCTCAAAAAGCTGTACCCTCCATCGAGCAGCCACCAGAGGTAAAATTGAAGGAACTCCCTTCTAATCTAAAATAAGCCTTCCTTCCAGGCACCAACTCTCTTCCTGTAATTATTTCCTCGCTTCCTTCTTCTGAGCAAGAAGTCAAACTATTAGAAGTCCTAGCAAAGCATAAGAGAGCGATAGGTTGGTGTCTGGCAGATTTAAAGGGTATTGATCCTAGTTTTTGCACCCACCGTATATGTATGGAGGATAATCATAAACCATTGAGGCAAGCTCAAAGGAGGTTGAATCCCAACCTAAAAGAAGTTGTCAAAAATGAGGTCCTAAAATTATTGGACGCTGGTATCATATACCCCATTTCTGAGATCCCTTGGGTAAGCCCAGTGCAGGTGGTACCCAAGAAGGGTGGGATAGAAGCAGTCCCTAATGAAAAAGGGGAGTTGATCCCCCAAAGAAAAACTACGGGATGGCGCATGGGCATTGATTATAGGAAATTAAATTCCGCCACCCGAAAGGATCACTTCCCTTTGCCCTTTATAGATCAAATGTTGGAAAGGCTTGCAGGTCAAGAATTTTATTGTTTTCTAGAAGGGTATTCGGGTTATTTTCAAATCCCGATTGCATCTGAGGACCAGGAGAAGACCACCTTCACTTGTCCTTACGGTACCTTTGCATATACTCGAATGCCTTTTGGACTTTGCAATGCACCTGCTACTTTCCAACGTTGCATGCAGGCAATTTTCGCTGATTTTATCGAGAAAAGTATCGAAGTCTTCATGGATGATTTCAGTGTATATGGCCCTAACTTTGATGAATGTTTGCAGCAAATAGATCTAATCTTAGCCAGGTGTGAAGAAACTAACCTGGTGCTGAGTTGGGGAAAATGCCACTTTATGGTAAAGGAGGGCATTGTTTTGGGCCATCGAGTTTCCAAAGTAGGTATTGAAGTGGACCAGGCCAAGGTCGAGGTCATCAAAAAGCTCCCTCCTCCGACCACAGTTAAAGAAGTAAGAGTATTCCTGGGTCATGCTGGTTTCTATCGAAGGTTTATTGCTAATTTCTCTCAGATTGCGAAACCGTTAAGTGATCTATTGGCCAAGGATACAAGATTCAACTTTACAGAGGAATATCTTGAGGCTTTCGAGATCATAAAAGAGAAGCTTGTCTCAGCCCCTATGGTCGTTGCACCTGATTGGTCTTTCCCCTGTGAGATCATGTGTGATGCAAGTGACTACGCTGTAGGGGCGGCGCTGTGCCAAAAGAAGGATAAGGTATTACGTATTATAACTTACGCAAGTAAGACTCTGGTGGATGCCCAAAATAATTACACCACTACAGAGAAAGAGCTTCTTGCTGTTGTCTTCGCCCTCGATAAGTTCCGTTCTTATCTATGGGGAAGTGAAGTTATAGTACACACTGATCATTCTGCCCTAAAGTACCTATTCACAAAGGAGACCAAGCCAAGATTGCTGCGTTGGATCTTACTACTACAAGAATTTGATGTGTTAGTCGTGGACAAGAAGGGAAGCCACAACGGGGTAGCCGATCATCTTTCTCGCATTGACAAGCCATATGATGGAGTTCCCATTCGAGAATATTTTCCAGACAAGACAGTGCTCAGTATCGGGCAGATCGAGGACGTATCAGAGAAGAACATATCCGCCAACTGGGTTGAATTGTTCGATGCATTGAGTGCCAGCGCTGACGAACCATGGTATGCCGATATTGCCAATTACTTAGCCTCCGGGATAATGCCTCATGATCTCTCTTCCCAACAAAAGAAGAGAATTCTCTCTCAGATCAAGCACTTCTTCTGGGATGACCCTTACCTTTTTAAGGTATGTGCTAATGAGGTCATCTGTAGGTGTATCCCTGAGAGTGAGGTCACCTCAGTTCTACACCTTTGTCACACAAGGGAGGCAGGAGGACATCATGGTTCTACTCGGACTGCAGTAAAAGTTCTCGAATCAGGTTTATTCTGGCCCACATTGCATAAGGATGCATATCAGTTTGTTTCACGGTGTGATAGTTGTCAAAGGATGGGCAATATCTCTCGACGTCATGAGATGCCTTTGAACAACATTTTGGAAGTTGAGCTATTTGATGTCTGGGGAATTGACTTTATGGGTCCCTTTCCTCCATCTCAAGGACATCAATACATATTAGTCGATGTGGACTATGTATCCAAATGGGTCGAAGCAATTTCATGCCCCTCTGCAGACGCCAAGACAGTTCTTAAATTCCTCAAGAAAACCATTTTCACAAGATTTGGGGTGCCTAGGGCAATCATATCGGATGGCGGCTCCCACTTCTGCAACCGTCAGTTTGATGCCCTTTTGCATAAATATGGAGTACATCACAAGGTAGCGCTCCCTTATCATCCACAATGTAATGGGCAGGCTGAAGTCTCCAACCGTGAGCTTAAGTGGATCCTTCAGAAAACAGTCAGCTCCTCCCGGCGAGATTGGTCTATGAAGCTTGACGATGCCTTGTGGGCCTATCGAACGGCTTTCAAGACTCCTATAGGGACCACTCCCTTCCGCCTGGTGTTTGGTAAGGCCTGTCATCTACCCGTAGAGCTGAGCACAAAGCCTACTGGTCTCTTAAAGCTTTGAATTTTGATATGACGGCCGCTGGCATCAAAAGGAACTTCCAGCTTTCCGAACTTGAAGAGTTACGCCACAACGCTTATGAGAACGCTCAACTTTATAAAGAGCGTACCAAGAAGATCCATGATCAAGCTATCTTGCCGCGCACCTTCCAAGTGGGCGATCAAGTCCTCCTCTATAATTCCAGGCTCAGACTTTTCCCTGGGAAATTGCGGTCTCATTGGACTGGCCCTTTCACCATCACTTCTGCAAATGGCTATGGTTCTTTTGAACTTGAGAACACAAGCGGCACCCGCTGTAAAGTCAATGGATCAAGGTTAAAGAAATATCTTAGTGGTGATCTTCGTGAAGCCGTTCCCGTCTTCATGTGTTTCCGAGATAATATCCAAGCTTTACCTCCTCACAAAAAGGTGAAAGAGAAACTTACCTGGCGTAGGGCCGTTCCAACTTACACATCTACCGTCCAGGGGAGTTGTTTTCTTTCTTTATTGTTAATTTTTATCTTTACTTCATTCTTTATTTATTTTCTTCTCTATTGAACACTGGGGACAGTGTTCCTGCCTAGTGTAGGGCAGGGGACCCCCTTAAAAACTTTATATTATATATACCAAAAAAACACAAACACACACATTTATGCACATATAGCATGTCTAGTTTATCCAATATAATAAGTTTTTACGTTTATTAACCTTCTACTCAGCTTTTTGCAAGTCTTTGTTTGAGATGACATTAGGAAAGGATAATATTTGTTCCCTCAAGAGGTAAGCTTTCTGATGACTTCAAGATGTCGATTTTTACTTCATGATTCTTTTTGTTAACATGAGTATATGACCTTACTTCTAATTTTGTCCTTGATCTACTTTTAGGTAATAGATTTTCTTTCTTTTCAAAATTGTTCAACTCTTGTGGGTGAATATTTTAGATCAGGGTGCTGTATGAAAAAAAAGAAAAAAAAGAAGCTTCTTATATAAAAAAAACATGAAGCGTTATGAGGTTGCAAGATTACCTCAAAATATAAGTAAGAAACGGGAGTTTTTCCTTTTGTTTTTCTCCTAAATTCCCCGTTCTTTAATGGAAAAAAATCATGGTTAGATTCAGAAACCCTTGAAAAATAGGGCTGAACCAAAAAGAAACCATTGATGAGAAAAAGGAGAGATGCAATACCCCTTATGCAAAATAACCCATGAGTCCTGGTTCCATTTGAGATTGATTCTTTTTGTCTTATACCCACAAGTATATTTTTGATGGAATAAGAAAAAGTAAGTGATGCTTATGAATCAGAGTCAAGTAGTTGAAAAAGAACTCTAATTGTCATTATTATGAGTACCTGTTTTGTGCACAAGTAGCTATTCTTTCCTGATTAAATTTTGCTCGAGGACTAGCAAAAGGTAAGTGTAGGGCCTTGATAAGTCGTAGACTTATCATATTTTATAAGCTAGATCTGTAATAATATTAGTTAAATTACGGTTAGAATAGGTAGTAATTGTGTTATTTTATATGTAAAAAGATTTTATATGTTCAGTCTTATGTTTTGTGTGTCAGAAACTAAGTATTGCAGGATATGAAGCCGGATTCCTCACGCACGGCACAGATTCGAAGTTTAAGGAGTTAGGCCGGGCACGATGCCGGATGTTATGTGGCCGGCACAAGGAAAAGATGCGTCGACTCACCAGAAGTTAGCGGTTATTTACCGTTAACTAATTAACCAGTGCCGGGTATGATGTCGGGCATACCTGTCCGGCATGAGTGACTTTTCGCGCCCTGGCGGTTACGACCGTTACAGCCCGCGCACGTTTTTAATAGACAGGCCGGATCACACAGACCCAGCAAGACATCCGGCACAAGTCTTTTTGGTGCCTATAAAGGAGGCCGAATGTTGCATTTCTGGGCATCATCTCATATATACTTTTACACTCTGAAAATCCTTAAAAACGTCCCGAAGTGCTGCTGGAGGAAGATCTTGCATTATTTACAAAGAGAAGAAGAAATTGTCATCGGGTTAAGGCTAAGACCATTTTCCTTCTCCCCTTGATTGTTCTTCTTTCATTTTGAAATAGAGGATGCATTAGAATCCTTAGTGGTACTGATTTGAAGTGGTTCTCTTTGTAAACACACTATGTTTATTCAATAAAAGATATAAGTCAACTTGGAATTTTGTGGTTATTGCAATTAGGAATGAAGTTGCTCCTTCTTCCAAGTACTTCAATTCTGACCTTGGTAAGGCAGAAAGGTTGAGGAACTCCAAGTGGTCTTTTTATTTGTCTTTTATAACTTAAAGGATGAAATTCAAGATTTAGAATTAACCATGTTATTCTCCCCTTTTCGGTTCGTTGATTACCTAGATATTGTTAGTTTTCGATAATGATTTGGGAGTACTTAGTTCGGCTTCGAACTGGAAGAGTAATTTGACACTTTGAGCATGCCGGATGGCATGCCGGGTGCAAAACGTCCGGCATATTCAAGGTTCTTGTCTTTGCCGTGCGCATCTTGTCCGGCATAATATCCGGCAGTCTCAGGAGTTGGCCAAATTCTTGATTTATTCTTTTCTTTGATGATCATTAGTGTTTTTATGACGTTGACCATTCGAATATGGGGCGGATCATTGTAAAAACCATTTTAGATTAGGTTTTAGGAAGTTTTCTTAATCTATACTTATACACCTTTTTCCCTCCTTATTTAGTAATTACCAAGGCTAGGATTAATTTTCTATACAAGTCCCTAGGGTTCAACTTACTTGGTCTTAAATTGCTTCCCTGCTACTTTTGACCGGGTTTTTGTTTGCTACCCGTAGTAGATTGAGTAGGTTATTTAGGCTTATGTGCATAGTGCCGGGTATACTTTACCCGGCATATTCTTAATTTTCCCCATGTCTTAGTTTAATTTTTGTATATAATTATGTATGTAATACCTACTAAAATCTCTCTTAGCAGCCATGTATGATATGCTATAAAGCCAAGGCCAAGCGGTTAAAGTTTCCCAAATCTAACATCAAATCTGCGGAACCTTTTGAACTTTTACATGTGGATGTATGTGGTCCCATGAGGACTCACACCTTGGATGGACACAAGTATTTCCTCACCCTAGTAGATGATTACACTAGGGCCACCTGGGTTCGCCTCCTCAAGCTCAAATCTGAAGCTATTGAACACATAAAAACCTTCATTAAGTTAATAGAAAAACAAATGCACAAGCACATTAAGATAATTTGAAGCGATAACGCTAGAGAATTAGGAAAATCTAGTGAAGGAATTGAATATTTTACCAAAAAGGGCATTGTGAACCAAACAACTTGTCCTCATACACCCCAGCAGAACGGAGTGGTAGAAAGGAAACAAGGAAATCTTATGAACATTGCCCGAGCTCTCCTTTTCCAATCAGGATTAGACAACCGATATTGGGGCTTCTGTGTAGAACACACAGCATATTTAATCAATAGAATGCCAAGCAAAGCGATCGAAGACTTAACCCCCTTTGAAAAACTATATGGAGAAAACCCCAACTACAACGAAATCAAAAGTTTCGGATGCCTATGTTACATGCATGACTAACATAGACCCGAACAAAGGGAAGTTAGACCCCAGATCATCCGCTTGCATGTATATTAAAAATGCCCAAAATACGAAAGGCTTCAATGTTCTAACCCTAGAAGGAAAGGATCTCAAGGTCTCAAGAGATATTGTTTTCTTTGAAGACATCTATCCTTTAAGAGATAAGGAGTGGACCAACATTCTAGACAAAAACCAAAACAACATAGACATCCTCTCTCCTCCCTCTAATCAAATGATGGAAGACGATTCTTGCACGTCTCAGCATTCTGAGATAAGAGAAGAATCCAACCCCTCTATCCCACAACAAGCTCCAACTGGGGAAACGAATCACACAAAAACTGTAGGCCTTAGATGATCCACCCGAGAACACAAGATTCCCACTAAGTATGATGACTACATTCTCTCCTCTGGATCCAGCCAAGGAGACCACTTTTCTCTCATTCTCGCCCAAAGGCTCGAGAACACCGATCCTTCTCTTTATCCTAGGACTAACTTGAACACCCTAACTGATCAGATACCCAACACCACTATTCTCTCATGCTCCCTACACAAAAATACAAACAAACTCCTAGCCCACCTACATGACCTTAATGAACCCACTAGCTACAAATCAGCAAGCAAGGATCCTAGATGGGTACAAGCCATGGCCACAGAATTCAAAGCTCTAAAGAAAAACAACACTTGGACCATCACAGACTTACCCAAAGGTAAACGAGCAATCAGCTGCAAGTGGGTTTACAAAGTCAACCTAAAGGCCAATGGTGACATTGAGAGATTCAAAGCTAGGCTAGTTTGTAGAGGCTTCACACAAAAATACGGGCTCGATTACGAGGAGACCTTCTCCCCCGAAATAAAGATGACCACCGTGAGAGCCCTAATAATCATGGCCATCAAAAATGGTTGGGTCCTCGATCAGTTGGACGTGAACAACACCTTTTTGCATGGAGACCTCCATGAAGAGGTCTACATGACCATACCTGAAGGAATAAAGGTCATCGGTGAGAACAAAGTGTGCAAACTCCACAAATCCCTCTACGGCCTAAAACAAGCCTCTCGACAATGGTACGAAAGGCTTGCCAACTTCCTACAACAATTAGGATTCCACCATTCCCAAAATGACTACTCCTTGTTTGTCAAAAGGAAAAAGAACAGCATTACCTTGTTGGGAATATATGTGGATGACATCTTAGTTGTTGGAAACGATACCAAGGAAATCAAGCTATTGAAGAGACAACTCGACAGAGAGTTTAAAATAAAAGATCTTGGCAGATTGAATTTCTTCCTTGGAATGGAATTTCTCCAAACCAATGATGGTGTCATCATGTCCCAACAATGATACATCAATCAGATTCTTCATGACTTCGATGCTCAAGACATCAAACCAACAGTGTCACCACTCCCAATCAACTTGAAACTAAATAAAGAGAGTGGTCCAAAATTGGAAAACCCCACCATTTACAGATGCCTTGTCGAGAAACTTAACTTCCTCACTAACACAAGGCCCGACATATGTTATGCAGTTCAATTCTTAAGCCAATTCCTCCAGGATCACACTTCAGCCCACTTAAAGGCAGCCTTCCACACACTTTCCTACATCAAGGGCACATCAGGCTTCGGTCTATACTTTAACAATGAACCGACCTACAAATTAGAGGCCTACTGTGGTTCTGACTGGGCCTCTTGCCCAATCACACGAAAGTCCATCTCTGGATACTACACCCTTCTAGGTGGTTCCCCCTTGAGTTGGAAATCAAAGAAACAAACTACCGTGGCCTTGTCATCCGCCGAAGTAGAATACAAGGCCATGCGACAAGTCACTGGGGAACTAAGTTGGCTAAGCAGACTCCTAAATGAAATTGGCATCAAAGACATTGAACCAATACCATTAAAGTGTGACAATTTAGCCGCTATACACATAGCAAGAAATCCCGTTTCTCACGAACCCACTAAACATATCGAATTAGATTGTCATTTTGTGCGTGAAAAGTTGCAGGCAGGACTTATACAAGTCCAATATGTCCCTAGCACACATCAGTTAGCCGACATGATGACTAAATCCCTCACAGGTAAAAGTTATTATAATTCTTTTGATTCATTGGGCTTACAAAGGCAAGAGAAAAGGTAGTTTTTTGTTTCTTTTTACACGTATCAATGTTCATAACCTACCGACAGTTGGAGCAAAGAGCCCACCTCTTCATTCCACTTCCAAAGACAAAGAGGATGTACTCTTTGAGAGGTGGGGGGGGTATTAGTATGTACCTAGGTATATATTGATATGTACTCTTATAGTGTGTCATTAGGTTATTACATGTATTTCATATTCTGTCCTTATTTCCGATATAAATTGGACGGTCTTAGTGCGCTAATATACACATATAGAAATTTTTTCCTCATTGTACATAAGAGACCTTGTTGTCTCTGTTACGAAAATAATAAAAGAAAGTTTACTTTGTTTTGACAAAGTTTGTCATCACTTGATAGCGTTAGCACCCTCCAAGATTCTTCGTTTCTTGAGCGAGATTAGTGGAACTTTGCAGCAAACGATACTGAAAACGTATTTGCTGCAACGTTTTAGTTTTCTCGGACCTCTCCTCCTCTTTTAAGTTGGAGATATGGAGCTGCCACGCTTCAGTTTAAATTTAAAATTCGGGTAGTATAGGTGACGGTTCGTTCAGAACCTACAAAAATGAAGAGGGTGGACCTGAGAGAGTTTGATGACAGTGATCTCATACCTGACTTATCAGCTTTTGCTTTACTAGCAGCATGGTGGCTACCTACTTGGCTTGCCAGGCTAGGCAAATGGGGAGAAGCCCGGGCTTGGCTACAACCTGGTCTCACAAGTAATCCGATTTTTCTGGATACATTCTTATGGGGGCTTGGCTTGAGACCTGGTCTCACAAGCAATCCAGATTTTTCTGGATGTATTCTTATTGGTGGAATGTCTTTTTTATTATATAAATGATTAGTTGTTTTAATTATTTGGTAATGATTAGTATATTGAAAAGCCATAAGGTATTTCTGTCATAAATTTTAAACTATATTTAAATCTCTTCACGTTTTTCAATAGTATAGCAGTAATAATTATAGGGTAGTTTAATAGTCACGGGATATTTGGTATATGATTGTAAAGGAAGGTAGTAATTCAACATATTGTTATTTGTAATTGATATATTACTGATTTAATATTTCAGTGTATACATTTTGGGAAACTAAAAAGTTATTTATGACATTAAAAAATTATTATATTAAAATTTTTCACATTTTTCAATATCACAGGAGAAATCATTATGTGGTAGCTTAACAGTCACCCGATATCTGGTATATGAGTGTAGAACATGTTAGTGTTTAAAGATATTGTTATGAGTAGTTGAACTAGTACTAATTTAGTATTTTAGTGTATATTTTGAAAAACTAAAAAGGCACTTCTGACATAAAAAAATTATTATATTTGAATTTTTTCACAATCTCCAATATCCCAGAAGTAATAATGATGTGGTAGCTTAATAGTCAAGTGATATCTGGTATATGAGCGTAGAAGTAGCGTAGAAGGCGTTAGTAATTGAATATATTGTTATAAATATTTGATATACTACTGATTTAGTATTTGAGTGTGTATATTTTGAAAAACTAAAAATGTATTTTTGTTATAATTTTTTTAATATATTTACATCTTTTAACGTTTTTCAATGTTGCAGAGTAATAATTATGTGGTAGTTTAATACTTCCAATATCTGTTATTTGATTATAAGTGTACATGGTAATTTAAGTAGAACTCACTTAGTATTTGAAACGAAAAGTAGTATCTAGTAAACGAATTTAACACATACTAGTATTCGAGTAAGGCTTTTTATAGTATACGTATAACAACAGAGTCGGTATTTCTTCATTTACCACTGGACATAAAACTGAACTGGGGAATTGGTAGATGAATAGTCAAAACAATAATAAACATTATATTAATATATATATATATATATGTTTCTCACATAGCATACCAGAATTACTTAATACAAGTTAGCTTCTTCTCCTCATTCCACTTCATCACCATTTACGCATGATATAGTATTTTTCCTGATTATTGGTATCATATCTACATTGTATGGATTACTTAAGTAAACGACTGACTATATGTTAAGTATTCGAGTAAAGGACATATACTTAAAGTAACCGGCTGCATAAATAGTGTACATAAGTATATGAATAAGGATATCGTAAAGATACGAATGTGAAAGTGTTAAGTATACATATATTTACAAATTAAGTATACCAATACTTTAACTATAACTATATTTATAAGTTAAATGTACGAATGTTCAAACATATTATTATATGAGCGTAGAAGACGTCAATGCTTTAACATATTGGTATACTTAATTTATAAACATTCGTATACTTAACACTATCACATCTGTATACTTAATTTGTAAACATTCGTATACTTATCACTATTACATTAGTATACTTCACACTATTACATTCGTATACTTCACACTATTACATTCGTATACTTCACACTACTACATTCATATACTTACTTTGTAAACATTTGTATACTTACCACTATCACAAATTTGTATGCTAATGATCTAATAAGTCAAACACTATTTTTAGTAACGATCATACTTATTATACAATAATGCTAATACCTTAGTTTTGTTGAAAAAAACTTAAGTATACAATTATATACTTCTATATCAATATTCATATACTTGAAATATGAATATTCGTATACTATATGAACCAACATTCATACACTTTATATAACTACATTCGAACACTTTTTATTTGTATTCTTAATTTGTAAAGCTTTCTCGTAGGACCACCAAACCCAGCCTTTTTAACTACAATCAAACACTATTTCGTATACTTAATTTGCAATGCTTTCTCGCAGGACCACCGAACTCATCCATTTCTAGAGCTTGTTCCTTAAGCAACCTCATAGGATCACTCTTCAGTCCCTGGATTAAGTCAATGAGACAAGCAGTTGAACCTCGATAAGCTGACATAAACGACTTCGCGGGTCATTTTCTTGTGCCAACTGTTACAAAAAACAATAGTATATAAAAAAAACATTCTAATTAGTAACATATATATATATAGTCAGTCAAATACATGTAATATTCGTATACTTAATTTGTGAGAATTCGTATACTTAACACTATCACATTCGTATACTTAATTTGTAATTATTCTTATACTTAACACTATCACATTCGTATACTTTATTTATACTTAGTATCCAAACAGTCGAATACTTTATTTCTATAGATTTGCATACTTAGTATCTAAACAATCGAATACTTTATTTCTATAGATTTGCATACTTAGTATCTAAACAGTCGAATAATTTATTTCTATATATTTGAATACTTAGTATCTACGTACAGCCGAATACTTTATTATATAGATTTTACACTTAATGTCTAAACAGTCGTATACTTAATTGATACCAAAACAGTCAAATACTTAATTTTTAAAAAACAGTCGAATACGTTATATATATTCGTATATAAACACTCGAATACTTTATTTATACTGCTTCGTGTACTTAGTATACATACCGTCGAGTACTTTATTTCTGTCGGTTTGTATTCTTAATATCTAAGCAGTCAAACACTTGATTTATAAAAAAAATTGAATACTTAACTATAAAAAATTGGAATATTTTATCAAAACAAAAATATGCTCATTTTAGTATGAGAACAAACTCACCGTTGTTTTTCTCTTTGATTTGGTTTTACCAATGTGTTGTTCCAACTCCATTGTTTTTATTGGTGAAGAAAACTGGACATAGTTACCAGCGAATGAGTTGAGAGAATGGATGAGAGAGCAAAATAAGTGAGAATGAAGAAAACCTTGAAAGAGCAAAAAAACGGTGAGAGAGAAAAATCAGAAAGTGTAGAGAGAATGAATGAAAGAGCAAGATCAGACAAGATGAGAGAGAGCTTAGTAAATAAAGATGAAATACCTGGTTGTTTGACGTCGTCGAACAAATTTTGAAAGCGGTGGTTTCCCTTCTATGACGTCAACGATTAGTGCAGACGATAACGCAAATATCGTAGAAGTTGAAGGATGTGTAGTTAATGGATTTGAGGTAATTGAATTATGTGTACGTTGGTGAATGAATATGAGAGGGAATGGCGTGCTTTCAAAAAAAAAATTGAGAGAGAATGGGGGAAGAGATAACCGGCAACAAAATGAATGAAGGTAGAAACACTGGTTTTGGTAATTTTGGTAGTTGTTTAGGGAATTCTAAGAGCCTAGCAATTATTATAATCTATAATATAGGTGTCATAGGCTGTAAAATAGGTCTGCTGGGCTTTAATTGATGTTGCTTTAACATTTTAAAAAATAAAAATATCAAAAAAATAGCTACATAATCTTAACCACTAGATTATTTGACTCCTAGATCTAAAGGACTAAATTCAATCCAGAAAAATCAGGGACCTCAACTGGCCGGACCCTAACCCAGATTCTTCTTATGGGTGGAATATTTTTTTATTATATAAATGATTAGTTGTTTTAATTATTTGTTAATGATTAGTGTCATGGAAAACCATAAAGGTATTTCTGTCATACATTTTTTATTATATTTAAATCTCTTCACATTTTTGAATAGTATAGAAGTAATAATTATAGGGTAGTTTAATAGCCACGGGATAGTTGGTATATGATTGTAAAGGAAGTTAGTAATTTAAGATATTGTTATGTGTAATTGATATACTACTGATTTAGTATTTCAGTGTATATATTTTGGGAAACTAAAAGTTATTTCTGACATTAAAAAATTATTATACTAAATTTTTTCATGTTTTCCGATATCGCAGAAGAAATAATTATATGGTAGTTTGACAGTCACCTAATATCTGGTATACGAGTGTATAACATGTTAGTGTTTAAAGATATTGTTATGAGTACTTGAACTAGTACTGATTTAGTATTTTAGTGTATACGTTTTGAAAAACTAAAAAAGACACTTATTATATAAAAAAATTGTTATATTTAAACTTTTTTCATGTTTTCCAATATCGTAGAAGTAATAATGATGTGA
This sequence comes from Limonium bicolor, assembly GCA_023374045.1. NCBI lineage: Eukaryota > Viridiplantae > Streptophyta > Magnoliopsida > Caryophyllales > Plumbaginaceae > Limonium > Limonium bicolor. The sequence continues at coordinate 132,681,882 of CM041782.1, forward strand.
TAGCTTAATAGTCAAGTGATATCTGGCATATGAGCGTAGAAGATGTTAGTACTTGAATATATTGTTATAAGTACTTGATATACTACTGATTTAGTATTTGAGTGTGTATGTTTTGAGAAACTAAAAATGTATTTTTGTTATAAATTTTTTAATACATTTACATCTTTTCATGTTTTTCAATGTTGTAGAGTAATAATTATGGGGTAGTTTAATACTTCTCATATCTAGTATATGATTATAAATGTACATGGTAATTTAAGTAGAACTCACTTAGTATTTGAAACGAAGAGTAGTATTAATATTTACCCTGTAAATGAACTTAACACAGACTAGTATTTGAGTAAGACTTTTTATAGTATACGTATAACAATAGAGTCGGTATTTCTTCATTCTTAGACAATGTTAATGTCCTTTCATCAGGCATATCATGCTAGACTTGTCCCATTTGAAGTTCATGTAGAACCATTTCCGTGCACTTGGTGGTACAACATGGTCATGGATTGTTAGTAATTGACCAAATCCAGCTTTTCTAAAGCTTGTTCTTTAAGCATCCTCATAGAATTACTCTTCAATCGCTGGATTAAATTAATGAGGCGAGCAGTTGAACCTCGACAAGTTGACATAAATGGCTTCGGGTCATTTTCTTATGCCAATTGTTGCAAAAAAACAATAGTATATAAAAATAACATTATAATTAGTAACATACATTTAATATTCATATACTTAACACTACAACATTAGTATACTTGATTTGTAAATATTCTTATACTTAAAACTATGACATCCGTATACTTAATTTGTAAACATTCGTATACTTCGTACTATTTCATTCGTATACTTAACACTATTACATTGATATACTTAATTCGTAAATATTCTTATACTTAACACTATCGCATTGGTATACTTGATTTGTAAATATTCGTATACTTAACACTATCACATCCATATACTTAATTTGTAAACATTCATATACTTCGCACTATTACATTCGTATACTTAATCTGTAATCATCTGTATACTTAACACTATCACATCTGTATACTTCACACTATTACATTCGTATACTTAATTTGTTAGAATTCGAATACTTAACATTATTACATTGATATACTTAATTCGTAAATATTCTTATACTTAACACTATCGCATTGGTATACTTGATTTGTAAATATTCGTATACTTAACACTGTCACATCCATATACTTAATTTGTAAACATTCATATATTTCGCACTATTACATTCGTATACTTAATCTGTAATCATCTGTATACTTAACACTATCACATCTGTATACTTCACACTATTACATTCGTATACTTAATTTGCTAGAATTCAAATACTTAACACTATCACATTCGTATACTTAATTGATAAATATTCTTATACTTAACACTATCACGTTGATATACTTGATTTGTAAAAATTCGAATACTTAACACGGTCACATCCGTATACTTAATCTGTAAACATTCGTATACCTCGCACTATTACATTCGTATACTTCACACTATTACATTCGAATACTTGATTCGTAAACATTCGTATACATACCACTATCACAAATTCGTCTGCTGATGCTCTGATCAGTCAAACTATTTTTTTACAGATACCTATGCTTATTATACAATAATTTTAAACCTTATTCTTGTTGGGTGAAGGCTAACGTGCTGTCTTACCCACTGTATAGTACACAAAAATACTCAGTCTTCTTTTTGGATTTGGCGTTTGCAATATGTTGATCCAACTTTATTCTCACTTTCTGAAGTGTAGGGATGTCGATTTTGTGTGGTTCCCGTTGTCGCTATAAAGAAAGTAGAAAGAACTGTCAGAACTACCAGCAAGTTTACTCTCGCTGGCTCCAACATTGCTGAGAACTTAGACTTAGCAAGCATATCGTATCATGTGAGTGGTGCAACAGTACAAGCAGTTGCATATATGACATTTTTTCCTTTTTTCCAAATGGAAATTTTCAAGATAACAACGTACCTTCTCAAACTTGTCCACCTTGGTCTGATTAAGTATATCATGATGCTGAGCACTAGAACCTGAAATCAAGTTGTTTAAAGTCATATCTACTGCTGCATATCCTCACTCGATTCAGCAGGCTCCTCTTTTCATCTTCTTATATCATTTTGTATTTCCACTCAAGTGCTTTCCATTCTGGTTGAGTTAGCAGTGGTGAGTTTTCTAGTAGTGAAACAGTCATAGGGATGAGATTAGGTTGATGACGATTAATATCTTCCATATATAATACTCCCTACCCAGCTTTTAGATAGACATAAGAAATTGTATCATATTTTTTAGATCAGGGGTAGGGACGGACTCAATGTAGACCGTAGTGTGTCAACTGACACATATGCAATTTATAATAAAACTAAAATTGATTTATATACTACAACTAATTATGTTTTAGTTAGGTGGTTGACACTCATGTGTTGATAAATATGAGTTGAGTTCAATTATGATTAATGCAATTTGTTTATTTCATTATAAAATATCATCTAATATATGTAAAATAAATTGAGTTCAAGGCTAAAAACTGACTAATAATAGTTGTATTTCACTTTCTAAATCACTCCTCAGTGTATTTTATATTTTGCTTATAAATTTTTTTACTTTTGGTGTAGTCCTTGTATATTTTAATTGTATCTTTCTTTCCTCACCAAATATTGTTTATTTTCTCTAATCTTGATTTATTATGCACTCCCACCTTTCCACCTTTTTTATCCCTAAGAACAATAAACACCCTAAAGCTAATTACTTAATTTGTTGATTAACATTTGCTACTTGTCAACCTAAATTTATTAACAAATTAATGATGCTTTACCAACTTTGATTAAAAAGATATGTTTTTTACTGTTATTAAGAATATAATTAAAATTTATTTTACTGTAAACCTTATACTACTAGTATCTATTGTCAATATAATCACAACTTCAATATAACATTATATAAAAGCTTATTGTTAACTTCAAAAATCTGAATTTATAAGTTTGACACACCTAATTAAAAATTCTGGATCCGTCAGTTCAAATTTAATACAATAGTTTCAGCCAAAATTTAGCAAGAAAATCCAACAAGGACGAGGCGAAAGAGTGATTAATAGCATCTCAACCCAGCCTACAACAAAATTTAGTTTTTGCACCCGGTTTCACTCATAGACGCAACAGGCATGAGCCTAGGAGCTAACACTCTCATCTTCAATGTAAAACATAAGGACAATATAAGTAATGACGAGTAACATAAACTTTAGTGCTAGTAACCTAACAGTGAAGCCTGAACCTTGAAAATGGTCACCCTACCTTTCGATCAATGCAACTGATTAGGACGAGTGAAAATTCTGGTTACATTAGCAAGAGTAAAATGCAGGAATATTACATATGTAAAAGCTCTCCAATGTGTCAACACAAAACAGCTATCCAAATATACCAACACAAAACATCTAACAAATATACTAAAAATATGTCAGCACAAAACAGCTGCCCAAATATGCTAAACAACCATACCAAATAGAGCCATAGACAAAAGCTCAATTTCAAAAAGCAGCCTTTTCCTGAACAATTTGTAAGTATCTAGTCTCCATTATCCCATAATTCTCAGATATAAAGAGGTCAGCAGGGATGCAAGGAAACTTTTACTACTACTTCTAGTCTCCATCTCTTTTGCTCAGCCTTATTCTTCTCTCTTTCATCTTCTTTTTCCATTTTTATCTTCTCATTCCCATGTTTTCTCATTCTAGTTCCACCGGATGTTCTTTTTGCTACTGGTAATATCATACTAACTCCTTTTTTATCCAGAGTATCATTACTTTCAGTGTTCCCCAGCATTCTCCTTAACCTACTCAACACCTGTTCGACACCGTTAACACCCTCTTCCATACACTTTTCTTCAAGCTCACTTTCAGTCTTCAAGCTCACCTGTTCGACTCCTTTCGCATCCACTTTTTCAGATTTTGACCTTGTTCTTCTCGAAGGCTCGGCCTTGATTTCTCGATCAATAACCTCTTCTTCTGTCGTGTTGATTGTTTAGAATAGAGGAATGAGTAGCAGCGAAAGAATAAGAGACAGAGAGGAAATGAAGAATGATATTCGTATATTGCACTTGTCCCTCACATAAGGGAGGAATAGTAGTTTATATACAGAGAAGAATAAACGGCTAATACTAACGGTAATAAAGCAACGGATAAGTTGCTTAGCTAATATAAACTATATACTAATATCCTAACACTCCCCCTCAAATCGAGGAAATAAGAATTTCAATGATTTGCTAGAATATTAAGCATCCCCATTGAATCGAGTTGATGTCGGTACTCTTTCCCGGGAAGAACTTTGGTTAACATATCAGCCTTCTGTTGAAGATTTGGAATGTGCGCAATGTTGATGAGGCCAGCTTTAATCTGGTCGCGCACGTAATGGACATCGATCTCAATATGTTTTGTCCGTTCGTGGAGAACGGGATTCTTGGCGATGTAAACAACGGAGAGATTGTCGCACCGGAGAGGTATAGGAGTAATATCGGTGACGCCCATTTCGTGAAGAAGACGTGAAAGCCAAGCGAGTTCGGTGGTGACGCGACGGAGGGCTCGATACTCAGCTTCTGCTGATGATAGAGAGACGCAGGTCTGCTTCTTGGATTTCCAAGAAATGGGAGCACCACCGAGAAGAATGTAATAGCCACTTACGGACCTGCGAGAAATGGGACAAGCAGCCCAATCAGAATCGCAATATGCGGTAAGAGAAAAATTATTGGAGTTATTTAGAAAAATGCCATATCCTAAAGTCCCTTTAATGTATCGAAGAACATGGATGGCAGCGTCCCAATGCTGTTGGTGTGGTTGATGGTTGAACTGGCTGAGAAGTTGGATGCTAAAATTCAAATCTGGTCGGGTATTAACGAGATAGTTAAGCTTCCCCATCAGCCGTCGGTAATCAGTAGCATTGGAAAGGGGTTGACCGTCATGGTGGTGGAGCTTTGTGTTGGGCTCGAGAGGAGTGGCAACCGAAGGTTGAGAGTCCATCTCATACTCCTTAAGAAGGTCGCTGGCGAACTTGTATTGGGTGATTCCCACACCCTCAGCTGTGTGATGATATTCCATCCCAAGAAACCGATGTAGATGTCCTAGATCCTTGATTTTGAACAAGCGATGAAGTGTCTCCTTGACGTGTCTAATTTTGGACTCATTGTTTCCGCAAACTATAATATCATCAACGTAGACTCCGAGGAAGAGGATGGAATCACCATCGGTCCACTTGAAAAGAGAATGGTCATTTTCTGAAATGCTGAAGCCGAGATGAATAAGAGTGGTGGATAGCTTCGAATACCATTGTCGAGATGCTTGTTTCAAACCGTACAATGACTTTTGGAGCTTGCAAACGAGACCTTGTATCAATTTCGAGCCCTTTGGGAGGTTGCATGTAAATATCTTCATGGAGATCACCGTGAATAAAGGCGTTGTTCACGTCGAGTTGGTGAATAAGCCACCGTCGTTTGACCGCTATGCTGACCAGGGCCCGAATGGTGGTTATTTTGACTACCGGGGAAAACGTCTCGTCGAAATCCACTCCATGCTTCTGTGTGAAGCCCCGGACAACTAACCGAGCCTTATATCTTTCGATGTCTCCGTTGGTTTTGTATTTGATTCGGTAAACCCACTTGCAAGAGATGCATTTCTTCCCTTTGGGGAGTTTAACAAGGCTCCATGTGTTATTCTGTTCAAGGGCGTGTAATTCGGTAGCCATTGCATCCCTCCAATTCTGGTCTTGGCAAGCTGCCTTGTATGACTTTGGTTCATCTTGGCAATGACTAGAAACCTGACCACAAGTAACACGAGAAGGTAGTAAATCAGTCAAAGAATTAATATTGGTAATGTACTGTAATTGTGGAGTTTCAAGCCGAGTAGTCAGAATCTGAGTGAAATGATCGGTGGAAGCTTGATTGCACTCATAGTCAAGAAGCTTGGTGGGAAGTTGTCGGTGCCGAGATGACCGTCGAAGTTGGGGAACAGTTTCTGATTCATGCGGTTCTGGAGAAGGGATGGTTGGTTCTGTTGGAGAAGAAGTTTCTGTTGGAAGAGGAACAACACTGTCTTGATTGTTCATGAGGTTCACGTTGCAGGGAGGGGAAATTTCTCCTTGTCCAACCATCTGTTCCTGTCGGCCAGTAGCAGTATCACTGTAAGAGATGTCTCCTTCTTGTTGCGCCATCTGTCCTTGAGGAGAAGGAGGGGTAGTGGTGAAAACAGCAACGAATTCGTCGTCGCAAGGGATGGGAAATTCTGTCTGTACATCATTTTTCTCTGCACTTAGGAGGGGAAAAATATAATCGAAAAAAGTGACATCCCGACTAGTGATTATGTTATGTTTATCTAGCAACAGCAATCGGTGACCTTTCTTACACAAACCAGGCCCAAGATATATGGCTTTGGATCCACGATCATGAAATTTAGTACGTGGGAGATGTGGACCTGTGTGATAAGCAAGACATCCAAAAGTGTGAAAAGTGCTATAATCGGGAGGAGTACCATGAAAGAATTCATATGGAGAAATGCCATTTAGGGTAGAGGAGGGAAGACGGTTGATAAGATGTGTCGCCATCAAAATACTTTCTCCCCAATAATCCATGTTTAAACCGGATTGAAAGAATAATGCACGGGCTGTTTCTAACAAGTAACGGTGCTTACGTTCCACTATACCGTTTTGTTGCGGAGTGTGGGCACAAGTAGTATGATGAAGGATCCCTTTACTTTGGAAAAATTGTTTCAAAACAGTGGATGATCCTAACTCATATGCATTATCAGAATGCACAATTTTAACATGCTTATTGAACTGTTTTTCGGCCATAAGAATAAAATGTTGGATATGAACAGCAGCTTCTGATTTTTGTTTCATGAGGATAGTCCAAGTGCACCTACTTGCGTCATCAACAATGGTCAAAAAGTATTTACTACCATCATGATTTACAGAGGAGCAAGGACCCCAAACATCAAGATGCACAATCTCAAAACATATATCAGATTTATGAACAGAATTAGGAAAAGAGGAACGGTGTCCTTTGGCACGAAAACAAACATCACAGGCAAAATGCAAAGGAATATCTTCCCTGTTGATTAAACCCATTCGAAACATTTTATTAAGAGGGGGATGACCCATCTTTCTGTGCCAAAACAACACCTTATCAGAATCATGTTTGTGAGATACAATATGAACATTATTACAACTATCAGAAGTTTGCTCCAAGATATTCACATCCAAAATATAAAGCCCATCCTCTTTATGTCCTATACGCATCCTACTCATCCAGGTAGGCTCCTGCACATAGCAAAATTTTTGTAAAATTGACATTTAGACGGTTTGATTCACAGTTTACTTACCGAGATGAGGGCAAGATTGAACTAGCACATACAAAACATCATCAAGTTAAAGTTATCTGAAAATATGACAGTTCCTATGGTATCAATGGGTTTCAGTACTACCATTGGGATAGTGACATAGGTGACTAGAATAACTTCCTCTTGTTATTTAGGAGATTAATATCACCAACCAAGTGTCATTGCACCATAATCAATTAACCATCGTTGAGGATTAGTAACAGTGGAAAAATTTTTGATATTACCTGCGAAGCCAGTCGATTCACAAGGCCTTTTTCAGCATTAGTTCCCTTGCCTTAACAGAGAATCGATCGTTTGGCTCCAGAAGATCAAACAGACGGTTAAATCTTTCCAAATCTAAGCTTGAAATTAGAATACCTTTGCTGTGTTTGAACACATTGACAGAAGTAACCTTGGTGCCTTCCACCATCTGGATAGCCATTCGTTCGAAGCACTCTCTTTGAGGTGACAGATTTCCCACAATGAGCACACAATGTCGTTTTTCTTAGCAGAATTCTCTCGTTGTTTTGAACCGATCATTTCGACTTGGTCCTCCTTTGCTTACAGTATTAGCAAAGGTAGTTTCGAGAGAATTTTTGACAGATTTACGGGCATCGTTGGTCGTTCTTCTTGTAGAATAACAGAATAGGCTAAATCCAATAGGTAAAGGCGATTTCATGAGAAGGTTACCTCGAACATTTATGAATCTTCTCGAAGACCAAAGAAACTCAAACAGCTTCTGATTCTCGATCATTTGGATACCTTGTCGCCGTAACCGCAAATGCAAGCATCGAGTCAACACGGAGGCTATCTCGTCCCACAATTTCTCAAGACGAGCGAAGTAATCAGCGACACTGGAAGATCCGTGCTCCGCCTGAGAGAGTTCTCTCCTTATTCGAAGAGCTGTGCCATGGAATGATCATACCTTTACATAAAGCCTTCCACATCGCGAAAGAGGTGCTGCGAGACATGAGACCATCTGCAATTGACGGTTCGACACTTGAGAATCCATGACCTGATGAGGCCATCGCAGCGATCCCATGCATCTTGACGTGTCTGGCCACTTTGATCGAGGAGCGTACCGTCAATCATCTTAATTTGTTCTTCGCCAGAAGCGAAATCTCCATCTTCTTTTTCCAGATTTGAAAAACCATCGCCATTGAACTTCTTAGCGTGAGTGAAACTCCTGATAGCGTAGCGCCACAGTGAGAGGATCCGCCGGATCAAGTCGAAGAACGCGCCATTTGGATCTTCGTTCTTCGCCGTCGTCTTCTTCAGCGACATCCGAAAAATCGCCTTCCTCAGAGAGGTCTTCATCGAGTCGCTGTTATTAAGTCTAGACGACATTTGGAGAAAATTAAACGTGATTTAACCTGTCTGATACCATGTTGATTGTTTAGAAAGAGGAATGAGTAGCAGCGAAAGAATAAGAGACAGAGGGAAATGAAGAATGATATTCGTATATTGCACTTGTCCCTCACTAAGGGAGGAATAGTATTTATATACAGAGAAGAATAAACGGCTAATACTAACGGTAATAAAGCAACGGATAAGTTGCTTAGCTAATATAAACTATATACTAATATCCTAACATGTCGAGCAGGTTTCCCGAGCTTCATAATCTCTCCTCCTTGCGGCTAACCGAAGTGCTCTGGGATCAGTTCTAACGTACTCAAATATCTCATTCTGCGGATTAAACCTGACCTTCTTTACTACTAAACCATTCTTAGTCTTTTTATCTCCGGTGATAGCTCCCTCTCCATCCTCGTTTTTCAAGCTCGGGTGCGCTTGCTCTTCCAAGGAATCGGCATTCACAATCTTAAAATCAAAACAGCTCAATCGAGTGAAATTCAGCAGTAGAGATAATAAATGACAAGTAATGAAATAAAATTATGAATGAAGAGAATTACGTTAAGAGCTGAAGATAGCCTATTCGCCATCTCTACATTTGAAAGATTGGCCGAGATCTTCTGCCGTTTGCATAGGGCTTGGAGCTGCTTCCGCTTCATGGCATGAAAATTCATCATCACTTGATAGCGTTAACAGCCTCCAAGATTATTCGTTTCTTGAGCGAGATTAGTGGAACTTTGCAGCAAATTGCAAACGTTTCAGTTTTCTCGGACCTCTCCTCCTCTTTTAAGTTGGAGATATGGAGCTGCCACGCTTCAGTTCAAATTTAAAATTCTGCCAGTTTAGGTGACGGTTCGTTCAGAACCTACAAAAATGAAGAGGGCGGAGGCAGAGAGTTTGCTGATGGTGATCAGATACCTGTCCATAGCTTGCTTTACTAAGGATAGTAGCAGGTGGCTACCTATTTGGCTAATGTACTAGTGCACTTGAGTAGTAGTAATGAGTAGTGATGAGCCAGGCTAGGCAAATGAGGAGAAGCCGGTCTGCTTTTCACTCTTAAACAGAGGGATTATATAGACATACTCCCTCCGTCCCAGTCAAACCGTCCACTATACTATTTGGATGTGTCGTTTGACTTCAGTATTTAACTTATAAGATACTAATATATTTTTACAATTTAGTTTTATAATGAAATCTTATGTGAAAAATATATTATTCAACTTAATTTTTAAAAATTATTTTATCTTATATGTTTAATATTGTAGTGGAAAAACGTGCCAAAAAGCAAATGAGACACTTATGACGGGACGGAGGTAGTATTAAAGATGTCAGGGTGATTAAGATGGTAGATAACGGTCATATCCGTCATTTGTTAATAGCTTTTGCAAATCTTCTTCCAAAACGTAGTTTCTTTATCAAAAGTAATAATTTACTTATGAATTTTATACTTAATTAAACAACTAATACTTTAAATATTGATTTTTACCGAACGGACGGGTTAGATTAAATCTGATTTTTTTTTTCAGATCATACAGTTTGCAAAGAAATCGCACTGCTCCGATGCGGTTTCTGACAAAGATGCGTTTGGCTGAAGAGGTTTATGACAAAAAAAAAACCAGAAACTGCATTACTCCGGTGCGGTTTTCCGCAAGATGCATCGACCCGATGCGGTTTCTTTGCATCGTTTTGGCACTTCGCGTAATTTTTTTTGAAAAAAAACCACCGCAAGTAATTTTTTTTTACAATTGGTATTTCAGCGAAAATTTTCCGTTGGAAGCAATGTGCGGTTGTTTACTCTGGTGCCTCCCTTCGATGTGCATCCACCAGATATAATTCACCCAAGGTTGTACGCTGAACAAGCTGCGCGCTTGGAAGTACTTCCTACCCTCAGAGAGATTCAACAGACAGTGTTAAATTGTGATGGTTCCAAGGCACCGGGTTCGGATGGGTATAACATGAATTTTGTTAAGAAGATGTGGCATGTCAATGGTGCAGAATTATGTAGTGATGTGAGAAAATTCTTCTGCACATCCAAACTTGAACGGGGTACGAACATCACATGGATATCCCTCATACCAAAAAACCTGACGCTACTAAGCTGGAGGACTACAAACCAATAATATGGTGAGTTGCTTGTACAAAGTCATTGCGAAATTGTTAAGTAACCGTCTAGTCATCATTTGCCCGAGCTTATTGGAGAAACTCAGTCCGAATTTGTGAAAGGGAGGAATATTTGAGGGTCCGCTTATTGCTAATGAAGTTACAATGGCTGAGGAAAAGTAAGAGGAAGGGACGTTGTTAAAGATTGATCTGATAAAGCTTATGACTCAGTTTCTTGGGAATTTCTTGACAAGATGCTTACTCAGATGGGTTTTTGGTCTCATATGGAGGAATTGGATTATGGAGTGTCACAACTTCTAGGATTTGCTCCTAGTAAATGGCTCCCCTACAAAACCTTTTGCCCCATCTCGGGGCTTGAGGCAAGGTGACCCTTTATCCCCATCGTTATTTATTATCATGGTGGAAGTATTGAACTGGCTAATCCGAGGAGCAGTGAATCAGCATATGTTTACAGGGCTAAGTGTAGGAGATCGACAAGTGAAGAACACACTTACAATTTGCAGATGATATTATGCTACTTAGCGAAAGTTATAAAGAGGAACTTATCTATCTTCATACTATCTCGTCATATTTACGGAGATGTGTGGTTTGAAAATCAACTTGGAAAAATTGAAAGCCTTCTGTATCAATGCAAGCGCTGAAGAGGCTCAAATGGTTCAGAATATAATTGGATGCAGTTTAGGCGAGTTACCGCCCACATATTTGGGGGTGTCCATTGGGTGCCAATCCTAGGAGAGTTGAGACCTAGGAAACCGGTAACCCAAAAGGTAAAAACCAAACTGGCTACATGGAAAGCTACAAGCTTATCCAAGAAGGTAGAGCGCTCCTCATCAAATCTGTACTTGAGTCTATCCCTTTATATTATGCAAGTTTGTGATTCCGGTGAAGGTGCAAAAACAGTTAATTTCTCTCCAAAGGCAGTTCTTCTGGGGTAAGAATTCTAGTAAGTTCTTATCCACAGTCTCATGGAGTAGAAGGTCACAGCCTAAATACATTGGTGGGCTTGGTTTTACGGATCAACAATTGAAGAATCTTGCGTTCTTGGCTAAGTGGAGATATAAGTTCGCTCAGAACACTCACTCTCTCTGGAGAAGGGTTGTGCAGTCGATATACTACATGCGGAATGGTACCCAACGGGTGAACTTCAGGAAACATAATAGTGAGTAAAGGAATTTGCTATTTGATTCACCAGGCCACTACGCAGTTTAGTCCACTCAAAGCCTTACTAGACTCAAAAATCAGAATCTCATTGGGGAGTGGGCATAATGTGCTCTTTTGGTATGATAGATGGAGTCTGGCGGGTATTCTAAAGATCTCATTTCCCCGGCTGTTCCAGTTGAGTTTGCAGCAGGACTGCTCAATGGCACAAGTGGTATGTGGGAGCCTGATGGTACTTGGCAGTGGCACCTTGTGTGGAGACGTGGTTTGTTCCAGTATGAATTGGAGTTGGTTGATCAGTTATATGTTATGTTGTCGACGGGTCCTGTAACGCCCCGGTTTACCACCACCATATACTTAGCCTCTTTTTTTTTTAATCTAGAGAGACATGTTATAACTGAAATAACAGCTTATATTATACATGCGTCAGTCTTCTTTTTACAAAGGTCCCCTAATACTATCACCGGGGGTTACCGCCACACTTACTAACCACTAGTAAGTGTAAGGCTATTACCACCACCACCCCTACGCTAGCTATCTTACATCGCTGTTACTATCAAAAGAGTGACACAACCAACCCGTCACTTTACACCTTAGTACCAAAAGACCCCTTCCAGCCAACTACTATGTTAGCTCCTACTCCTATTTTACACCAAAAGTAAAGGGGTATCAAAAGGCTATTACATCGCTAGCATCTAACTAGGGACCACTTGCATATACTCGTACATGTGGAAACATCATGAGTGAGGACTGACTGGTGCCATTTTCCGGGTGCCTAAAACCTTGTATCTTCTTGTTCCACCTCATAAATTATCTCGGTGACCCCAGGCTGTAAACTTCTACGATAGGTGACAAACATGAAAATATAGAAAGTATCGGTGGACTCGTCCTCAGTGCAGAGAAGGTGTCCATCCCAGTTACCCTGAATTCACAGAATACATATACACAGGAAAACACAACCAAATAAAATCAGTAAAAACTGAGTAACACTACCACACCCCGTAAAAACTTATTTTCTCTTTAAAACCTTTGTTCCAGCAAATATTAACAAATTTAACAAATCAGAATAGATCACACACCATTTACCTGTACCAAGAATTATCAAGAGATAATTAATATCAATTACAAGATATTTCCAAATGAAGTCCACCACCACCCACCCTATGTCCTTAAGTGTGCACACCCCCTATTGAAAACTTCTGCCCAATAGGAGTAGATCATAGTGGCAGCTCCAATTTCATTAGTAGGAGCTTATATTGTTGCCGGAACGTCGGCTTGGCCTTAAAGGCTCTCACAAGAGGCATAGCCTTAGGATAACCATGATATCAACATCACACAATACTTTCCACCACCACCACAAGAGGTTATCCTTAAACACATTTGCAAACCATGAGTAAGATATCATAACCAAGCTTTACACAAGTAGTAATTCACACATCAAGCTCACCACTTGTAAAATAACCTTAATAACATCAAAAATACCATTCAAGCTCCAATAAATCAGAGAATCAAACAATTTCCAAGAAACCACCTTAGAAAGCTTAAATTCTTATTTTTAGCCAAAATCACTATTCACCAACTTAAACAACTTCCCAAAAGTCTCGGCCTAAAATTTAACCATGATCCAATATCAACAACACAAGTATCTCCTCAAAATTTCAGCTCAAGATCAATTCGGAAACCCATTCAAACATTCGGAAAGGCTTAAAGCACATTTTCTCATTTTTAGCTTCTTTACCTTGTCTAACCGACTTAAATTTCTCCATTCGACTTGATTTTTCAACCATAACCATATATTCACTATTCAAGACTACCCTCAAAATTTTAGCTCAAACCCATGTCGGAAACCCATCCAAACAATTCCTAAAGCTTAAAGCTCATTTTTCTCATTTTCAAAGTTCTTTAGTGTTTTCCTACTTCCCAACCTTATTTCGACTTGATTTTCTAGGATTCACTAACTATTCATCCCTAGTTTACTGTAGAAATTTTAAGAAAATAGAGATAGGATTCGTAGATAACAAACAGAATGACTTAAGAAGGAAAATAAGCTTAAAGGGTGAAAGTGATGTGCATAGATGTTACCTGTCCTCTCCTAGCCATTTTGGAGCTTTTCTACCTTGATTATAAGTTGCTTGAGCTCAAAATCTCCAACAACCAAGTCGCCCCTTGGATTTTGGCTTCCACTCCTTAAACTTGCCTTTTTCCTTGATTTTAGCTTAATTACTACCTTAGATTTGTGTTTCCAATGGAGGAGTGTTGTTGCCTATGCTCCAATGGTGTTTTCTAGCTTAGGAGAAGCAAGGTAGATGAAGAGGAATGGCCACCTTGCTCACCTACCATGGCCGACCTCCACCCCCCCTTTTATACTTGATTTTCATCCTTATCTTACTATTTGTAATTATGACTTCTAGAATTGTCCATAGCCATAGATTTGTGTTAGGTGACAAAAACCAATCCTAACCACTCATGCCAAACCGCCATTGAATGGATAAGGAGGGGGCAAGTTGATTTTGTAATCATTGGCAAATAGTAAGGAGGTGTGAATAGTAAGGAGGTGTGAATAGTAACCGAGATATTTTTCTCCTCCTTCCTTGATATTTTCGGCCCCATCTTAGGCCATGTTTGGCTTGAGCTTTTTATGGGAATTAAGACTATATATGTAGGTATGTTAATACTAGTGTGGGTTATCAAGTTTAAGGAATTTCCTCGGGTCACTTTTGAGCTCTCCTTAAGCCCCGTTTGCCCAGAATCACTAAATACTGAAAAATGTAACTAGATTGTCTTATATTAAAAGAAGAAAGATATGATTGTTTCTTTCCTCAAAACACTCTCAAAAGTATCTAACACACTTCCTAAGGTTGATACCCACTCTCAGTTCCTGAGGAATTCAGTAATTTTCAGGAATTTCAGAAATCTGCGAAACTAAGGTTTACCGGGTGATACTCCGGGAACTAAAGTTCTAATGTTCACCAAGCACCTCCAACTAATTATAACCTTCTCCATCTTTAGAAATTAGGGTTTCCTAAGGTTTACAATTAAATAAGACCTTAATCACAGTTTAAGAAATTTGGGGTATTACATCCTCCCCCCGTTAAACAAAGCTTCGTCCCGAAGCTCAATTCACCTCACAAAACAATACATTCACATACTCCAAGAAATTAAAACAATACTCCACACAATAATTCTCAGTTAACCTCATCAACCACAAATGATTCAGCAACATCACACAAAACCTCAGACACACCAATCACACAATATAAACCATTCACAAATTCAACGATACCACATATATGAAATCATTAAGAGGACAACTCCTAAAATAACATCCAAGTATTACCAACCATTTCTGGCACCAACAAACATTCACAATCAAACATTCACAAACACTAGTAGTCATTCACCACTTACCATACGACTCTCCCCCCTAAAAAGAAAGTTTCTCCTGAAACTTTAATTGCTGACCTTAATCAAAGAGTTCTGGGTGTTGAGTTCTCATCTTGCTCTCTAGTTCCCATGTAGCTTCTTGAACTCCATGATGAGTCCATAAAACTTTAACCAAATCCACAGACTTCCCTCGGGTCTCCCTTGTCTTACGATCCAAAATTTTAATTGGGTGTTCCTCATAAGTCAAATTAGGTGCAACTTCTACCTCGTTCGGTTGCAACACATGTGATTCGTCTGGAACGTAGTTTCAATTGTGATACGTGAAACACGTTGTGGACCCTATCCAAGTTCATCGGCAAAGCTAATCGGTAAGCCAAATTTCCAACCTTTTCCAATATTTCATACGGACCGATGTACTTAGGAGCAAGTTTTCCTTTCTTGCCAAATCGTACCACGCTCTTAGTGGGTGAAACCTTCAGAAATACCTTGTCCCCCACATTGAACTCAACTGGCCTTCTATGCAAATCAGCATAAGACTTTTGCCTATCTTGTGCGGCTTTCAATCTCTGCCGAATGTTCTTAACCTGTTGAGCCATCTCCTCTGTTAACTCAGGCCCAACCCAAACCACCTCCTGCGCATCATTCCAACACAACGGAGTACGACACTTTCTACCATATAAGGCTTCATACGGGGCCATATGGATACTTGAGTGGTAACTGTTGTTATAAGAAAATTCAATCAAGTGCAACTTGTCACTCCATGACCCTTGATAATCCATCGCACAAGCCCGCAACATATCCTCCAATTGAATAGTTCTCTCCGTCTGCCCATCAGTCTGTGGGTGGTAAGCTGTACTAAGGCTCAATTTTGTTCCCATGGCTTTTTGAAATTGCTGCCAAAATCTTGAGACAAACCTAGAATCTCTATCCGAAATAATTTCCATAGGGACTCCGTGATACTTAACCACATTTCTAATATATGCTTCCACCAGCTGTTCCATAGACCAAGTACTTTTCATTGGAATTAGTCTAGTAGTCTTGGTCAACCGATCCACAATCACCCAAATCTGATCCATCCCACCTCTGGTCGGTGGTAATCCCACTATGAAATCCATAGATATCGAATCCCATTTCCACATGGGTATATCCAATGATTGCAACATCCTCCTGCTTTCTTATGCTCAAATTTAACTTTTTGACATGTTAGACACTTCGACACATGTTCAGCTACCTCCTTTTTCATGCCTGGCCACCAAAACTTTTCTTCAAATCTTTATACAACTTGTTTCCTCCCGGATGTATGGAAATGCAGATTATGGCTTCCTGCATCAACTTCCTTTTAATATCGCCACATGAATCTGGTATACACCATCTTCCACGAAATCTCAGACTACCATCATCATGAATCTTAAAATCTGGGGCTTCTCCCTTTTTTCTCCTTTATTTTCCGTACTTCTCATCCTCTTGTTGATGATGCAAAATTTCCTTATAAATGTCAAGGAATACGTTCATACTAGACAAAATTTCTCTATCCACCTCCCCGTTGTTACCACCTCAAGGTTCAACCTTTTGAAATCTTGTACCAACTCATCATGTAATATCCAATTAGCTTCTCCCTCGTGACTCCTCTTCCGACTTAAGGCGTCTGCCACCACGTTGGCTTTGCCTTCATGGTATAAAATCTCCAGGTCATAATCCTTAATAAGTTCCAACCATCTCCTTTGCCTCATATTAAGCTCTTTTTGAGTGAATATATTTCAAGCTCTTGTGATCCGTATAAATCTTACAAGAAGTTCCATACAAGTAGTGCCTCCAAATTTTCAAGGCAAAAACTACAGCTGCAAGTTCCAAATCATGAGTAGGATACCTGGTCTCATAGCTCTTCAATTGTCGTGAGGCATAGGCAATGACCTTGCCATTCTGCATCAACACACACCCTAAACCATATTTAGACGCGTCACTATATACTTCAAAACCGTCTGTACCACAGGGCAACGTAAGAACTGGTGCTGTGGTTAACTTCTCTTCAAAATCTGGAAAGCTTTTTCACAATCCTCATCCCACTTATAACGCACTTCCTTTTTCATCAGATTTGTGAGCGGTCTCGCAATTTTAGCGAAGTCTTGAACAAACTTCCTATAGTATCCAGCTAGCCCAAGAAAACTTCTAACTTCTCGTACATTCGTTGGCCTGGGCCAATCCTTAACAGCCTGAATTTTAGCCGGGTCAACCGAAATTCCATCACCGGTTACCACATGACCTAAAAACGATACTTCCTTGAGCCAAAAATCACACTTAGATAATTTGGCATACACTTCTTCTCCCTTAAAACTTGTAGAACTTGCCGCAGATGATCAGCATGTTGCTCCTCATCCTTTGAGTACACCAATATGTCATCAATAAATACCACTACAAACTTATCCAGGAATTGGCTGAAAACCCGATTCATTAAGTCCATAAATACCGCTGGCGCATTTGTTAGCCCGAATGGCATCACCACAAATTCATAATGTCCATACCTCGTTCGAAAGGCTGTCTTTGGTATGTCCTTCTCTGCTATCTTTAACTGATGATAGCCTGACCTTAAGTCGATCTTAGAAAATACTTTCGCTCCTTGTAGCTGGTCGAACAAATCATCAATCCTAGGCAAGGGATATTTATTCTTGATTGTAACGTTATTTAACTCCCTGTAATCAATGCAAAGACGCAAAGTTCCATCCTTCTTTCTTACAAACAAAACTGGGGCTCCCCACGGAGAAGCACTCGGTCGAATATAACCTTTTTCTAAAAGTTCCTCCAATTGTTTCTTTAACTCATTCATCTCATTCGGGGCCATCCTATAAGGGTGCTTAGAAATTGGAGCTGTTCCTGGTACTAAATCAATAGTAAACTCAATCTCACGGTCGGGTGGAAGTCCAGGAATTTCTTCTGGTCTGGAAATTCCCTGACTACTGGAAGATCCTCAAGTGCGGATGGCTCTGTTCTTGCGCCAATTTTCCTCTTGAACATAACACAAATAAACTGGCTCTCCTTTTCGCAACTCCTTTAAAAATTTTAAGGCAGGTAGGACTTTTACCCTTTGCTTAGCTCCTTCGCATGTGTACGACACTCTCTTTCCTTTCTTCCCACATAAGCTAATCTTTTGTTTTTCACAATCTATGCGCCCCTTGTGCTTACTTAACCAATCCATCCCCAAGATTATATCAAAATCCTTCAAATCAAACTCTACCAGATCCATCTCAAATTCTCTACCCTCTATGGTTATTTTACTCCTTCCATTTTCCTAGTGCATCCTACCACTCTTCCCGTAGGTGTAGAAACAGAAATTTCAACTTCTATATCGGGGACTACTCCTACTTCTTCAAGAATTCGGAGGATATAAAAGAACAGGTTGCACCGGAATCAAATAATACTTTAGCACTAGTTCCAAGAACGGAAAAAGTACCTGTAATGACGTCCCCTTCTTGTTGAGATTCAGCCTCCGTCTTGCTGATTACGTTGATATACCCCTGATTCTTGTAGCCTCCTCCTGGGGTACTACCACTTCCGTATTGTATTTGCTTCCCCTGACTATTCCCTTGTCCACTCATGTTACCTCTTGGACCATTATAATTATTCCTCTGTCATTTTGATTATTCAGCTGTACTCCTCCTTGGTTGCCACGATTGTTCTGGTTGATGAGATTTCCAGTTGTAGCAGGTCTTGCTACCTGATCAGTTCCTCCTTCCATCCTTCTTACCCTACACTCATAGGCCCTGTGGCCTAACTTCCCACAGTTAAAACACCTTACCAACCTTCCTTCGCAATCTTCACCTGGGTGATTCCTTCCACAAATCTTGCAATAAAAGTATCTAGTTCCTTTATCATTGAATCGTCGTCCCGGATAATTGGGTCTGGATCCCCCACTTGGTCTAACTTCTACTTTAGCCCTCTTATCAAAGCTCTCGGCCTTACGAGTCTCCATTCTCCTTTTCCGCCCCGTTTGTACTTCCTTCCTTCTCTTTGTACTCTATAAAGATTAGCAGCTTTATCGTACGCCTCTTGTAAAGTAGTTATAGGTATTACACTCAGAGCTTCTTGTAAATCCCAATTTAACCCTTCCAAGAAACGTTGAACCTTAGCAGTCTCATCGGGTACCACATGCGGAGCAAATCTAGCAAGCTCCACAAACTTAGCATGATAAGTTTTAACATCATCTGTCGCTGCCTCAATCCAGTAAATTCCTGATATTTTGCAACCTTACATGCTCCGGATAAAATCTTTTCCTCATCGCATCTTTCAACATATTCCACCCAAAACCCGGATTTCCTTTAAGTCTCTCCTCCTCCGCAGTCCACCACAGATCAGCCTCACCTTTAAAATAAAATACAGCCCCACTTACCTTCTTTTCTTCAGGGCAATCAATAATATCAAATATTTTGTCAAACTCTCTGATCCACTCTTCCAGAATTACTGGATCCTCTTCTCCGAATAAGTACTGGGTTTCATAGCTGCTATCCTCCGGGAGAAATCCTTGGGTATTTCAGCTCTAGCCTCGTGCTGCTCCAGGATTCTTCCCATACTCAGTGTCAACTCCCTCAGTTCATCCATCTGTCCTCTCCCCTCTCCATTACTCCGTCCACTCCCCTCTCCATTATTCTACACAGAGATATGTTAGTTGCAATATAAATAGTTAACTATAATCAATCAAGCACACAACACACAAATATCACAGCAAACATATTTTCAGAACCACATGGTTCTGCCTAGACTCCTAAACCTAAGCCTGGGTCACCTTGCTTCCTAGTCAAACTCAAATTTTCCCCTCCAGCTAACCTATGCTCTGATACCACTCTGTAACGCCCCGGTTTACCACCACCATTTACTTAGCCTCTTTTTTTTTCGATTCTAGAGACATGTTATAACTAAAGTACTGCTTATATTATACATGCGTCAGTCTTCTTTTTACAAAGGTCCCCTAATACTATCACCGGGGGTTACCGCCACACTTATTACCACTAGTAAGTGTAAGGCTATTACCACCACCACCCCTACGCTAGCTATCTTACATCGCTGTTACTATCAAAAGAGTGACACAACCAACCCGTCACTTTACACCTTAGTACCAAAAGACCCCTTCCAGCCAACTACTATGTTAGCTCCTACTCCTATTTTACACCAAAAGTAAAGGGGTATCAAAAGGCTATTACATCGCTAGCATCTAACTAGGGACCACGTGCATATACTCGTACACTGTGGAAACATCATGTGTGATGGACTGACTGGTGCCATTTTCCGGGTGCCTAAAACCTTGTATCTTCTTGTTCCACTCCTCATAAATTATCTCGGTGACCCCAGGCTGTAAACTTCTACGATAGGTGACAAACATGAAAATATAGAAAGTATCGGTGGACTCGTCCTCAGTGCAGAGAAGGTGTCCATCCCAGTTACCCTGAATTCACAGAATACATATACACAGGAAAACACAACCAAATAAAATCAGTAAAAACTGAGTAACACTACACCCCGTAAAAACTTATTTTCTCTTTAAAACCTTTGTTCCAGCAAATATTAACAAATATAACAAATCAGAATAGATCACACACCATTTACCTGTACCAGAATTATCAAGAGATAATTAATATCAAATACAAGATATTTCCAAATGAAGTCCACCACCACCACCACCCACCCTATGTCCTTAAGTGTGCACACCCCCTATTGAAAACTTCTGCCCAATAGGAGTAGATCATAGTGGCAGCTCCAATTTCATTAGTAGGAGCTTATATTGTTGCCGGAACGTCGGCTTGGCCTTAAAGGCTCTCACAAGAGGCATAGCCTTAGGATAACCATGATATCAACATCACACAATACTTTCCACCACCACCACAAGAGGTTATCCTTAAACACATTTGCAAACCATGAGTAAGATATCATAACCAAGCTTTACACAAGTAGTAATTCACACATCAAGCTCACCACTTGTAAAATAACCTAATATCAAAAATATACCATTCAAGCTCCAATAAATCAGAGAATCAAACAATTTCCAAGAAACCACCTTAGAAAGCTTAAATTCTTATTTTTAGCCAAAATCACTATTCACCAACTTAAACAACTTCCCAAAGAGTCTCGGCCTAAAATTTAACCATGATCCAATATCAACAACACAAGTATCTCCTCAAAATTTCAGCTCAAGATCAATTCGGAAACCCATTCAAACATTCGGAAAGGCTTAAAGCACATTTTCTCATTTTTAGCTTCTTTACCTTGTCTAACCGACTTAAATTTCTCCATTCGACTTGATTTTTCAACCATAACCATATATTCACTATTCAAGACTACCCTCAAAATTTTAGCTCAAACCCATGTCGGAAACCCATCCAAACAATTCCTAAAGCTTAAAGCTCATTTTTCTCATTTTCAAAGTTCTTTAGTGTTTTCCTACTTCCCAACCTTATTTCGACTTGATTTTCTATGTTCACTAACTATTCATCCCTAGTTTACTGTAGAAATTTTAAGAAAATAAGAGATAGGATTCGTAGATAACAAACAGAATGACTTAAGAAGGAAAATAAGCTTAAAGGGTGAAAGTGATGTGCATAGATGTTACCTGTCCTCTCCTAGCCATTTTGGAGCTTTTCTACCTTGATTATAAGTTGCTTGAGCTCAAAATCTCCACAACCAAGTCGCCCACCTTGGATTTTGGCTTCCACTCCTTAAACTTGCCTTTTTCCTTGATTTTAGCTTAATTACTACCTTAGATTTGTGTTTCCAATGGAGGAGTGTTGTTGCCTATGCTCCAATGGTGTTTTCTAGCTTAGGAGAAGCAAGGTAGATGAAGAGGAATGGCCACCTTGCTCACCTACCATGGCCGACCTCCCCCCCCCTTTTATACTTGATTTTCATCCTTATCTTACTATTTGTAATTATGACTTCTAGAATTGTCCATAGCCATAGATTTGTGTTAGGTGACAAAAACCAATCCTAACCACTCATGCCAAACCGCCATTGAATGGATAAGGAGGGGGCAAGTTGATTTTGTAATCATTGGCAAATAGTAAGGAGGTGTGAATAGTAAGGAGGTGTGAATAGTAACCGAGATATTTTTCTCCTCCTTCCTTGATATTTTCGGCCCCATCTTAGGCCATGTTTGGCTTGAGCTTTTTATGGGAATTAAGACTATATGTGTATGTTAATACTAGTGTGGGTTATCAAGTTTAAGGAATTTCCTCGGTCACTTTTGAGCTCTCCTTAAGCCCCGTTTGCCCAGAACCACTAAATACTGAAAAATGTAACTAGATTGTCTTATATTAAAAGAAGAAAGATATGAGTTTCTTTCCTCAAAACACTCTCAAAAGTATCTAACACACTTCCTAAGGTTGATACCCACTCTCAGTTCCTGAGGAATTCAGTAATTTTCAGGAATTTCAGAAATCTGTGAAACTAAGGTTTACCGGGTGATACTCCGGGAACTAAAGTTCTAATGTTCACCAAGCACCTCCAACTAATTATAACCTTCTCCATCTTTAGAAATTAGGGTTTCCTAAGGTTTACAATCAGATAAGACTTTAATCACAGTTTAAGAAATTTGGGGTATTACAGGTCTAGTGTGTCAGTGTAACACCCCTACCGCTAATCCCGTTATTAACTAACCATTACTTACCTTCACAGCAGATATTACATACACAACGGGGTACAATGCCGTTAGTCACCCACGTGACTAACAAGGCTAGTTACAATACAACATACTATCGGTCTGATGACTTGAATATACCGAGTATACTATACCAACAATACCTTCCAATTCCTTAGTCCAATCTTAATACAATTACAACTTCAAATGAATCCTTATACAAATGCAATATCCATACAATACTATACCGAGTATCTAAGTTCCTCAAGTTCACTGATAATCAATTGGTCTTACAATTCAACATCTACAAATCCATACAAATGTACTAAGTTTTCTACTCATGCTTATGTAGCAACCCCGTCCTACTCTCGAACGGTGTTCAGCTTCAAGTACCTGGAAAATAAAAACGGTGCCCCTAGGGGCTCAGCAAAATTTCTGCATATGAATTCGCATACCCCGTGTGCTAACCGGGGTACGCCGACTACTTTGGTCGAATACATGGAGTTCATTTTCATGCATACATACATACTAATACTACAACATTACAAGTCACAATACTTACATACATATACAGGATTCAATACTTACTAGGGAAGACAATTCGTCAGTCAACCGTTCATGTTAGTTATTCATTCATCTGGTTTAATCGGATGCTCTCTTTCTCCTCACTCGGGTTCATAAGGCTTACACCGACCATGTTCTTACTTACTTGTTGCTTTACTCATACTCCACTCATTACTTCACTAGTTACCTTACTCATTACTTTACTCGTGTTTTGCTCGATACTCATTACTTTACTAGTACTAGTTCATTACTCAATACTCATTGCATTACTCATACTTACTCCTTACTCAATACTCATTACCTTACTCGTACTTACTCATTACTCAAAAACTCATTACATTACTCATACTTACTACTTACTTAATACTCATTACTTTACTCATACATACTCATTACTCAATACTCATTACTTTAGCCTCCGGGCGGAGTCATACAAGACTCGCCACGACTTACAAATACAAGCGGAGCTATACACTTAGCTTCTCAAATACTCAAATGTCCATTTTTATCGGACTACTCAAATTCCCAACACTCCTCTCTCGGAGTATCTTACAATCTCATGGATTAGCCTAGAAGTATCTTTCGATATCCTCTACTAGCTTAGGGAATTACCAATGTCTAGTATTCTCATATTTAAGGGTTCCCCCAATGTATCGAATACTCTCATGTTCGGAACATTGTTTACATTAGTCGGGTCCTCTCAGTGTGGGTCGACTAATTTTCTAAGGGGTTTGGAGATCCCTCATCATTCTTTACTACTCTCATGGTTCATGTCTTTTCCATCATCAATTCCTCTAATAGAGGTTACTTATATACTCCCACTATTAATTGTTTGTGGATTATTCGTTTCGGTACTCTAACCGTTATCGGGAGGTTACTAGTCCGTACACTCTCTCTATTCTAGTGAGTTCATAGGTTTGCGTTATCGTTATTTTAATTCGATAGTTTCATGTGTTCTCACATTTTCGTTAGTTTGCGAGATGACTCTTTCTACGAGTCCTAATCAACAAGACTCATCTATGAGTCGGTCCACATTAAGTCAGGCCACGCAATCATTCAAGAAGGGTTAGCTCATACATCATACAATAAGACATACAATCAAATGCAATAAACCATTTTCATGCTTTTATCTTGATAGCCGGCACACAAGCACACAATCAACGTAGCTCGGTTAGCATACGGGGCATGAGAAAATCATACCTACACCTTGGTTTTACTTTTACCGTGGCATCTCACGTTTCTCGGTTCACATACGATCCTCTGATAATGTTTCAAACATTGTTATTAATACCATGGTCATACGGTACGTAAATAGTTACTACTCCCGTACTACCCCGTTGTCCCGTTATACTTAGTTTTATTCATGTCAAATTATGTTCTTACTTCTCACTCATTTCCTACACTTGTTTACACTTCTTAGGACTTTAAAGGTCACCAAAAAACTCCTAAACATCATCTAAAACCAATACCAATCATTCCCCCATCTTTAGAATGCATTAAAACACTTTCTGTTCAATTTTTGCCTTGGTCGGGTTTGTGTCCGGGGTTACAAACCTGGACCACACACTGAAATACGATTCTGCCTTGTTTTTGCATAGGTCCGGGTTTGTGTACCGGTTTACAAACCCGGACCAGTCCCGGGGGTGACTTTCTGCCTAATTTTTGGGGTGGTCCGGGTTTGTGTACCGATTTGCAAACCCGGACCAGCCCTGGAACTGTCAAATTTTACAGTTTCCACCAGTTTTCAACCCCTAATTCACCTCTAATCATTCCCTAATCTTTCCACATGTTTCCTACATGTTTAAACACCATAAAACACTCCTTAATCATATCTAAACCTCCTCAAAACATTGGTTTACTCCTTACTCACATCCTTGCTCAATTTCTACCAATTTCCATCCTTACAGTTACAGTTTGCACCCTTGTGCATTTCCAACTTCCCTTTAATGGTTTACCTCTTGTTCTCACCCATTTTGACCATTCCACATCATCCTAGATAAATGAAATTACCATACCAAAGTTCATCCTCCATTTCCAAGGTTGTGCAACCTAGTTTCTTCCAAACTCCAAAGCACTAATATACTAGTTTGCTACAGATTTTATACTCTCTGTAATCCATTCTCCATTTCCCATTCCAAGGTTGTTACTCAACTCAATAAGCACCTAGGTTCCTTCATTCACTAAGTCACCTTAAAACACTTATTTTTCTACCGAAATTTCGCCATAGTTTCCCCATAAACCTAACATGTCCAAAATCATCCTTCATCAAAATCAAATCCTAATCTAGCCACACCCACAAGAGGTCCTACCAGCACATATAATTCCTCAAAATTTCATCAAACAACAATACCAACATTATACTCAGTTCACTTGGCTCCAAGGCCCTTAATTCACACAACCATTCACAAGTTCTCTCAAACTTCAACCAACTACATTCCTAGTACAAAATTTTGGGTTCATTCATTAAGTTACCCATTCCCGATATTCTAAAACAATTTAAATAAGCACCAAGGTAGTTTAATTACCTTAATTCACAAGTTCCTCTTCCCATTTCTCCTCTTCTGTCGAGCAAGTTTCCTGAGTTAGATCTTCCCCTCCTTGCGGCTAACCGAAGTGCTCTGGGATCGGTTCTAACGTACTCAAATATCTCATTATGCGGATTAAGCCTGACCTTCTTTACTACTACACCATTCTTAGTCTTTTTATCTCTGGCGCTAGTTCCCTCTCCATCCCCGTTTTTCAAGCTCGGGTGCGCTTGCTCTTCCAAGGAATCGGCATTCACAATCTTAAAATCCAAACAGCTCAATCGAGTGAAATTCAGCAGTAAAGACAATCAATGACAAGTAATGAAATAAAAGTATGAATGAAGAGAATTACGTTAAGAGCAGAAGATAGCCTATTCGCCATCTCTACATTTGAAAGATTGGCCGAGAGCTTGTGCCGTTTGCATAGGGCTTGGAGCTGTTTTTGCTTCATGGATGAACATTCATCATCACTTGATAGCGTTAGCACACTCCAAGATTATTCGTTTCTTGAGCGAGATTAGTGGAACTTTGCAGCAAACGGTACAGAAAACGTATTTGCTGCAACGTTTCAGTTTTCTCAGACCTCTCCTCTTTTTTAAGTTGGAGATATGGAGCTGCCACGCTTCAATTCAAATTAAAATTCGGCTAGTACAGGTGACGGTTCGTTCATAACCTACAAAAATGAAGAGGGCGGACCTGAGAGAGTTTGATGACGGTGATCTCATACCTGACTTATCAGCTTTGCTTTACTAGCAGCATGGTGGCTACCTATTGGCTAATGTACTAGTGCACTTGAGTAGTACTCCCCCGTCCTGAATTGACCGTCCTGTTTACTTTATGGCACGTTTTTCCACTTCAATATTAAGTATATAAGATAAAATAATTTTATAAAACTATAATTTATAATATATAGTTTAATATGTAAGGAATCATATGAAAACTTAAATTTTAAAATTTATTTTATCTTATATGTTAAAAATTGAAGTCAAATGACATGTCTAAATAGTAAACAGGACGGTCAATTCAGGACGGAGGAAGTAATAAGTAGTGATGAGCCAGGCGACAAATGAGGAGAAGCCGGTCTGTTTTCCATTCTTAAGATGGTAGATAACGGTCAGATCCATCACTTCTCAATAGTTTTTGCAAATCTTCTTCCAAAACGTAGTTTCTATTGGATTGGCGTGTGCTTCGAAAATTTGTGGAGTGTCGCTTCTTTGGCGTCTATGGTATGCCCGCTGTCAGTTTTCGCATGGGCGTGTGACCACTTTTGAAGCAGGATGGTTTCAGGCAGACAGTTTTTTCCGTCTAAGCTCAGCTGCGACCAGGTTGTCTCACTTGCCCACTTCGGTGGATGCAAGAAGCTCCCATCCTTCCTGGGTGGAAATATCAGTGGATGCAGGCCTTGATCGGTTTGGTCGTTATGGCTTAGCAGCAGTGGCAATGCAGCATGGTTATATTATTGGTGCCGCAGTTATGGGTGGTCATACAACGCAAGATCCTTCACATATGGAGGCAGCGGCCCTGCTTCTGGGTATTGATCTTGCTAAGTGCAGACGTTGTAAAGTGAGTGGTTAAACTGGTGTAAAATTAAAAGGAAAGAAATTAAAACTCAAAATAAACGTCGGGCTGCAAACAAAATCCCGGTCGTGGTAGTATAGTAAAATGTAAGCGACCGGATATCGAACCGTGGGACTAATGTGCATATTATAGTACCTAAGCGTGTCACAAGAGGGGGATTAATTGACTTGATTTTACAAATAAAAGGGAAGATAAAATAAACTAAATTAACAGATAAACTAAATGGGACTCTGGTTCACATTAATATAATATCTGCTCTTTCATACTAGGTTTACTGATTTAATTATAACTGTTTGGCAAGATTCCTGTTATTTTCTTAAGGTCCGATGAAAACTCATAAGAACTCGTTTACCTGTAATGCAAGGTCCGATGAAAACTCAAGCAAAATGCCTGTAAACGGCAGAGGAGTATGAGGCTTTATTCTTGCAACTTGTACTAACTTAAACGATGAAAATAAGTTCCTACAGTTTTACGGCTTAATCAACCCATCTGTTTCTAACCGATGAAATTAAAAACAGATTAGTAAGCATTTTAATAAATTCATGAGTTTATTAAAAAGATGCGAGATAACCTTTAAGCGTAACAAACTTCATTAAAATTAAAACCAGTAAAACATATTGCATAATTAATACAAATACATAATAATTATTCCCAGAGTATACGTAAACTAGCCTAACATATTAAATAGTGATCTGCCATTTAAATACGTGAGACTAGAGGTGAAATTAATGAGATGAAAAGAAAACAAATGGAGAAGCGGGAGATTAGAAATGAAATGAACGAGTGAGTGAAAGTGAAGTGGTACGAAGATGGATTGATGGGGTGAATTGGAACTCCAGGAGGAACCACGGAAGGAACCTCTGGAAGGACACCGGAGAAGGTAAATGGAGCGTGGTATTTATAGAGGAAGGGAAAGAGTCTGGAGTGGAAGCACGTTCCTTGCCCATTGATTGCATCTCCTCATTGATTGCAGCTCATTGATTGCAGGGGACAGGAACAAACGCGTGAGTGATTTCAGGTAGGCGCCGTCTGCTAATGGATATGGCGGAGGCAACTTGCAGAGAGTCGGCGAAGAAGATAACCCGTTGCGTTAATTTCCAGATATGTAATTTACACATGTCCGCATGGTGTCCGCTTTATTGTCCGCACATATGCACGCGGTTGCATGAATTGGATAGAGTCACGTCCGCATGTCAATGGGCAGTTGCATGGGCGGTAGAAGAGGCGAACACATGCAATCTCACGTACTCTCACGTCCGCATGCATAACCGCATGTTATGGGGCGGTTGCCCCTTGGTGTTGTCCGCCTAACCCTAGGCGGTTGCAGGGGCGGACACACCTCTGTTGTGTGCTCCATGCGTGACCTTGTTTAATCCCTATAAATATATGTGTGTATTAGGTGTTTTTCCTACATTTTAACACATAAAATACATCAGTTATATAACAACATAATTATAGGAAAAACCCTAGATAAGTGAGAAACATTACTAAAAATGCTACAAATTATAAGGTGATTAAACCCTAATAAGTCTATATGTTTTGCACTTATCAAACTTCCTCACACTTGACTTTTGCTTGTCCTCGAGCAAATAAGGAATATAATTATCTCTAAGCCAAAATAATAAAACAAGATTAAACAAGTGTAAAAGGGAATTTAGACAAAGTGACAATTGAAAGAATAATTCTGCTCCTAGAAGTAGGTTTTTATAAACATGAAGAAGAACAATTTAATAAAAGCATAGAAAAACTAGACTGTAGAAAACAAGTTAGATTAACCTGGGATTCAACCAATTTCAATTCTCTAACCCGGAATGACAAGGGGTGTGAAGTAATGCCTTATTCCGCAATACCTTTCAACACCACATACTCATGTTTATAAATATAAATTGCAATTTATTATTTACATCTTTTTTTTTTGAATGTGCAAATTGTATATACAAAGCACATATTTTTTATATATTTTTTTTTGAATTGCATTATTTTTCTGTACCCCAGACTTTTCTCTCTATCCTTGTAACGGTGTTGGGTCTTCTATCCCAGGTCACGAGACCTTAGGTAGATAGGTGTTAAAGCACCCCAAAGAACTTAATAACCGGATAGACGAGGCCTGTTTTTGGTTAGAAAAATTCATAAACAGTGGAGTACCTTGTCTTTATCCTTTTCTTTCCTTGACTTTCCACATATTTCCATAATCCCAAGCTAAACTAAATTGGTTTTTACAACTAGCAGATCTATCATATCTTGAGTGAAAATAGAGTATTTTGATGGAAAATAATTTTATACAAACTCCTTTAAAATAAAACTATCTTTCAGTTGTCACTTGACATAATTTCAGACACTTCTACAATTATTTTATCTCATTTTTATCAATTTTTTTTTTAATTTAGGCAGTTTAGAGTAGCAAAAAGTGAGTGTGGCATTATCGAACTACTGTCATAATTTCAGGGAAAGGTCTCTCCTTCCTCACACTTAAGAGGAGCAATGTCCTCATTGTTCAGATTAAAATCAAGAAAATGACCTTTCAAATTATGACAGACTCATAAAGGATTAAACTCATATAGGTTGAACAGCAATATATAAAGGAAGAATTGAAACTCCCCTTGTATCGTAGATTGAGGAAGGTATCCTTCCTCACACTTAAAGCTTTGGTAGGGGTGAGACATTCCTCACACTTAGTTTGCGCAATGTTCAACCGAAGATATCGAAATTCCTAGAGCAACTGAGGTCGCTTCCATAGGCGAGTTCAGCTATATGTTCGAAAATAGAATTTATTCTGAAAAGGGAAACATATATAGCCAGCAGAACTCAAGTGGCACCAAAAGAAAATAATAATATGAAAAACATAAATAATTAGGCATAAATAATTTAAGCAAAATAATAAAGCACTACATTAAATAAAACATGAAGCAAACTGAACTGTTACCTTCCTGAAGTTTGATAAGGTTTAAACAGTATTAGTCTACAAAATGTTAGTAAACAACAGAGCAAAATAAAATACAATAAATAAAGATAACAATAAAATAAAATCACTGCGGTGGTGGTGGAGGCTGTGCTGGTCCCTGGCCTGTCTGATCGAGGAGACGCTGTAGGAGCTGAGCGGTCCGCTCATGCTGCTGCGCTGCCTGTGCATGCAGCTCGTCACTCCGGTCTAAGCGCTGTGTCACCCTGACTGCTCAGCCAGCATCCTCTGCTCAAAGCTCTCAAAGCGCTGATGCATCTGCTGCTGCATCTGATGGAAGGCCTGGAGCTGAGTCTGTAGATCTGTCGAGAAAGGTACAGGAGCTTGGAGTCTGCATCACGTCAGTAGTCGGCACGTAGGGCTCCTCTCCCTGTGCAGTGTCAGCGGACGGGTGGTCGGGATCAGCAAAGGTGTAGCTCCTAGAGGGTCTGCTGTTTGATGATGCGTGGAAACGGGCACGCTACCCTTCACCCAAGTACCGTCGTCCAAGCGCATAAAGCCCCAGCGCCGCACAGTCTGCAGTGTGACTGGGCCTCTCCTGTCCTGAGCTCTGCAGCTCGTGTGCTCTCTTGGGGAGGACAGTGAAAAGGTGGTACCAGATGAAGAAGGGAAAGATGGGAGTGATCTTCTTCTTCTTCGTCCTCAGATAGGAGACCACCTTATGGAGCTGGCCGAACATGATGTGGCTGAAGGAGAGGCGCTGAGTAGGTGGAAAAGGAGAGAAGAAATAGTCTAGTAAAGCACAATCTCATCAGAAGGCATCGTGCGCCGCAGATGGGCGAATCTGATGGCCGATGATGTCCAAGAGAAGCCTCTGCTGCAGTGTAGGGAAGCTCGCAAAAGGGAGGACATCCTTGTCCTCCTCCCCTCGATGTCGGATCCTCCGCCTCACATCCTGAAGCCACCTCGACTTCGACATATGCATGTGGTCCTCTGTGAATCCCCGGTACGTGTCAGGACCAATCGGGATTTGTAGGATAGATGAGAATGTTGTGATCTCCATAGGGTGATGGCGTACGTAAGAGGTAATGCTCAGATTGTCCACCCGGGCATTCGCATAAAACTCTCTCACTAGCTCCTCACAAAAGATTCCCGCACCTAACTTCAGGACCAAGAAAGTCCATGTCTGGCAAACAGGGTGTCCACCCCTGCAGCCTCTAGCACTTCAGGAGCAAATCTCCTCTCCATAATAAAGTCCTTGCCTAGATCGTACCAGGCCCGGGCTTCTGCCGAAATAAAACCCGTCATCCCGAGATCCGGATGATGAGGAGGAGAAGAAGATGATGCCCCCGGGCAGTTGCCCCTAGCAGATCCAGAGCCAGATAGACCACCACACATACGAGGAGGCATACTAATATTTTTGGAAATTTGAAGTAAACAAAAAATTAACATCATAACAATTAATATTTAATATTTAACCAGAGTAATATAATAATAACATGAAAATTAACAAATAAAGCAACATAAAAATCAACAAAAATTAACAAACAATAAAAACATGAAAAATAAATAAACAACAACAACATAAAATTAACAAAAATTAATAAACAAAAAGCAACATAAAAATTAATATTAATAGCAACATAATATTAATATAAAAACAACATAAAAATTAATATTAATAACAAAGCATTAATATTTGACATAAACATTTCAGCAAATTTAGCAAAATAGAAAACAAGTAGAACAAATAAAATAAAATAAAAACAAAAATAAACATTAAAAATCTAATCAAATTCGACAGAGTCTCCCCTAAAATTCTTCGTTTCTCCATAATTAGTTCAGTCAGATTCAAGGTATTTTAATACCGTCATCAAACAAATCCATAAATAACAACCAATAATCATAATCTATTCTTTTATTAACAACAAGGCAACATAGAATTGAAAAATTCTATTTTTTTAACAAGCAATTCGAAATGCTCTTCTACCTAAATTGGAATTCATCAAAAACACCAAATCTAAGTGTAAATAGTGTAGATTTAACCTTGTATATGTATATTATGATTAATAGAGGACAAATTCGAGGCAAAATTAGCAATTTAAGTTCGAAAATTTTGAATTAGTGGAATTAGGGATTCGAAACTTCAGTTCCTAATTTCTCCTAATGTAGTTCATCCCCGGCAACGGCGCCATTTTGCAGACATTGTAAAGTGAGTGGTTAAACTGGTGTAAAATTAAAAGGAAAGAAATTAAAACTCAAAATAAACGTCGGGCTGCAAACAAAATCCTGGTCGTGGTAGTATAGTAAAATGTAAGCGACCGGATATCGAACCGTGGGACTAATGTGCATATTATAGTACCTAAGCGTGTCACAAGAGGGGGGATTAATTGACTTGATTTTACAAATAAAAGGGAAGATAAAATAAACTAAATTAACAGATAAACTAAATGGGACTCTGGTTCACATTAATATAATCCGCTCTTTCATACTAGGTTTACTGATTTAATTATAACTGTTTGGCAAGATTCCTGTTATTTTCTTAGGTCCGATGAAAACTCATAAGAACTCGTTTACCTGTAATGCAAGGTCCGATGAAAACTCAAGCAAAATGCCTGTAAACGGCAGAGGAGTATGAGGCTTTATTCTTGCAACTTGTACTAACTTAAACGATGAAAATAAGTTCCTACAGTTTACGGCTTAATCAACCCATCTGTTCTAACCGATGAAATTAAAAACAGATTAGTAAGCATTTTAATAAATTCATGAGGTTTATTAAAAAGATGCGAGATAACCTTTAAGCGTAACAAACTTCATTAAAATTAAAACCAGTAAAACATATTGCATAATTAATACAAATACATATAATTATTCCCAGAGTATACGTAAACTAGCCTAACATATTAAATAGTGATCTGCCATTTAAATACGTGAGACTAGAGGTGAAATTAATGAGATGAAAAGAAACAAATGGAGAAGCGGGAGATTAGAAATGAAATGAACGAGTGAGTGAAAGTGAAGTGGTACGAAGATGGATTGATGGGGTGAATTGGAACTCCAGGAGGAACCACGGAAGGAACCCCTGGAAGGACACCGGAGAAGGTAAATGGAGCGTGGTATTTATAGAGGAAGCGAAAGAGTCTGGAGTGGAAGCACGTTCCTTGCCCATTGATTGCAGCTCCTCATTGATTGCAGCTCATTGATTGCAGGGGACAGGAACAACGCGTGAGTGATTTCAGGTAGGCGCCGTCTGCTAATGGATATGGCGGAGGCAACTTTCAGAGAGTCGGCGAAGAAGATAACCCGTTGCGTTAATTTCCAGATATGTAATTTACACATGTCCGCATGGTGTCCGCTTTATTGTCCGCACATATGCACGCGGTTGCATGAATTGGATAGAGTCACGTCCGCATGTCAATGGGCGGTTGCATGGGCGGTAGAAGAGGCGGACACATGCAATCTCACGTACTCTCACGTCCGCATGCATAACCGCATGTTATGGGGCGGTTGCCCCTTGGTGTTGTCCGCCTAACCCTAGGCGGTTGCAGGGGCGGACACACCTCTGTTGTGTGCTCCATGCGTGACCTTGTTTAATCCCTATAAATATATGTGTGTATTAGGTGTTTTTTCCTACATTTTAACACATAAAATACATCAGTTAATATAACAACATAATTATCGGAAAAAACCCTAGATAAGTGAGAAACATTACTAAAAATGCTACAAATTATAAGGTGATTAAACCCTAATAAGTCTATATGTTTTGCACTTATCACTAAGCGTCTTCATTTTACCCACGTTCGCCTCTTGACGACTGTAAAAGTGTTGTTGACCACCTGACAGCCTTTGGGCCCTCGAGCCTCCCAGACTGCACTCAGCATTTGCTCAATGAGACCATGGCAAATTTAGCACCACTTGTAGACTTCCAATGCTTTCATGTTAATAGACTATATAATTTTAATGCCCACAACCTAGCTTCTTATGCTAGTAAGCATCAACTCCCGGCGAGTTGCTGGAAGTCCACCGACTTCCTTCCTATGTACTCACGTTGTGCTCTTAATATTAATAAAATCGTTTGCTTCAAAAAAAAAAAGAAAATTTGTGGAGTGTGATCATCCTCCTGTCTGCAGCCTCTGGAAATAGTTTTTTGAGAAAGTGTGGATGGAATATGGCTTAGGGTTTGGACAGTTGAGGTCCCTGATTTTTCTGGATATAATTTAGTTCTTTAGATCTAGGTTGCAAGTAATCTAATGGTTAAGATTATGTAGCTATTTTTCTGACATTTTTATTTTTTTTAAATGATAAAGCAACATCAATTATAGCCCAGCACACCTATTTTACAGCCTATGACACTTATATTATAGATTATAATAATTGCTAGACTCTTAGAATTCCATAAACAACTACCAAAATTACCAAAACCAATTTTTCTACCTCCTTCATTCATTTTGTTGTCGGTAATCTCTTCCCATTCTCTCTCAATTTTTTTTGAAAGCAACCATTCCCTCTCAAATTCATTCACCAACGTACACATAATTCAATTACCTCAAATCCATTAACTATTCAACCTTCAACTTCTACGATATTTGTATTATCGCCTTCACTAATCATTGACGTCGTAGAAGGGAAACCACCGCTTTCAAAATCTGTTCGACGACGTTAAACAACCAGGTATTTCATCATTTATTTACTAAGCTCTCTCTCATCTTGTCTGATCTTGCTCTTCCATTCATTCTCTCTACACTTTCTGATTTTTCTCTCTCACCATTTTTTGCTCTTTCAAGGTTTTCTTCATTCTCACTTATTTTGCTCTCTCATCCATTCTCTCTACTCATTCGCTGGTAACTATGTCCAGTTTTCTTCTCCAATAAAAACAATGGAGTTGGAACAGCACATTGGTAAAACCAAATGAAAGAGAAAAACGACGATGAGTTTGTTCTCATACTAAAATGAGCATATTTTTGGTTTGGCGTCAGCTGTTGGTGTAGGTGTCAGATGTAGCTGTCTGATGCAGTTGATGAAGGTAGTTGTCTTTTTTTTTGAAGAAAACTTGGATCCAATATATTGAAATAATATTCATATTACAAGCCTAAATCCATACTGCATAGACTAGCGATTCTAAGAGGGATATCCTTACCCTTCCAGAATTTGAAGCATGGGGAATTATTGTACATTGCCGAAATAAGAAGAGAGGGGAAATAGACAGGACTATCGTCCTTACAAAAGCTTAAAGAAGCAAGAAAAGAAGATAATCTTCTAATTTGCTTTAGCACAGGAGAGTTTGTCATCCTATTTTGATTGACAAGAAGATCAAATGTCTTCTTTTGTCTAATATCCATTTCAACTCGTCTTACTCCTTCTTCAACCAGCCAAGTCAGACCAAAACACAAACCTTCCATTTCAGCATCATGCAAGCTACAGTTGTCTGGCATCTTCTTGTTAAAGATCAAGATAGGATCCCCTAGATGGTTTCTGATGGAACCACTTAGAATAGTGGGAAGTCCTCTTGTGGTTTTGAACGAACAATTAAGTTTGAAGGCACCATGAAGGGGAGGGATCCACGATCTGTTACCAGTAATAGCATGGTGACGAGAACCCATAGAGATCTTGTAAGCTTCAACGAAAGCCATATAGCTTCCAAAGTTGCTAACCAAGATTTCTCAAAATTATGTCTCACAAAGTTCTTTGCGTCGTAAATAGCCCACATGAGGTTTGCAATATCTGAGAGTTTCACCTTTGACCACTTGTTCGAATTATTATGACTGAACCAATCTTGGAGGCTGGTTTCTCCAATCATAGGCAACGCAGAAATATCGATAATACCGTTCCAGAGATGGCGCACTAAGGTACATTCAAAGAAGATATGAAGGATAGAATCAATACCTCCACATAGGAAACATTTGTTTGAACCTCCAATTCTTCGAGAAAGGATAGCCTTGCAAGGAACAATGTTAGAGAGAAATTTCCAAAATAAAAGCTTAACTCTTGGGCTGCAGAGATGGGGCTTAAGCTTATCAAGAATCTTGAAATAATTCCCTCTAGCAGAGGAGTTACAACTGCGTTCGGTGTCTTTTGCAACGGAGTAGACAGATTTAACAGAAAAGACCCCATCTTTTGAGTGGTGCCACACCCACTTATCATTTTCCAACAGACTGATAGGAACGTTTTTTATTACTTCAACATCAATGTTCCAAACTGATCTACTGAGGGCAGGAATATTCCAAGATCCATCATCCATATTAATGAACTGATGCACTTTTGTTTGAGAGTCTGAGGAGGGTAGAGGAGTGATAGGTTTGAAGGTCGTAGGTCTAGGGATCCAAGGAGAATTCCAAAAATCTGCTATTCTTCCATTGCCAATTTGGAGTCTAGCCCCTGTGGCCACTAGAGGGATAGCTGAGACTATAGATTTCCATATGGGGCTAACTTGGCCTTTGATCTTAGCATCAAGGATCATATCATGGGGAAAATAGATCCCTTTGAGAGTCCTGGCCATGAGAGAATCTGGGTTTAGGAGAATATTCCAAGTTTGTTTAGCTAGGAGGGCTTTGTTAAACAAGGTAATATCTTTGAACCCAATACCTCCTTTGTGAAGAGGATAACACGATTTCTCCCAACTCAACCAATGCATTCCTTTCTTATCCTCTGACCCTCCCCACCAAAAGGATGAGAAGATAGAGTTTAATTTGGTGACTATGGTGCCTGGAAGCAAGAAGAGGGACATGGTGTAGTTTTTTGGTATAGACTGGAGGACGCTCTGGATTAGAACACCTCTAGCTGCATGGGACATGGGTTTAGACCAAGAGTGAACTCTTTTTCTAACAGCCTCCAAGAGATAATTAAACATTTGGGTTTTGTTTTCTCCCCCCTTTAACAGGGAGACCAAGATACTTTGAGAAAGAAGGAGCTTCAGCATACCCAAAGATGGAGCAAATTTGGTCTTTGATAGTGTGATTCAGTTTCCTACTGAACATGATCTCAGACTTTTGGCCATTGATTATGTGACCAGAGGAAGAGAGAAAATCTTCAATGATTTTTTGCATATGGTAAGCATTCTTGTCTGAGGCAGCCCCACAAAAGAGGATATCGTCCGCAAAGGCAAGATGAGTAATAGAAGGCCCCGATCTGGACAGTTTGTACCCTTGAATATACCCTTCAGACTCAGCATGAGAAAGAGCAGAAGATAGAGCTTCTTGTACTAGGATGAAGATGAAGGGAGATATTGGATCCCCCTGTCGAATTCCTCTTGTGGGAGAGAAGAAAGGACCCGGTGCACCGTTAACCAGAACAGAGCACTTAACTGAAGTGATGCAGTTCATACAGGATTAAGCCAATAAGGGGGAAACCCATGGATTCAAGGATAGTCTTGATGAAATCCCACTCCAATCTGTCATAAGCTTTGCTCAGATCAACTTTCAAAGTAAAATGCCCTTTCTTCTTGGCATTACTTTTGTTCAAAGCATGTTGTATTTCACCCGCAATAACAATGTTGTCAGTGATGTTCCTTCCTTTCACAAAACCGGATTGAGAGCTAGATATAATACTAGGTAGCATACCTTGTATTCTATTTGCTAACACCTTTGAGATAATCTTGTAGATGAAATTACAGAGGGCAATCGGTCTGAAATCACTTATGTTGATAGCTCCACCAATTTTTGGGATGAGAGTGATATAGTAATCATTAAGATTATCAGGTAGAGGGTTACCTT
Source organism: Limonium bicolor (assembly GCA_023374045.1). Lineage (NCBI taxonomy): Eukaryota > Viridiplantae > Streptophyta > Magnoliopsida > Caryophyllales > Plumbaginaceae > Limonium > Limonium bicolor. The sequence goes on from CM041782.1 coordinate 132,720,155, forward strand.
GGAGGACATGCATCACTGATCGAATTATCTGGTCCCCCACGACACTCCAGTATGTTTTGAAAAATTTACCGTTGAATCCATCTGGACCCGGAGCCTTATCTCCTCCTAATTGTTTAACTGCTTTGACGATTTCTGATGGAGCATAAGGGCAATTTAGAGCATTGTAATCATCCATGCTAACCTTCCCAGAAACCGCATGAGTAAAATGGGTTTATGAGAGGAGAACCACTTTGGAATAGCTGTTTGAAATGAGAAGTAGCAATGTCTTCTATCTGATTCCACTGATAAACCATTTCATTGTGGACGTTTAGAAGACCAAAAATCTGATTTTCCTAGCTCTAGCAGACGCCTTTGCATGAAAATAACCAGAATTTTTGTCTCCTTCCTTAATCCACTTATCCCTAGATCTTTAATTCCAAGCCACTTCTTCTTTCATCATTAAAAGCTCAATCTCCATGATGATTCTTTTTCTATTAGACAGGTTGCCGACTGTTGGTGAAGCTCTATCAAACCCTTTAAGTCTTCTTCTTTCTTCCTTTTCTTCCACCTGATTTTCTTCAAGGACCAGCCTTCCCAGTTGGAAAGTTTTTCAGCACACATTCTTACTTTTGCAGAGAGATCCAGATTGCTTTTTCCCCATACTACTGTAACAATTTCAAGGCACTTTTTCCCCATAATCCATTGATTTTCGAATCTGAATATTTTTGCATGGATTTTATGGGATCCAAAAAATCTGATCATTATGGGCAATGATCAGATCTTTTCCTCTGAAGATGTTGGACAGAAATGTTAGGAAACAATATGAGCCCATCGGCAGAGCAGAAAGCTCTATCTAATCTACTAAATGGAATTTCTATCGTCACGTTGACCATTTGTGAACGTAGAAAAGGAACCAAAATAGCCCAAGTCAACTAGGCCACATTCTTCAACCACATCTCTAAAAGGTTTGATCTGATTCTCCTGTCTTACTCTTCCTCCCTCCACATATTTCAGAATTGAATAGAACTTGATTAAAATCGCCCACTACCAACCAGGGGAGGTAAACCTGATTCTTAAGCACTTTTAATAGCTTCCATGATAGATACTTCAAACTCCAATCTGCCCACCCATAAAAACCAGTGAAGTGAAACCAAGAACCACCTGGAAATTTAATTTCAGCAGAGATATGATGAGCAGAATAATTTATCAACTTTGTCTCCACTTGTTTTTTCCAAAAAAAAGCTAGACCACCACTTCTTCCATTACTTCCCACTGATATACCATGATAGTCAGAATACTTATTTATAATCCTATCCATCTCTGAAATAGATCTGTGAGTTTCCACGAGGAACACAAGTTCTGGGTTCTTCCTCTTGAAGAGGTCTGTGATCCAAGCTACTGCTTGAGGACGGCCTAGCCCTCGACAGTTGTAGCTAATACAACTCATCCTGCTTGGAGTTTACCCTCTCACTCAGGTAATCAGACACTGCCTCAATCAGGAAGAGAAAGTCTAGAAGAGAATCACACTTAACCACCCTCAAGAAGAGGCTAACAATACCCAGACTGAGAAAAACTATTGTTTACCAAAAAAAACCACACACCACCGCCTGTCTGAACTCTCCAGCCGAGATCAATCAGGAAGAAAATAACCCACAAAATAACCAGATTTTCTTCGAGAAGAACAAGCAATCAATGGATAAAAACTGTCTGAATACAAAATCCCAATTCAGACCATCACTAATTCAATAATCTCAGTCAGACATGGAGCAAACACCGGAGCAGATCAAGAAAGAAAACCAGCCTCTCATAAGTTCTGAAACCACCAAAACGGCTAATACCTGCTAGGAAAGAGGAGGAGAAAAAGATACTGTAGCCCTGACTATTCGTTGCAGATAGAAAGATTGCTACCTCTGTCGGATGGAAGGAGATACGTTTGGAGCCTGAAGAAACCACCGAACTGGAACTCAATCCTCTACACCTGGAGACGAAAGGAGAAGGGGGCTATCGCCTCCCTAATCGCAAAAAGCGATAAACTGTAGTCTGCTACAGTAACTCACGCGAGAGAGTCTTCTCTTAGGTCCCGTTCGATTGATGTGGGAAAAGCAGCAATAACCTGCTTTTTGTTTAAGCTAGGTATGGTTAACCTATACTGAGTTGACACAACTATATTTGGTTAGATTTTGACTAATAATAAATTGACACATAGCAGTGAGAGAAGTGTAAAAGAGATTATCTCCCACAATGTTACCAGCGAACGGGACCTTAATTTTGCAGTGACTCCTTTCGGTCGATAGGACGCCCCTGCATGAAGTTGAATTTAATTACATAAATGTTATTGGGTTGTCGAGGTTATGTAGTATTTACTAAAAAAAACATGTTGTAAACAGTATTATGTTATATTTTTTTAAATTGCGTACTAACCGAAATTGTTACATTATAAGTTATGTATTATATTAACTAAATATAATAAATATCTATTTAATAAAATATCCCATAACTTGACGAGTCTATAAACTAATTTTTTTTTTTACTATTTCAATGCAAAATAACTATAGTACTCAAAAATAAAACATGCACACCGATAAAGAAGAGAATATAATAACGTTCTTTATCTGCATTGCATTGCCTAACTTATAGTGATATCGATTGGATTAGAGTGTTGGATTCGGTGATCATTTTCTTAGTGTCTCGAGTGCTTAAAAAAGAGCAATAATTAGTGAGTTTGATTGGTTGAATATAGAAGAGTAATATTTTTCCTTTTTTCTCTCTCAATTGGTTCAAGTATATTGTAATGAGAATGAGCGAAAAAAAAAGTATTGTAATGGAAGTTATAAAAGACATTGAAAATTAAACAATGAGGATCGTACACTATTATTCTCGGTTACAACTTACTCCCTCTGTCCGAGTCAAACTGTCCACTTTACTATTTGAATGTGCCGTCTGACTTCAATATTTAACCTGTAAGATAATAGATTTTTATAAATCTATGTTTTACAATATAATCCTTATGTGAAAAACTATATATTATACAACTTAATTTTTAAAAATTTTTTTTCTTATATGTTTAATATTGAAGTGGAAAAATGTGCTAAAAAATAAACAGGACACTTATGACGGGACAGAGGTAGTATGTTCTTTTTCAAAATAAAAAAGCTACATAAAAAGGATACAACAAATGGGATTAGTATTACAAAGTTTCAATTAACTAAGTCTCATTGCTCATCTTGCAACACCGATAATGCTCCTTGTGCGCTTCATATTTGATTCATCATCGCACTTCTGATTTGGTGTAGGTTTTATGTACAAATGTGACTATCAATGTTTACAACGTATGTCCTCCATTTTGTTGGACTCAAGCAACATACTATAAGTGGTGTGCTTAGCCTTAGAGGAGGGGCAAGTATTTCGTAAGCTCAGGTGCAAAGATCCACTAATCATAGCTCGTGTAGATGATTATAACATAACAGACCTCAGTTCTCTAGCTGCTTAAAGGGTTAAGTTGTCTATGCAAAGAGATAAGATTTTCAATGTTAATCACTCAAATTTTGCGTTTGAATTTATTCTAAATACCAAGCAGGTTAAACTGATTCAGAAGAAATCATTGACCGCAACAAATGAGAATAAAATTACAGATAAAATTAGAACTTATCATCATTGCAATCTACAAGTTATGCTTATGCCGACCTGGTGCATCGAGAATTAATTCATCGATGACGACAACAAGTAACATAAACACATAAGGAAAACATTATTAAAGAATTGTTATATGTAGCAGGAATATGTTACTATCTCTACCTAGGCAGTGTACTTATCGTTTTGCGGTAAAGTGAATTAAGTGAGGTTGTCGATCTCAAAGAGCTTATTCAATTAACTAACCATTTATTAAATTAACTGAGAAACTAAACTAAACTAAAAAAAGGGGAACGGTCACATTTTTTTGTTGTTAATAAATCTAATTAACAAACAAGAATAAAAGTAAGAATCCAGAGCAAACAAGATAAAAACCAAACAAGTATCGGTTTAGAATTTAATGAATTAAAATGCGCCCCTGGATATTCCGCTCACCTATTCTGTCGAATTCAATTAACACCAACTCTCGCTAATCTATGCAATAAGCTTAGGAATTCTAAATAGTTCGTTGACCGGTCCTTGTACACCGAACCCTAACTAACTGAAATAACAAGCCACAAACCATGCCCAAGTCAATTCAAGTTAATCACATTAAACACACACTCCTATTGAAGACAGATTAACCTATAGACAAACCATGCTTCTAGTCATTAATGTGGTTTAACTTCCTATGTCTATAACTTAATCTCAACACCACATTTTGATTAAAGCACTACAAGTATGACTTAGAAAATTGGCTAGAAAATTCAAGTGCATTAAAAACAGGAATCAAACTACTGCATTAATCAACAATATAGTAAAAGGTTTACATTATACGAATTCTAAAAATAGGCTTGCTTCCCAACCTGGGAAGCAAAACTAAATCAGTCACTCGTGGTCTCAGAAACGCAAATAACAAAATGAAGAAACATTAAACGAATTAAGGTAAGGGTAATAGATAACTCCAGTTTTAGAAGTCGCTCTGAATCCCCGCTCTAGCTTCGTCTCCCATTGGTTCGCCTTGCCGGTTGTTGTCCCGATTTGTCAATTAGGAGTGCTGATGACTTTTGCACTCTGCTCCTGCCTCTTCTTTGTTGAGCAACTGGTGAGTGGTGGTGATGAAAGTAGGGTACGAGAGAGGCGTCCAAATCCCCCCTCTTCGTATGTGATCGATGGTGGTGATAATAGCTTCGGTTTGGTGTAGGCTCGGTCACGTGAATTCCTGGAGCAATAGTAATGTAGAAGGTGGTGATGGGCAATGATGTGCTACAGGCACGGGTTGATGTGGGAGCAATGATTGGGGCGGTGATGGAAATTGATCAATTCAGAGGGTGAGAGACTCTAATGGAACAAAGCGGTCGGCTACGAGAATTAGGTTGGCTACCCTCTCTCCTTTTTTTTTTTATTCTGATTTTTTTATCTTCTTCTGCAGCGCTGCGTTCGAGATCGCCTCTTTTGTTGCGCTCGGACTTGCATCCGGTCATACATGGTCAAACACCTCTAATTTTGTCCGCTGACAACGTCCGCGCAATAAAAGTATATGAGGTGTTTATTGTAACACCCCCAAACACTGGCCTAGGAGTTAGGGGTATTACACGCCGCGTATTATTACAAATAACGCAAGGCTCTAATAAACAGACTTAAACAGATAATCAAATAAGGCCCAAACGAAATACTTAGATAAAGTATAACTGAAATGATGTCGTAACATCCCGAAAGTATTACAGAACCCACCAAAACGAATATCAAAGCAAAGCTAACAGAAGAGGCCCAAAGGCTCAAATTCAATTACAAAGTCTCAAACGAATCAAATAACATATGAGCTAAACTCCAGAAGCTGAGGGGAGACGATCCTCGCTAATCAATCTGCAAAAGCGAGAAGAAGTTAGAAGTAGGGGAATGAGCACACAACTATGCCCAGTAGATGACCAACTTCATCAACCAGCATGCTCAAAACATTTACAGAATATTGACAAATCAGAAGGAGTCAAAGAATCCATAAACGTGTCAGAAACCAGGAACAGAAGTCCAATCAATAAGGGACTAAACAGAGCAGAAGCAGACGGAAACAGAAAAACAGAGTGGGACACTAGCGATCACAGCATACAGACAGAACGAGCAACCAGCTCGTGAACAGAACGAGGAAACCTCACTCGTAAACAGAACAGGTGTAAACACCCGTGAACAGAACGGGGAACATCACCCGTGAACAGAAGGATCCTACATAGCGCGCTACGAGACAGCGTAACCAGCCATCCAAAGGCTCAGCAGAGATAACTAGGTCCCAAAACAGAAGCTTAAATACAGATAAGCATATGTGCACCAAAGGCACCAGAAAGCACATAGAAAGCTTGGGAATCAGAAGGGGAATCCAACCCCGCAAACGAAGTCAAAACGGAGCTCAAACGAGCAAGTTATTGTCAAAACAGAGGCATGTCCGAACTTGTGTCCGGACGTCAATGTTCGGACACAAGTCGAGACTCAGAAGTCGAAATCAGACAGATGTCCGAACTTGTGTCCGGACATCGAAGTTCGGACACAAGTCGAACCTTAAAACAGAAGAAGAGACAGAGGTGTCCGAACATCCAAGTTCGGACGGATGTTCGGACGGTCTTCGGAAAACAGAACGTGGAGAGTCCGAACTTGTGTCCGGACATCAATGTTCGGACACAAGTCGAAGCCAAATCAGAGAAAGCAGAAGGCTGTGTCCGAACTTCAAAGCTCGGACAGAAGTTCGGACACAGCGAAACTTCAGAGAATAAAAGCGCAGAAGGGCATGTCCGAACGTCAACGGTCGGACAGAAGTTCGGACACGCCGAAAATATAAGAAAACAGAGCGATTTCAACACGAACAGAGGCACAAAACCAATCTAAATCAACACACACATTTACAAAACAACCTTGGGGGTTTAATCCATTGAAATGGCATTAACAGGACATAAATCACACACAAACACAAGATCAAATCATTGAGTTAATTGCAGAATCCAAACTCCCCAAGGCTGAACACACGGATCGAATCCGAAAGCCACCTACCTCGAATTAACAGCAGAGACGAAACCCGGTCTGAACAGCAGAGAATCTCAAATCCGAAACAGAGCAACCGACCGACCACGCCGACACAGCAAGTCAGACCAAATGCAATTCCAGGATTCTGAATAACTACAACGCAGAACAATGCCAATTCAGAAACGCAACCTAACCCAAAACTGAAACTGCAGTCCAAACTGTAACGAAACCTCACCTGAATCCAACGTCGAACACACAGACGGAGCCAATCGCAGAAGAGAAAGAACGGAACAGAAGCCAACGCTGAATCACAATCAGATTGGGAAGAAATTAGAATGAGAAGAACTCAGAACCGAGGATTAACGAACAAAGTAATCTGACAACTCTACCTCGTATAGCCCAGCAATTCACGACGACAGACCAACCCACAGTTGAATCTTGACAGCAGAATCAAAGGAGTCTTGAGTGAATGGGAGAAGAAGCGGCTTTGAGAGAGGGAGAGAGAGAACAATGAGAGAGGAGCGGAATGATCGTGAGAACGTGTTTTGAAGAGAGGGTAATTAAGATATGGAATCAAATAGGTTAAGGGATTTAATATGAGGTTAACTCACCATAAAACAAACGGATGGGAAAGGACCTCCTCGTCCCCAACTTCTTTATAAGGACTTCCATATCCTAAATTCAGAATACAATAATGTAAGACCACTAGTGACGGAATAAAATATAACCAAATCTTGGGTTATAACATCACCTCCCCCTTAAAAGAATTTCGTCCTCGAAATTAAAACATACCTACTGCTCGAAAAGGGCGGGAAACTTAGAACGGACTTCGCTTTCGACCTCCCAGGTCGCCTCTTCCTCTGACTGACCCGACCACTGCACCTTCACCAAGGGCATGGTCTTACTCCTGAGCTTACGAACATCTCGGGCTAGAATCCTCGAAGGAACTGCCTCAAACGTGAAGTCCTCCCTCAACTGAAGCGGACTGAAGTCGATTACATGAGATGGGTCCGGAATATACTTCCTCAGCATAGAAACGTGGAAAACACTGTGCACTGCTGCTAAAGATGGAGGCAAAGCCAGGCGATAGGCAACCGGTCCGATCCTCTCGGGATCTCAAAAGGACCCACAAAACGAGGGCTAAGCTTGCCTCTCTTCCCAAACGGACAACTCCACGAACCGGAGAAACCTTCAGATACACATGGTCGCCCACCTCGAACTCTAGAGGTCGTCCTCTGATCGGCGTAACTCTTCTGACGACTCTGAGCCACAAGCAGACGCTCCCTGATAGACTGAATCTTGCCCACAGCATCCTGAACCAAGTCGGACCAATCACAGCTCTCTCCTTCAGATCATCCCAACAGATGGTGATCTGATCTGCACCTCCTGCCATACAAGGCCTCAAACGGAGCCATCCCGATACTGGTCTGAAAGCTGTTATTATAGGCGAACTCAATCAATGCAACATGCTGATCCCAACTGCCCCCAAAGTCCAACACACATGCTCTGAGCATGTCCTCAAGGACCTGATTCGTCCTCTCTGTCTGACCATCTGACTGAGGATGATAAGCTGAACTGAAAGACAACTTCGTCCCCAAAGCCTGATGCAAACTCTGCCAGAATCTGGACACAACCTCGGATCTCTGTCAGACACAATCGAAGCAGGAACCCCATGTAGACGCACAATCTCATCCACATATAACTGAGCCAAACGGTGCAAACTGAAGGTCTTCCTGACAGGTAGGAAGTGAGCGCTCTTCGTGAGCCGGTCCACAATGACCCAAACTGCATCAAAACCCCTCGGAGTCTTAGGCAGTCCCATGACAAAGTCCATACCGACGCTCTCCCACTTCCACTCCGGAACGGGAAGAGGCTGAAGCAAACCAGCCGGTCTCTGATGCTCTGCCTTGACCTGCTGACAGGTCCTACATCTGGATACAAAGTCGGAGATGTCCCTCTTCATGTTGCTCCACCAAAATGTCTCACGCAAGTCCCGGTACATCTTCACACCTCCTGGGTGCACCGAGTAAGGAGCTCCATGAGCCTCCTGCATGATCTCACGTCTCAAAGCATCGTCAGCAGGCACACAGACACGGTCCCGGAACCTCAGACAGCCATCCTCTGAAACCTGAACTCAGACTCCTGACCCGCAGCTAACTCATCTGATCTTACCCAAACTGACATCAAGCTCCTGACTGGCCTTGATCCTGTCGATCAAGGTAGGCTGAATCTGTAATGCTGCTAACATCCCAGATCTCTCTGGTCGGACGACCCAGATACCCATGCGCTGCAACTCCAAAGCAGACCTCTGCACACCAGACAAAGCACAGACGGTCCCGGATGGACCCCTCCTACTGAGCGCATCAGCCACAACGTTCGCTCTACCAGGATGGTAGAGGATCTCCAGATCATAATCGTGCAGTAACTCCAGCCACCTCCTCTGCCTCAAGTTCAACTCCTTCTGAGTGAACAGATACTTGAGGCTCTTGTGGTCCGTATAAACTTTGCACGCTGCTCCATACAGATAGTGCCTCCAAATCTTCAGAGCAAACACCACAGCAGCTAGCTCCAGATCGTGGGTCGGATAGTTCTTCTCATATGGCTTAAGCTGACGAGAGCCATATGCAACCACCTTCCCCTGCTGCATCAGAACACACCCAAGTCCCCTATGGGACGCGTCACAGAAAACCTCCAGACCCTCGGTCCCCCGGAAGAGTCAAGATCGGCGCAGTAGTCAACCTCTTCTTCAGCTCCAGAAAACACTGCTCACAGGCATCGCTCCACTCGAACTTCACATCCTTCTGAAGCAAACGAGTCAACGGAATCACCAACTTGGAGAAGCCCTCCACAAACTTGCGGGGTAGTAGCCCGCCAATCCAAGGAAGCTACGAATATCCAACATTAGTAGGCCTGGCCCACTCAGTAATAGCCCTAATCTTCTCCGGATCCACGGAGATACCATCCTTGGAGACAACGTGTCCCAAGAATACCACCTGATCCAACCAGAACTCACACTTCTTCAGCTTCGCGTACAACTCGTTCTCCCTCAGAGTCTGGAGAACGGTCCTCAAATGCTCCTCGTGCTCCTCAGCACTCTTGGAATACACCAAGATGTCATCTATAAACACCACAACGAACTGGTCCAAAAACGGCTTGAACACCCGGTTCATCATGTCCATAGATACAGAAGGCGCATTCGTCAGACCGAAAGGCATCACTAGGAACTCGTAATGCCCATAACGAGTCCTGAAGGCGGACTTAGGCACGTCGTCTGCCTTAATCCTCAGCTGATGATAACCGGACCTCAGATCGATCTTCGAAAACACCTTAGCTCCTGCTAACTGGAAGTCGAACAAGTCTCATGCGCGGGAGAGGATACCTATTCTTAATGGTAACCTTGTTGAGCTCCCTGTAGTCAATGCACAACCGCATGCTACCGTCCTTCTTCTTTACAAACAACACTGGCGCTCCCCAAGGCGACACACTCGGGCGAATGAAGCCCTTATCCAGCAGCTCCTGTAACTGGACCTTCAACTCCTTAAGCTCAGCAGGCGCCATCCGGTATGGGGCCTTCGAAATCGGCTGAGTCTCAGGTGCGAGCTCGATCGAGAACTCCACCTCTCTAACAGGGGGAAGCCCAGGTACGTCATCCTGGAACACATCTGGGAAGTCTCTGACTACGGAATCTCCTCCAACTTCGCATCCTTGCGAACCTCAGGGATGTAGCACAGATATCCCTGGCATCCTTTCCTCAGAAAGCGGAACGCCTGCATCGCTGATATGACTGGCGGCGAGCACGGGAGTCCATTCCCTGCTACAATCAAACGGGGCTGGCCCGGCTCCTCAAACGTGACTCTCGAAGCGGCACAATCAATGTGGGCATGGTGCGCAGCAAGCCAATCCATGCCCAGGATCACATCAAAAGAAGTCATCTCCATCGGGATGGAGGTCAGCACACAGAATTCTACTTGACTAACACAGGACTAGCTTTACAGACAGAATTCAACAAAGCATAGAAGAGTCCCTAACCAATGGACTATGCACACACAGCTCAACACCCAGAGGCACAACAGGCAAACCGAGCTCACCCACCAACTCAGCAGAAATAAAAGAGTGGGTGGCTCCAGAGTCAAACAAACAGAAAACAGAACGAGAAGACAGCTGGAGAATACCTGTGACAACTCTGTCAGTCGATCGGTCTCTCTCTCCAGCCATCGCGTACACTCTGGCCTGGCCCTGGGGCTTCTTCTGCTCAGCCCAGTCTCGATCTCTGGACCCTGAAGCAGACTCAACGGCTCTACCTCCAGAGCTACCCTGCTCCTCTCAGCCTGAGGGCAATCAGCAATCCTATGCTCCAAGGACCCACACTTGAAGCAGGCTCCAGACTTCCTGTAGCAGTCCTGGCCTCTATGAAACTTGCCGCAGACCCGGCACTTCGGAGCGGGAGCTGATGAAGACGAACCACCTCTGTCTCGCGAACGGTCCCTAGAGCGGTCTCCAGCTCGGTCTCCAGTAGACTGCTTCTTCTGAGAAGCAGACTGATCCCTCCTGTCGCTCTCATCGGACCTCTGCTTCCTCTTCTGGTCCTTCCCTCCAGACTGGCGACCTCTCAAGTCGGCCTCTACCAACAGGGCGACATCAGCTACGTCCCTGAAGGTCTTGTGACGCAGAGGCGTCACAGCAGAACGGATATCAGGCCTCAGGCCACTCTCAAACTTCCTGGCCTTCCTATGCTCGTCAGGCTCAGGTGCAAACTTAGACAGACTGATGAATTGCGCACATACTCCTCAACGCTCATGTCCCGACCCTGGCGTAGTCGGTTATACTCCAGAATGCGCTGATCCTTGTAGACGTCGGGGTAGAACTGTTGTTGAACTCCCCAGTGAACTGCTCCCACGTCCAAGGCTGTGGGAACTTCCCCATAACTGACCTCCACCACTCCTTGGCTTCGGCCTTGAACAGAAAGGTGGCGAAGTCCACCTTCTGCTCCTCCTCTGAGCCCATCACACGTAGCAGGTCCTCCACCTCTGACAGCCAATGACTGGCCACCTGGGGGTCTCCTGCCCCATCGAACGACGGCGGCTTCAGCTTCATGAACTCCTGAAGCGCCTTCACGTTCCTCCCTCCAGCGTCTGCCCCAGCTGGGCCTGCTCCGCCAGCTGGTCCTCCTCCAGCTGGTCCACCTCCTGCAGCCATGGTCTGCATGAGCTGCGTCATAAACTGCTGAACAGCATCAGCCACATTCCCTGGAGGGTTATTTGCTCTTCTTGGCGGCATTCTGAAAGTCCAACAGCAAGCAGTTAAACTCAGACACTAACACTGACATTTCTGACTGACTGGCTAACTTAAAATCCCAGCAGATTAGAACCCAGAGCTCTGATACCACTAAATGTAACACCCCCAAACACTGGCCTAGGAGTTAGGGGTATTACACGCCGCGTATTATTACATAATAACGCAAGGCTCTAATAAACAGGCTTAAACAGATAATCAAATAAGGCCCAAACGAAATACTTAGATAAAGTATAACTGAAATGATGTCGTAACATCCCGAAAGTATTACAGAACCCACCAAAACGAATATCAAAGCAAAAGCTAACAGAAGAGGCCCAAAGGCTCAAATTCAATTACAAAGTCTCAAACGAATCAAATAACATATGAGCTAAACTCCAGAAGCTGAGGGGAGACGATCCTCGCTAATCAATCTGTAAAAGCGTTAGAAGTAGGGGAATGAGCACACAACTATGCCCAGTAGATGACCAACTTCATCAACCAGCATGCTCAAAACATTTACAGAATATCGACAAATCAGAAGGAGTCAAAGAATCCAAAACGTGTCAGAAACCAGGAACAGAAGTCCAATCAATAAGGGACTAAATAGAGCAGAAGCAGACGGAAACAGAAAACAGAGTGGGACACTAGCGATCACAGCATACAGACAGAACGAGCAACCAGCTCGTGAACAGAACGAGGAAACCTCACTCGTAAACAGAACAGGTGTAAACACCCGTGAACAGAACGGGGAACATCACCCGTGAACAGAAGGATCCTACATAGCGCGCTACGAGACAGCGTAACCAGCCATCCAAAGGCTCAGACACAGAGATAACTAGGTCCCAAAACAGAAGCTTAAATACAGATAAGCATATGTGCACCAAAGGCACCAGAAAGCACATAGAAAGCTTGGGAATCAGAAGGGAATCCAACCCCGCAAACAGAAGTCAAAACGGAGCTCAAACGAGCAAGTTATTGTCAAAACAGAGGCATGTCCGAACTTGTGTCCGGACGTCAATGTTCGGACACAAGTCGAGACTCAGAAGTCGAAATCAGACAGATGTCCGAACTTGTGTCCGGACATCGAAGTTCGGACACAAGTCGAACCTTAAATAGAAGAAGATACAGAGGTGTCCGAACATCCAAGTTCGGACGGATGTTCGGACGGTCTTCGGAAAACAGAACGTGGAGAGTCCGAACTTGTGTCCGGACATCAATGTTCGGACACAAGTCGAAGCCAAAATCAGAGAAGCAGAAGGCTGTGTCCGAACTTCAAAGCTTGGACAGAAGTTCGGACACAGCGAAAACTTCAGAGAATAAAAGCGCAGAAGGGCATGTCCGAACTTCAACGGTCGGACAGAAGTTCGGACACGCCGAAATATACAGAGAACAGAGGCGATTTCAACACGGACAGAGGCACAAAAACCAATCTAAAACAACACACACATTTACAAAACAACCTTGGGGGTTTAATCCATTGAAATGGCATTAAACGGACATAAATCACACACAAACACAAGATCAAATCATTGAGTTAATCTGCAGAACCCAAACTCCCCAAGGCTGAACACACGGATCGAATCCGAAAGCCACCTACCTCGAATTAACAGCAGAGACAGAGACGAAACCCGGTCTGAACAGCAGAGAATCTCAAATCCGAAACAGAGCAACCGACCACGCTGACACAGCAAGTCAGACCAAATGCAATTCCAGGATTCTGAATAACTACAACGCAGAACAATGCCAATTCAGAAACGCAAACCTAACCCAAACTGAAACTACAGTCCAAACTGTAACGAAACCCTCACCTGAATCCAACGTCGAACACACAGACGGAGCCAATCGCAGAAGAGAAAGAACGGAATAGAAGCCAACGCTGAATCACAATCAGATTGGGAAAGAAATTAGAATGAGAAGAACTCAGAACCGAGGGATTAACGAACAAAGTAATCTGACAACTCTACCTCGTATAGCCCAGCAATTCGCGACGACAGACCAACCCACAGTTGAATCTTGACAGCAGAATCAAAGGAGTCTTGAGTGAATGGGAGAAGAAGCGGCTTTGAGAGAGGGGAGAGAGAGAACAATGAAGAGAGGAGTGTGAATGATCGTGAGAACGTGTTTTGAAGGAGGGTAATTAAGAATATGGAATCAAAATAGGTTAAGGGATTTAATATGAGGTTAACTCACCATAAAACAAAACGGATGGGAAAGGACCTCCTCATCCCCAACTTCTTTAATAAGGACTTCCATATCCTAAATTCAGAATACAATAATGTAAGACCACTAGTGACGGAATAAAATATAACCAAATCTTGGGTTATAACATGTTTGGACGTCCTCGTCTCTTCATATGTCTGGCTCAGTCAAGGTTTATTGTGCTCTTGGCTCTGTCCGACCCTACTAGTTCGGACGTAAGTCCGGACAACACTCAAACATGCCTTGAAATCTTCATTCTTGCTCTGATTCGCTCCCCATTTGTACCTTTACACTCCTTGAGATCTAAACTTTGCATTTCGTATATTTTTTCCTGCTTTTAACACATAAATATGCATTAGTTCCCAATACAAAAAAAGAATCATAGGAAAAATAGTAGATAAGTGTGAAATTTAAACCGAATCATTACAGATGAGAAGTAAGATAACTCTTACAAGTATATAATTTCACGCTTATCAAAATTCCTCACACTTAGCTTTGCTTATCCTCAAGCAAATATAGAATACGACTACTTTTAAGGACCGTAGTATCAAAACTCAGGATCAAACGATTGTCAATGGAAAACGAGCAAGTGACAATAAAAAGAATAGTTTTGCTATTTGTTGTAGGTTTTCGCAATCACTGAAAAAGAGTAGAGTTAAAAGAATGGAGAAGTTAGATTATAGAAACTGAACACAAAATAGCTTGGGATCTTCCACCATTTCTCCCTGAAACCTTTGGATGACAAGGGGTGTCAAGTAATGACTTATTCCGTTATACCTTTCAACACCACATACTCATGATCAAAATAGACAAAATGAAATAACCTTTAACTTTTCATATTTCTTTTCTTCTTTAACATTTTATTCTTTCATTCATGCATTTAATTCATTCCCCTAGACTTTCTCTCCAGCCCTGTAGCGGCTTTGGGCCAACTATCCTAGATCTCGAGACCTTAGGTAGCTAGGTGTTAAAGCACCCCGAGGACTTAATAACCGATGAAGAGACCTATTTTGGTTTAGAAAATTTAATTTAGATTAGTGGAGTCCTTGCCTAATCCTTTTCACACCAAACTTTCTCATCATTTCCAAAATCCCAAGCTAGCCTAATTCAGTTTTCAAAATCACCTAATCCACCAAATTTCAATGAAAACTAATTCAATTTGAATAAAACTATGCATACAGACAACCTAAAGCAGAACAATTCTTGAGGTGGTCACCAGGCTCGTTTCAAAAACTCGGCAAAAACTCTCCCCTAGAGATTCAACATTTAATGGCACTTAAAAGCAGCAATTCGTTCAAAGCAAAAGGGTAATCAAAAGTAAATGTGGCATTAAGTGCTTTTTGCAATATTTAGAAAGTACCTATACTTCCTCATGCTTAAGAGGAGCAATGTCCACATTGTTCATAAATTTAAACCAAGAAATGACTTTCTAAATATTCCAGACTCATTAAAGGTTAATTTAAAATTTCATGGATTATTTAAATTCATTCAAAGCATAAGCTAAACATAAATGAAAAGTGAAAGGACACGAAAACTCCCCTGATATCTTCAGATTGAGGAAGGGTCCCTTCCACACACTTAAGTCCTTAACCGCGGTAGGAATCTTCCTCACACTTGTTGTGAAGCATGTGTCCAGCCTTGGAGTATCCATAATCATCGCACCTGCAAACACCTCAGAGAAACCACAAGATTTGACTCTAAAAGCATCGCATTAACGCACGGGCATTGGAATCACGAGTGAGTGAACTGGATGTAACTATCTATGAAAAAGAAAATAACTCAATAAAAATAATAAAATACTAGAAAACAAAAGAAAACAAAAAACATGGATTTACTCAATTTTGATGGGCGTCTCGATGTATTGGTCCGCACGGGTCCTCTGTTGTGATTCATCTGCTGTCCGGGCTAGCATGTCTGGACGAAAGTCCAGACACGGCTACTGCACTCCAACCGCTCGTACCATGTCCAGACATCCAGACCAGGATGCATGTCAGAACAAGGCACAAAATTGAAAATCCTGCATCTTACTCAACAAAACATTAGTAAACACTAAAACACAAAATAAATGGAAACTTACCACTGGGTTGCCTCCCAGTCATCCGCCATTTTTTATAGTTTTTGGCTAGACTTAACTAGATAACTACGCTACACTTAAATCCTTAAGATTGAGCTCAGAAACATCCTCCTGATCTAACGTAGTACCCGAAAAAAACTTAATCCGAGAACCATTAACTTTGAATGAACCACCTTTTCCATTATCTAATCCATAGCTCCAAACGGAGAGATGCTTATAATTCTAAAGTGTAACACCCCATCCAACAACAAACACATAACAACAATCTGCAGCGGAAAATATACCTCATCACATTACTTAACCCGTTGGTGTTACACGCCGTTAACCACCCACATGGCTAACAAGGCTATTACATATACATTGTACCGGTCTGATAGACTAGATTCCCGAGCGACTACACATTACTAACCCTTCCATTAACGATAGAAACAACATACCCTTCCAACTGTACCGAGTATTTACAAACTGATGCCGATAACAATTTCGGTCTTACTACACTTACTGCATATATACAACTAAATGATTACCCATGTACAACGACTACCCCGTCCTACTCTCGAACGGCTTCCAGCTCTTTGTACCTGAAATAGGAAAAGAGAGAGAAAGGGTGGCCCCCAAGGGGCTCAGCACCTTTGCTGGTATGGTAATCCCGCAGCCCGCATGCTACCGGGCCACACATAACTAATTGTCGTCTTAGCATGCGGTTGATTATATTTAAATCATGCATGTAACTTAAAACACCACAACACGAATCATTCCGCCTCAACGGGCTCGACAAACAGTTAACATATCCATACTTGATAGGTCACTCGTGGTATTCATTACCCCTAGAGTGTTTCTCCTCTAATGGAGCTACTTCCTTAATAGACGACAACTACCCATTAATCGGGTTATCCTTAAACACCTCTTACAAATAACTGGAATTCATATCCATAATCCACATACTCCACATTTTACAACATATAACATACATCACATAACAACACTTTACACGTTTCAACGTGCACATAATAACATCGCAATAAGAATTGCATTATATCAACAACACATAACATAACGGGTACGGTTCCCTTTATGAACCGGCCAAACATAGTCAGTTCACTTGTAGCCTAGAGAATGTTGCCAGTCTCATGATAAGCTCATTACATAACTCGTTACCGTCTCGTTAAATGAACGGGTAACTTAACACAAGGTGTCTCGGATACAGTGATCCAAGCACACCGAACAAACATAAACATAGTATGCCCCTGTGGCCCGACGTGAGTCAGTAAAATAGCCTTGGTTAAGCTAAGGGGAAGGTTGGAAACCAAATTGGAATACAACCATAACATACAGAGAGGATCGAACCTGATATGACAATGACCCCATACTCACACGCGTGGCCGGAACAGACCGGACTCCTCACTTCCCCCGTTAGCACTTGTTAGAAGTTCAACATTGAACTTATTAAACAATCACAACATTGGGTTAAGTCTTGTTAGACACACACATAAGGGAAGGGAGAGTCATACATTCACACACAAACATCACACACAAACATCACATAACTAACTCACGCATAGCCGTGGTTTAGAACGTTCCTTAGGTCGGAAACGTTATCACCGGATACCGTTCTCTTACGTTTACCTATTAGTGGTTAACTAGCCCTTCAAGCGCATTCGAGGTTACCGGTATCGGCACGTAACATACAACAACAAATAACGACTGTAAACTCGTTTCATGATTTATCTTAGAACGTGGCAAACACACAGAAAAACACATTGGCATACAAGCCGGTGTAATCCGGTAGGACACAGGTTGCAAGAAAACCATACCTGTCACCGGAGTCCACTTATCATGTCCACTTATGTTCCTCGAGCAATTCTCGAACAACTGATAACATTACATGTACTTTTAACATCGGGGTAACATGATTGTTTAAAGTCTAATGCTTATAACTTAACCCCGTTAATTTAGTTATATAACTTCACATTTAACTTGTTTTACTTTTACATTTTAATACAACTTTTCTCCCACTAAACTGTCATTATAACTCACTTAACATGTCCTCAACAATCTTATAACACCATTACTTAATAATCACCGTCTTTAGACAACTTTCCTCACCTTAAACAACATTTTTGGCCCATACAGTGGCCCGTCCGAACTTGTGTCCGGACTTCCCAAGTTCGGACACAAGTTCGGACGCAAGTCGAGACTCAAAACTGAAAACAGACGCCTGTCCGAACTTGTGTCCGGACTTCGGAAGTTCGGACATGGGTCGAGAAAATTTCAAAGTAGAAGCAGGTACGTCCGAACTTGTGTCCGGACTTCCCAAGGTCGGACACAAGTCGAGACTCTGAAATTTTTACGCAACAGGGCCTGTCCGAATGTCCATGTCCGGACGGATGTTCGGGCAAGGCAAAACACTCATTTCTAAGCTTTAAATACTAACCAATTTCCACCCAAACCTCTAACACTTATAGTATTTTCTCCTTAGGTTTCTAAGTGGTGTTTCATGCCTATTGTAACCATTATACCATAATATTTCTTCTCCATTTGAACATCCACTCTTAAGCATCTTTTCTTACTACTAAATTCCTTATGTCATCCTTGTAGTCCTTTTACAAATTTATTCCTTCTCCTTGTTTTCCAAAGTTTGCCTAAGTCCTAGAACAACTCCGAAATGACTTTGGTGTGTCCCAAAACACTCACTTGATTTCTAGAACCTCCAAGACAATGTCAAATCCTTGTAGCACTCTAAACACCTTAATACATGCCTTTTCCCTAGTAAAACATTTAATCATTCTCAACACTTCCAAACTCACCAAAACTCTTTTAAACAATTAGAACTTCTTACACATCATCAGCGGCCGGAGCACAACTAGACGAGGAAGACATCGAGGAGGATCTAGCTGCTGCTGCTGAGTAGTCGCATGTGCAATCGCATTCAACGCTTCCTGCAGCCTCTCCTCGATAGCCCGGCGCTCAGCAGCATGTTTCTCGTCATTAGCTTGGCGCTCAGCAGCGAACTTACGCTCTACCATCGCCTCGACTTCAGCAGCACTCATCTGACCCTTCCTAGCAGATGGCGGGAATACGTTCTTCTGACGTACTTCTCCCCCAAATCCTCTAACACGCCCCGGGTGATCCTTCTTCCCAAGCATTTGATTCAGCGCGTCGTCTTGAGAAGGAGGAGCGTGTAAGTCCACTTCTCCTCTCTGTGCCGCATCGTACTGTCCAATTTTCAAAGAAGTTAATGACGAGATTTAAGATCAACAAACACTTGAGTATATAAGTAAATTATTCAACAGCTACTTTCAAATACTTACAATTTGGTTTGCCAGTTGTTCCATCGCAGCATTAGGAAATATCCTCTGACCTTCGCTGGTCGTTTTCTGGCGTCCCAGTATGTACATCTGCACCTCCTCGCCTCAGAGACATCCTCGATGGGCATTCACTTCCATCCTCGTTCCTCCGTGTCAGCAAACCAGCTTCTTTCCATCCCTCGAGGCTGCCCACATATCCCCTTCGTCCCATGGTGTGGGGGTAGAGATTAGCTTCACGGTTTTGTCGTGCTTGTTCTTGTACTTGCTGTTAAGAAAGTACAACAGGAAATTAATTAGAAAATCAGGGATAAAGCATTATGTGCATTAATTAAGAAAAGAGTACACACAAACATACCCTGAACTCGGGGGTGGCGTGCCGCTCAACGAACTCCTTCCACTCCTCTTCAGTTATCATGCCATTGTATACAACATACGGCGGAGGCTCACGTGGGGGCACCCTGTTGATCCAATGCTCAACCAAGTAGTGGCGGAATGATTTAGCTTTGCCGGCCACCAAAGAAAGAACGGTCTTCTTCACTTCTTCTGGGATCTTGTACCGTTCTTGCACCTTCTTCCAGATGGTCTCCTTTACTTTTTCCGGGACTTGTTTCCATGTGTGGTTGATGCAGCAATGTGATCTGGCCAGAGTCCCTAGCATACTAGCGAACTCTGACCTGCTGCCCCACCATACCTCCCATACTGGTCCCACAGAAGACTAATCTGATCCGGTTTCTGCAGTTTCAACCCACGGGTCGGACCTCTACCTCTGGGTCTCTGAGTAGCACTCGTAGAAGGTGCACTCATGGAAGGGCCAACAGCAGCAGCGGCAGATGTGGATGGGGCAACAGCAGCAGCGGCAGATGTAGATGGGACCGGTACCATTTGCTGCTCATTTTCCTCCTCCTCACGACAAAATAAATCGAACTCTTCATCAGCCATGTCCTGATCAGCCATGCCTGCAAGGATTGAAATACAATTTGAATTAAATTAAGCATTTCATAATGGTCATAAACAAGCAATAAATAAACGGAGTGTTAATTTCATATAAATTTTAATAGTAATAACTTACATACACCATTATCTCTCAACCCACATTCCCTCGTTATGGTCTGATCGTATATACTCACGATGACCTGTGACCTCAGCCTCTTCCAATGAAATAGGAACAGTTGGAGGTTCATCTTCTGCATCATACTCATCCTCATCAACCACACCATCCACACCAACTATTCCTCTTCTCCCTTTAAGCACAACAGACCATCTAGGATTACAGGGATCAGTTACATAAAATATCTGCTTAACCTTCATCCCAACGACGAATGGCTCAACAGTGGGAGTAGCTCTAGACAGATCAACCAGTTCATACCATGCTCCTTCTCACGGTAGCCATGATTGTTGTTAACCCAGTTATAGCGGAAAAAAACACATTTCATAGCTGTTATAGTCCAATACCCAGGTGTCTTGTATAACACCAAAATATGATTGTTTTACTGAGACTGGACTGTGACCCACAACACCGATGTCATATAAGTTTTGATAAGCTTCAAGCTCTACGCCACTGTTTTGATTCGTTGACTTCTAATCCTGACGTTCTGTGAAAAAGGTGAATCCTTTGACATCGTACCCCTCGTAAGAAATTAAATCCAGATTTGGTCCAAATGCAACTACTTAATCAGTTCAGGCACATTCGTGGACTGATCGGACAAGACTATGTCTTAGAACCATCTGACAAATGTCCTATTCTATTCATTTTGTAGTCTAACGTCACTCATGTCTGGATATTGTGATCTTAAAACACACAAGTGTTCATCAAAGTATGGTTCGACATCTTCAAGATGACTTAGCACAACTAAATGAGCTTTGTTAAGAGTGTCTATGTCAATTCTTTTCAGTTTCCGTCCAACCGTGCCAATACCCTTCAATCTGCCCTCGTGTCTAGAACGTGGAAGTCCAATGGTATCGACACCTTCTAGGTAATTGGTGCAGAAGTCTACAACTTCCTCTGTGATAGTGCCCTCTATAATACTACCCTCTGGGTGACGACGATTCTTCATTTTCTTCTTCAGGACACCCATGTACCTTTCGAACGGATACATGTAGCGAAGGTACAAAGGACCACATGTCAGAATCTCTCTTACAAGATGCACGAGGAGATGTATCATTATGTTGAAGAACGATGAAGGAAATACATCTCCAGCTGGCACATTGTCACAATAAGATCCTTTTGTAATTTAGACAGAGTGTCCACATCAAGAACTTAGACGAAATGGATTTGAGGAAGACACCGACGTTTGTGATTGTGTGTCTGATAGCATCCGGCAAGATCCCATGTAATGCAATTGGCAAAAATTCTTGAAGTAGGACATGATAATCGTGAGATTTCATTCCTACTAATTTGAAATCTGTCATGGACACTAGGTTTCTTATGTTTGAGGAGTAACCTGATGGCACCTTGATGTTGTAAAGGGTACTGCATAGACTATGTTTCTCTTCTTTAGACAGAGTGTGACAGGCAGGAGGCAAGAATGCGCGTTTTCCACGTTCTTGCGGGCCAAGCTCTGTGCGTATGCCCAACTCAATTAAATCTTTTCTTCCTTTCAAATGATCCTTGTCTTTTCCTTTTATGTTCAAAAGAGTGCTAGTTATACTTTCACCCACGTTCTTCTCGACATGCATCCCATCGATACAATGTCTAACCTCCAGATGCTGCCAGTACTGGAGTTCCCAAAATATTGATTTCTTTTTCCAGACACTTTTTCACCACTTTTGGTTGGCGGCCCGAAGTTGTTGACAATATTATCCAACTTTTTGTAAATCTCTGTACCTGTCAAAGGCTGGCGCGCCATGCTGTGATCAGTTTTCCCATCGAACTCTTTCGCCATCTTTCGATACTTATGTCCTTTTGGAAGCATTTTTGGTGGCCCATATACACGTTTTTCCACTATGTTTCAAGCGAATGCTACAAGTGTTTTCACCACAAATCGGGCACGCCCAACCCCCTTGATTGAATAGCCTGAAAGATTTCCATAGGCGGGGAAATAATTGAATGTGCAGTACAACATAGCACGCAAATTGAATTCCTCTTTGCTGAATGAGTCGAAACCGTAGCCCTTTCATTCCACAAGAGTGTAGATCCTCTATCAAAGTTGTAGGAATACATCAATTTTGTTGCCCGGTTGCTTTGGACCCGATATTAACAAAGACAACAAGATGTGTCTTGGTTTCATGCATAACCACAGCGGGTAGATTGTAAATAACCAAAAGCACATGCCAGGTACTGTGTATGCTACTCAAAGTACCGTAAGGGTTCATCCCATCCGTGCACAAGCCTAGCCTTAGGTTTCTCGTTCGTTACCAAACTCAGGAAATTTATGTTTATGTTTCTCCACTGTGGTGCATCAGCGGGATGTCTCAATCTGCCATCCTTTTTCCTGTGAACTGAATGCCACTGAAGATTCTCTGTATCTTTCTCAATGGAGAACAACGTCCGAACCTTGGAATGATGGGCAGGTACCACAGTACCTTAGCTGGTGAACCTTTCTTACTACCACTGATGTGAGTTTGTTGTTTCTTATACCGTGACGCTCCACATGCTGAACAGCTTTCAGCAAATTCATCAGATTTCCAAAAACAGCATGCAACCATTTGGACAAGCATGAATTTTCTGGTACTCCATACCCATTGGGCACATCAGTTTTTTGGCTGAGTACGTAGTCGTTGGTAAAACGTTGTCCACCGGAAGAACGTATTTCAATAGTTCCAGGTGGTCAATGAAACTTACGTCGCTCCAGCCATGTTTTGCTTTCAAGTTGAATAGCTTGAGGACGACACTCAACTTGCTTAACTTTGTAGGGTCACACCGGGGTACAACGGTGTTTTGGATGAATCCAACAAATTTTCATACTTGTCTAGCGTGTTAGAGTAATGTCGTTACACATCTTCGAGCATAGTCTCAATGTCATCATCCCAGAAATCTGGCTCAACGTTCGCTGTAACGTCTTCTGGATCACCCGCAACTGTATCATCTCCAAGTTCTGTTTTGTGTTTGCCTGACCATTATCCCCTTCGTCAGGCTTAATAACATCGAACGCACTCTGACCATGCCATCGGATTATGTCTTGGAAATCTTTTGTAAAACCGCGGCGGATCAGATGTTCCTTAATTGTTTCAACGCCACGATATCTCAGATTGTTTTGGCAGTCGATACACGGACAAAATATGTATCCCTTGTCTGTAGGTTTCAGATTGTTCGCCAACACCGTGCATAACTTATCAACTCCTTCTAAAAACTTGTCCAAATTTCCGCTGTAAATCCACGAACGTTCCATTTCCTTCTAGCTATTTATATGAAGGCAGCCATTTCATACCGTCACCCGTGGCAGAGTCTTTACACTTTTGTATCTTATCAACCTAAATTCATCCATGAGTATTAAATCCCACCGGTGAACGTGTTTTTAATATGAAATTTATTGAAAATTTCGGCAGCATCTCCTACAGTTCTTCAAATGCACGATATTATGATATTAATCAATAATATATGCATTCGAAGAACAATAAAGAGATACTGCTGAAATAATCAATAAAGTACATATTAAAAACACATTCACACCCTAGGTGTGAGATTTAACAATCATGGACAATCCCGACAGGGACTGCCGAAGATATACCTCTATTAGGTATATCTTGGGCGGATAACTATGTTTTGGTAGTTTGTCAAATACTGTATGTATATATGTAAATCTTACCTCTGGTAGACGATTAGCCGATGCAAAGACGGTTGAGGTCGGAAGTCAAAATAAAGTCGTAGTCCTGATGCATAAAGGAAAAACGACAACATTAGAATTCATCAAAAATTTAAGGTTAAAATGCTAGCTAAACCGCGGAAAAAATTCGACAGTATCTCCCATATATTTCTGACGTTTCCGCATCAGTTTTATCAACGTCAAATTCACACGCACCATCAAAATTACTTATACACTAATTTTATATTTATCTAGAAGAAAGGTAAGCTGTATTAACCGTAAAGAAATATTTACAAGTACAAGAAATCAACTGCAACAAGAATCAACAAACAAGAATCACAACTTCGAATCTGCTAAGAGATATATCTACCAGACCAAAGGCTCACAACTAGTTTTATATTTGAAAACTACACTACTATAATTGTAATACTAAATGCGAAGAATAAGTAAATACAACAGTTTACAGTTTGGTTTGCAAAATTACCGTTATTGCACCGAAGGGCAAGTAGTGCAGAAATCAGCCCACGAACTAGGCTGCAATTAACTGTGAATCTGGGCACAAATATATGAAAAGGTTAGAACATTTGCCATTACATTTCAGGATTCGATAGAAACGAGATTAGAACTAGCAATCGACATGCATATGAACAAAGTTAGAAAAAATGACAATTGATCGACCGCGCGCATACCTAGTACACGATAGAGACGTCGACGGTGACGACCAGTGTACGTAGATGGGCGGTGACCGGCGGCGATGGGAGTGACAAAGGTGGTGGGAGCAACGGCGGCGATGGCTGTTACTAAGGTGACAGGAGAGAGGAGGCGATTTCAGTGAGGAAGATAGCGCGAAAGAAAGAAGAGTTACTGTAAGTACAGTGTGCAAAGTAAACGGGCAAATGTTAAAAGGACTTTAGATTACGGTTTACATGAAAAACCGTAATCTAAAGTCACACTATAAATGACGGTTCCTAAAGAACCGTAATCTAAAGTGTAACGAAATTAAAAAAATAGCGCGAAAATTATTTGGCCTATACTGGGTTTCGAACTCAATATCGATGGTATTGACTCATGTACCCACGACCATTAAGCCATGAGTCTTATTCGATCAAACATATGTAACACATTAATATAAAGTTATTTTTAATCTAAAATACACTGGTAAAACGACGTCGTTAATTGTAATTTAAATTACGCGCGGCGTCGAAAAAATCAAATAATACGGGAAATATTTGACGTCAGGTCAAAACGACGTCGTTGACCATCAGTCGGAGGTAGGCGCGCCTTTTTTAGGACGGACTTTAGATGACGGTTATTAGTAAAACCGTAATCTAAAGTCCGTTGACCGTAAAGCGCGCGTCAACACGGGACTTTAGATTACGGTTTCACTAATAACCGTCATCTAAAGTTCGTCCTAAAAAAGGCGCGCCTACCTCTGATCGATTATTGCTTACGGTTATTTAATAAATGTCGTTAATTAATTCCCTGCCTTCCTAATTAATCACGGTGTCTGTTAAAGCCGTGATTAAAGCAACCGTTCATTAAAGGCTCGCGTTCCACCATTGCTAACTCCTCCTGAACATTCACCGTGGCCTCACTAGCAGGCTTCTCATTACTACTGAATTGAAGCACCTTCTTCAGGGCTCCCGATGCCACCACAGGAATAGGCTGATTGTCCGGAGTCGATTTCAACTGGGATCCTTGCAATGGAACAGTAGCCTTAGGTTTACGTCCTCTACCCATGGTAGATACACATGTGAAATGTTAGAGAGAGGGCAGAGCGTCTCACTCTAGACCATTGCAACGATTCATTGTAAATGTAATTGATTTTTATTCCAGTATGATGATACAAGTTTATATTATAAGGATAAAGTATATGAAAATCTTATTAACTTATGTAAATAATTCAAAAAATACTGAATAAAATAATAATATATAATACAAATTTATAGTAAAAAATTATTTATCTAAAATTATTTTTAGAGCATTTTAAATTATTAGCTTGCTCAAAATCATCCCCTACTGTTTAAGACATTGTCGGGTGGGCATGCGATATGGTACGGCAGTCTTATTTGTCAGTCTCAGTCACCTACTGACTGGATTACTCATGTGTCATATAAAAGATAATAAAATTTCAAATGATTGTAACTTTTACATATAAGTCCAAAATAAAAAAATATGCCAATGTTCATCAAATACAATCTCTTCAAAACAAGACCATTCATGAATATGTTTTGACAGCTTTAACACTCTGTTCGGCATGACTATTTTGGCAGCATATCTACAGTATATTTGGTAGCAGGTTTGCACTAGCATATTTGCTGGCAGTTTTGTGCTGACATATTTGTAGCTGTTTTGAAAACTGTTATTTAGCAGTGCGGCATATATGTAGCATAAGTTAATTAAGTTAGTTATATGCAGTGCATTTACCGTTTCTGTATTACAATTACAAATATTATATTACACCACATAACTTTATTTTGTTAGTAAAAATAAAAGAAAAAAAATTCACAAACAGTATATGAGAAAGCGAAGAAAATAAAATTTTGAATATAACCAAAAAAATTTTAATTTTTATTATTTAAGTACAAATAGCAACTTTTAAACAATATATGTGATTTTCTATAATTTTATAGTTTTTACAAATATACAAGCGTGATGAAATGAGGACTAGAGTTTCAAATTTTATGGTAATGTTGTGTGAATTTATTTAGTTAACTTTTAATCATATATATTTTTTAAAAACTTTTTTGTTAATAAATTAATATAGATTAATATTTTATATATAGTTTTTAATTTTTTCATTAAAGAGATTATCATCGATTTTTTTATTATATTTCTGTGTTATTATTTTGAAACATTGTGTAGCTCGTAACAAACAAAATAACTTGTAACTAATGTCATAAGATAAGTAGGCGAAGTGAAGTGAAGGGGTGCTACGCGAAGGAGAAAGCAGCATATGCTATCTCTCAAACATGCCGAACGAGGCGAACATCAAAAACAAATAAATGAGTCCAAAACAGCATATGCTGGTGCATTTGTGCAGCATAAATGGGTTGCCGAACGCAACCTAAAAAAATTATTTTTATATGTTTATGATGATATAGTAAAAAAGGTATTATGATTCATTATTTTGATATTTTGATTCATTAAAATTGTTTTATGATTCATTAACTAATAAGTGGTGAATTAGATAACAAACTTCAAAACCAATAAAATATCCTTATTGTTTTGTGGGATATTATTGTTGTTGTATGGTGTATTATAAACCTTATATGGTGAATTACGTACCAATTCTTGTTTTGTGTTGTATTATTGTTTAAAGTTGTTTTTTATACTATATGTTTACGGTGATATACTAAAATT
Source organism: Limonium bicolor (assembly GCA_023374045.1). NCBI lineage: Eukaryota > Viridiplantae > Streptophyta > Magnoliopsida > Caryophyllales > Plumbaginaceae > Limonium > Limonium bicolor. Next base: position 132,747,712 of record CM041782.1, read on the forward strand.
ATGTTATGATTCATTAAAATTTGCTATTATGATTCATTAGTAAGTGATGAATTAGATAACAACTTCTAAACCAATAAAAAATCCATATTGCTTTGTGGTGTATTATTATTTATGCTGTCCTTATGTACCAATTATTGTTTTGTGTTGTATTATTGTTTAATTTTTTTTATTTCTATATGTTTACGATGATACACAAAATGATGTTATGACTCATTAATTTTGATATTATGATTCATTAAATTTGTTATTATGAATCATTAACTCATAAGTGGTGATTTGGATAATAAACTTTAGAACCAATAAAAATGATTTTGTTTTGTATTGTTTCATTATTATTGTATGATGTAGTTTAAACTTTATATGGTGAATCATAAGTCTCGTTGGTATATAGATATACACATGTAGTTAATATAAATTCTTAAACTTATCAAAACATGTTCAGATTGGTCTTGTTTTAAAGAGCTTGAATTAAGATGAATAGTGGTCCAAAAATTTTCATTTGGACTTATACTCTAAAAGATACAACAATTACAATTAAGGCTCCGTTCGCTGAAGACATTCCATTTTTTCTCCACTTTTCGTGCTACGTGTTGTACACCAATTGCCTATAATATGTATCTGTCCCTACCAATAAAGTGATTGTGCTTCTCTCATTGGTTAACCCGCACACAGATTAAAGATAACGCAGGAAATATTGCGTTTGCTCGCATGTGGCGAACGGACCCTAATATAACAAAATACAGCCCATTCAGCAGCTGACTGAGATTGCCACATAAGACAGCCACACGATATTGGGCACGGGAGCGCTGCACCCAAAGCGTCTACAATACAACAGGAAGCAGGGTGCAGTGTACTTTCGGTCACTGACCTGGCCTCTCACTGCTGGGAAAAAAAATAAACAACGCCCCTTTAACAACGGTTATATGGTAAATCGTTTTTTTATCACAGCCGGACATCTTAAACAACGCTTTGCTTACAAAGCGTTGTTTTTGTTATCGCGCCCAAAGTAAAAAACAACGCTTTGGTTACAAAGCGTTCTTTAATAAACACGTATAAAAAACACTTCAGGAAGAAAGCATTTTTCATGTGTTTAGGCGCGATAACATAAAGAACGCTTCACTTAAGAAGTTTCTTTATGGCTAGCATTAAGAACGCTTCTTAAGTGAAGCGTTCTTTATGTTACCTAAATTAATAAACTATTTTCGCCCTCCCGCCCAGTCTTCTCATCAATCAAATCGCGACTGTTCCCCTACCACTCTCTGTAAACACGCTAAGCTCTCTAGCTTCTCAATCGAAATTAACCATCCCAAAATTCATTTCGATTCCGCCGCGGCGCCTCTTCTCTTCCCCTTTCTTCCGATATCTGTGCTCGCCATCTTCATCAATATTCTAGCTTCTAATCTCTGCAACCCAGCGGCCAAACTGGTGATGAAGGCAGGCCACATGCATGCGTCGATATCAATCGTCGGCGCCTGGAGCTCTCTCGCTATCGGTAATATTGAGCTGCGAACAGTATACATATATGCCTATCTATCGATCCTTATTTTTCATATATATACTCTTCGGTAATTAATATTAATTTTGCAAAATCAGGAACATACATGCCCTGTCGCACGCACGTCGGCGCCTCTGGATTACAACCCCAATAGCGAAAGGAACAACATACATGCGCGCTAGATCTTTCGGCTCTATTCTTGTGCTGATGAGGTAATTTCACAAACCAAACTTCTTAATCAGGAAAATACATGCTCTGTTTGTTTGGGATTAAAAGGCGTGAAATATATTGTGTGTGTATTGTTTGGGAATAATTTTTTGCATGCAAACCAAACTGTGGCGTACGCATTTGTGGTTAACCTATGTCTGCTTGCAAACCAAACTTGTTAATCAGGAACATATATACTCTGTTTGTTTGGGATTAAAGGCGTGAAATAAAGTGTACGCGTGTTTGGGAATAATTTTGCATGCAGACCAATGGTGCTGGTTTTTACTATGTGCTGATTGTTGTTAATCAGGCGCACATATTGTTGTACTATGTGCTGATTTTACTTGCTGGTTGTACAATTAATGGACTTGGGAATTAATGTATAATATAATGTGTTTCGGCATACATACAAATATAGCCACGTGGTTATATATGGTGAAATTAATTTGGTTAGATGATTATAGGGTGTATTAATTAATGCTATATATTATATTATAGTATAATCTAGGGTGCAAATATTAGATGACCATGGGATGTATTAATTAGTTACAAAGACATAGCATTACGGCAGCTTGTCTGACGTCCTCCTTCCCCATATTGCTTTTACCTTAACATCCACCCAGAAGTTTATCTATGTTTCTACCAATACCAACATCAAAAACTTTTAAGTTCCTTCACATTCTTCTCAGATTTGTTATCAGGTCAAGCTAGGCATTCCAATTAACCATCTAATGTTTTGGAATTCTATATGACCACCATTGGCCATATTAGAGACCTATAGCTACTTACAGCTTCTAATTTCTTGTAGTTATTATTTTAGTATCCCTTTACATTTTTTGGCTAGCGCCTATGACCTTCGATCGTCATCAACCTATAATAAAAAAAATTGAACTCGGACGGGCCCCACCAACTTTATTTTCCTTCACGACCTTTCTTCTCTCCTTTTCGATTCCTTTAGTCACCTCTGACTAGTATGTATGCTGTAGAAGCTTCAGTAGATCGAACAATCAGAACTGGACAACACTGAAACATCACAGAGAAAATCAGATAAAAAGTCAAACAAATTTGGCCGATGGAGACGGTTGCTGCCTTTGTTGAAGATGAAAGTACCGACGATCATGATGATTCTTCTACTGATACAAAAGAGACAGAAGAAGAAAAACATGGTACAAAAGAGATAGAGGCAGATACAGATGAAAGGATGAATGAGAACTCAGAAACAGAGAGGTTGAAGAAATTGGCTAAAAAGTTAAGTGAGGCTGCCACGAAGTAGAGTTCGGTGGCGATTAACGAATTACCGGCATACTTCATGACCTTGAATGAAGAAAACAGTTTTCTAGAATAGTTGTATCAGGAGGATAAGAGGAAACTTAGTCAATTATATGGTGGCGTGGGGACTACATGAAGATTGAAATCCCCCGTAATTAAAAACAGTGATTAATTAGGCTAATTATAATTTTAAAGGCTTAATTACACTTAAATAAACATGTGGGAACAAATCCCGAAGAAAACGAGCCTTTAAAATGGGTTAGAGCATAAACGAACCTCTAAGCGCGTTTTTCGAGGAAACCGGGAAAACACGACTTTAAGCGAGTCAAATAGACTCGTAATGATTTTTGGCCAACCAATTAGTCATTAATAAACATTAATGAAGGGTTAGAACCAATAAAATTAATTAAACGAGAAAATTCCGGAAAACGGGTTCCGGTTAGTAAAAACTGTAACAACCGGGAATTTGTGGGGTGAGAGTGTAAATAAACAAAGTTAATGTGTCCACTTTGCAAATAAAAAGTAAAAATCTGTGTGTGTGTAGGGGCCAATTTCCCTCTCTCTCTCACACTCTCCTTAATTCCCTCTTATTTACTAAAAGACAAGGAAATAAGTAAAAAGCAAAAAAAATCACTCTCTCTCCTACTCCCCCTCTTCTCTCACGGTTTCCCCCTCCCTCTCTATTCTCTTCTTCCTCCTTGGGCGACAGCCATGGAGATTTGAGAAACCTCACACAAAACCCACCTTCTCTCCTCTTGTTAACCCCTTAATCCTTCTCCAAAAATTACAAAATTAGTACCATTGAATCCCCTTGCAAAGGAGAACACTTCCCTCCTTTCAAAAATCCAAAAGCTCCAATTTTGTTTTATGGGTGGAGGCCATTTGAAGATTTGAGTCCACCATTTGAAGCTCCTCCTTCAAATTAATGTTTTGAGGTAAAAAGAAATTCGAAAATCCATCATTTCTAGCCCTTGTTTGCATTGTAAGAAATTTCAGATTTTGAACTCGTTGTTCTTCATGCTCCAGCCGATTTTGGCTTCTCCATTGGGCTAGGAATTTTACTCTCTTGCTAGTCAAGAACCTCACTCATTGGTTGGAAGGTAATAACTTTTCTTAAACCCTAAAAATGTGCTTTAAGCTTTAGGATACTTAAGGGTAGTATTGAAATGGTATGGTGTATTGATTTGGGTTGTAGAATTGGAGTGTGAACTCCATTCAAAACCGAGAACAAGGGAGAAGAAAGGAAGAGAAGAGAAAGGAAGAAAGAAAAACTAGAAACAGCAAGGTAATTACTCTTACCTTGAACTAGTCTTGTATTGTGCAATGTAACAGTTTTTGAGTAGTAAAAATGAGTAATGCATTGAGTAATGAGTAGTAAGTATGTTGTAGTGTAATGAGGAAGGTAATGTAACAGTTTTGAAGTTTTTAAATGATGTTTAAAAGCTTGGGAAAACATTGGGTATTGAATGTGTATGTGCAGGAATTTTAATGCGTGTAGTGGAGTTATTATGTGAGTATAATGTATTGGATAAACAGGTTTTGTGAATGAGCATATGTGAGCTGAAACAATGTGTGGCTAATGCTAAAAATATAGGGGAGACTATGTCAAAATTTGTCTAGGAACTAGAGGACTTAGTTGTTTAAGAAGAGGAAATAACCTAGGTAGTAACTAGGTGTATTTGGAGAGTGAAAAGGGAGTACTCTAGTATCTTGGAACAGATTTGAGGAGAACTTAGGTAATGAGAGGAGCTAGGATGTAAAGTAATCTATTTTGAATGCTAGGAGTAGCATTAGTTGAGGAAGTATTGGGAGGTAGAAGAGAGTTTAAAAATCTGTAGCAAAGGGAGAGTGAAAACTGATGCAAGTGTTGAAAGAAGTGAGAAAGAATTGTGTAAGTTGATTTGGATTTGAGTAAGGAGTTTGGTGGATGGATTAAGGTGATTTAGAGCATCTAAATAAGTGGTAAACATGTAGGGAAGTATTGGTAAAGGTTGGGGAAGCAATGGGTAAAGAAATCAACTGAAAACAGATTTTAAAACTGAAGTACGGGGCCGGACCGACCTTGGGACCGAACTTGCAAGGTCGGTCGAGCCTTGAATTACAAAGACGGAAACTTATTGGAATGGACCGACCTTGGGACCGGACTTGCAAGGTCGTCGGCGGACTAGAAATTTTCCCGTCTGAAACCTACTGGAATGGACCGACCTTGGGACCGGACTTGCAAGGTCGGTCGGACCAGAAATTTTCCCGTATGAAACCTACTGGAATGGACCGACCTTGGGACCGGACTTGCAAGGTCGGTCGGCTTGAAATTTTCACGCAATGTAACTTACTGACTTGGACCGACCTTGGGACCGGACTTGCAAGGTCGGTCAAGTTAAAACAAATTTTTTTTATTATATGATTATAGTATCATATGTATATATATATATATATATATATGTAGTAGTAAACCATTAATGAAGTCATAATGATAAGAAAGTAAGTAAATGAGTAAGGAAGCAAGTTTAAGAAGTGATAAGGATAAGAATGGTTTTTCAATAATCAAGTATGAGTGTAAAGAAGTAGTAAGTATATATTGGGAGTATTAGTGGAGGAGTAAGTTGGATCAATAATAAATCATTGATCGTAACTTCATGTATGTAGATGAATCGAATAGTTGAACACCGAAGGACCCGGTAGTACGAGTACGACGGTGAACGGTATGATTTCTTCATGCCCTGTATCCTAACTTGGTTACCCCGATTTGTGTGCTTATGTGATCACCAATAAGATAAATGCACGAATCGGACTTTTATTGCACTTAATTGTGTTTGAACTATATTGTTCTTGCTGTATCTTCTTGAACAATTAGTTTGTATAACTCATGAAATGTATGAATGAGAACGAAGAGTATGTGTAAACGCTGTGTACTTGAGTAGTGTATTGATGTATGGTATGGAAGTAATGACTTCTACTAATTCCTAACCATCTAACTCCTAACTTGAGTAATGAGTAAAATGGAATGAGTAGAAGTCTGATATAGTTTCGGCCACGCGTGAGGATAAGGAAACACAAGAGGTTGGATCTGAATCCTAGCTGTAATCTTTTCCATGGACCAAATCCCTTGAATGGGTAGCATCCTAGATTAGTGGGCCACCCTAAAGCCCGGTGGTGGGATGTAGTAATCCCTGCCCGGAGGTCATACCGACCTAACTTGAGTAAAGTAAGTAAGAAGTAAGTATTGTATGCGTATCGGTCTTGACTATTGTAAGTCATTGACCTTGAGTAAAAGAGTATTGAACACCCGATTAACCTGGGCGTGTAATGAAGCTAACAAGACTTATGTATGAATTGGAGAAGTGTATCTCCGTATTGCGGTGAGTATTCGGTAAGAATGAATGGTTGACTTGTATTGTCTTCCTTGCATGTATTGAATGTATGGCTTGTGAAATGAATGTATTGAATCGTATTGTGTAAAAGCATGTATGTATGTATGAATGAAACGAACCGCATGTATTTGACCAATTAGTTGGCGTACCCTCGCTAGCACGCGGGGTATGCGTTATCATATGCAGCGTAAGCTGACCCCCTAGGGGGAATGTTTTTTATTCTACAGGTACCCGCGAGGCGTGATGGTCAAGTAAGGACCGGAATGAATTCTTTTTGGGGTAGTTAGTAGATGGGAACGGTGTACCGAGTTGTACACGGCTAAGGCCTTTTTGAGTAGCTGGTGTACCATGTGGTACACCTTTTTGGATAATGAACTATGATTGGATAGAAAGGAGTAGATGTATAAACTCTTAATTTTGAGAATAGCCTTGGAATGTAATTTCATATTTTTGGATACTCGGTAATCAAAGTGTAAGTAAGTAATTGGCATTGTAAAGTAAGTAGTATGTTTTCGGTATATTCTAATCGTCAGACCATTACTGTAAGTAATAGTAGCCTTGTTAGTCTTGGATGGCCAACGACGTTGTATCACCCGCCGAGAGTAAGTAAGTATTCCGCTGCGAGTAAGGTAATTATTGGAATGATTAGAGGATAATGGAAGGATTAGCGGTTGAGGTGTTACAAAGATAAAGTGGTACCAAATCGCCCGGTTGATGAGTTTCATGTCTTATGGATGGAGATGGAGAAGCTAGGCACTTCTACATCTCCAGTTTCGATTGGATTCGCATCTTCTTTCAGTTTTGAACATCGATAGGTCTGAGAAATCTTTAAACGCTAGGACATGACTGTCTGTAGATTGCATGAAGTCATTTGGAATACTAGCCACACACTGTTGATGTGGTGAAACACCCCTACTAATTAAAAACACATGAAATCATGACTATGGGTGGTATATTTAATAAATCGGTCACACTAATACAATTTTCCTATAGTTACCCCCCTCGATACTAAGGCACATACATATGGTTGAAAAAGAAAGAGATACGTGTGATACTGATGAATAGTGTACAAACTTATAATTCATGAAACAGGTAATGACGTTAACCTGTGAGCACGGGTACTATAGCCGTCCAAATTAATGTTGAGCAAGTTGGACATGGCATTGACAAACACCATACTTAAGACGATAAGTTAAACCACACAACAAGTATAACCAACATGTTATATAACAATAATATGTCCGAAAATATGTTGTGTAACCAACAGTTATATAATAACATGTCCAAAAAATATATATGGGTGCTGAAAACCTATATGGACAACACGTTCCTCCAGATCCTTTTTATTCCCCCTCAATTTAGATATTGAGCTGGACATACTAGACTACTAAAGTAACCCACGACTCAGCCACTTGTTAGTTATCCGAATGTTGCTTAATTCAAATAGTAACACAAGAAATGAACTCAAAACCCACCCACAACATGGAGTGAAAATCCTGCAAACCCACTAATCTACATTTCATTACCTGCTCAGCCTTTGATTAATTACTAAGCCTTGTACTATACCGATGGTGAGCATCTAAATCTCTGTAGCCTTTCCATCTTTCTATGCAACTACTTTCACAATTCTCAAACCATTGTCTCCTTCCCTGCCCCTCGTGTTTGTGAACCCCGTGTTCTAAGCCGGTTCCAATTTCTCTTCTCAATTTCTTCCCGATGAGCACAAGACCAACGCAGGACCTTGGATTTCCCTAAGTGCTGGCGCATGTTCCCTTCTTCCCCGATGTGCTCCCGAACTCTCAGGTGTTCTTGGTTGAAGGCGTGCATTTAGTAAACCAGTAAATCCCTTCAACTTCTCAGACATGCAACCCGATTCTTGCATGCCTAGAGTCCTCCCTCAATTCTCTCTGTCCAATGGCTCAAGCGGCTGTCTTGCTACTGAAGAAGAACTGGGTTAAGCGACACAAAATAGCAAGGGTTGCTGGAAACCTTCGAAGCTAAGAACCTTCTCAAGCTCTTAAGGGTGAGGAGAAGTAACCGGTAATGTAGAATATTTGAATTCCCTCACATTCTCCACCTTTTTGTCCAAGAATCTGGTTATGTGACTCCTTTTCCTTCCTCCTTTTGACGCATGCAACCCCTTGGGAATGTTCCTCGAATGGTGCCGGGAGTTCCACAAGTACCCACTCCATTCTTCCTCAAGCTCCGACGCAAGGTAAATACTCCAGGGCCACTTTTGCTTCGATTCATTTCTGGTTGTCTTTCCCGCTGTTTGACTCAGTCTTAAAGAGACCTTACACCAGTCCTCCATGGTTACTCTAACTCAAACCTCACTCTCGTTCCTTGTTGCATGTCTGATTTGTGGTGCTCCACTCCAAAAAAAAGGAAAATCTAACGAGCCTCTCCTTATGTTCAACCTTGTCTCAATTCTGGAAATCGGGAGCCAATCAACTCAAAAGAGGCAAGGTAAGATCGCGGCCCCGTTTTCTTGCCTGTTCTGTTTACTTACTCTCCCTCATCTTCTCTGTTTGTTGTCTGTTGTGAAACCCGAGTGTGTTCTCTTTTCGGGTGCCTAAGAAACTGATTACTGAACTTTTCTCTCTTATCTAACCATTGCATGCGAGAATTCCTCTGATAAACCGCCTCAAGGTTTCGCCATGCATCATCCAGAAACTAATCCTAAACTGCCTTGCAATCGGATCCAAGGTAAGGCAATAAACTAACTTACCCCCCGTGTATTCTGTTTCTGTTTTAGCACCACTAAAGACTTTCTAACCCGGAACCTTTCTCTGTGCATGATCGTTTACCAAGCCAAAGGCCTGAATCAGAATCGCCAACCAAAACTGAAAAATAATACCCAAGAGAGATCACCCCTTTCATAAGGTAAAGTTCTACTACCGAAATTATAATAAGTTTAATACTATGATCTGATTTTCAAAAACACACCAGAATCTGATCACACTTATCTGGTTGTGTCTAGTGCCGGAGTGAACCAAGCGGAGCCCAGGAACAACCCAAGAAAACAACCCCAAAACCCCCAGGTTGTAACTCAACTAGTACCTAAGATTGTATCTGGTATTGTGTCCAATTCTGCTCGAGGTTATTGCGATAATCTGCTAACAATTAGCTTAAAAATGCTTACTGCTGTGTGGTTCATATACTGGCGAAAATGGTGGTTTAAACACCAAGTCTTAATCAGTTAAAAATTTTTCTTTAGAGTTACCGAAACTGGGGGATAAGAAGCAGTATTAAGACTACTAACTAAGTAGCTAAGCCATGTGGAAAGAAATGGAAAATCAAATCTGTAAGTATTGAGAACAGAGGAAGAGAAGTGTACAGTATAGTTTTCAAAAATAGGAGGTATCTGTTCTGCAACATTACATTTCTGTATATGAATTGTCAGTGTCATTAACAATGTCGTTGTGGGTTTATTTTGAGGATAAAATCATATTAAGACCCTTAACTAAGAAGCTAAATAATTTGGGGAAGTAAGTAGTCAGATTAGTGACAAGAGAAAAGAGAAAAAAAGGGGAGGTATCAGTTTCATGCTTTAGTTTTACAGTTTTTGGTTTCAGATACGTATAACTGAATACAAGTGGTAACAAAGTGTTGTGTTAGCTTGTTAATGAACCCAAAACCTAGGTAATGCACCTACTTAAATCTGTAAAATCTTTGGGTGGAATTAGAAAACATATTAAGGAACAAAAAGGAAGATTCAAGTAAAAGTACACAGGGTTACGTTTCAGTATACTGCAGTGTTTCAATTCTGTGTAAAGAGTATACGGAGGTGTTAAGAATGTTGTAGTGGTTTAAGAATTTACCCAAGACGTGGTTAAAGGGGTGAATTAAGTAGGCAAGCAACTTGGGGAATTTGAGGTCAGTTTGATTAGTTAAAAGAGGATGGAGAGGTGATGCACATATTTTGTCTTCAGCTTTACTGAAGATATGAGCCTCTGTATAAGCATGTTACATAGGGTTTATATGGGGGTAATTAGTTACTAATGAGCCTATAAGGTCCCTAACACACTTAAGTAAGATTATAAATACACAGGAGGGAAATTAAAGGGCAGTTTCACCACCTGACAGAGGAGACCAAGAAGAAACATACCAGTTTTTTGTTCTGAAACTTAGGCTCAGTATAACCAACTTGCGGAAGTTTTAAAAGTGTTAAATGGGTCAGTAGATGAATTCGAAACCTGACTAATACATCAACCCAAGGGTACAAACACTTTGAGAAAACTATAAGGCAATCCAAGGCGTCGAAAAGAGAAGCTCAATGGAAGTATGCACAGGGTGTTGTTTCAGTTTCTGAAACTTACATTTCAGTATGGCTGGGTTCAGGGGTAGTGAGTGAGTGATGTTGGTTTAATAATGAACCCAAAAAATTTCTAATACATCTAGCTAAATTGGTAAAAAACTTTGGGGTAAAGCTAGAAGTGAGATTAATGAACAACAAGAAGGATAAAAGAGAGGATACACACATTGAGTTTTCAGTTCTGCAGCTTTGTTGGTTTCAGTACAAGGACATATCAGAAGGGTTAACATTGTGGTTTGGTGTTGTGTTTGCGTTAAACTTTTGCTAGAACACTTATCAAGTTGGGTAAAAAGTTTGGATAGAATTGGGGTCAGGCCAACGTACTGAAAGTAAAAGGGGCGAAGAGAGATACAATGGTGTTTCAGAAATTCGACTGAACGCTGTTCCTGTATGATTGAAGTACAGATGGTGTAAGAGAGTTGTAATGGGTTGAAAATGGATTTAAAAACCTTGCTAACATACGTGGGTAATGGGAAAATACACTTGGGGAAACCTAAGGACAGGTTTGGTAACTTTAACAAGGGAGTTGAATAAAGATACGTGCAGTTGGTGTTTTCAATTCGGCATCGTTCTCGTTCCTGTCTAGTGGAGTTTCAAGGTGACCAACAGTGTTATATTAGATTGGTTATGAGTATAAAATCTTGTTAAAACACCTAACTAAACTGCCACACACTTTGGGGAAAGCAATAATATTTCTATCTTATTAGAAGTTAAGAATTTAGTGTGGTACCAAAACCGGAATAGTAAGCACTATTAAAGTTCAGGAGTTTAGTAAGTTAAGAAGGGAAGATAACAAGTTATGATCTAATTAGAAATATAAGATTTGAGGAAGGGCGAAAGAAATCTAGGTATACGGCCCAAGATTTTACTTGTGAACTAAGGTAGGGCAAAGTTTAAATAACTAGACATGAGCACTACTTAGCAAAACATGGGTTCCGAATTCAACTTGGGAAAGGGCTAATAATGTCTCTTATCTTGCTTAAGACTAGGGCGAGTACTATAATTTTATGGACATTAACGTGTGAACAGACTTACTAACCCGTCCGTATAACCGATATAGGATTGTATCACTCGGGAGGCGGGAAACCCTAGTGCGAGCTTTTACATCGACTGATAAGAGGTATGGATATGTGTGGTCCGTATGTTGCCGTGTTACACGACTTGTGTGCTGTGTGCTTGTTTGACAATGACCACAAGACTAATGCATGAAAACGGATGTTTGTTTACCGTGCTTACTTGTCTGCTGTGAGCTTGTGTAAAGCGTGTGAATGGATTGCTTATTTATCTTGCTTATTTGCTTGCTATATTCTTGTTAAACTTTGCTCGCGCGCACACAGTAACTTAGTCTCTTCTCGGTTACAAAACTACGTGATGAAACTCTTTGAATGTCACTATAGCCAAGGAAATTACTTAAATCAAGGAAACTCCTCTTAACTATAGAGGGATACTAATGACAACCCACTATGGTGTCGAGCTATCAACGATAATGATAAGCCAATACCAGTTAAAAATAAATAGGGAGACAGACCCTATGTATCCGGGGGCAGAGGCCCATGACATTAAAAATAAATAGGGAGACAGACCCTTTGTATCCGGGGGCAGAGGCCCATAACATTAAAGATAAAAGGGAGAGCTATCCTGGGGTCTAGAGATGACCCCTCTTCCTCGACGTATGACGCCGGGACTGGAGGATTAGCGAGCACACCCTGGGGTCTAGAGATGACCCCTCTTTCTCGACATATGACGCCGGGAATGGAGGAGTGGCTATAGAGAAGACGTTCTTGATGAGTGTCCAAATGAGCATGTTTTAGGGGTGTATTTCATATGTTTAATCAACACTTTTCATGCTCATTTCTCCACTCTAGCTTGTTTTCCTCTAGTTTTGTGTTTCATTGGTGTTTACACATTTATTGTTTAAACAGGAGGAGTAACATAGCTAGGAGTAAAGTACGAAGAGAGGAACGCGTGGGCGTAAACGGATCCAAATCGGAGTTAAACGAAGAAGATACAGCGTTTTGAAGTTAGCCTGACTCTGACCGACTTTAGGACCGACCTTGCAAGTTCGGCGGGTCCAAATTTTGCCCAGATTTGCGTTTTTGCAAGCTACTAGAATCGACCGACCTTAGGACCGACCTTGCAAGGTCGGTCGAACTTAAAAACGCGCCCGAAATTTGCTACTGACTGACTCCTCCACCGACCCTAGGACCACCTTGCAAGGTCGGTCGGGTCGAAAATTAGCCCAGATCTGCGTTTTAAAACGGGGAATTTTGGGGAAAACTTCCCCATTCTTCATTCATCAGTCGAGTTCCGCCCCAAAAACAGAGAGAGGAAGCAATTCTAAAGGAGAAAGAAGGAGAAGAAAGAAGAAGAAGAAGAAGAAGAAGAGAATAAGAAGAAGAAGAAAAATAAGAAGAAGAAGAAGAAGAAGACTAAGAAGAAGAAGAAGAAGAGAAGAAGAAGAAAAAAAAGAAGAAGAAGAAGAAGAAGAGAAGAGAAGGGAGAAAGAGAAGAAGAGAAGCTCACCTCCTTCCAAGCTCCCTTAATGGCTACTTCTATCCCTTGCTCTTTTATTTTCTCTCCTATGGCTGTGTAGAATCATTTATAGCTAGGGATTGGGGATTTTGTCCCAAAATCCCTAAACTCCATTGTAGATTCTTGAACTCATTTATGGTTTTAATTTTAGTCTTTGAGCTTAATGAAGATGATTATTGAGTGTTTATGACTTCTAAATTTGTTGCTCATGATTTGGGGATTTGTTAAGGGTTTTGCTCAATTTGTCTTCTATGTGTTAAATTGGTTGGTTTGGCCTACCGATTAGTTTAGCATTATTGTGGGATTCTATCAAAGTTATTCAGAGATAGAAACCTAAACTGTTAGAGACTAAAACGATGTACTCTGATTTCGATAATTTTGAGATTAGACTACATTGCAACCTTAGTGGAACTTGAGCTTAGTGCTATCGATTGACCCGGGGCTTAGCTGAACGAGAAGTCTCGATTAATTGGTTAGGATTAGTAGGCCTAGATTAGAATTGCTAATTAATTAAGCATTCCCGTGGTTTAGCTATGAGTTCGAGGTTCGACAATCGGTAGTAGGGGAGACGGGTGCAAATATCCATCCCGGGCTACACCTATCCTATATAGTTAGTTTAGTGTTTATTTCTTTTCTTATATCTCCCATTACAAAACCCAAAACCCAAACCCATAATTTACATTTATGCACTTTTGTTAATATCCTCTTGCACATTTACTAAGCTTATAATTAGCTAGACAGTTACGAAGTCCCTGTGGATACGACCTTGTTGTACTACAATGATTGGGTTCACTGCCCATAGTTAGCAATCTAGTTTCAACATATTTTGCTTAACAATTTTTTGCGCCTTTGCCGGGGACTTTTGTCCAACTATCTGGTTTATTATCTGTTTAGTTTTTGTGCAGATTTTCATTTCATTTATTTGCCCATTTTGTGTATAAATTTTTGTTTTTTTTTTTAGGTACTTAATTCTGATGGATGGTCACTACGATCAAGCAGGAGGTTGGTACGGTTACTCCTATGGCGCAGAGAACTACAATCAATGGGATGTATGTCAGAGGTGCGGAGAATATCATGAGAGCCCCCAAATGTCCAACAACAATGGCAGAATTGAGAGCTCTTATGGAAAACTTCGAACCATCTGTCACTCCCCAGCAGAAGGTTGGCATGGCGACTACACCGAGCAAAACACCGATTATTGGAGTGTATGCCAAAGGTGCGGAGAGTACCATGAGAGCCCCCAATGTCCAACAACAATGGCAGAATTGAGAGCTCTTATGGAGGACCTCAACTCATATGTCTACCGGAGGCTTGTGTGCCAAGAGTGTGGAGGAGACCACGAGAGCGCTCACTGTCCTGAGATCACAATAGAGGTTGATTCACACCAGTTTGAGGAGCTCATGTCCTGATCTTATCTCTTCTTGCAAGCCTAACTCGACTATGCAAGATACTTTTATCATGAAGCAAATACCTTCAACATGATTGTTCAAGCTCAGATCGATCAGATTGTGCAACAACTTGAGAGCAAAACAGTTCATGATGTGGAACAAGCCTGCTGAGGACTTGAGCTACTCTCCAACTCCTCCCTGTGCGAATCTGAAAGCCCAGCACCACTCCCACCCCCGACTTGACTATGAAGACACTTCATCAGAAGAGAGTCTCCACTCTGACTTCAAGGAGCTTTCTCCCTCTGAAGTCAGCTACCAAAATTTCCCCGCCTTCTCCGTGCTCCATCAAGATCACGAGGATGCTCACATCCTCAACTTTGAGAAGGAGGAGACACTGTCTCCCTCTGACTCCTCAGAGGAGAGTACACCACCACCACCTTCAAGGAGCCATCCCCTCTGAAGTTGATGTCCACCTCGGCTCTTCCTATGAGCCTCACCCCGAGGTCGAGGATGTCTACATCCTTGAATTTGAGGAGGAGGAGCCCATTAACTTTGATCTTCATTTGAAGGATCAAGGCCCCCACCCGTGCACTAATGAAGTTGGGTGGAAGCTCAATGTACACCCGCTAAGTGTGGAGGCCACCTTCCCATTTGATCCGGGACCAAAGATTGAAGACAAAGTCCGCTCCGGAGTTCTCCCTGCACCGCTCACTGAAGATAAGGATGTTTACATCCTTGAATTTGAAGAGGAGGCTCCACCACAGTTTGATCCTCGTACCAAGGATCACCCACCTCAACACTTCCACCTGATGAACGATCGGTGGAGTTTACACTTTCACATCCTAAGTGTTGAGGCCACATTTCCTTTTGATCCGGGTCGTTCTTCATTGCTAGATGATGCCCGCCCAACCCACCGTTGAAGCCGACTTCACACGTTCATATTGATCCCGGATGACTTCACGGTGGTATGGTCTAGCCAAGACCTTAAAGAAGGGCCGCTTACCGGGAGGCAACCCGGATTTCATTTCGTGTCTTGTCTTTTAAATTCTGTTAGTTTAGATTTTGCATTGTTTTCAATAATGGGCTATTTTGGCATTCTTTGGACTTGCCCTTTTACGCCCAATTGTTGGCGTTTGTGTTGTGAATATTTTGGAGACAGGTAAGCCCCTCTGAAAAAGGGATGAATTAAGAACAATTACAAAGGAACCTCTGGTGAAATTTACCAGAGGACCTTCATCTCCAACGATTGAAGGTAGCACCTCAACGACCCCTCCCACTAGCAATTGTGCGGGCACCCTATCTTCCATCCGCATCTTATCGGGGAGTACTCGTTTCACCCTTTAATATTTGCCCACAACGACTCCACTATTTTTATTTCCTGTTTTGTTTTCGTTCTCCTTTGGTTTTGTTTTTGCTAACCCTTAACTCCCAGTTGTAGTTTGGTTGCTTCTAGTGTTTTATGCGGGTGCAACTTCCAGTCCACACCGCAACTAAGCTACGCTACAAGAGGCTGAAGCTCAAGTGTGGGGGAGTTCTACAAACTGATAGCAATAGCAATCTCAGAGGAGTACTAGTTTCTTTTAGTTTTCGTTCTCTCTTCTCTAATTTTGAATCTGCAAATCTGGGGATAGCTTCAGTGCTATACTGTTTGTTTGTGTCCCGTGTGATTTTCCTTTTGTCTGCTTCCCGCACAGGTCTTCTGGAACCTTCCCTGGTTTTGATTGGTGAACAATGGGACATTGTTCAATTTAGTGTGGGGGAGTGACCTTTTCGGTGAATTGTGTGCTTAAATACTTAATATTTCATGCTTATCTTGCGATTGTCCAAAATAAAAAACTTGGACCCTTGTGTTGTGAGTTGTTCTCATTAAGAACAAATATGTTATGAATTGTGGGATAAATGCTTAAATTTTTCATTTTGATTGCTTTTGAGGAGCATTTTACATGCGGTGTGGCCAAGTGATCTTGTATGGTTGGATTTTTATTGCTTTGGGGTTCCTTCTGTCTTCTTTCTTAGGGATTGCTAAGGGTGCTTCTTTGTGAAAATCCATCAAGGGACTTGTGAGACGCCATTGTTAACCAACAATGAGAGTTGAGTGTTCTTAAATGCAAAGGCTTGATGCCAAAATTTTACCTTCTCATCTCTTATGCAAAAGTGAAACAAATGCATAAATCTATTATTCCTTTTGTTTCTTCTCAATGCCCATTCTTGAGAGAAGTTGGACATGGTAAAAGCTCTCCAAGTCACCTAATCTTTAGAACTTTGAAGCACTTCGGATCATACCCCAAAACTCTAGATTTTGTTTTGCCCTAAGCACACCCTGCCACCACTAAGAGATGGTTCACACTCCTCAAAGGTTTTAATCACTTTTTGCTTCTTCTTTTATCCTACAATTCATGTTAGTGTTTGTTAGTCTTGAGCATTCCTTACTTGCATGGGTGCTTGGTTTTGCTTGAGGACAAGCAAAAAGGTAAGTGTGGGGGTGTGATGAGTGTCCAAATGAGCATGTTTTAGGGGTGTATTTCATATGTTTAATCAACACTTTTCATGCTCATTTCTCCACTCTAGCTTGTTTTCCTCTAGTTTTGTGTTTCATTGGTGTTTTACACATTTATTGTTTAACAGGAGGAGTAACATAGCTAGGAGTAAAGTAGACGAAGAGAGGAACGCGTGGGCGCAAACGGATCCAAAATTGGAGTTAAAACGAAAAAGATACAGCGTTTTGAAGTTAGCCTGACTCCGACCGACCTTAGGACCGACCTTGCAAGGTCGGTCGGGTCCAAATTTTGCCCAGATTTGCGTTTTTGCAAGCTACTGGAATCGACCGACCTTAGGACCGACCTTGCAAGGTCGGTCGAACTTAAAAACGCGCCCAAAAATTGCTACTGACTCCGACCGACCCTAGGACCGACCTTGCAAGGTCGGTCGGGTCGAAAATTAGCCCAGATCTGCGTTTTAAAACGGGGAATTTTGGGGAAAAACTTCCCCATTCTTCATTCAGTCGGTTCCAGTTCCGCCCCAAAACAGAGAGGAAGGGCAATTCTAAAGAGAAAATAAGAGGAGAAGAGAAGAAGAAGAAGAAGAAGAAGAAGAAGAAGAAAGAAGAATAAGAAGAAGAGAGAAGAAGAAGAAGAGAAGAGAGAAGAAGAAAAATAGAGAGACTTAGAAAGAAAGAAGCTCACCTCCTTCCAAGCTCCATTAATGGCTACTTCTATCCCTTGCTCTTTTATTTTCTCTCCTATGGTTTGTAGAATCATTTGTAGCTAGGGATTGGGGATTTTGTCCCAAAATCCCTAAACTCCATTGTAGATTCTTGAACTCATTTATGGTTTTATTTTAGTCTTTGAGCTTAATGAAGATGATTATTGAGTGTTTTATGACTTCTAAATTTGTTGCTCATGATTTGGGGATTTGTTAAGGGCTTTGCTCAATTTGTCTTCTATGTGTTAAATTGGTTGGTTTGGCCTACCGATTAGTTTAGCATTATTGTGGGATTCTATCAAAATGTTATTCAGAGATAGAAACCTAAACTGTTAGAGACTAAAACGATGTACTCTGATTTCGATAATTTTGAGATTAGACTACATTGCAACCTTAGTGGAACTTGAGCTTAGTGCTATCGATTGACCCGGGGCTTAGCTGAATGAGAAGTCTCGATTAAATTGGTTAGGATTAGTAGGTCTAGATTAGAATGCTAATTAATTAAGCATTCCCGTGGTTTAGCTATGAGTTCGAGGTTCGACAATCGGTAGTAAGGGGAGGACGGGTGCAAATATCCATCCCGGGCTACACCTATCCTATATAGTTAGTTTAGTGTTTATTTCTTTCTTTTCTTTATATCTCCAATTACAACCCAAAAACCCAAAACCCCAATTTACATTTATGCACTTTTGTATATATCCTCTTGCACATTTACTAAGCTTATAATTAGCTAGACAGTTACGAAGTCCCTGGGATACGACCTTGTTGTACTACAATGATTGGGTTCACTGCCCATAGTTAGCAATCTAGTTTCACCCACTATTTTGCTCAACAGTTCTCCAAATTGTGGTGATAAGAGAATTCACAAATAATCCTTAAAGAAACAAGGAATGATTAGCACCCACATAATGGAGTCTCGGGATCTAATCTATATCCCCTGACTCGGTGCCAGAGAATAAAGGAAGAATTGTGTAATGAGACCAAGCAAATAAGGAAACAATTCACAAATGTGATCCTTTAAGAAACAAGAGCTGAATAGCACCTACATAATAAAGTCTCGGGATCTAACCTATATCCCTTGACTCGGTGCAAGAAAAGGAAGGTAAACTTGTGTAATGATAACAAGAAAACAATACGTAATCTCTTGAATGATCCCATAGTGAGGATCGCCGGTATAATATACCCACGCACACGTCCTATTAACTACTTGATTGCTGTTGCTACATTTGCAGTTTATTGTGCTGGGTGGCGTGTTTGACGATGCAATGCTACTTGCAAGTTGTGCTTGGTCGTTTGTTGACAGTGCTATGCTATCTTCAATGTGTATGTTATCATGAAGAAGTGTGATGTGCTTTACTGCTTTATTACAACATGTAACCGGACCTAATAATATTCGACCAAGTAGTCGTGTAGCCCGGCAACATACGGGCTACACATATTCATACTCAGCATAGTTTGCTGAGTTCTTTATTATCCAATTTTTTCAGGTATTGAACCGGATGATACGGAGTGTAGGCGGGATGGCTACCGTGGGGGTAGTCCATCTGGGCGAGACATATGGGTATTGGGTAGCACAATGATGTATAGGCTGTTACTTTGGCGGGCATTGACCCGGGATGTATGTTCACAGTAGTGTTGTAAGGCGATAGCTATTATTTATACCCTCGGTATTTGGAGAGGTGTTTTTATGAGATTTGGTTCAAGTAAGTTCCAGTCATGCAGACCGTAACTTGGTGTAGGTAGAATGGTCATGTCAACCACGTGGGTGGTTGGCGTCTGTAGCACCCGATAAAGTTCGAAACCGCTGCGTAGACTTCTCGTGTTAACGTAAGGCGTGTCATTTAATTGTTGGTTGTGATTCGGGGGTATTACATATGGGGTGCATCGTATCTTTTTAAAAAACTAGATAAAGGTCCCTTGGCAATTAAAAATATTGAGAGATTCCCCCTAAGTATGATTCCCCCTGAGTTTGCATGTTAAGTGACTTTAACAAATGATGGCAATAAGTGATAGTTTTTATGTACAATAAGTGACATCTTTTATGTTATATTGTAACCTTAGTAGAAAACTTTCTACTAAGGTTACAGTATAACATAAAAGTTGTCATTTATTGTACATAAAAGTTGTCACTTATTGCTATCAAGAAACAAATGATATCAATAAGTGACAACTTCTATGCACAATAAGTGACAACTTTTATGTTATACTATAACGATAGCAGAACATAGTACTATGGTTATAGTATAACATAAAAGTTGTCACTTATTGTGCATAGAAGCTGTCACTTATTGCTATCATTTGTTACTTGATAGCAATAAGTGATATCTTTTATGCACAATAAATGACAGCTTTTATGTTATACTATAACCTTAGTAGAAAGTTTTCTACTAAGGTTACAGTATAACATAAAATTGTGCATAAAAACTATCACTTATTGCTATCATTTATTAAAGTCGCTTAACATGCAAACTCAGGGGGAATCATACTTAGGGGGAATCTCTCAATATTTTTAATTGCCAAGGGACCTTCATCTAGTTTTTTTAAAAGATAGGATGCACCCCCACATCAACAATGTGTGGCTAGTATTCCAATTGACTGCATGCAATCTACAGACATTCATGTCCAAGTGTTTGAAGATTCTCAGACCTATTGATGTTCAAAACTGAAAGAAGATGCGAATCCAATCGAAACTGAAGATGGAGAAGTGCCTAGCTTCTCCATCTCCATCTCCATCCATAAGTCATGAAACTCATCAACCAGGCGATCTGGTACCACTTTATCTTCATATAGTCCCCCATGCCATCATATAATCGACTAAGGTTCCTCTTATCCTCCTGATACAACTATTCTAGAAAACCGTTTTCTTCATTCAAGGTCATGAAGTATGCCGGTAATTCGTTAATCGCCACCGGACTCTACTTCGTGGCAGCCTCACTTAACTTTTTAGCCAATTTCTTCAACCTCTCTGTTTCTGAGTTCTCATTCATCCTTTCATATGTATCTGCCTCTATCTCTTTTGTACCATGTTTTTCTTCTTCTGTCTCTTTTGTATCAGTAGAAGAATCATCATGATCGTCGGTACTTTCATCTTAAACAGAGGTAACAACTGTCTTAGTGAATTGGAAATTTCTTCTCAGGTACGTATTATAAGTACTTTTGTGTTTGAATTGGTGATTTTAACTATTTGCGCGTGTTTGGATAAGTTTAAATGGTGTACTTAATTGCTTTTATAATTCTCGTGTGCAGCTTGTTGATTTCTTCTCAATACTTCAAGTTTGTCAAGGAGAGCGCGCTTGTTGATTTCTTCTCAATACTTCAAGTTTGTCAAGGAGAGCGCGCACACATGTGTTGAAAGCACTTAATTGATCAGAAGAAGTCATGAGTCATCTATCTTTTCGTTTTTCAAATGGTTGTATTGTACATGTTATGATCGAACTTGAACCATTTTTAGTAGTTTGGTTAACTAGCTAGTTACAAATGTTGTAGTTGATCGATAGTACAACACTTAAGCCTATGTGCACTGGTATAATATTAATGCAAACAAAGTACTGTTGTTGATCTATTAATTAAAATTCACCAGTTTGGTTGATCTGGTATATATAATGCAAACAGGTTTTGAATGATTTTGTGATTTTAATTTTGTTATGCGCAGGGTAATAAATTGTATAAAAAATAAAAATATAAAAAAAGGACCATATAAGAAACGCTTATATGTATAAGCGTTTCTTATACTCTCGCGCCAAATGTCAGAAAGAATGCTTATCAATATAAGCATTTTTTATAAAGCATCATAAAGAACGCTTATATTAAACAAGCGTTTTTTATAGTCAGACATAAAGAACGCTTCAAGATGAAAGCATTCTTTATGCCTTGTAGATTCTCGCCCCCTTACACACCTTAAAAAACGCTTTAGCGATAAGCATTCTTTTAAACTAATGTATAAAAAACGCTTATAACACGTTCTTTAAGAGGTTCGACCATTTGCGTCACTGGCATAAAAAACATTTATAAACATTCCAACAGACAAATAAAAACGTTGTTTATTCTTTTTTTTCCACTAGTGTCTTTTATTATGTGATAGTATTTATTTGATATGTTTACTTTTTAAAATTATGTAAAATAAATCATTTAACTCCCCCATCAATTTAGAAAATATTTCAACAATTTACTATTTTAAAAGATTATTCTCTATTAATTATCTATAAACATTGTTCATGTCCCCGTTATCACGTTCTTTTTCTGTTTTTTTTTCTTTTCTTTTCACTCTTAGTTAGTTCAAATTAAACTCAAAATTGAAACAAAATTTGGGCAAACGGCATCGATGAAAATTGACGGAATTGAATGATGAAGAATTAGGGAAACTCCTCGATGTCGTAACCGCATGTAATTTATATAATCATCAATCTTTTTTGTTGTTTACCGTATACGATAGAATTTAGCTATCTCATGTTGCTTCCATCTTCAACCAATTTCACACCATCTTAATTTATTTATCCCGACGACGCTCAGTAAAAAAATGTTAGGGACTAAAATCTATATTTGTAAAAGGCTCAAAGAATGAGAGTCGTTAATCTCCTCTCTTTCTTGTTTCTCTGATATTCTTCTCCAATCTGTGTTTGTCGAGAGTTTTATCTGAGGGACGCATCTCGTGTCAACTGGCGGTGTTCTCGACTTCAGCTTCTCTTTTCTAGTTTCTCTCCTCCCATTTCTTGCCCTTTCTGATGTTTGCATACTGATTTAGCAGTGGCGGACCCAGAAGCCAAATCTTATGGGGTCCAAAAAAAATTTTGACAGTAACATATATTAAATATAAATGTGTGGTCATAAATTTATTAAGCATTACAATCTTACATATAGGAACATGTATCTATTACTAAATTATCATCAACTTTCAGTATTTTACTCAATTTTATGTTATTAAAACTATACTTTAAAAAATATCTCTTTTATTGTCAGAAAAGCTATGGGGTACGGGACCCCACCGGAACCCCCCCGGTCCGCCCTTGTGATTTAGTCTCGACAATGGAGACCGTGGGAGACATTCATCAATCAACTAAAAAGCAATGCAACGCTGATAGTTTCAATGAGAGTATGGATTATCAGATCCCAAACCCCGAGTTCGATGGAAAGAAATTTCAAGGAAGCCACAATGGGAAAAATTGGTAATAGCGAATTAGGAAAGCAAGATTTTAGGCTTGACGAGATATCTAATGATAATGATGATTCTATGGAGGAGGAAGACTCAAAGCGCCCTTCTATTTGCATATCAAAGGAACAAAAGTTAAAGTTTCGCCTCACCTGGCGCAACGCTCTGATTGGGAAACTACTGGGAAAGACCCTCCCAATGCATATCCTTAATGACAGACTCAAGAATAGGTGGAGACTGCGTGGAGAGTTTTCGAAGGATGATCTTTCCAGCGGCTTCTTTAAGGTTACTTTCAGTAATCATGAGGATCTTTACTATGTGTTGTCGAAGGGACCATGACCTATACTAAATGACTATCTCTCAATTCGTAGATGGAGACCGGACTTCAATCCCAATACGGAAGCACTGTCATCCCTTGAATTCTTGGTAAGATATCCAAGTTTACCTAGTGAATATTATAACAAAGAATTTTTGGGACTTCGAGACATCACAGAGCCAGAAATTAAATGAAGGATGTCAGAGTAGTCGGCGGGGTGATGAAGTTACTTTGTGGGAACCGGTAATACACACGAGAAACTACCCCAATTAAATCCCTATTAACGAAGGTATTAGTATGTCTGTGGATCTGGTTCAAAATACACCGTCATTATCTGTTCCAAATAAAGAAGCACCGGCAAGGGACGAGAAGGGTAAAATCATTACCCTGAAAGAGAAGCAGAAAAATGCGTTGATCTATTAATACAATTAGGGTGGCAAGTCCCTAATCCTAGCCTTACTAAGGCTAACATTCTTAGCCAAATCCAATCTCAGGTGAGCAATTAAGATGGGTATTATTGGGTCTTCCCAAATAGTCAGAAAGTATTGCTTGTTTAGCTCTTGGCTTTAGCCGTTGATCCGAAGGTCTTTAGGTGAGGTACTGTGAGCCTTTGGTTGAGTTTTCTCCCTTGAGATATGTGGTTATGAGAGCGTATCTTCTTTGGGTGGACCTTATCATCTATTTGGTGAGGAGTCCCGCGCCAGGTTGAGCCTTCTGTGATTCGCATTGGCTCTGAGGCTTGGAGATGATTGATGATTTTTGGTTTTTTGGCTGTAGGAGTGCCCCTCTCGTTTTGGATCCTTGAGGTAGCGTTGATTGTACCTTCGGACGTGTGAGTCCTGTAGTTTGTGTTAGTTGTTGTGCTAAGTCTTGTGGTAGTTGCTGTCCCTTTTTTGCAGAGTTGGATTGATTTTTAGGCTTGTAATTTGATGGGTGGGTACTCTTTTTCCTCTCTAAGCTTTTTCCCACCGAGTTTTGCTTAGAGAGGTTTTAATGAGGCCCGATTTCAGCCCATCCCTCATTCATTTTAATAAAATGGCTTTATGCCCTAATTATCAAAAAAAGAAATAAAGAATTTTTGGCTCTGGTTGGTTCGAGAGTGGGAAAAGTCAAGAGGGTCAACCTTTTGTCATCTTTGTTTGAAAAATCTCAGTTAACCAGGGTCGCTATAGAAGTGGACCTAACAAAGCCACTTCTTGCAAAGTAAAAATTTCGCTGTCGGGTCATGAAAATTGAGTATGAAGGTCTTCATTTGGCTTGTTTTAAAAGTGGCTGTAATGGGCACAAGGATGGATCGTGCCCTTTTGGTGAAACAGTAGCGACGTATGTCAAGAGAACGGGATTAAACTAGTCAAGGAAAGTGCTGAATCAGTTAACTCATGTCACAGACGATCACAGTCAGTGGATGGTACCAAAGTGGAAGAATTAATAAGGAAAAACCAGAAATCCAGAACGAAAGTGACGACAAAGAATCAAAGTAACTTTGAAGCGAAATCCAGATTCGCATCCCTTAAAGGAAAAGTTTCAAGTCCCCAGGAGGATCGACCAACCCGAAAGAGGACGGAGCAGGCCGAAGGGGATGAATCGAATGTCCGTGAAGCGCATAAGGCGGAAAGAAACGAGGGGAACAACAGGACTTGCTTTCGAATCAGAACACCAGGCAAGACGACAACCCTCTCGAAATTCAGGGAAATCGCACGCAGCAGGATCAATATCGACTTCAAGGCTTGGCTCTCACGCCAGATTCGGAAGGTAACGCCCACCAATCTAGGGTTTTTTCTCCTAAGAAACATGGTACGCAATCAACCTTTTTATCTCTAATTTATTTATATGATTAATAATATCATCTTATGGAATGTGAGGGGGGCTCAAAAACCCAATTTTCATCGGGCCATGAAAGAGATGATTCATACGCATAACCCTGATATTGTCCTTATTGTTGAGCCTCGCATTAGTGGGAATCTTGCTGAGTCTGTCTTTGCAAAATTAGGGTTTGACGGTAGCTTTAGAGTTGATGTTATTGGATTTAGGGGTGGGATTTGGATTCTTTGGAAAAAGTCGATGCAAATAAAGATTAACGATAGCAACTGTCAATTTATTCATTGTGAAGTCAGGAGTGGTAATTTGACTTTTCTATTAATGGCTGTATATGCTTGTCCTGTGGTAAGTATACGAAATCAGATTTGGAACTGTCTGAACCAGTGTCAACCCTCCGACAATGTGCCTTGGATAGTTAGGGGGGATTTCAATTCTGCACTATTTCCGTCTGATAGAAATCATTCCACAGCTCCCAATCATGGTATAGATAGGGAATTCTTATCTTGGTTTCATAGTAGATATATCATGGAGATTAGCTCTTTTGGAAACTGATTTACGTGGTCCAATGGAAGAACCTGTGCTCGCCTAGACAGGGTTATTGGGTCAATTGAATGGACTAACTTATTTCCTGAAGCTGTAGTTCATGTTCTCCTTAGGTTTGCATCGGATCATAGCCCCCTTCTGTTGAACCTTCATCCTCCTCGTATTCCTGTTCTAGTCCTAAACCTTTTAATACCTAGCTGCTTGGGGTACCCATCTAGAGTTTTCTAAGACTGTTATTTCAAATTGGAGTAAAGAGGGATGGATCCCTTAATGAAGTGATTGAACTAATGGGTGATCACTTAAAGTCATGGAATAGGGATGTTTTTGGTAATATAGTCCTTAATAAAAAGAGAGTATTGGCGAGATTGGCTGGTATTCAAAAAGCGATCGATTCTGGCAATGGTAATCATCTAGTTGGGTTAGAACGTAAGTTAAATAGTGAGTTGAAGGTTTAGCTGCAATGAGAAGATGTTGTGGAAACAGAAATCTAGGGACCAATGGGTTAGTATGGGGGATAAGAACAGTGCTTATTTTCATATTAAAACCAGAGCCAGAAGACAGAAATCTCACATATATAAACTAATGGATCCTAGTGGGGAGTGGATTACAGAGGACCTTAAGCTTAAACAAATGATGGTAGATTATTTTAAGTCTCTTTTTAGTTCAGAAGGTGATAGTCTCCTTGGCAGAATTGGAAATTTCTTTAAACCTCTCGAGCAGAGCATTTCAGAGGACTTGACCAAACTAGTCAGCCTTGAGGAAGTAACTAGAGTTGTTAAAAGCATGGGGCCTTTAAAGCTCCGGGCAAGGATGGGTTCCCTGCTAGTTTTTACCAAAAATTTTGGAATCTGGTGGCACCAAATGTGCTGCGTTTTTTCAAAACCGCTTTCTGTCTCAAAAAGTGGATGCCAATTTGAACCAAACCATTATAACCCGTATACCTAAAATTGAGCATCCCACGAGTGTGAGTCAATTCAGACCAATTTCCTTATGCAAAGTCCAATATAAAATTATGGCTAAGAGTATTTCGAATAGGCTGAACCCCTATATGTCTTACTGGGTTTCTGATTGTCAAAGTAGCTTTGTTTCAGGAAGATGTATTGCAGAAAATATCA
The DNA here is from genome assembly GCA_023374045.1 of Limonium bicolor. NCBI lineage: Eukaryota > Viridiplantae > Streptophyta > Magnoliopsida > Caryophyllales > Plumbaginaceae > Limonium > Limonium bicolor. The sequence goes on from CM041782.1 coordinate 132,774,428, forward strand.
TCCTAGTCCAAGAAGTCATACATTTCATGCATAACACTAAGGCTAGGGAAAGGTTCTTAGCTATGAAATTAGATCTTGCTATATTAGATATATATTACAGTGTATATGCGTATATTGATGTATAGCATATATATATATATTATCATTACATAAGCGGTTGTAACAGATAAATAGATATATATATATATATACTCTCTACACGCATATACATATACTCATTCTGTATTCTCTGTAAAACATATAACACTGTAGAACATAACCCCCCCCCCCCCTCTCTCTCGGGTTATCTTCTCCATCTATTCTCAGATTCAATAATGGAGTTCATCATCTTCTTCTTCTTTTTGTGTTATGTCTTGCTCAATTTGAAATGGTATCAGAGCTTTCAAATTGAGAAACTCTTCCGCAGACATGGTAGATGATTCGACGTTAAACAACCAAGAAGATGAGAAAGACGACGACACAGCAAGCTCGGAAAACCAACCGGAAGCTCAAGAAAAATTGCTTCCCTCACTGCAAGATCTCAACGATCCTCTTTACCTGCACCCATCAGACCAAACAAGCCATAGTTTTAGAATAAAGTTCAAAGGTAATCCCGGCTTTGACCAGTGGAAGAAGGCAACTATAGCCTTAAAAGCCAAAAACAAGTACGGCTTTGTCAATGGGCAAATAAGTGAGCCAGAAAAATCATCTGAAAGATACCCCATGTGGGAGCGAAGCAACAACATGGTGATGAGTTGGATCTTTAATTCATTGGATAAATAGATAAGCGAAAGTATCGTCTACTGTGATATGGCGCATCAGATGTGGCTCAACCTATGCAAGCGTTTCAAACTTGTGAATGGGCCAAAAATTTATGCCATTCAGAAACAAACTGGTCAAATTCGTCAACAAGGAGACTCAATTACCACCTATTACACAAAACTGAAGCGGCTTTGGGACCGATTAGGCGTAAGTAGGAAAACCCTAAAATGTTCATGTGGAGTGGCAGGAGAACTTCAAGCTCGCGAAGAACAGGACAAACTAATGAAGTTTCTAGATGGGCTCAGCAAAGAATTCAGACAACCCAAATGATCCATTCTCTCATGAACCCATTACCCGACCTAGAACAAGCTTATTGTCTTCTTGCACAAGACGAGACCGAGATAAACATGGGGGATATCGATGAGCACATCTCTGACAATTCCCTTACTCTGGCACAAAAACCTAACATCGGGAGCGCCAAGAGAACGACTGGGAAGAAATTTAACGTAAAAGCTACTAATGGAGCCAGTACATCCGGAAAGAAGCCGACACCAAAATGCACAAATTGCGCAAAAATCAGGCATACTCGTTCAGAGTGCTGGTGGATCGTAGGGTTCCCTAAAGAAAAGCCATAATCGACCCCAACAACGAGTAGCTGGTCCAATTCTTGAACAAAGAGCCAAAAAAAAGTCCAGTTCGTGATAATTCATCCCCGGTCGTCAGGTTCACGTCCAAGCAAGTGGAAGGCTTGATGAGGTACCTGCAACAGAAGACTACCACAAACAACGAAGAATCCGTGAATAATTTTGGATCTTACTGCCCTAATATAAAAATCTTGAATAATATTCTTGCTGATCAAACGAATTCTTTTGGATTATGGACTCTGGAGCATCTGCGCATGTTACTGGTAACAAAACTCTGGTTGAAAACTTAGTGCATACTTTCATGAATAAAAAACTGACGCTTCCTGATGGCAATATGTATCCTGTTCATAGTTGTGGAAATGTGGAGCTATGCAAGAATTTTAAACTGGAAAAAGTGTTATATGTACCCAGTTTCATGTTCAATTTAATAGCCGTTGAAAAATTTGCAAAACAGCTAAACATGGTTGTTGCATTCTCAAACAAATATTGTTTTCTGCAGGATTCTAAAACCAAAATGAAAGGCGTGATTGGATATTAACACTACGGTTTTACTTCCTAGATACAGTAGGATTGAAGAACTTTGCTTGAATTGAAACATTTTCCTTCTGTTATTTCCCTTTCAAAGGGTAATGTAGATATCCCAAATAGAGATTTGTTTCTATGGCATAGCAGATTAGGGCACAACCCCCCCCCCCCCCCCAAGAAAACTCCTTAGGATGAATATTGAGGAACATTTTTTTTAGACAAACACAAATTTTACCATGTACTGTATGTTTCAAATCTAAAGCCAAAAGGCTTAGTTTTGGAAATTCTCAAATAAAAAGTAGTGTTCCTTTCCAAATGCTCCATGTTGATGTGTGTAGCCCCATGAGAAAACAAACTTTGAACGGGAATCGTTATTTCTAACAATAGTGGATGATTTTTACAAGAGGGACATGGGTCAAACTCATCAAGAATAAGTCTGAAACATTAAAATGGATAAAAGACTTCATACAATTAATCGAAACTCAGTTTGATAAAAGGGTAAAAGTCCTAAGATCTGATAATGCCAAAGAGCTTGGCAGCTCTCTTGAAGGAATTGATTACTTTAAAGAAAAGGGAATTGTCCATCAGAAGACCTGCCCTCACACACCCCAACAAAATGGGGTGGTGAGAGGAAAAACACATCTCATGGACATTACTAGAGCGCTTATGTTTCAATATGGCCTGAAACCAAAATTCTGGGGTTTTGCTCTAAACCACGCGACTTTTATCATAAATAGAATCCTTTCAAAATCCATAGGCCATTCTACCCCTTTCGAAAAACTGTATGACTCAGTTCCTGATTATGATTCCATTAGAACCTTTGGATGTCTCTGTTTTGTCACAAACATCCTCCCCAATAAGGGAAACTAGATCCTAGATCCTCATCCTGTGCCTATCTGGGAAACAGCAAGAACACCAAGGGTTATCTTGTCCTGAACATAGAAAACAATGAAATAAAAACCAACAGAGATGTTATCTTTTTCTAACACATATTCCCACTACAAAACAAAGTGGCAAGAAGTATGGCATGACAAGAATCTTCATAAACAAACAGATGAAATCTCTGATCTCCTTCCAAACAACTCAGGAATCTTCTATGAATCCATCTTAGAACAACAGCCTAAAAACCATCAAACAGACCCAATCATTTAGAGCATCACATATCAGAAAAAAAAACCAAAAATCCTCCATACTGGTAGAATTCCCCCTCATTGTTACCAGGGAAAAGGATAGAAATCCCTCAAGTGATGCTGAATTCCAGCAAGAAAATTCTCCCATATCAGAAACAGAACAGGATCCTCACCAAACTGCAGAGCAAACCATAGACAACACAAATACCTCTAGGGAAGAAGAGGACACCAAACTTAGAAGATCCAGCAGAATCCATAAACCCCCTGTCAAACTGCAAGATTATATCTACACTACCAGAAACCATAATGAGGATATTTTTTTAGAAATTCTCACTCAAAGGCTCCATGACAGATCCTCTCATCTCCTGTCCCACAATTCTCTTCCCATCAACAGTATGACCAATAGCATTCCCAAAAGCACCATAACTTCTTTCTCTCTCTCTCTCCCATTGTTGTACAAAAATTATAGATGAAGCTCAGTCTGAAATACCCCAATGTTATGAAAGTTTTTACGAGGAGATTTTACTAGGCATTAACGGCTTAGTAAAAATTAATCGTTCCTTAGAATTTTTACCTTAGTATAACCTTGACTTTTACTAGGCATTAATGGTCTAGTAAATAGATATTCAATCCTTAGAATTATAGCCTTCACAAAAGCTCAAGTTTTGGCCAAGAACTTACCTCAGTAAAAATCTGGTTTTTACCTCGGTCATTTTTGACACTACAAAGAGGTATTAACTTATTAACCCCTTAAAGCACTCTTTAAGGTGAATTAAGCTAGATTGTCTTATATTATTTAAGGCTATTAGAAGTCCTAAATATTACCATGAGATGGTAGTAGTATAGAAGGTGAAATCTCTTGGCAAGGTAACTTGGAAATTTACCGAAGAAAGTTACCTAAGAAAGGTTGTTTTATATGATTCCAATTTGTAGTTTTTACCCATTATCTCTTCATGGTAATTACCTACCTTAGTTACCACATCAATCTACCAAGTTACATGTGTTGACAAAGCAAAAAAAAAGAGGTAAATGGCATACAAAATTCGTCCATACCCACCTCTCCCACCATTTCAGCACTACTTTCCAACACATCAAGTCTTTAGCTTATTAATTTCTTCCTTTAGCACTTTGGGCCCTTACATGTTAGGTAACCTCCATTAGCAGAATAGACATGCCCATTACATAAAATATAAGAAGAGAAAGTAGCAGCAAGGCAATCAAGTAGCCAGCCACTGTGCCATTACAACTTTTCATAAAGCACAAATTCCATTCTTTTGTTTTCCACCTCATTTCTGCCTTACTTTAGCTAGTTTATGAATTAGATTGAGCATCTTCTAAAGGCCCTGATGGTGGACTATTAATGTATTCAAGTGGAGGAATTAATGGAGCACTATAATGATGTCTAAAGCAAGCATCATTACAAAGACACAAATCTGGCCAGAAATGATGTCTAGCACTCTAAGGCTTGTCTACTCCATATCTTCCCTATATAAACCATGAGCCACGACCCTAACACTCACCCTTACTCTCTGGACATTCCCAAGTCCTTTTACAATCACCAAGAGAGCCTAGGGTCAAAGGAAAGTGCAAGGGAAGGTGAAGAAGTCACAAAAGACAGTTTCTGAGTTTGAGAAAGATTGATCTAGTGAGCTTGTTCTTAGAGCCTATCTTCAGGTAAAACCAATCCCAAATTAATCTTCATTGAATCCTCTTCATTTTGGGCTAAAACCCCATTCAAAAACCTTACCAAAGCTCTTGTTATAAGGCAATAGATTTCTGTGCGCAAGGAAAGCCAATTTGAGGAGCCTCGTGGAGTTTGTGCCATCTAGCAAGTTGCCAAGGTCTTTTGGGAGTTTAGCCAAGAATATTCAAGGTAATTCCATTGTCTATATCCCTTCCAAGCTATACAATTTATTTGGGTAGGTACCCTAAATCTTGGTGAAAGTTAGACGTAAGGGGGAAAATGCTTTAAGATCCCCTAACTTGTGAGAAGGATTTAGAAGGCTATACTCATCCATTTTTCTATTATTACATATCAATCTACTGATTTGAATCCTCTATCCAATGAACCTATTCGCTCTATTTTTCGACATCATTTGGATAGTTAAATTGCTACGCTTAAGAGGTCGAACTGAGTATTTCAACCAACTAGCCTTAAAGGTGGAAAAATGTATTTTGTGATACCCTAACTTGTAACATGAGTTTAGGGAGTTTTACTCATCCAAATTTCTATTATTACATATCAATCTCTACTGATTTGAACCCTCTATCTATTGCACCTATTCGCTCTATTTTAGAAGTCATTTGGTTAGCGAATTGGTCACGTCTTTAAGAAGTCGAAATGAGTTCTAAGCTTTTTATGGTGACAAATATGTTTTGTGGTCTTATGACTATGGCCCAACTTGTAACTTATATTTTGGTTGTTTTAATCTTAAGTATATGAGTTGAAGTGATGCTTGGATGATACTCATTGAAAGTACCTTGGTGTTTTGATAAAACTTTACCTTTGTACTAAGTGGATCTTCTAAGTGGTGAAAGTGATTTAAGCCTTGTGCTTGTTTGTGTTCTTTATTTAAGAACTTGGTGGTTGAATTGATTTATTGTTCATTTGTGGAAAAGTATTACTTGATACTTGACTTATTCAAACTTGGTTTTAAGATAGATATAGATGATACGTTTGCCCGTTTTAACTCTTGGTATGCTGCGGCTCCTTGAGTTTGCGTCAGGATTTTACTCTATAGTTTAAAGGTACTATAGGGGGTGTGCACATCTTTTAGAGTCCTTACGTGGTGGAAGGATAGGTTGGATCGCCTTAATGATCGGGATTTGTCCCACGTTATGAATTAAATGGTGAGAAAAGATTAACAGTGGTCTTGTTACCACAAGGTGATTTATGAACTCTTTACGTTCTGAACTTATTTTGCAGTTGTTAAATGCTTGAGTTGATGATGTATCTATATCTACTTTGATATCCTATTTTCTTGATCTTGTCTTGGATTTACTCAGCGTTTTGCTGACGTTTTATGGCTTTGCCCTGCGGTCCCTTCTTTGTGTTGTTTTCAAATGACCGTAGATGAAGAATACTAGTGAAGCTTTGGAGCTGCACGAGAGCGTGGGGAAGACTTGGGATTAGAGACTTCCACCTAGTTTGTTTAAGGTTTTCAGGAATGTTTATTATTCAGACTTTTATTTTGGGTTTGGATTGTTGTAATAAGCCTAGGCACTCACAGAGGTTGTGAGTGTGGCGGTAACGCTCTTGTAAGACTTTTATTTGCTTCCGCGTTTTATTGTGCACTCTGTCTATCACACCACGTGATAACAGTTGGTAGAAAATGGGGCGTTACAAAGTGGTATCAGAGCAAGGACGCTCTGATTAAAAAGAAACTAGGATCTAAAATGAACCTAGGATGGGGAAACTGGGACACATGTGAGGATCGTCACTTTAGCTATTGTGATGTCTGTGACTAACCTGCAGGGACATGGAACAGAATCAGGTATGTCCTACTGGGTGATTGCTTAAAAGTTCTAGAATTGTGTGATACCTTTGCTTACTAGAACAAGTAGAGGTTAAAAGTTAAACTAGAGTACCTAGGGTACTAAGAAAACCGATATTCTTAAATTCAAGATGGGAGGACGCATCCAAGAAATGGCCCAAGCTATGGCAGCAGCAATGGCCCAAATCCAAAACGAGGGGCACAATGGAGGGAACAACATCATGAGCAAATCGCTGCAATGAGGCCCGAGTACTACCATGGGGAGGAGGATCCCCAAAAACTAGAGAGCTGGATTCGACAGTTCGACAAGGTGTTCAAGGCAACGAACTGCCCAGCTGACAGAAGAGTGGGATGTGCTACCTACTACTTCAAGGAAGAGGCGGACCTATGGTGGGGAGCGGTACAAGATGTTCACGGCGAACAACCAGACTTCGGATGGGCCGAGTTGAAGGAGCTCATGAGGACGCGGTTCTACCCTGACCACCTAAGGGAGAAGAAGCAACAAGAATTCTTGAACCTGCAACAACGGTCCATGACTGTGTCAGAATACAGGACCAAGTTTCTGGAGCTTGCAAGGTTCGCTCCATTCATGGTTCCAGACGAAGGGACCAAGGCCAGAAAGTTCAGGATAGGACTCAACTTCCGAATCCGTGAACTGATGGCAGGATTCAACTTCGAGACCATGCAGCAAGCATACGAGAAGGCTGCCAGCATTGAGATGATCCAAATCGAGAAGAGAGAGTTCCAGGAGGGAGCTAAGAAAACTTCATAAGGAAACAGAGAAGAGCCAGAAGCGAAGAAGCCAAACTATGGCCAAAAACAAAACCAGGGGAAAGGGAAGGCTCCTATGGCCCCGAACGGGAGGACTTTCTTCTGCAGAAGTGCCAAAAGAACCACCCGGGAACAGACTGTGAAGGTAAACAAATTACTTGTTTTTACTGCGGAAAGCTGGGACACAGGTCGTTCGAGTGTTTCCGAAACCCGGAGTCCAAATCCTTCAAAAGGGTATGCCCCCAGTAAACAATTCAAACCAGAGCAACCCCAAGGCAACCTACGGAGGTGGAGGAGGTCAGACCAGCAAACCTGCTGAGGGAACCAGTACAGGAAAACGGGCACGATGAACGTGATGAACGAGTCGGAGGCCCGTGCTCAAGGAAATGTGATCACAGGTACATTCCCTGTTCATGGACTTGAAGCATATATTTATTCGACTCGGGTGCTACGTACTCTTTCGTATCTACTACATTTATGGAGAAGATAAATCTGCCTAGGAGTACTTGTTTGGACGTATGCGTGACTATACCCTCGGGGGAAAAGATTAGATGTTCGGAAGTAGTAGAAAACTTGAACATAACTATTAAGGAGGTAGAATTCCCAGTAGACTTGATAGTATTCAAGGGGCTAGAGTTCGACATTATATTGGGAATGGATTGGATGCAACGGTACAAGGCACGCCTAAACTGCTTCGAGCAGAAAATAATCCTGAAGGGTCCCTCAGGACAAAGGGTGTCATACAAGAGGGCGGCCAGACAGCCAGGAGCAAAGATCGTTTCGGCTATGACCATGGCGGGAGATCAGAAAAGGAAAACAGGTCTTCCTTTGTTATGTACAAGACACGAAGGAGGAAGAGAACGAGCTCGCCAAGATTCCAGTTATTGCTGAGTACCCGGACGTGTTCCCAGAAGAAATACCTGGAATGCCTCCAAGAAGGGAAGTAGAACTACATCGACTTGGTGCCGGGGACCGGACCTATTGCGAAGGCACCATACCGGATGGCGCCAATCGAGATGAGGGAGTTAAAGACCCAATTGGAAGAATTACTAGAAGGGCTACATCAGGCCAAGCGTATCGCCCTGGGGAGCACCGGTGTTATTCGTGAAGAAGAAAGACGGAAGTCTCCGTCTATGCATCGACTACCGAGAATTGAACAAGGTAACAGTGAAAAACAAGTACCCACTGCCCAGGATCGATGATTTATTCGACCAATTGAAGGGAGCAAGCGTTTTCTCTAAGATAGACCTGAGGTCGGGATACCACCAGATCAGAGTGGCGGAGGAAGATATACCGAAGACAGCTTTTCGATCACGATACGGCCATTACGAGTTTACCGTGATGCCATTCGGCTTGACCAATGCACCAGCAGTGTTCATGGATTTAATGAACAGGATATTCAGCCAGTATTTGGACAACTTCGTCGTTGTATTCATCGACGACATCCTGATATACTCCAAGGACCAAGAGGACCATGCGGAACACCTGAGGAAAGTGTTGGAAGTCCTAAGAGCGCACAAGTTGTATGCCAAGCTATCAAAATGCGAATTTTGGCTGAGGAAAGTTGCATTTTTAGGCCACATCATCTCAAGTGAAGGTATTGCAGTAGATCCCTCAAAAATTGAAGCGGTAAAAAGTTGGCCTCGCCCTACGAATGTTACAGAAGTCAGAAGCTTCTTAGGACTCGCAGGCTATTACAGGAAGTTCGTGAAAGATTTCTCAAAGATTGCCAGACCCATGACGAACCTGATGAAAAAAGCGGTAGGATTCGAGTGGGATGATAGTTGCGAACAATCATTCCAGCAACTGAAGGACAGGTTGACGTCAGCCCCAATATTGACTCTACCAGAAGGAACCAGGGACTGGAGGTTTATTGCGACGCATCGAAGAACGGCTTGGGATGTGTCTTGATGCAGAATAAAAGGGTGATAGCCTATGCTTCAAGACAATTAAAGACGCACGAGCAAAACTACCCAACGCACACCTGGAACTAGCAGTAGTAGTTTTTGCCTTGAAAATTTGGAGGCACTACTTGTACGGAGTCACCTGCAAGATATTCACGGATCACAAGAGCTTAAGGTACATATTCACTCAGAAGGAGCTGAATATGAGGCAAAGAAGGTGGTTAGAGTTTGTCAAGGACTACGACCTGGAGATCCAGTACTACGAAGGAAAAGCTAACCTCGTGGCAGATGCGTTGAGTCGAAAGAGAAGTCATGCAGCTCAGGCTATGTGGATCCTTCCAGATGACTTATGCAGAGACTTTCGGAAGCTGAACATTGAAATGATTGATAGAAGGACAAATCAAACAAATGGGTTATACCAGATGACTGTCTCGCCAGACTTGTTCAAAGAAATCCGAGCAAGCAAGTAGGCGATGAGAAGCTCGATCATATAAAGAAGAAAATGGCAGGAGGAAGCTCCAGACTTCAAGCTACACGAGGATGGAAGCTTGAGATTCAAGGACGATGGTGTATTCCTAAGAGTTGTGACGATATCAAAACCATGCTGATGAGGGAGGTGTTGAGTGTCTAAATGAGCATGTTTTAGGGGTGCATTTAGTATGTTTTATCAACACTTTTCATGCTCATTTCTCTACTATAGCTAGTTTTCCTCTACTTTTGTGTTTTATTAGTGTTTTACACAATTATTATTGAAACAAGAGGAATAACATAGCTAGGATTAAAGTAGATGAAGAGACAAACGCGTGGGCACAAACGGATTCAAAATCAGAGCTAGAACAAAAAAGATACAACATTTTGAAGTTAGCCTGCCTATAGGACCGACCCACCGACCGACCCATGGGTGGGTCGGTCGGACTTAAAAATGCATTTTTCGGCCCCGAAATTGCTTCGGGACTCGACCGACCCACGGGACCGACCCAGGGTGGGAAGGTCGGTCACAAATTTTTCCCAGATTTTAGATTTTTAAAGCAGAAAAAGAGAGGAAAGAGAGGGAGTTCGGGAGCAGGACTCCAGGCGACGCAGAAGAAGAGAAAAGAAGAGAAAAAGAAGGAGAAGAAGAGGAAGAAGAAGAGGAAGGAGAAGAAGAGAAGCTCACCTCCCTCCAAGCTCCATTAATGGCTATCTCTTCTCTCCTTTTCTCTTATTTGTGTTTTAATGGAGACTTGACTCACTTGTAGCTAGGGATTTGGATAAAGCCCCAAATCCCCCAAAACTCCATTGTTGAATCTTGAACTTGTGTTTGTGCTTTATTTTAGTCTTTGAGCTTAATGAAGATGATTATTGAGTGTTTATGACTTCTAAACTTGTTACTCATGATTTGGGGATTTGTTAAGGGTTTTGCTCAATTTTTCTTCTATGTGTTAAATTGGTTGGTTTGGCCTACCGATTAGTTTAGCATTATTGTGGGATTCTATCAAAATGATATTCTGAGATAGAAACCAAAACCGTTGGGACTAAATCAATGTTAGTCGATTTTCACTAATTTTGAGATGAGGTTCTCATTGCAACTTAGGGTAGATTTGTGCTTAATGCTTCTGATTGAATTGGGGATTTGAACGAACATTCAGTCCCCGTTAAATTGGTTAGGATTAATAGACCTGGATTTGGCTATTAATTAAATTCCCGTTGTTTAGCTATGAGTTCGAGGTTCGACAACTGGTAGAAAGGGGATGACGGGTGCGAATATCCTATCCTGAGCTACACCTATCCTAGATTAGATAGTTTAGTGTTTATTGCTTTCCTTGATTTCTCCAGTTACAACCCAAAACCCCTAATTTACATTTATGCACTTTTGTATATATCCTCTTGCACATTTACTAAGCTTATAATTAGCTAGATAGTTACGAAGTCCCTGTGGATACGACCTTGTTGTACTACAATGATTGGGTTCACTGCCCATAGTTAGCAAGATAGTTTCAACATTATTTTGCCCAACAGGTGGCACACCAAACCCCTTATTCAGTACATCCAGGAGGAAATAAACTGTACAAAGACCTAAAACAACATTTTTGGTGGCCAGGGATGAAAAGAGAAAAAACTGAATTTGTGGCACGATGTCTCACTTGCCAAAATGTGAAATTCAAGCACAGTCGACCAGGAGGGCTAGTACAACCACTAGAAGTTCCGACTTGGAAATGGGATTCAATATCCATGGACTTCATAGTAGGACTACCACTGACAAGGTCGGGAATGAACCAGATCTGGGTAGTGGTCGACCGTTTGACTAAGACCGCCAGATTCATTCCAATGAAAGACACTTGGACGATGGAGAAGCTAGTTGATGCATACATCAAGGAGATCGTCAGATATCATGGAGTGCCTTCTAGCATTGTATCCGACAGAGACCGAGATTCCTTAGAAGATTCTGGCAGAGTTTCCAGAAAGCAATGGGATCAAAGCTAAAACTAAGTATTGCATTCCACCCAGCGATAGACGGACAGACTGAAAGAACCATTTAGACGTTAGAAGACATGTTAAGATCCTGCATGATGGACTGTTAGGGAGCATGGATTGACCACCTACACCTGATTGAATTCTCTTACAACAAAACTATCACAGCAGTATAGGGATGGCACCATATGAAGCACTGTACGGAAGGAAGTGTAGGACTTCATAGTGTTGGAACGACATCTTAGAAACGGTAACATTGGGCCCGGATATGTTTGAAGAAATGGTCAGCCAAGTTCGACTGATCAGTAGAGGATGAAAGCAGCTTAGGATCGACAGAAGTCCTATGCCGACTTAAAGAGGAAACCTTTAGAGTTTGAAGTTGGTGAAAAGGTATTTCTGAAAGTATCACCAACCAGAAGAGTAATGAGGTTCCGGAGGAAAGGGAAACTTAGCCCAAAATTCATTGGACCTTACGACATTCTGGAAAAAGTTGGTTCCTTGGCATATCGTTTAGCATTACCTATGGAATTGGACAAGGTACATAATGTTTTTCACGTATCTCAGCTGAAGAAGTACGTCCACGATCCTTCGCACATCATTCAACCAGAGGTTGTGCAAATGGACCCATCTCTGACATACGAGGAGGTTCCAATCGAGATACTAGACTCCAAAGTCAGAGAAACCAGAACAAAAGCCATCAAGATGGTAAAAGTGCTTTGGAGGAACAACAAGGTAGAAGAAGCTACTTGGGAAACAGAAGACTCATAAGGAAGAGATACCCCGAAGTTTTTGGTGAGCCTTAAGTTTCGTAGAGAAGTCACGGGGTTGTAACTTAAAATTTAAGGGAGGGTGAGTCCACTGACCTTTCCTTCGTGACTATCACTTAGTACAGGTATTACATGCTTATTATCAGGAAATTATTTTGCTATGAATGAAGTAGAGATTTGAGAATGGATTAAGCTACTGATAGCTTCGGTAGAAATTTATAGAGATAAGAAACTTCGAGGGAGAAGTTTGTTTTTAAGGGAGGGTGAATGAAATACCCCAAAGTTACAAAAGTTTTAACGAGGAGATTTTACTAGGCATCAACGGCTTGGTAAAAAGTTAATCGTTCCTTAGAATTTTTACCTTAGTATAACCTTGACTTTTACTAGGCATTAATGGTCTAGTAAATAGATATTCACTCCTTAGAATTATAGCCTTCAAAAAAGCTCAAGTTTTGGCCAAGAACTTACCTCAGTAAAAATCCGGTTTTTACCTCGGTCATTTTTGACACTAAAAAGAGGTATTAACTTATAACCCCTTAAAGCACTCTTTAAGGTGAATTAAGCTAGATTGTCTTATATTATTTAAGGCTATTAGAAGTCCTAAATATTACCCATGAGATGGTAGTAGTATATAAGGTGAAATCTCTTGGCAAGGTAACTTGGAAATTTACCGAAGAAAGTTACCTAAGAAAGGTTGTTTTATATGATTCCAATTTGTTGTTTTTACCCATTATATCTTCATGGTAATTACCTAACTTAGTTACCAAATCAATCTACCAAGCTACATGTGTTGACAAAGCAAAAAAAAAGAGAGGTAAATGGCATACAAAATTCGTCCATACCCACCTCTCCCACCATTTCAGCACTACTTTCCAACACATCAAGTCTTTAGCTTATTTAATTTCTTCCTTTAGCACCTTTGGGCCCCTTACATGTTAGGTAACCTCCATTATCAGACATAGATCATGCCCATTATATAAAATATAAGAAGAGAAAGTAGTAGCATGGCAATCAAGTAGCCAGCCACTTGTGCCATTACAACTTTATATAAAGCACAAATTCCCTTTTTTTTGTTTTCCACCTCATATTCTGCCTTACTTTAGCTAGTTTATGAATTAAATTGAGCATATTCTAAAGGCCCTGGTGGTGTACTAATAATGTATTCAAGTGGATGAATTAATGGAGCACTATAATGGTGTCTAAAGCAAGCATCATTACAAAGACACAAATCTGGCCAGAAATAATGTCTAGCACTCTAAGGCTTGTCTACTCCATATCTTCCCTATATAAACCATGAGCTACGACCCCTAACACTCAACCTTACTCTCTGGATATTCCAAAGTCCTTTTACAATCACCAAGAGAGCCTAGGGTCAAAGGAAAGTGCAAGGGAAGGTGAAGAAGTCACAAAAGACAGTTTCTGAGTTTGAGAAAGATTGATCTAGTGAGCTTGTTCTTAGAGCCTATATTCAGGTAAAACCAATCCCAAATTAATATTCATTGAATCCTCTTCATTTTGGGCTAAAACCCCATTCAAAAACCTTACCGGAAGCTCTTGTTATAAGGCAATAGATTTCTGTGCGCAAGGAAAGGCAATTTGAGGAGCCTTGTGGAGTTTGTGCCATCTAGCAACTTGTCAAGGTCCTTTTGGGAGTTTAAGTGAAGAATATTCAAGGTAATTCCATTGTCTAAGATCCCTTCCAAGCTATATATACAATTTATGTGGGCACGTAGGTACCCTAAATCTTGGTGAAAGTTAGACCTAAGAGGGAAAAACGTGCTTTAAGATCCCCTAACTTGGGAGAAGGATTTAGAAGGCTATACTCATCCATTTTTCTATTATTACATATCAATATCTACTGATTCTAATCCTCTATCCAATGAACTTGTTCGCTCTATTTTTTGACATCGTTTGGATAGTTAAATGTGCTACGCTTTAAGAGGTCGAACTGAGTATTTCAACCAACTAGCCTTAAAGGTGGAAAAATGTAATTTGTGATACCCTAACTTGTTACATGATTTTAGGGAGTTTTACTCATCCAAATTTTTATTATTACATATCAATCTCTACTGATTTGAACCCTCGATCTATTGCACATATTCGCTCTATTTTGAGAAGTCATTTGGTTAGCGAATTGGTCACGTCTTTAAGAAGTCGAAATGAGTTCTAAGCTTTTTATGGTGACAAATATGTTTTGTGGTCTTATGACTATGGCCCAACTTATAACTTATATTTTGGTTGTTTTAATCTTAAGTATATGAGTTGAAGTGATGCTTGGAAGAGATACTCATTGAAAGTACCTTGGTGTTTTGATAAAACGTTACCTTTGTACTAAGTGGATCTTCTAAGTGGTGAAAGTGATTAAGTGATTTAGCCTTGTGCTTGTTTGTGTTCTTTATTTAAGAACTTGGTGGTTGAATTGATTTATTGTTCATTTGTGGAAATGTATTATTGGATACTTGACTTGTTCAAACTTGGTTTTAAGAGAGATATAGGATGATTGGGTACATTTGCCCGTTTTAACTCTTGGTATGCTGCGAGCTCCTTGAGTTTGCGTTAGGATTTCTACTCTATAGTTTAAAGGAACTATAGGGGGTGTGCACATCTTTTGAAGTCCTTACGTGGTGGAAGGATAGGTTGGATCGCCTTAATGATCTGGATTTATCCCACATTATGAATTAAATGGTGAGAAAAGATTAACAGTGGTCTTGAATCCACCAGGTGATTTATGATCCCTTTACGTTTTGAACTTATTTTGCAGTTGTTAAATGCTTGAGTTGATGATGTATCTATATCTACTTTGATATCCTATTTTCTTGATCTTGTCTTGGATTTACTCAGCGTTTTGCTGACGTTTTATGGCTTTGCCCTGCGGTCCCTTCTTTGTGTTGTTTTCAAATGACCGTAGATGAAGAATACTAGTGAAGCTTTGGAGCTGCACGAGAGCGTGGGGAAGACTTGGGGTTTGGATTGTTGTAATATGCCTTGGCACTCACAGAGGTTTTCAAATGATTTACTCACCTAGTTTGTTTAAGGTTTTCAGGAATGTTTATTATTCAGACTTTTATTTTGGGTTTGGATTGTTGTAATATGCCTTGGCACTCACAGAGGTTGTGAGTGTGGCGGTAACGCTCTTGTAAAGACTTTTATTTGCTTCCGCGTTTATTTGTGCACTCTGTCTATCACACCACGTGATAACAGTTGGTAGAAAATTGGGTGTTACACAGTCTCTTAAGGAACCTACTAGTTTTGAGGAAGCCAGTAGAGATCCTAGGTGGACTGAAGCTATGAACCTAGAATTTCAAGCTCTTGAAGATAATAAAACCTGGTCTACTTTAATCTCCCTACCCGAAAGAAACCCATCACATGTAAATGGGTTTACAAAACTAAACTGAAAGCTGATGGCACCCTGGAAAGATTTAAAGCTCAACTTGTTGTTAGAGGCTTCACACAGAGATATGGTTTCGACTATGAAGAAACCTTCTCTCATGTTGTGAAACTCACAACAATCAGAGCATTAATAATAACCGCCATAAAAAGAGGATGGACCATAGATCAATTGGATGTAAATAATGCATTCCTTCATGGGGACTTGAAGGAAACATTTACATGAAAATTCCATAAGGCTTATCGGACTCTAGTGAAAACAAAGTCTGTAAATTGCACAAGTCCTTGTATGGCCTCAAACAGGCCTCAAGGCAATGGTATGACAAACTTAGTGATTTTCTCAAGGATCCAGGATACCAACAATCAAAAAATGATTACTCTCTCTTCACAAAGAAAATGAATAAACAGTACACCTTCATCGGTGTATATGTAGATGATATTATATTAACAGGAAATTGTGATACAAAAATAGAAACTCTGAAACAGAAGCTACATCAAAGATTTAAAATCAAAGACCTGGGAAGACTTTCATTTTTTCTTGGTATGGAATTTATTGAATTTGCTGACAATCTATACATGACTCAGTACAAGTATACAAGACAGATCCTATCAGAATACGACATGGAAGACTGCAGAACTGCAGTCTCACCACTTCAGCTCAATCAGAAGCTGGACCAAAGATGCATGAGAATATCTTGAAGACCCAACAGTCTACAGACATCTGATAGGGAAGTTAATTTTCCTCACTAATATCCGTTCTGACTTGTGTTTTAGTGTTCAATTTTTGAGTCAATTCTGTCAGCATCCTACCACAAAACACTTGAAAGTTGCTTATCATGTTTTATCCTACATCAAAGGAACACTAGGATTTGGTCTCTATTTTAACAAAAACAGCAACCTTGATTTACTAGCGTTTTGTGATTCTGATTGGGCTTCATGCCCCATAACAAGGAAATATGTTTCAGGTTACTTCATTCTCTTGGGCGGTTCCCCTCTTAGCTGGAAAATGAAGAAGCAAGTTTCTGTAGCCCTCTCCTCAGCTGAAGCCGAGTACAGAGCCATGAGGCAAGTCAAAGCGGAGCTCAGTTGGCTCACTCGGCTCCTGAATGAATTGGAAATCAAGAACATCAACCCTATTCCACTGAAGTGCGACAACATGGCAGCCATCCACATAGCGAAAAATCCAGTCTCACATGAAAGAACAAAACATGTTGAGCCGGATTGCTAGTTCGTTCATGACTAGATACAAGGAGGATTAATACAAGTTCAACACATTCAAAGTTCCAAGCAACTGGCTGACGTTCTAATGAAACCCCTCACTGGGCAGGCATACAGAGACGTCCTTCCAAAGTTGGGTATGTCTTCAGCAAGCAACAAGACTCAACTTGATAATCAAAGTCGGTCTTGCGGGGGGGTATTAGATAGATATATAATATATATATTACAGTGTATATGTGTATATTGATGTATAGCATACATATATATATATATTACATATGCAGTTGTAACAGATAGATAGATCTATACACGCATATACATACTCATTCTGTATTCTCCCTAAAACATATAGCACTGTAGAACATAACCCCTCTCCCTCTCTCGGGTTATCTTCTCCATCTATTCTCAGATTCAATAATAGAGTTCATCTTCTTCTTCTTCTTTTTGTGTCATGTCTTGCTCAATTTGACATGATAAGGCATATGATAGGTTGTCGCGGGCTTTCATAAATAATACTCTATTGTGCCTAGGTATTCTCGATAGGTTAAGGACATTAATCATGAATTGTTTAACATCGGTCTCTTTTCAGATTTCCTGGAATGGTTCCCTTTCAAATTCTTTAACTGGAGGCAGAGGGATAAGACAAGGGGACCCCCTCCCCCCTTTATTTTTATGTTATGCTTGGAACAATTTTCGTAGCTTATTCATAACAGGGTCAGCCGTAAAGAATGGAAACTTGTTTCCCTTGGCATGAAAGGTATATGTATTTCCCATTGCTTTTTGCTGATGACATAGTTCTCTTTGGGGTGGCATCTCCTAATCAGATTAAAGTGATGTGTGAATGTGTCTCTAAATTCTGGGAGGCCTCTGGGCAAGTGGTTAGCTTAGAGAAATCTACCATTTTATTATCAAAAAATACCAGTGCTGAAAGGGCCAGAATAATTAATTTAGAATCAGGAATTCCCATCACGAACAACTTTGGTAAAATTTGGGTGTCTTTTTAAAGCATGGCAAATCAGGTGGATTGAATCATAACTTAATTCTATCCAAAATAAGGGAGAAATTGGGTGGATGGAAGTGTAAAACTCTCTCTATGGCAGGACGAATTACTTTGGTTAAGAATTGTATAGCCTCTATTCCTATTTACGCTATGCAGTCCCAGATCTACCTGTTAGTATATGTGATAAAATTGACAGATTATGCAAAGAGTTCATTTGGGGCCACGAGCCAGGAAATAGGAAGTTACATGATATTGGGTGGGATACTCTTTGTAAGCCGAAATCGCTTGGGGACTAGGTATTAGGAAGTCAAACATTATGAATGTGGCATGCTTTGGTAAGATTGTGTGGAATTTATTCAGTAATTATAACAGTTTTTGCAAGGATGTTTTATTGCAGAAATACCCTAATCCATCCGTAGATAGAGGTTTGATAAACTGGAAGAATATTCAGAGGTGCGCGAGTTTAATACAAGACGGTCTCAGTTGGATGGTAAGTAATGGTAAGCGGGTTAAACTTTGGACTAATTGTTGGGTTGATAATTGAACTCTCCTGTCGCGAGCCATTTGCGAAATTCCTCAGCAGGTCTTAGATGTGTCAGTAGCTGAATACTGGTCGTGCGAAACTGGATGGATCTGGGAAAGGTTTGATAATTTTCTCCTAACTGATGCACTTATTAGTATTAGTGGTATATCGATCTTTCCTGATGGTGAAGATGATTTTATTCATTGGAAGTTTGAACCTAATGGGAAGTATAGCGTGAAATCTGCTTATAGATTCTTATCTGAGCATAATGTGAATCGAAATTCCATCGCATCAAGGATACTTGGTGGTGGTAGGAACGTTTTTAAAAGCATATGGAGCTTGCAGGTTCAAGAGAGAATCAAAGTTTTTCTATGGAAACTCAGTCATAATAAACTTATGACGAACTCTAGGCGTGCAGCAATGGGGTTAACTATGGACAATTCTTGTCACTATTGTGGTAGGGAAGAAACAACTCTACATATTCTTCAGGATTGTCTGATAGCTAGAAGAATCTGGAATCGCATTATTCCTTCAAACAAAAAGAGTGTATTTCTACAGTAAGGATCTGTTGGAATGGTTCTCGAATAACATTATTCATGCAGGAACTTTTCTTATCCAGGGAAAAGGGAATATGGTCTTTGCCATAATCTGTTTTAATTTGTGGTATTGGAGGAATCGTAAAGTCTTTACTAATGAGAATCGTTTGTTCCTTCCCTTTAGATAAATAATTCTTGCTTGTTTGGAGCATCGTAGAGCATGGCGGATGATCAAGGATACTCAACTAGAATTGGTCGATATTTATGGGAGCAATCGGGGTGACAGACGAAGCGTTTGGAAACCTCCATTGGAAGGATGTTTGAAAATAAATATTGATGGTGCTTTCATTTCAAATGCAAAAAATGGTACGGCTGGGGGGCTTTGCAGAGATCACAAAGGAAATTGGGTGACTGGATTCATAGCAGCTTTTGGAAAATAGAGCGCCTTCCATGCGGAACTTATGACGTTGAGGTTCACCCTTTTATTGGCAAAAGTTAGGGGAATGAATCATGTAACCATCTGCTCGGATTCATCTTCCCTAGTTGAGTTCTTCTACAACTGCCCAGAAAATTTTCCATTTCGGCCTCTTATTAGAGATTGTAGGAGCCTCATCAGGTCTGATTGGGATGTACAATTAGTTTACACTCCCGGGAATAGTAATAAAGTAGCAGATAAGCTTGCGAAATTAGGACTGTATAGGGAGTTTGGGTTCTATACACTGGAATCGCCCCCACTTGTATTATTCTTCAACTTGTTGAGGAATTAAATTCTTGTCAATTTATACTAGTGTGAGGATGATCCTCTGATTTTTTGACCAAAAAAATGTTAATACAATTTATTTTTTTTACTAAATTGGGTTTAAACACTTTCGAGTTTGCGTTCAGATTCACGGTACTAGTTTTTTTAAACAAATGTCTAAAACTTTCAAGTTGGCGTTCAAATTCATGATACAAGTTGTTTAATTTTTAACGCACTTTATTCAAAATTTACTTGATAAAATTTTCATTTATTTACACTTTACGTTCAGTTTTAAAAATATAAAATTAGTTCTTCAAATCACTAGTGGAAAAAATATCAAAAAATACGGCCTATAAAAGGCAGTTTTACCAAATATTGTCTTAAATTACATGTGGGCGCGCGCGAAGAGACCTTAAAAGACGGTTTTAACTGAACCGTCATTTAAAGTGCTGTCTTAAAAGACGGTTTACTTGAAACCGTCATTTAAAGTGAGGTCTTGAAAGACAGTTTACCAGAAACCGTCATTTAAAGTGCTACTCATTCGCACGCGAAGCACTCTTAAAAGACGGTTTACCAGAAACCGTCATGTAAAGTGCTGCTCATTCACGCGCGAAGCACTCTTAAAAGATGGTTTACTTGAAACCGTCTTTTAAAGCACTAAACATATAGGCGCGGAGCACTTTTAAATGACGGTTTCAAGTAAACCCACTTTAATGTAAGGTAAACCATGTTATAAAAGCTTAGTAAATTAGTCTTTTTATAATTAGCATTGTAATTAATATTGAAACAAAATTTTTATTATTTATATAATTCATAATTAGCATTGTAACTTACTCTTATTATATAATTTTATAATTAGTATTTATCATTTTAGTAAATTAATCTTATTAAACTATGTTTTAATCACAAATTAAAACAGTTTGAAAATTAGTACAGAGTAATAAATATTTAATTAGTTTACATGATGGTTAACAATTACAATGTCAATTATTAAAAGATTATGTTATAAATGTTACATATATGTGTTTGTACATAAAATAAACAAATTTGATGCACTGGTCTAGTGGTTAGGGGGGTGTGTGGGGGATTTTACAAAGGGTCGCGAGTTCGAATCCAGACACCAACACATATTACAAATTAATCTAGCACATGAGACCAAATTCAAATCTTTTTACGTTCAGGAGCTTTAAAAGACGGTTCGACCAAAACCGTCGTTTAATGTCACCTTAAGACATATGACAAAAAGCGACGGGCATTTAAGAGACGGTTTAGAACCGTCGTTTTTGAGCGGTTTTGACCGCGTTTTTTGCTTCTGTCTGCACTAGTGATTTTTCAAACCATATGTTCTGCTATTGCTTATAAACTATTCACAAATTTGATACTAGTTGTTCATCAGAAATTTTATAATAAAACAATATCAATAAAATTATACCATTTTTAGTTGTTTGCCATTTTTTAAACATCATGTTCATATAAGCGATACACGTTTAAATTTTTAAACCATTTATTCAAAATTTATTTCATATTGTTTCTAAAATTTGTTCAGATTAAAATTCAAGACTAGTTATTCATGGACAATTATTTAATAAAAGAATGTTAGTACAATAAATTTTTAAATTGGATTACCATTTAAAAACATTCAAGTTTGTGTCCAGATACACGGTAGTAGTTGTCATTTTTTAACCACTTTATTCAAAATTTACTTCATAATCTTTTTTTAAAAAAGTTCATGCTTTAGAAATATATATTAGTTTTTCAATTTTTTGGACCATATGTTAAACTATTGGGGGTTGCTATTCGCAGTACAAAATTACTAATCACCGCAGTACAAAATTTTTTAATTCATATTGACGTTGTACACATGTAATGATGTGTCGCTGTGTTTTTTTTTTCAAAAAATGATATCGGAAAGTAAATTTACCGAAGTAGTTTGTAGTTGATTAGTAGCGAATTTTACTAGTTACTTTTTTGTTGGAATCAATACAGGAACCTTTTTTTTGTAAAAAAAAGTGTTGGATTACATTTTTATGTGTTTATATTACATTTTTATGTGTTTATATTATTAATTTGACTTAAAATTAATTTGTACTGCGAATAGCAAATACTTTACTATTCGCAGTACAAATTTTTTTTTTCACCAAACTTAGTTGAATAAGTTTGAATGTTACGGGGAGACACTTTTTTTTGAAATAATAGATGTTTGAATAACCAAATTTAAGTCAATATGAGTAAAACAACAACTAAGTTAAAGAGAAACTAAGTTAAAACAACTAATTTATAGAAAAACTAAGTTACAACAACTAAGTTACAACAACTAAGTTAAAGAAAGACTAAGTTACAACAACTAAGTTAAAGAAAAACTAAGGTACAACGTTGATCCAACTATCTAACCTAGATTGTAATTGATGAATCCAAGGTCCGACAGTGTTTGGATCTCTATAAGTGAACCACTGCGGATAGACAGGGGGGAGTGGGGAGTCTTGAACCATGCCGAACCTTATGAAATGACCCTGGGGGCAAATTCCTATGTGGATCTCTCCTCTTGGGCTATCACGATCGGTGTAATTATCGATGGGAAGGTATGTGGCACTTGCCGCACCCCCATAGACAGTAGAGTAGAAAACTACTATCGAAGTGTACCTTGTCGCGATCACCAACCCCATTTCCGTGTGCATCCATTTATGTGAGGTGCTGGCTCTCCTGAATTCCAATGAAGCGCTCTTAACATGCCGTTGTACGGTCCTTCGTTAAAAATGGCCTTGTATAGTCCATTCCGGTGCTTGATTCTTCATGTGATTGTACAATGCTACACGGACATCTTTCCACCTCTCTTCGTCTGAATATAGGTAGTCAGCAATGACCCTGAAACCACAATTCCCATCTCCACGAACATCAATATACCCAGTCATATATTGATATAGGTTGGGGTTGAAATTCTGGTAGTATGGGAAGTGTCAAGGGCTGGAATCGACTCGGATTTGATGATTCTATTACGTGATCTTCTATTTGATGGCGCTCCTTGACTGGCCTGCCCTTGGTCGGTTACGCTCCCAAGACGAAGGTTCCCGTCGGTTTGGTCTTGAGGGCCCGGTAGGTCTGCCAATCCCAACCTGTTCCAACGGCTCTCCTAATTGGCACACCATATCTGGGTGAAGGAAGTTTTGGAGTTGACTGTAACATCTCGCAATCAGAGTAGGATCATCTGACTGTGCTACCTCAGAAGCTATGTCTCGCCATCTATTTGTTCTTCCTCCATGTAGGATACCATATCAATTGTCGATTCATGTCTTCTCCCAGCTTAGGGTATACCAGAAACGATGTATATCCCTCTTGAGCATAGTATACCACTATCCAGCATGTAGTTTAATTTACAAGCGCATGGTAATCCATGAGAGGTTACCTTGTCACATCCACAGATTGAGCTGTCCATTTGCACATAATTCGTCCTTCCAAGCTCCTTGACTAGCTCATCTAAGCAAAGGGTACTAACCTTCCCGATCAGGTCAGCGATTGGAACCCTCATGTGCTCTCTTCTGTGTTTTGTCCTGGCTGCCTCAAAATCCTTTTTTAACTCCCGGATGCTTGTATTCACATGATCGTTAATCTTTGGAAAGATTACATCCAAAGTGTGTCTAGCACTCCTTAATCTCGCCTTTAGAGAAGAATGTGCGGCCTCCACCCTATCAAATGTTTAAGTAAGTTTTATAGATCTATAACAATCACTGTATTATCTTAAACATTACAAGATTAACAATTTTACCTATTTGTCGTTGTGTTGCCGAAGTGCAACACATTCTTGACCCAAGCCTCCACAAATTTTTCCTTGTATTTCTCCCAGACTGATGCAACATACGTAATGAAACGTGGGTAGCTTGTTGTATTCTTGAAATATGCGTACCTCTCGTTGTAGTCCTGCTCTGTGCTCGAGTAGACAACCGAAGTCCACATTCGGACTGCAGCCGCCGCCCTTCCTCTATCACCCATATAAGTCTCGGCTTTCCCCTGAACGTTCCTACTTATGTGCCACCGACATAGTAGATGATGAGATTCAGGAAATACCTCATCTAAGGCATTCATCAGGGCCAGACATCTGTCGGTGATAAATGTAGAGGTTGTAGTCCGCCCGAGGAGGTCCCTTAATTGTTGAAGTGCCCACACATACATGTCTGTTGCTTCTGATACAAGGAAGGCGAAGGCAATGCTGAAGTTTTTGCCTATACTCGTCATCCCGATGAACTGAACCAAAGGCATTTTTGCTATGTTTGTTTTATAGGTAGCATCAATGCCTATGACATACGGGAACGCATGGAGCAGTAATCTAGATGTAGGGTGTGCAAAGAAGATGGACCCAAGTCGTGTTTGATCAACTATACATGTGAAATATAATCATGTTATCTATCAAATTAATATGAAACCTAAATGATTGAAGTTATTTGAGACATACTGAGTTGACTTACTTGGATCTGTAGTGTAATCGTAGTAGTAGTTGTTTTTGTCTAGCTCACTCAGCAGAGTCTGCACCATAGATCGACCATCTCTATTTACTAGTTTTTTTTTTGTATCCGGTTGTATATGTCTTTCCTTGTTGCTGACGTTTCTGGGTTGATTGTTGTGAGCTCGGAATAAATTGCACAGGGGGCACACCGACTCTGGTTCTCTGTCGATCATAATCTCCTCCGCCTCAGTCAGGCGTTTTCCCACAAAATGACCCTCTGCCCACTCTGCGAGATCATGGTTATGCCATCCGTTACCCACTGCAAGAAACACCCGTAGCTTGTGTAATACCCCTTAATTTTAAAAGGACAACCACATTTTTTTGAACCCGATGATCTGCGCCGGTTGATGACACCAGGTCGTGATGTCCTTCGTGGTTTCCAATACCTCTCGCATGTTATGTGGAAATCTTGGCCTGACCGAGAACTTTGAATTATGGTGTAGATATGGTTGGGATGGCCAACACTATCTACCCAAGCTTTCGCTTCTTCTTTACCCCTAAAGGCCTGGTTTGTTTCAAATAAGTAACCTGTGTCCACCACCGGAGCTCGATTATACATCTCTTGCATGTAGTCATCCATCTGTGCATTATGATCCGGAACACCTTCATCAAATTCATCCCAATCTGGATCAGTGGTTGAGTCACTATCCTGCAATAAGGGTCGAGAGAATGTTAGATGAATATTGAAATATGAAATGTTAGTGCGAATATGATTAACAAAGACAATAAACTAAATACTTACTGGGCTTGATATTGGAACATACTCATGATCGGAATCTGAAGATTGACTCATGTTTAGAGAGAGAGCTTGCACAGTTTACGAAATAATTTTGGAAGAGAGTAAGGAATAGAGAGCTTCGAGTAGAGCTGATCATTCGGGCGGGCGGGGCCGGGTTCGGGCCGGGCCGAAGGAAAATTTTAGGCCCGTCGGGCCTATTTTAAAAAACTAAGCCCGGTTTTTACATACTCGGGCCGGGCCAGGCTAGGCCCGGTTTTTTCTAGGTTTTGCCGAAGCCCGGCCCGCCCGGCCCGGTTTTTTAATTTTTTTTTATATAAATTAATAAATTTTTTTTAATTAAATATTTTAATATAGATTCATATATTTATATATATAACTTAATTAAATTTATATATAATATTTGTATATATATATAAAAATTAAATAAAATTAAATATATATGTATTATATTTTAAAAAATAATAATAAAAAATATAAAATCGGGCCGGGCTTGCCCACGGGTTCAAAAAATGTGCCGCGGCCCGGCCCGGTTTTTTATTCGGGCCTGGTTTTATGTCCAGGCCCGCCTGGAAGCCCTATCGGGCTCGGGCCTGTCAGGCTTTTTTACGGGCCGGGTCGGACCGGGCTGCCGGGCCGAACACATTATGATCACCTCTAGCTTCGAGAATATGGAGAGTGAGTGTGTGAAGATGAAATGGAGGAGGCATCCCTTATATAGAGGTTGGTCATGAACTAGCCACAAGGTTACAAGTTAACAAAACGGTAACCTGGTACGTGTACAGTGACCTAGTACGTGTACCTTTCCTGACAAAAGTAATTACCTATGGTAACTTTGAATTCACTTTGTACTGCAAACGGTAACCTGGTACGTGCACAGTGACCTAGTACGTGTACCTTTCCTGACAAAAGTAATTACCTATGGTAACTTTGAATTCACTTTGTACTGCAAACGGTAACCTGGTACGTGCACAGTGACCTGGTACGTGTACCTTTCCTGACAAAAGTAATTACCTATGGTAACTTTGAATTCACTTTGTACTGCAAACGGTAACCTGGTACGTGTACAGTGACCTGGTACGTGTACCTTTCCTGACAAAAGTAATTACTTATGGTAACTTTGAATTCACTTTGTACTGCAAACGGTAACCTGGTACGTGTACAGTGACCTGGTACGTGTACCTTTCCTGACAAAAGTAATTACCTATGGTAACTTTGAATTCACTTTGTACTACAAACGGTAACCTGGTACGTGTACAGTGACCTGGTACGTGTACCTTTCCTGACAAAAGTAATTACCTATGGTAACTTTGAATTCACTTTGTACTGCAAACGGTAACCTGGTACGTGTACAGTGACCTGGTACGTGTACCTTTCCTGACAAAAGTAATTACCTATGGTAACTTTGAATTCACTTTGTACTGCAAACGGTAACCTGGTACGTGTACCTTTACTGACGAAAGTAATTACCTATGGTAACTTTGAATTCACTTTGTACTGCAAACGGTAACCTGGTACGTGTACAGTGACCTGGTACGTGTACCTTTCCTGACAAAAGTAATTACCTATGGTAACTTTGAATTCACTTTGTACTGCAAACGGTAACCTGGTACGTGTACAGTGACCTGGTACGTGTACCTTTCCTGACAAAAGTAATTACCTATGGTAACTTTGAATTCACTTTGTACTGCAAACGGTAACCTGGTACGTGTACAGTGACCTGGTACGTGTACCTTTCCTGACAAAAGTAATTACCTATGGTAACTTGAATTCACTTTGTACTGCAAACGGTAACCTGGTACGTGTACAGTGACCTGGTACGTGTACCTTTCCTGACAAAAGTAATTACCTATGGTAACTTTGAATTCACTTTGTACTGCAAACGGTAACCTGGTACGTGTACCTTTACTGACAAAAGTAATTACCTATGGTAACTTTGAATTCACTTTGTACTGCAAACGGTAACCTGGTACGTGTACAGTGACCTGGTACGTGTACCTTTCCTGACAAAAGTAATTACCTATGGTAACTTTGAATTCACTTTGTACTGCAAACGGTAACCTGGTACGTGTACAGTGACCTGGTACGTGTACCTTTCCTGACAAAAGTAATTACCTATGGTAACTTTGAATTCACTTTGTACTGCAAACGGTAACCTGGTACGTGTACAGTGACCTGGTACGTGTACCTTTCCTGACAAAAGTAATTACCTATGGTAACTTTGAATTCACTTTGTACTGCAAACGGTAACCTGGTACGTGTACCTTTACTGACAAAAGTAATTACCTATGGTAACTTTGAATTCACTTTGTACTGCAAACGGTAACCTGGTACGTGTACCTTTCCTGACAAAAGTAATTACCTATGGTAACTTTGAATTCACTTTGTACTGCAAACGGTAACCTGGTACGTGTACCTTTACTGACAAAAGTAATTACCTATGGTAACTTTGAATTCACTTTGTACTGCGCATGGTGTGTTTGGTACGCTTGATTTCAGTAGTCGTTGAACTAGCCGTTGGACATGTCAGTGTTACTCAAATATTATAAAAGTGGGTATTAGTGTCCCAACATACTCATTCCTTACCCCGTGCTCTCTGAATCTGTCTAATTACATCTTGCTTGAACTCTTCACACCTTAATTCCCATTTCGCTCCCAAAATCAAATGGAGTTTCCTTTCTGTTTGCACGTTAATTATGTAGCTACTTTTGGTCGTCATGGAGCACAATTTGATAGAAGAATGGGGCACAGACGCGTAGAAGTTACTATGCCATATCCTAGTAATCTCCGGGATCTACAACGACGAGTAATTCGAGCACTACAGTCCCTCCTCGGCAGAATAAACATAACAACAATGGTGTATTTGGGGCTGGAGGGCGACTACGAGTGGACTTTTATTCATGTACGAAATGATACATCAGTTCGCCGGATGATGGAGAATTACATGGAGTATAATGATTTCATCGCTCATATTCCATTACTTGTTATTTATGATCCTATTGAGCCCGATGATGATGATTTTCAACACCAAGAACCAATTTATGAGATGAGACGTAATGTAATAGCACGGGGAATAGAGAGACAAAGGTTAGGAAATAATTAGGTTATTGGTTATTGCGTATTTGATCTTGTTAGTTCTCGTGTTGTTATAATTTTCGGGATTTATAATCTTTAGTAGATGTTTGGACGTGGAATAAACGTGTTGTTATAGTTATTGACTTTTAATTATGTGATTCATCGTATTATCAATAACAGTAACGGGAGGGACATTATCAGGGCATCCACCACAAACTTGCGGTTGCAGCTTTCATTTATGTGATTCATACGATTTGGATTCAGGGACTTTTCTTTCTTAGGAATTTCTACATTTTGATATATTTCATTTCTCGTGACATATACAATCTTTGGTACATGTTAGATATTTCATTTCGACACTATCATTGCTGGAGAACATTCAACGACCAACAAAGAATTTAGACCACCCAGATTGGCATTGATCTTAACAAGCACATTTGTCAAATACTGATCGTTAACTTTGAAAGGAGCCATGCATTGTGTGACGACACCAAATTCTACCAAATTCTTCTTCTGCCAAGGCCCATAAATATCACAATTCTTTCTCACAGGCAGCAAGCTCAACAGAAACAAAGGCATTCCAGGAAGTTTAGATTGAAGTTGGTCACACATCTTTTCTTTCTTAGGAATTTCTACATTTTGATATATTTCATTTCTCGTGACATATACAATCTTTGGTACATGTTAGATATTTCATTTCGACACTATCATTGCTGGAGAACATTCAACGACCAACAAAGAATTTAGACCACCCATCTTGGCATTGATCTTAAGAAGCACATTTGTCAAATACTGATCGTTAACTTTGAAAGGAGCCATGAATGCAGAAACGATGCATTTCTAGAAAATTTTTGGCATAGTCTCCCCTGTTTTTCTTATCTCCACCGGTTCTAAGAACCTCCACAAAATCAACCAACAGATCATCAACAAGGTCACCAGCATTGTCAGCAATAATTCCACCATCACCAAGTCCACCAGAAAAAAACTACATCCAAACAAATTGTACTAGCGTCTAACACACCAAGTCAAAATGAAAGACAACAAATAGTTCCAAGATGATACTAAAGTTTATTACATCCAAATCCAAGATGACAAGCACTAGGGTGCACCATGCTGGCGCTGGTAACTATCCCATATGTATAAAGAGCTGAACACATCCACAAGACCATCAGTTGCAGCCCTTTGTTCTTCTTCTGGCATCCCCTGACGATAGTATGACCAGTCCCATGCATTGTTCTCTTGGTAGTACGGGCGTGCAAGCTCACTTGCCTCAGACAGTAGCTGTAACACACTTGGTCAGGTAAGTACACATAAAAAATAAAAGTGATATTTAATGAAGTACTATGACAAAAAGAACTTACTAGACAGGGATCTGGACGATGAACCAGGGTGGTCTGATAAGTCTCAGGGTTTAGGATCTTCGGGTGTGTGTGCTTGGTGTACCAATCTAGGTAGAGTGGGTCACAAGCATGCAACCGCGCATTTGTGCGCGTATACCCTGGAACCAGCAATTTAGGAGTGTTTTCCCAAAAATTATACATGGGGGGTATACACAGGTGTAGGGTTGGGTTTTTCCTCTTTTTTCAGACCTTGGGTTGGGTCTAATAGGAGGTTCAGGGATATCCTGAATGTAACCAAACTGGCGTAGACAGCGACCAGGCATGTATGGCTCATTCAACCCCAAAACCGGTATGTTACCTCTATACCATGTACGCCCTCCATGAACATTAACATTATCTCGACCGTAGGGCAACCAATCAATCTACAATGAACATTAATAGTAAAATGTAACCAACAACGAAAGACAAAAATAATAATGGTTCAATGTGTTAGCAACTACAAACACTTACATTTAGAGCAGTCAAAGCATCTAGATGCTCACGATATCCTTGCAGTGAACGATGATCCTGCACTTGAGAGGTAGATCTCACCCATCTTAGAGCCCAAGGTCTATCATCATTAGCGCGCCAGTCCGGGCTAATCGCTGGTCTTAATGTAGGGAAGTACGCATAAATCCAGCACTGTGCATATAAAACACTAGAATGATTAAGCAGTACCAATTATTAATACTCAGTGAGTTATCATATACTAGATGCACATTAGGACACATACCTCAAGTAACGTCATAGAACCACCTATCCCACTGGAGTCGGCACGAGATGCTATCCCTAGCTGGCGATATAACCATGCAAGAGTACCAGCTCCCCATGCATATTTACGAAGCTTGGTACCTTTCTTCACAGGAGCTACTAAACTGAACAGCTGTGGACTCAGACGACCATTTGATTTTCCAGCTAATATGGTGGTACCAATCAGATGATACAACCAACCACATGCCTGCTTCATTGCCTCTTCATTTTCATCCCTACATTGCTGCAACAAGCTCGAAATTGATACACACCGGTATTCCACAGTGCCTCTGTCATACTCTCAACATCTGCCCCAAAATTAAGACAATCAGCCATTACCTCCTTCAACTCAGGGGTGGATGAATTCGCTGTCAATGAACGACCGACGATGGGGATTTGCAGTATCATCCACACATCATGCAGGGTAATCGTCATCTCACCAAACGGCATATGGAATGAGTTTGTATCAGGCTGCCACCTCTCCACAAAAGCACTGATCAGGGACATATTGTTGTATGGCATCGTAATATCCTGTAGGTGCTCTATACCAGAATACTCAAGCATCTTCCTTGTTCTTGGTTTAGAAATTTGATCTTTTGGCCAGCAGGTAAGCATCACCCTACGGGATTTGAAACTCAAAACCCCACGATCCTACATAATGACCAATATTTAACACTTACAAAACGTAGTATGATATTAAATGATCAAATACAGGAGAAGATAGAGAACATACCTTAGCCGAGGTCCATAAGTCAAGCGCCACATGACCCCCGAAGCTAGTGATAACACTAGTGAGTAGTGGACCGCCAGGAACTGGCACCTCTGTCAACTTCCAAGAGGTAGGAATGACTGGAACCATCGCTAGCGCTGCTTCCTCGTCAGTGTCATCCTCCTTATCCATGACTTCATCATCTTCCTTATCCTGCTCCTCATCCACGTCGGGTGAGTCCTCATCATCAGCACCACGACCATCGTCATCAGCATGTGGCGAACGCTCAGTCATCACATGGTCCTCAACAGCACGGGCAGGTGATGGGCGTGGTTGACGTGATGAACTACCACCGCCTGACGGAGCAGTCTGGTGGCTTGATTGCCCTGAGATATTGAAGCTAGAGCTGTGCAGTGATCTGTCAGAAAAAGCACTACTGGATGATGACAACTCTGGCATGCGTCTCCTCGGTATATTGAACACCGCCGAGTCATCCTCCGCTACCATTGGTGGTGCTGGTACTTGAAACGCCGGGTCGTTGGAAGATTGACCCGGATGGAAAGATGAATGGCGTGCTGCTTCCATGCGGGGGCAGGATTACTCGGCCCTTCACCAGGAACATGTGCACGACGACGGTACGAGGCCGTCATAGCCTGCTCCCACCCCGGTCTTTATTCTTCCTCTTCGTGACATGTCTCACTGCTTTTTTCAGACGATCCATCACTGCATACGAATATCACACAGTTATATCCCTCATTCATAACATAAAAATTCAAACATTTATAATCATATCATTCACAATATTACAATTCAAAAAAAAATTCAAATATTTATAAATCATTCACAATATTAGTTAGAATTCAAAAAAATAACAAATTAAAACATTTAAAAATCATTCACAATATTATTAGAATTCAAAAATAACAAATTAAAACATTTAAATCATACATAATATTATAATTTAAAAAAAACATTTAAAAAATCATTAGAATTCAAAAAAAAAAAGTTAGAGCAGCTGCGCTGCTCTCTGTCTCCCGGGGCGAGCACTGCTGATCCTCTCCGTCTCCAGGGTCGAGCAGGCCTGGTGCTTGAATCCGTCAACAGCGAGTAGCCGGAGTACTCGTCTCTGCCATTTCCGAGTAGGCGTGCTGCTCGCCTCCACCGACTGAACGAGGAACATCATCCACGAGCCGCAGCGGTACTCTACCGCTTCCAGTCCGAGCAGCCGCCCTGCTCGCCCGTCTCTGACTAGAGCATTCGCCCTGCTCGCCCGCCCCAGGTAGAGGACTCCGGCTACTCGCCCGCGCCCAGGTAGAGCAGTAGAGGAGCTCGCCCCAGTTTTTTTTTTTTAAATTTTCATGCTAATTTGAAACTTTCATGCTAGATCTAGCTCAATTGATGTAAAATTTCAAAAAACTAACATCAAATTCATACTCAGGACACCCAAATCTATAAGTTACAAAAAAAAATTCAAAAAACTCACCGGAAAATTTTTCCGGTGGTGGTGTTGCGGTGGTCCGGCTGGTGGTCGTGGCGGCTCCGGCGGTGGCTACGGTGGCGGCTCCGGCAGGTAGAAGGGAGGATCAGATGGAAGAGAGAGAGAGGAGAGAGAGTGAGTAAGAGAGAAATGAAGAAAATAAGGGAGGTTACGCTATATATAGTACGAGCGTTTTTTACCCGAAATTGACGTTTTCAACTGCGATTTCAATACAACGTTCTGAAAGTGTAACAATGTTTGTAATTTAGTCAAACACAACATAAAATGTCATTAACTTATGTGGAGTCACAATTATAACGTTTCAATGCGCTTTAAAAGGGGTTTAACGTCTTTTATACGGGTTTATAATGTTTTGTAACAATCAGAGTGTTTTTTACTGTTTACGCTCAAGAAATTATTTTTAAAAAAAACAAGAGTTACAACACGACATTATTACATGTGTACAACGTCAATATGAATTAAAAAAATTTTGTACTGCGGTGATTAGTAATTTTGTACTGCGAATAGCAACACAGTTTCAAATTCACTACGCATACTAAAACAAAATACCACGTTTCCGCTGCTCTTGCTCTTCATGTTTGAACGAGACACCAGACTGCACCGATTATCTCTTGCGAAAGTCACCACTTTTCACCGGGAACTCAACGAACAAGGTATATATATTTGCTTCGCCTCTTTCCATTGTCAATAGAAACTTTAATCGACCAACATGGAACATATACTCGTCGTGCCTCGTTGATTCTCTGCTTGTGTCTGTATTTTTACATTGTTGAATGAAGGAAACGCTGATTGTGAAAGTGAAACTGAAGATAGTGTAGAAAACAGCTTAATTGTGAACAGATAAGGAACATATTGAAATTACTTGTTCGTTCTCTCCTTGTGTTTGCGCCTCCATTAATTCTCTCCTTGTGTCCGCGCCTCTGTTAATTATCTTCTTGTGTCTGCGGCTCAATCCATTCTCTTTATCGCACCTTGTGAACCCACAATTATGGGATTCGATTTATTTGTCAATGTGTTCTCTTTTTGGTACTGATCAAGTTACTTGACCTACATCGCATGTGGGCTGTACAACCCAACACTCCAATAAATGTTCACCTCCCCTGTTGGATCCTTACCAATTTGTCCCTCTCCACTTTTTCTAATCACATGTATTCCTTTTCCTCTGCATAATTTTGTTCACAGGTTTTCCTTTCCTCTGCAAATCGATTGAATTACTGCAACTCCCACACTAAATTGAAGATGGGGATGGAAACCGTTCATTCGTATATGTAGTAATATCACATTGTAGATACTTTGGTATCATATCGTAGCTAGTTTGGTATCATTTTGTAGATAGTTTGGTATCATATCATAAATGGTTTGGTATCATATCATAGCAAGTTTGGTATCATATCATAGCTAGTTTGGTATCATATCGTTGACTGTTTGGTATCATATCGTAAATAGTTTGGTATCACTTCAATATAAGTAGTTTGTTATCATACTGTTATGCTTCAATATAGGTAGTTTGTTATCGTACTATTGGTGTTTCAATATAGTTAGCTCGGTATTATTTTGATGGTGTACTAAGTAAAACATTATTTGGTATTTAATTATGTTCATTGTGGTATTTTATATTACCGGTGTAAGTAAGAAATACCTGCAAGTTTAAAAAGTGCAAATATGGTCAACACTGGAGTCCGTTATAATGCAAGTATCAAGTGAATATGTACTAGTAGTTTTGTTATGTTCATTGTGGTGTATGATATTTGGTGGTTAGTAAACAATACCTATATGTTTTTTTAATACTTTATTTGGTTTATAAAACACCATTTATAACTTAGAGTTATTGGCATCATTGATGAAATGCTAGATGTATTTGAAAAAAGTACCTGATTACCGTCGTTATAAAACTAGTGCTAAACATACAAAGTACCGCAAGAAAAATGGTACTAGGATCACTCTCAATTAAGAAAATAAAATTTTAAATGCACTAACCATTTTAATTGTAATACCTCTTATATCATTACAAAATAGCAATGGTTTGCATTTTAAATACCTTAACCCATTTTAAAAAAAAACACACACAATTGACAATATTAGCAACTTAAGTTGATGTCATATCAAATGTCTATGAACAAAGTATCATTATAAAATCAACAAAGTGCCACAATTATAAATGAAACTAAAAATGCTGAATTGAAAAAAAAAAATTGATTATACAAACATCAGAATGTAATACCTCTTACCCCAAAGCAAAATACCAACACCTAGCAAATTAAATACCATAAAAGGTTTTCAGAAACACCGTTGTCAAATGATAATTACTAGTGACATAAGTAGTTGAGATACCAAATGTGTCTTTTATCCTCTGTATACACTTACACGGTGTTTGTAGCAATTCTATTCATATAAGCTTTGAAAAACTTTTCTAGCACACATGGTATAATAAACTTACGTTAACATAACCGAACACCACTAATTCATTAATGAAACACCTAGGATATGTTCAATTTATACATGTGTACAAATACCGTCATGAACATAACTAGACACCATAGTTCTCATTAGGAAACACGTGCACCTGTTCAATAAGTACCTGTGTATCAACTAGACTTAGTGTTTGTAACAATACTATCTGTAAAGAAATTAGTACTATTTTCTAGCAGACATGATGTATTACACTTACATCTACTTAACCAAACACCATGGATTCCATAATGAAACACCACTGACACATCTACAATGTACTATAGTAATATCTTTCATTTAAAAAAATCTTTTGTAATTATAAATTATTATATAATCAGTTTTTATAATATACCAATGTATCAGTGTAAAAATACCAGTATACTTTAACATAAGACCTTTCTATTGAATTAAAACTTCAAATCACATTACAAAATACCTAAAGACTGAACTTTAGATACATTCACATATTTAAATAAAAACCACAATTAAAATATTTATAAGCGAAACAAGTTTATGTTGTACCAAAAAAACATGTGTATAAGTACCATGCTATTTATAAGCGAAACACCTAACATGTGTTCAATATATACCATTGTACAAATACCATCATTTGGTTGACCTTCCTATAATGAAACAAGTACTCACAAAATGAACATGAGTCTAATAACTATAATATACATGAGTTGCATAAACCATATAAATTAGAAATCTCATGTTTTTTTATTTTGAATAAGTAAATATTATTCAACAAAATAATTAAAAATGATGATAGATTAAGAAAATGTAGAAAATGTAGAAAATAGAATATAATTCAGTATCATAAGTTATATTACTTGGATAATTGTAATAATTAATTGTTAGAAAATGTACATGATTATAAAACTTTCACAACATACCAAACTACGGTTGTACACATACCAACATTTAGTTAAATAAAGACCGTTTGATAATAAAATAAGTACATCGTGCTATAAAATCAGGTGTGATGAATTTCCTAATTAATATGCATTTGTTACTTAATTTAACTAAGACAATATTATTCAACAAAATATATGATCCCATGAATTTAGTATGAATAGTATTTAAATAAAAAGTACACCATATATTTATTAATTATAGATAGAGGATTGTTTAAGAAAATGTGTAACAGAAGTAAAAAATATCTAGATTAGTAGCTATATTTTTAAAATATATATCCAAGGAAGTTATACATAATTAGCGTGAGTATATTTTGTAAAATAAAATATGGAAGTTACCACGTAATTAGGGTGAGTATTTTTTGTAAAATAATATAGAGATGTTACCACAAAATAACAACTACTTACTATATAATTTACTTATTAAAAATTATAAATAAATAACAAAAACTTGTCCAGGACATTCAGGAAAGTCTTCTACGTTCAGGGGGAATCCAATCCCCTTCAAAAAAAAGTTCAGATTTAATGGTATGTCACAAGTGAGATTTGAATCCAATCTAACTCAAACATTACCTTCATCCCTAATTATTATATCCAATATAAATTTTATTATATATGAGGTCATTTATATATATATATGTAAACTCTAATTACTCTACAAATAGGAATCTTAATTTTTTGAAAAATGTGGGGTCACGTGGCCCCATGGAACCCCCTTGGTCCCGTCCCTGAATGTCTTCACTATTATACACCATCATCAGTAAGATTTTGTATGTATGTTTTGTGGGACTTAAGACATTACTCCTTCATCTTCAAAATATAAGAGCATCCACAATAAGGAAAGTAAATGTCACCTACTGACAAACATTTCATTATTACATATTCTCACAGTTTCTCTTTTGTTTTTATAATGTCTATAGCTAGAGAATTTGTCAACTAAGAACCCCTCTCCAGTGGCAGATTCAACACCACCCCCTGAAAATTTTAAAAGTTTGTTAAATGCTCTTATTAATTTTTGAAAAATAAAAATTCATATAATGTATTTAAAGAATGATAGTGTAAAAAAACCCCCCCTAAAATAAGATTCATGGTTCTGCCAAATCGCCCTCCTATTACTGGTTCTGCCACTGCCCCTCTCACTTCTTCTCTGTTTCGCCTCATTTTTCTTCTTCTTTTATACCATTATGGGTGGAATCCACACCACTATGATGTCATAAGTCATTTTAGGGTTGAAAATTACGTTTAAATTTTAAGTCGCTTAGACATGTTGTATATTTATTTATATTTTAGTCACTTTTACTTTTTTAATTATTATTATCATTACATCATACTTTTTTTTCGTACCAATAAAGTATACTTATTTTTTTACTTTTCTTATATAAAAAGTAAAGGTACATAATCTTTTTAAATTCATGTAAAGTCTAGAACGATTTGAAAATAAGGGAGTAGTTTTAAAGAAATCAACACTAAATTTTGTTCAAGATAACTTCTTACAACTTTTACTTGATGTTAAAAAACAGTAATGGATAAGTCATTGTCTCCCCTCTACGAGAGTTATCTCTTCTTCTAGGGAGCTTTCTTCCTTTGGTTTCTAGCTCCTTCCTCTAGTTTCCCCCTTCACCAACTCTTTTTTGTCTCTTCCTCCTTGTCTTTAAGTAGTTTGGCCTTTCCCGTTGTTCTGCTCATCTGACTTTGTCTAGGGAATGGGCTTCTTGTTTTGCATGGGAGTAAGGGCAAACATTCCTTACTCTTGTCTTCTTCCTTTTCTTCTTCGATTTCTCTCCACCGGTGACGACTTTCTTTTCTCGTTATCTTCGGCATTCTTCTACCACCGGTAAGCCCCCGCCCCTAAGCTTCATGGTCGAATTCCAGAAGCAGACCCCGATTGACAAGATTGTGTCCAAATGCAAAGAACTCACTCTCACTGCTAAGGAGGATGAATCCACGTCTCTAAATGATCTTGCTTTTGTCCATGCTTTTCCCTTGGATTACTGTCTTCTCTGTAAATCTTTCTCGCCGAAAGCGATGGATGTTAGAGCCATGAAGGGCATGCTAAGTCGAGTATGACAAATCAAAAGAGAAGTCAAGGTTCGCGTTCTTGGCAAGGGTCTTTACCTTTTCGAGTTTGCACATATAAGGACCATCTGCATCAAGAGAATATTCCAACCGATCATGAATTTAAATGGCTGGCTATGTGAATCAGAATCCATGACGTCCCACTCATCTTCCTAACCAAGAAGTTTGCTCGAAGGCTTGGTAGTAGGTTCGAGAATTTTCTAGAATTCAGTGATGAGGAGGGACGTTCTACGGAGATTTCTTCTGGTTCAGGGTTCTTTAGACATTACCAGCCAGTCTTGCGGTGTGTTAAGGTCACAGTGTGAAAGGATGTGAGTTAGTGCTGAGGGTAACATATGAAAAAATGTCTACTATATATTTCAAGTGGGTTTTGTTCACTCACATCACCAAGGGATACCCAATTCGTTCCGACCCCCAGCTAGTGTCTACCCATATGGTCCATGGTTAAGAGCGTCAATACATCATTTTGGCAAGCGGCTCCTTACCAAGGATGATATTGATGCATGGGGTCTCGTTTGTGGTCTAAATTGACCCATGGCTAACCCACCATCTTGCCCGTCTTTGGATTTCCATGGCCTTGTGAGCCAAGGTAAGTTTCCGGGGATAGGTCGTCAGGCTGATTTTGAAGCATCTAACTTCCCTCAATCCAATTCCCCAAGCTGGTCATGTTCATATGGTGGATCTCCTAGTGAGGCGAGAGTTGGTGACACCCCCTTATCAGATGGTGGATTGCCTTGTGATGAAGGCCAGGTTGGTGCTCTATGTAGCAACAAGAAGAGAAACTTTAACCGGATTATTAAGAATAATCATCATGAGGAGTTGGGAGCTCCATCAAAGTCGCTCCTTCAGGCTAAGAAAGGTAAGAAGGTGTAAGCAATGCTTGAACCTAACCTTATAGTCAAGCTTTTTCATCAAAAGGAATCCACCATGCTGGTGCTGGTTCCGGATAACCCATTTGCAATCCCTGGCCATCCCAGGGGTGGCATCATGTCTCAATGGTTACTTTCCTGGGGTGGGTTTATCCTACAGTGTGCGGCTGGTTGGTTCCAAGTTCCTCCTTGTTAGAATCACTCATGCTTCTAATATTTGAAGTTGTCCTTTATTTTCTACATGTCTTGCCCTCAATTAGGAATATTACAGGGCATTTGTCTTTCCCGTAACTTTAGATGGTTAGAAGTTTTTTCACTTAGTTGGTTACACTATGTCCGTTCAAAAAATGGTGCTTTAGCAGATGTTAAGCTCCTTCCTAATCAAGTCCGTCAGGATAGTATCACAGGTGTTGATACTATTTAGGTTTTCTTGGGCAGAATATATCCTCCAAAAGTTTCCCATATGACTTGTCACAAGGTCATTGTAACCTCATTTTAGAACTCAATTATTTTCATTTTATTTTTGAAAAAAATGACTTAAAAAATTGTTCAGGATCTCGTACTGTAGATCTCAGGCGAATATTGTCTCGCGAGAGTGGTATTAATGTTAACTCCTCCCGTTACTAAACTTCATTTGAATTCTGGAGGAAACTATAACTCGTCAATAAATTTCTTAGAACTTTAATGTCTTCTTCATCCTCCTTTCAATTCCTCTCTTTCAATTCCTCTCCAAAGTACTAAACCTTTCAAACTATTGAATTCATTAAATGAGAAGACTGTTGGTGAAGATATCGATGGCAAGTGGGTAATCCAGCCACACAACAACTATGAAAGGGATTGGTATGATTCGTTTCATTGTGGTTTTATTAAAAAAACTTATTAAATTATCTCCTAACAACTTCCTAATTATGTACAATCACTCACTTGTATATGTATCAGCTTAGATATTCTCTGATCTCCTCTCTAATCCCGTATACCTCCATCGCCCTTCCCTCTTTTCTCGACCACCTCTATTGGCCCACCACCACCATCAGTCATGGTTACCAAGGCTCTCCTGAAGCCTCTCCTTCCGGTTCGAAGCACAACGTTACTTGCCTCCCTACCTGCCTCTCCCATCTTGTCTCCAACGCCACCCTTAACGCTTCTCCTACGACCTTGCCGTCTCCCAAGCCCTCCTTGTCAATTCTATTACAAATCACTGCGTTCAACGAACTTACACAATCCCCCACTAACTACACAATGTGGTGACATCTCTTCTAGTCACACTGGGCACATTCATCTCCTTAGGCCATGTGCAACTTCCCCCCTTCAACCAATAAGAGCTGGGTGCGGCCGATTTACTACCGTCGTGAATTTATACCACCATACACCCCGGCATATTCTGCCTATCATGCACCCAGACGCCACGGAGCTTGATGTCTGGCTCTCAATCGAGAATCTCTGCGTGGTAACAAGGTAAAAAAGGCACGCGCCATACAACTCGAGGCTGAGTTCCATGGTCCTAGGGCTCTCTCGCCATTAACGAATAATATGCACGCCTCTAACTCTCTCTGATGCCTTGTAGACTTTTGACAACCCCGGTCTCCGATGAGAATCTCGTGCTCTAGACTCTAAACAGGCTTAATGACACCTTCGAAAAAACCTCCACAGTATTTTACAATTCCAATCTCCTTTTCCCACTTTCCAAGCCTTCTACAGTGCACTAATTCTGGAGGAAACATGCATTAACAACCAACTGACTACCACAACCGCACTGCACACTATCGTCGCTCCTCTTACTGCCAACACCACCGCTGCCCAGCATCGTCCGACCAACCGTCTGACGCCTCTCCCGCCAACACTCAGCCTCGCACCTCCTCCACCTCTCGCACAATCTACGTGGCCGTGGACGGGGCTGCGGGCATGGCCGTGCCTCCCTCTAAACGTAGTTGTGAAATCTCCTCAACGGCAACACGCAGTGGCATTCCAACTAGGGTTGGCAAAACGGGTTGGCGGGTCGGGTTGAGCTTAACCCGAACACGACACGATTAATAAACGGGTCGACACGAACACGACCCATTTAATTAATCGGGTCATGTACATCAACCCGAACACGAAATACTTCAACCCGACCCGACCCGTTTGACACGATTAGTTTTCGTGTCAACCCGATTAACCTAGTAAAACTTGACTAATCTGATATTGATGTGAGATTATCAATTCTCTCAATTCAAAATCCAATATGGTTTGGATTTTGACGTATTATTTTTCCTTGTCATAAAGATTAAAGAGCACTATTACAACAATATAAAAAATTCAATGGGTTGAGTAAAAAAATTAAAATTCAATGGGAATTGGGATGTCATCATGTGCCGATTTGGGTGTTTGGCTGTGTGGTTGGATAAAAGAGGAGAGTAGGTGCTGTAATGTTTAATCGGTAATGGGTTTGGATATATATATATATATATATATCTATATTATATATATATATTATATATATATATTCAACTTAAAAGTTAAACGGGTTGCGGGTTACACTAGTTCGACCCGAACCCGACCCGATTATTAAACGGGTCAACCCGGACACGACCCTTTATTTAATCGTGTCAAATTATAAAACCCAAACCCGCAAATTTCATGTCGGGTTCGTGTTGGTCAAACGGGTCGTGTTGAAATTGCCAGCCCTAATTCCAAATGGTCCTCTCCTGGACTTCTTGGTTCGTGGTCGTCTACTCCTAGTCGAGCCATGCTGGCTCCAACCCCACACCACTTTGGGATCAACAAGGTCTCGTGAATGCTCTCATAGCATGGCCCTCCAGCTCGCACTCCTGACTCGACGTGGTACATGGATACAGGAGCATTCTCCCACAAAAGCCCCTCATAGGTAGTCTCTCTCTTATTCCTTATTTTGGCTCAGATTCTCCTTCGTAAATTATTGTCGGAAATGGTAATCTCTACCGATCACCATAGTTGGTCACACCCGGCTACCTTTGTAAAAAAATTCTCTACGCAATGTCCTTGTTACTCCAGGTTAATTAAACAATTAATCTTCGTTCGTCAATTCAGTCGTGATAATAATTGTTCTATCAAGTTTGACCCTTTTTTTTTCCATTAAGGATTTTTCCACTAGGAACGTGATCCATCACTCCAACAGTCGAGGAGAATTGTGTCTGTTTGTTCCATCTACCAGCAGTCCGTCGCCCCACAACCCTCACGGTCACCACCACCAGCCCGCCATTGCACCAGTTCCTCACCCATCCGAGTCGCGCTTCTCTTCGTTTTTAGTCTAGCGGCAACTTATTTCCTCCAATAAACTTGCACCGTCACATTGTTGTGCCTGTTCCTTAGGCAAACACACTCAACTTCCTTTTCTCGTTCAACTACATTTACTTTACGTCCGTTTGAACTTGTTCATTGTGATTGTGGACCTTACCGGTTCCAAGTAAGTAGACTTAAATATTTTTTACTTATTCTTGATGATTATTACCATTATTTAAGACATTTCCACGTAAATTAAAATCTGAAACTGCCTCCAGACTCCAAAATTTTCACACTATATTACCCAATTTGACCGCACTATAAAAACATATACAAGCGATAATGGTGGCGAATTTAACAATCATAACCTTCGTACCTACCTTGCCCAACATGGTACTATCCTCCGATTCTCTCGTCCACACATGTTGCAACAAAATGGCAAAGCCAAAAGAATGATACGCACCATCACAAATGCCATTTGTACCCTCCTTTTCCACGGTTGTCTACCTCAAACTTTTGGGCTGAAGCCTTGCTACCGCCACCTACCTCATCAGCATAACCCCCACCTCCATCACAAGAAACCCCTAACTTACACCCATCTTCGTACCTTCGGGTGCTTGTGCTACTCAAATACCTCGACCACTACTACTCATAAACTTCAACCCCGTACCACTCCGTGCATATTCTTGGTTACGCCCCACAACATAAGGGGTACCGCTGCCTTGATCTCGCAACCAACCGCATCATTCTATCTCATCATGTCACCTTCAACAAGAATATTTTCCCATACCCGACTACTCTTGGCCAACAATCCCACCATGCCCGCACCCATGATAAGTTGTGGAATTTATCAATATTTCTATGCTTAATGTGATTAATATTTTATTGGTTTATATGATAAATTCCTTACTTATATATTATTTTATTTATATGTGAAGGACTCCCCTTACTTTTGATTTTACGCTAAAGCAGATGAAATACTGAAGAAAATGACTTATGAATGCTTGTTGAGAGCTTAACGATGAAGAATGGGACCAAACAAAATCATAAACAAACATTATGCTCAATTTACAACATGGTCCAGGTTTATGTGCTGGTTTATAAACCCGGACCACACCTGAACGGGACTTATGTCTAATTTTAGACATGGTCGGGTTACACACCAGCACATTCATGGACCAATCTTATAAATTTGCGTGCAGCAGTCAGGCAATACGGATCGTGTTCTTGAACGGTGTTTTTACGATTGGCATAAATTGAGAGACGCAGATGTCTAAGAACAGAGAGTCTTGCCTACACCTGAATGTAGCCATAGTTGGATACATCCACGAGCGCGGGGAGTGTTTTTTTTTTTAATGTGGGTTGGTTTTGTTTTTTGTTTTTAATTATAAAAAATTTAAATTGTTGTAACTTTTAATATATAAGTTTAAAATGGAAAAAAATTATATCATTGTTCATCAAAATTCAAGCTCTTTAAAACAAGACCAATCATGGATAGATTTTGACAACTTTAAAAAAATTATTTTTACATGAATAGCGTACAGAACATAAAAGAAAACTTGTACAGATGGTCATACAAACCTGTACAAATGTTCATTAAAACATGTACATCCTCACGTAAAAACATGTACATCCTCGCATTAAAAACATATAGATAGTCATATAAACCTGTACGAATCATTAAATATGTACATCCTTAGATTAAAACATGTATTATAAGGAAGAACACTTGTACAGACGGTCATACAAACATGTACATATGTTCATTAAAACATATACATTCTCATAATTGAACATGTACATTCTCACATTTGAACATGTACATCGTCACATTAAAACATGTACATTCTCACATTAAAATATGTACATTCTCACATTAAAGTATATAATGGCTTTCAAATAGATGACCCTAACCCCACACACCCTAAAACCCACCATAGGAAAGCTAAAAAACATCGAAAGCATTTTTAGGGTTTATAGTGGCAGACCCTAGACCCGCGACCACAAACCCTATAA
The DNA here is from genome assembly GCA_023374045.1 of Limonium bicolor. Lineage (NCBI taxonomy): Eukaryota > Viridiplantae > Streptophyta > Magnoliopsida > Caryophyllales > Plumbaginaceae > Limonium > Limonium bicolor. Next base: position 132,818,466 of record CM041782.1, read on the forward strand.
ACCGTCGAGTTAGTTGCTACAATGTAAAGTATAAAACGGTTTCCAAATAGATTACCCTACCCCCAAACACCCCAAAACCACCCTAGGATAGCTAGAACGTCGAAGGCATTTTTAGGGTTTGCAGTGGCGGGTTTAGGGTCTAACGACCCTAAAACCGCTACCACAACCCTAAAAACCTGTCGAGTTAGTTGCTACAATATAAAGTACGAAACAAATTCCAAATAGATTACCCTACCCCAAAACACCCCAAAACCACCTAGGATAGCTAAAACATCGAAGGCATTTTTAGGGTTTGCAGTGGCGGGTTTAGGGTCTAACGACCCTAAACCCGCTACCACAAACCCTAAAAACCTGTCGAGTCAGTTGCTACAATATAAAGTACGAAAAAAATTCCAAATAGATTACCCTACCCCCAAACACACCCCAAAACCCACCCTAGGATAGCTAAAAAACGTCGAAGACATTTTTAAGGTTTACAGTGGCGGGTTTAGGGCCATTAAACCCGCTACCACAAACCCTAAAAATCTGTCGAGTTAATGCGATGATGTACAAGTTTTTACGTGTAGATGTACATGTTTTAATGAACATTTGTACATGTTTGTATGACTATATGTACAAGTTTTTTTTACGTTTTGTGCACTATACATATAAAAATAATTTTTTTCAAAGTTGACAAAAAATATCCATGACTGGTCTTGTTTTGAAGAGCTTGAATTTAGGTGAACAATGATATAATTTTTTTTCATTTTAGACTTATATATTAAAAGTTACAACAATTTAAAGTTTTTTGTGATAAAAAGAAAAAGAAAATTTTTGAAAAAAAAAGAAAAAAATACAAAAAAAACAATTAAAACAATCGCAGTGACCGGCGCTCACTCCCAATACCTGTATTTCCCCATAGATGTAGCCAAGTTGGCTACATTTAGTTTTAGCCAAGAATTTGCCGTCTAAGAAAGCCGAGGACAACAATTGTCCCTGTTGACTTCGACGTGGGCCTTTGACGAGCAGACAGAATTTAGAGGTGCAAACTAGACAAGATCAGAGGCGCAACCCATCTTTAGCTGTCGGCCCATGCAACATGCACTCACATCAAGAAAATTAAGAGAGGCGCGACATGCATATGAGACGAAACGGTGGCCAATTGTAGACATGGGCCGCATCTTCAGAGGCGTAGACACTTTTGGCCCGACACAACCTTTTACCTGGACGTGAACATTGCTGTATATTCACTAGTAGAAAAAAGATTTTAAATGACACATTTTAAACTACGGTTAATCTCATAACCGTCATTTAAAACTTTTATACTACGGTTATTAGTATAACCGTCACAAAAAGTGTCAGCGGGAGATTTTATACCACGGTTCCACGCAGAACCGTCGTATATAGCTTGACGCGTTGCATTATATACCATGGTTATGGGTGGAACCGTCATATATAGTTTGACGCGTTGTATTTTAAACCACGGTTTTGTCACAACCGTCGTGTTTAGTCATGGTCAAACAACTTTAAATGACGGTTTCTTGGTAGAACCGTGGTATATAGTCTAAGCGGGAATTCAAATTTTCGGCGAAAATTAACGCGGCTCTTTCTCTTTCTCCTATTATATATATTTCTCCTCACTGTTTTACAACCAACACTGTCGAACAAGGAATATGCTCTGCAACTCTTCTCTTCTTCTTCTTCTTCAACTCGCGGTAATTTTTGCACCCCCGGCGAACATGCTCTTCGCCATACTGGAAAACAAGGAACATGCTGCGCCTCTTCACTGTAATTTTTGCAAACCTAACCGGCGAACAAGGACATGCTCTGCGCCTCTTCACTGTCATTTTTGCAAACCTAACCGGCGAACAATGACATGCTCTGTGCCTCTTGTTTTTCACGGTAACTTTTGCAACCCACACTAGCGATCAAGGAACATATGCTCTGTGCTTCTTCTTCTGTAATTTTTTGCAACCCTAACTGGCGAACAGCTCCACCCTATCTCATTCTCTTTCACGGTAATTTTGCAACCTACCGACGAACAAGGAACATAATGTGACTTATTTAGCAACCCTAATACACAAACAAGGAACATACATGTTCTGGCCTCTTCATTCTCTTCTGTCTGCGCTCTCTATTTAGTTACCATTGAAGGCGACTATAAACCACGGTTTTATTTATAACCGTGGTTTATTCTTGATTTGTATACATTTTATACCACGGTTTTAAGTAAAACCGTCATTTATAACGCACTTTATACCACGGTTCAGACTCCCAACCGTGGTATAAAGTCAATGAATATTCGCGGGAGAAGGGGTCTTAAACGACGGTTTCGAGCAACCGTGGTATTTTCGCTTACTTTAAACGACGGTTCATAACCGTCGTTTATTGCTATTTGTAAATATACAACGCGAGCATAAACCACGGTTCCTAACCGTGATATATAGGCAAAATAACCGTGGTTAAAAACATTTTTTCTACTAGTGATTCACACATGCATGCACGGGACGAACTTCCACACGAACACTCGATATTGAAAAAGGGCTACACATTGATCGATTAATCAATCATTGGACTATTCATCATTCAATCATTGGATAATACAAATGCATGGGTCATGCATGCATGGAATTGGTCTGCATATTGTATGAAGAGAATGACGGTCCATGCACATATGTTACATATTTGAGACCGACATGTTTGCAATGGGGCTTTGACATTATACAATTTGTAACCCTAGCCATTAACGAACACAATTCATCAAAACCAAACACTATCCACCATGAGTGCAGTCGAGTTCAAGAAAATACAGACAGAAAACAAAGAGCAACGCAGACAGATCGGAGCAGAAGATAGACACCGGATTCGTCATCGGTTCTATAACAATTAGATGATGTTTTATTGTCTATTTAAATTGTTATTATTTCTTTGCCTCCAATCAGTGGCGGATCCAGAAATTTTGGTTAGGGGGGGCTAAAAAAAATTTGACACGGAAATTTGTTTGGGGGGGCTAGAAAAATTTTTGACACTAATTTTCTTTAAAACTTTATATTATGTTATATTTTTTAAAAAATTTATAAGAGTATTTGACAAATTTTCAAAATTTTCGGGGGGGCTAGAGCCCCGCTAGCCCCCCCTCTCCGTCCGCCTCTGCCTCCAATGTTTAAGTAGTCGTTAGGATTCTGGTTTGCTATGAACAACTAGTTTATTTTGCTTCCTGAGTAGTTGAATAAATTCTTTACAGATTGTAGTTATATTCCTTGTTTAATTTTGAATTCTCTTGTGATTAATCATTGCTTGAGTTTATTTGGTATGAATTGCTTACAAGTGAGAACTGCGGCATTCATTAGACAATAGGAATATTATCAGTGAAACTATAGATGGCAATTCCTGGGGATTAGTTGACTAGAAACTAGATGAATCGTTAATGCTACTAGTTGATTTGTAAATTCGTAACGAGAGTTAGGATTTAGGAATTGCTAGTAAGGATCTATCTTGCGGGAAACCGGTTTTAGATTAACTTAGATCCAAGGTTGCAATCTAGAATTTAGAAAACGGGAAGGTAATTGATAAACCAGAGAGAAGTAGTAAACCAGAATTCGCCCTTTTAGAATTGTTTAGAAGATCATCTTTTTAATTGTTTTTGTTTTAATTAATTATTTAGTTTCTGTAAACCAACCCCTAATTTATTATTGTTATTTTTCCTTAGATTAGTTAGGTGGATTAAAGACTCAAACTAGACACATCCTCCTTTCGTTCAATAACCTAGGGAATACTTTCTAGAAAACTTGCTATGATAGACCAGTACACTATCTGCAATACGTTTTCACCCGTACACCCCACCTCCAACTGAATCCTCTCTCGACAACTTCCCTCCTTTTTTGTCGCACCAATATTTTCCCCATCTCACAATATCCAGTCAAACTCTCAACCACTCTCCTCCATCTCATGCACAAGACTGTTCCAACCCCAACACTTGCGGCCACCCACCAACACAAATACTTTCCACTCACTCTACATCCTTCCCACCCGTGTCCATCTCCAGATCGGTCAACTCCCCAATCTCTCATTTACCCTTCTTGGCACTCCCTAGTCCCACCTCCTCGACCCCACCCTACTCTCCCACCCCAAGTCATCACGGGTTGACCCCGGCTGACACGTCCCCCATATCCTCTCACCGTCATCACCACTCCACTTCCCTCTACCTACAAAGCTGCCCTTTACCCTCGTTGGTTTCAGTCGATGAAGGATGAATTTGATGCCTTGATTAAGAATAGGTAATGGGATCATGTTCCCTGTCCCGCTAATGCTAGCATCGTTTCTAGAAAGTGGTTATTTCGTCATAAGTTTGATGCAGATGGAAACCTCTCCCGCTACAAGTCACGTTGGGTTGCTCGTGGGTTCTCAAAAGAACATGGTATGGACTTTGATGAGACCTTCTCTCTGGTGGTCAAACCTAGCACCGTTTAGATTGTCCTATCCTTAGCCGACACCGCCCGCCGCTGGCTAATTCACGAACTCGACGTAAAAAATGTGTTTCTGCATGGTAATCTAGCTGAAGATGTTTACTGCAAACAGTTGTTGGGTTTCATCCATCCCATATTTCCCTACCAAGTTGCAAACTCCGGAAAGCCCTGTACGGCCTCAAGTAGGGCGCCGCGAGCTTGGTATCGTCGCTTTGCAGATCACATCACTCATTTAGCTTCACTGGTTGTCGATCCGATCCCTCCTTGTTTGTCCTTCATCAAGGTACCCATTAAGATCATCTACTCGTCTATGTAGATGACATCATCCTCACGGCCTCATCTTCATCCCTCCTTCGCCATATCAGTACTGCCCTCAGCATCGAGTTTTCCATGGCTGACCATGGTCCTCTGCATCACTTCCTTGGTCTCTTCATGACCCGCACATCCTCCGGCCTACACCTCAATCAGTCCTCTTATGTTAAAGACATCCTACAACGATTTGGCATGTCTAACTGTAACCCAAGTTGCACTCCCGTTGACACCAACCCAAAGCTTGGCCATGACGCCAGTCCCCCGTTGCCGATCCCACTGCATATCACTCCTCGACCGAAGCACTTCAATACCTAACGTTTACCCGCCCTGACATCAACTATGCGGTCCAGCAGTGTTGCCTTCACATGCACAACCCCCGTGAGGCCCACTTCGGTGCCCTCAAGTGCGTATCGCGCTATGTCAAAGGGACCCTCCACCTCGGTCTTAGCATCACCCTGGATGCATCGGACCAGCTCAATGTCTACTCTAACGCTAATTGGGCCGGCTTCCTAGACACACGCCACTCCACCTCTGGCTATTGCATGTTCCTCAGCTCCAACCTTGTTTCTTGGTCCTCCAAATGCCAGACCACAGTCTCCCGCTCCAGTGGTGAAGCCAAATACCGTGTCATCGCCAATGCCATTACCGAAACCTGCTGGCTCCATAGACTCCTCCACGAACTACACGCTCCCATCACCCGCGCTACAGTCATCTTCTATGACAATGTAAGCGATGTCTACATATCCGCCAATGCGGTCCAACACCAATGGAAAAAAACATATCGAACTTGATATTCACTACATACGTGAGAAGGTCGCCTTGGGTCCAGCTCGTGTGTTCCATTTTCCCACCACCAGCCAATTCACAGACATTATGACCAAGGGATTACCATACCCGTTGTTTGTCGAATTTAGGAACAACCTTTGCCTTCGCCCATCTCCTGCTTCGACTGCTATATATATGATCTTCAATGCGCACCAAGCTGCCAACGTTTATTGCAAAATTGATGTGACACCTCAAAAGTTTTAGACCTTAATTATGAAATCACAGAAGAACAGACAAACATATGTGATCTACAAGTTAAATTTTGTCCACCCAGTATTATTTAAAAAAGACAAATACATAAATAAATTTAAAAAATAAAGAGACTAGTGGTTATCCTATGAGTGACTATACATCTTAATTAATAAATATACTGCCACACATTCACCAACCACCCAATACGGGATGAAATCCAGTTTCTTTATTACAAATACTATTAAAGTACCAAATAAAGAAATTGTAATACATTATTGCTTGCCATTCCTCTTTTTTTTTTGATAATTGGCTGATTGCCCAGCTTACATAGCAGTACTGAGGCATGAATGCCTTTCCCGCTTAAGCACCCTTTAGAGAAACCAAAACAAAGAACAAAAACATAGTAAAAAAATAACGTTACTGAAATGAGCCTTGCTCTAGTCCTACAATGTTACCACATACTAAAAAAATAACGTTGCCATTCCTCTTATTCGGTAGACCAAGCAAACCTTCAATCAAAACACTGTCATTTATACGGTCTTTTTAAATAAATATATTAGATCCTTGTTGTTTTGTAGATAATTGTCTCACAGAAAGTCATCATAAGAAGAAATTCTATATGCACAAGGAGTTTATCTGCCATAAAAAGTTGGTCTGCATGAAGCGATAAAAATATTCTCCCTCCGTTCAACAATAACTGTCATTTTAGAAACTTGTACACTTATTAAGAAAAGTAGGTTAATGATGCATGTGCCCTTACTTTTTACTTTTCCATTTAGATAATAATTACTTTTATATTAAATAGTAGGGATAAAAGTGGAAAGAAGTGTGTCAAAAAACTAGAATGACAGATATATTTGAACAAGAATCACATCCTAAAACGACAGATATTAATTAACGGAGGGAGTACAAAACACCGAGTTTGACTGTGGAAAAGAGTTTTTCTAACTGAAGTAACTACCAAATAAGACGTTCGAACCTGCATGAAATAACTTGAGAAAATTTTTAAGTCAGTTGCAGCTGTGCAAAATACTAATGAATTATCTTGCTAACTATGGTAAACCTAATCATTGCGGTACAACAAGGTAGTATCTACAAGAACTTCACAACTATCTAACTAATTATAAGTTTAGTGAATGTGCACATATACACAAAGTGCATACATGTAAATTGTTTGGTTTGGGAGGTGTGGTTGTTAAATGGGAAAAATAAGGAAAAACAATTAAACTAAACTAACTAATCTAGGATAGATGTACCACGGGATGAATATATTCCCCCTTCGCCCTTTACTACCTATTGTCAATTCTTGAACTTATAGCTAAACAAAGGAAACACTTAATTAACTAGCAACCAAATCTTGGTCTACTAACCCTAACTGATTTAATGAGGACTTCTCTGATTGCTAAGCTGCGGGTCAATCGATGACACTAAGCTTAAGTTCCCTAAGTTGCAATGTAGTTTATCCTTGGCATTCATCAATTATGGTACATTATTTTAGTCCCCAATGGTCTTCTTAGTGTGTCGTGTTTTAATTATATGTTTTCTACGAACATTTAATTGGTTGCTTAGAGTCAGAGATCACTTACAAAGCTATATAAATCAGTTACAACGAGAAACCACTTACTAGACTACTACTTCAACTGATAAAGTTAGATCTAGCTTTGAGAACTTTTGCATTCGTTTCTCCTTTAATTGTATTGGTCTATATTTAGAGAAGTGGGTGTAGGAGTTAGAAAGATTATGTTTGTCTGTATAACCTCAAGTGCAAGAAACTCTGTTGTAACTTGCACATAGAGTTATCAATAAAAGTTTCTTATTATTGTAAACATCTTTGAGTGCTTCCCCTAATACATTCATCCAGAGCCAGTGTGTCTTAGTCTAACAACCCATACACACTACGCCAACACCAACAATCCTTTTAAAGTCAAACATAAGCAATTTAGCCTTTGGAACACCTTTTTCAATATTAGAACAAAAACATGGCAAAAATAATAACATATACGTTAAAGCCATAATAACAAAACTACCAAAATACTATATAAATTGGGCATCAAACAATCAGTTCATCTTTCAACACTGTCTAAAAAAAATATACAAAGAGTTTACAAACAAAGAAAACACAAGAATGTGTAACTGTGTTCAATCATCCGACCTACATAAGAATACGACATGATTAGGCAGTTTCGTGGCCAGATGACCACACCCCTTACTCAGTCACTTACAATAAGTTAACCCAAAACTACTTATTTGCAATGAGTTTGGATATTATTAGTCATCTAGACCGTAGAGAATTATAGTTGTGACAAGTAAATTAAGCCTTTTGCAAATCAATAGAGTTCTTTTCTCCTTCTATGTTATAAAATTTTAAGTTTCTTATTTATGTTCTATATATGATTGAATACTATGAAGTGCACCTTTAACGTAGAGGAAACTATGTTACTTACTATGTTTGTGTTTATATTTTCAAATTTCTATTGTATTATTGGTGGTTTGCGTAAGTGAATGTTGAGATAAATGATTATTGATCATATTTGATTTTAATATTCCCTTACATTAGGGTTTCTTAATACATTGATCTTTCGCATCTACAAAAAATGACCTATCACTCTTTTTATTGAGTAGAGTCACTCTTTGCATAATGTGTTTCTAGGAATCAGAGTTGATTAATATATATTCTTGGTAATTTAAGGCTTAATGAATCCTTTTGTTATATAGTTTAGTCAAGTCATTTTAACTGTTTTCTTTATCTTAGTTCATGGAATAAGGAGCAGAATGAATATCAATTACAAAATGAAATGCAACATTCTATTAAAATATCAAGGATTGATGTTCAGGGGAGGGGTGATAACTAAGACTAGTGTTGAAGAGATTTAAGCAGATGTACTTGAGATCAAACAAATAATGCATATAAGAGGACAATAAATGAAATGAAAGAAAATCAGTAAGGATGGAGTACCTTCTGGTAGTTGGAGACTTCATCTCTAGTAAGGAAAGTAAGATAAGAAATAACTAGATAAAAAAAACTCTACATATGATTGTCATAATTATGGTTGGTTGTATCAAGATGATGAATCCAACCTATTAGACCCAGGTTCAAGTCCAGAATAATAAAGATAGATCCACTGATGCAGTAACAATACAATTGTAAGCTATCAACAATAATATAGTTATATCCTAAACATGTCACCCTATCTATGGTTGTCTCTAGTAATCAATCTCCTATAAATAATGTTATTGTTTATGTAATCAATAAGCAAAGAAAATCAAAATGATTGTGCATTGTAGAAGACTGGATGAAGCAAGGTAGTACTAATCCCATCATACTAAACTTGTAACACCTTTTTAGGTCGTCTAATGAGGGGCAAAGCTTGCAAGCCATTATTCACCGCTTTTCTTGCTCGCGCTCTCAACTTTGTCTCACCCATTTCTTAGCATGGGCGAAAATCAAGACGATGGATCCAACTAACTAATCCTAGCTCCAAAACCAACTCAATAAAGATATCTTTGTGGTGTAATAACAAAGAAATAATGAATTGTCAACAATAAATATGTAGGCAAAACATGTCATTTCATATGTGGTTGTCTACTATAATAAGTCTCCTCTAAATAATGTTACTGATTTGTAATCAACAAGCAATTAAAATCAAAATGATTTTGCACTGCTCTTTACATTGTTGTCTATCTTCTTCCTATGCTAAAGGGCAACAATGAAGTATTGGGTAAGGGATGTAACATTATATGGCTGGCGTTGGGGCTAAAGCTAAAGGGTTAGCATGTTAGAGTCCATCATTTGGCATGACATTGAGTATTGGTAGGCTTTGGGTGTTTTGATGCCTCGCGAGCCGGGCTTTACAGTTTTGATGCTTTTTTCTTGAATGGTTGGGCTTATCTACCATCTGAGACAAATAGGCCATTTAGGAAAGTGCGATATTTTTTACAACACAACCATTTTTTTTTTTTTTGAAATTAAACGATAGATTTAGAACGAAGGGAGCAGCAGATGTTACGGGGAAGACTTTAAATTAAAGGCGTCCACCAGCCCATTAAGCTCAAGCGGATAAGAGCTCTGCTCTGGAGTATGGCCCATTTAAGATTATTCCACCCAAAATACTAAAGAAATAAATATTAATATTTTCCTTAACGTAGAGCCGCCTGTGGCCGGGGCCCGGGGGGGAAAGCCCATTTTCCGTTGGCTAGCGGTTCTTTGTCTAAAATGGCGAACAACTATAACTAGAATCAAATCCGACTGAAAGCTCCAAACATCAATTTACTTGCATTGACTGCGTTCAAATCAAGTTACTTAAAAACAACTTCTTTATCCGTACCTCTTTGTCAGCCCTGCATTGTGCATTCTTCCAGGCTTCCATTTTCCTACTTCCTCGGAGTATGCTGCTCGAGTCCATATCCTTTTCTGCCGTTCACCGGCGAACCATGCACACAGTCCCTAGACGGCTCTCCCTTTTCCATCATTGTTCAATCCCGAAACATGTACCCTTACGTTCCCATTTCCGGAGCTCTCAATCTTTTCTTAGATTGAATTTTCCTGCAAACCCAACTCGGAACGGCAAGCTTGAGCACAAGCTCGGCTGTACAAACTCCGGCCATGAACTTGCAAAGGAGATAGCGGGAACTGACAACCAAAATAATGTCAGTGAGGATCTGACCGACCAGAGCATTTGGAAGCAGATAGTTGAAATTATTAAGTTCTCTGCTCCAGCGACTGGGTTGTGGCTATGTGGACCAATGATGAGTCTCATTGACACTGTTGTTATTGGCCAAACCAGCTCCATTGAGCTCGCCGCTTTGGGTAAATTCACTTTTTTCTTTCCTTAATTTCGAAGGGCAATATCCACTTCTCTATAATTGATAGTTGTAATCTCCTTTTTTTTACCACTTTGGATCGTGACAAGGGGATTGCCTTTTTTTGTTTTATTGTGCCCAAAACAGGCCCCGGAACAGTGCTTTGTGATTACTTGAACTATGTGTTTATGTTTCTTTCAATTGCTACTTCGAATATGGTGGCCACTTCGCTTGCTCGGCAGGTTTAATTCTTCACTCTCCTGATATACGAGGTTGTTGATTATTGATGTCGTTTATATCAAGTCAATCCGATGAATTGTAATGTGCATTATGGTGCAGGATGAAACAGAAGTGCAGCGTCAGATATCAATCTTGATGTTTGTGGGCTTTACTTGTGGTGCCTTGATGCTTCTATTCACCAGATACCTCGGTGCTCAGGCTTTGAGTGGTAATTAAGTCCAATGCATGTATAGTTCATCCCATTTACTAAGCCTTTATCAATGTTTCATTCTTAGCTATACTTGTCTCCTGCGAAATATGTCTGTTTTACAGCTTTTACTGGACCCAAGAATATTCATCTTTTGCCAGCTGCCAACATCTATGTCCAGGTTCGCCCATGATATAGCAAACTGGAATATTGTCCATTATGTTCCCCTGCCAACTAGTTCATTCCATCTGAAGTCATTCAAATGTCTGCACGCTCACGTACGCTGGATGCATTTGGCTGTAAAAAGAACAATAAGTTGCATAGTTTAGGATTTTCTAGGCAATCCTATTTACTGAAACATTGTCATTGTATTTCGCACGAAACTAGTTCATTCCCTCTTACTCATTCAGATGTCTGCACTCTCACTTACACAGACAGGATGCATTTGCTGAAGAAAAAAAACAATAAGTTGCATGTAGGAGTATCCAGTTATTCTGAATGCGTTTGACAGTTGATAGGTTATGGTTAATCCTCTGACAGACGGCATAAAAATATATGTCGCGGCATCTAATGTTGTGTTTCTATTTAATTCAAGCCTGAACTCACTTCAGTTCTTATGATTAAGCACTCGCTGTAGTCAGTGATGGTCAATGGTGCATTTCCTGCTCCAGCTTTATTTCACTTCATGTGTACTTCTCTTAGAAACGCATTTTGCGTGCTTTCTTCTTTGATTAACCTGTTGCCTAAGAAATTTTTTTGTCAGTGACTGCCAGATCCGTGGTTTAGCATGGCCTGCTGTTCTTGTAGGGTCTGTGGCTCAGAGTGCTAGGTAATGTTAGCCTTGTACAAATCCAGAACACATTTTTTTTGGTTTAGTTTATCTGTTTGATAACAATTCAGATCATGAAAGATCTTCAGAGCTGGAGGTTTTCTGTAATATTCTGCTATTCTCAATTGCTAACACCTGTTTCTCAGCTGTGTATGAAATTAAACTGACAAAAAAAATTGTATGCAGCCTTGGCATGAAAGATTCCTGGGGACCACTGAAGGCCCTGGCTGTTGCTAGTGTTGTCAATCTCGCCGGTGATGTTATACTGTGCTCTTATTTAGGCTATGGAATTGCTGGTGCAGCATGGGCTACAACTGTGTCACAGGTAATTCACGCTAGAGATGTATGAATCTATTTACATAGATAGCTCATAGCTTATTTACAAAGAGATAGTAAAGGGAAGCCATAGGAAATGTGAAAGCTAGTTGCTGTAGCTAATGTGAGTGGCATATGGAAAGAATAAGCTAATCAGCTTATTAAAAACAAAGTGAATAGTTCCGTGTGACTATCTCTTTTCTTTATGCTACTAAGTCATTTCTCTCTAACTGCCCTTGTCCAGGTTATTGCTGGTTATATGATGATTAATTCTCTGAATAAGAAGGGTTATAATGCCTTCGCTGTATCTGTTCCATCACCTGACGAGCTTCAACAAATATTGATTCTCGCTGCTCCAGTATTCATAACGATAGCGTCAAAGGTTTTTCCAAGCCGAACCTAGATGTTGAATTTGCCTACACTTATGGTTTCTTGTTTAGTCTTTAAGATGCTTCAGTCTTCTATTAGGTGGCTTTCTTTGCTCTCTTAATATACTATGCTACTTCTATGGGCACTTGCACTGTGGCTGCGCATCAGGTTAACTTCAGCCTTTCTTCAAGTAGTACCTTAAGTCTTGCGCTGTGAAACACCCTTCTATTTTTTATTAACTAGCCTTGTCTTTCAGGTAATGGTACAGATTTTTTCCTTATTTGCGGTCTGGGGAGAACCCCTGTCTCAAACTGCCCAATCATTTATGCCTGAGCTGATATATGGAGTTAATCGGAGTTTGAGAAAGGTGAATGTGCTTTTGCCCTTCTTTTCTAGTTGCTCATTTCATGGTTCACTGTTATTTTTGAAGTCTGGACGAACATGGGGCATCGCAATTGATTGAAAGTTGAAACCGTGTTTGTGTGAACAGGCTCGAATGCTGTTGAAGTCTCTGTTAGTTATTGGGGCTTCTCTGGGACTTATCTTAGGATGTATTGGAACTGTTATCCCATGGTTGTTTCCTACAGGCTTCACGCCTGATCCTGAAATCATAGCTGAGGTAATACACTCTTACCTGTGGCAAAGTTTAGTTGCTGATTGGATTTCATGCAGAAAAGTGATGAGTTATACATTCTTGAAGACTTCTTACTCCAAGTGATTTTGAATCACGGCCCTGTTCGTCTGCTCTATTATTATCAACTGAGATCTATTTGTTTCAATTCCTCACATTTATCCATCTTTCTGTTCACTGCAGATGCACAAAATTCTCATCCCATACTTCATGGTTTTGGCAATCACACCAGCTACTCATAGCTGTGAAGGGTCATTGCTGGTAAGCTGTACCACTCTATTTGTTGTGGGAGTGCTATAGGTGAAAACTTGACCAATGACAATCAACTCATATTAGTCTTATGACCAAACGAAGACAAGTGGAAGAAAACGAGAAGACCATAAAAACCACACCCCTCCCCCCAAACTATTCTTTTTTAACCCAATGGGATTCCAAAAATAAACCAGACACGGTCTGGTTTAAAAGATATGGCTTTGCGCCTTCTAGTTTAGACCTTTGTGTGTGCATACCTCCTGCTCCTCAAATGGATTCAGGTCTGAATACCTGCGGTTCCTCAAGAATGTTTTTTGAGTAAATGGCCTTGACTGGATCTACTCACCTCTCCACCTCATTGGATGTTCCCACGTCCTGAGGAACTTACATTTTCATTTTGCGGGTGGCCAAATTTACCCATATAAAAGAGATCATAATGGCATGGTACTTATGAGTTATAAACGTGTCTTGTTCTCCTGCAGGCAGGGAGGGATCTCAGATACCTCAGTTTATCAATGACCGGCTGTTTTGCATTTGGGTCACTTCTTGTTCTGGTATGTGACCTATACTCTTTAGTTTCGATCCAGTGAGTGGACCTTTAAAATCTTGCAGTGCCGTAGAACTGGAAAATTGAAGAATCAATAAACACTCTCTGTTCGTAGTACCCATAGTTACCATTCTAATGCAATAATGGTAGTACTTTTAAACGCTGAATCTTCAGTTTTTAATCGAAACATAGATTTAAGACATAGAAAAGAACAGTTACTATTCAAATTGAAAATGGGAACCTTTGATCTGTGCAACCCTAACCTCCTTGTGGATCATTCTTGCTCTGTTATTCGGCGACGGACTGCATATATCCGTGCAGTTACTTTTTGCGCTCATTGTTTGATTTCCATGTGTGGCAGTTTTTGATCAACCGAGGATTTGGTTTGGGAGGATGTTGGTGTGCTCTTGTTGGATTCCAATGGGTTTGTTCCTATAAATTATAGCCCCTGTTTCGAATGTAGTACATATTTTGGCAAGGGCATGAATGAATGACTTGGGTTTCTATTAATCTGTGGTTCAGGCACGATTTTTCATGGCGCTAACGAGACTGCTTTCTGCTGATGGTGTCCTTTACTCCGAGGATCTTGGCCGGTATGGGTTGGCTAAATTAAAATCGACGTAGGAACTTGCTTCACCTTCAGGAGAATACCATTTGGAGAACCAGCAATAGGGTTGGATATGCAAAATAAAAATATCAAGTACATATGATATAGCAAATGGGGTAATCGTCATCAGTCAATGCCGTAAGGCTAACTTTGCCTCTTTTTTCATTTTTAGAGCCAACACGAGACTGAAAAAAGGAATCTCTTGTATTTTTATTGTTCCTTCAATGTTGTTCATTAAAAAAAGATCAGCAGAAAACTGTGAAGTTGTGTTTGTTTTGGGTGTACAAACAAGGTTGAACACATTCTACGCATTAATTACAAATTATTTTGGTTCCTGGAGTTACTATGACAAGGCATTTTGCACGTCTATGAATGCATTACAATCGTCGATAAGGGAGAGAAGCGGATATGAAATACGTTGATGAAAACTGAAATGCGTATACATACAACACTGTTTGACATGATGGAGCTCAGCAGCAATTTTCTATCAAAGTAAAATTCACTACAAAATATGGGAGTTGACTGCTCATATTCACTACAAAATCTGAAAATAACAAACCATTGGTGTGTTTCTACCAGCAGCTGCTAATCCAAACCAGATAAAACTACATTCCTCCAAAAGCATGTTGACCAATTAACCAAGATATACTCGGCCAGAGTGGAGATATTGCCAGCAGCCAGCAAGGGTGCACACCTCGCTAATATTTCGGTCTTGAAGACGTGGAGTACTTCCTCCTTCCACGACTAGACTCGGCACTCCTTCCATAACTGGAATTGGTAGCCCTTCCACGACCAGACTCAGTACCCCTTCCTCGACTGGACTCGGTAGACCACTGATCTCGTCTCTGCATTTAGCCAACCCCCAGGTAGACGAACATTTAAAATTATAGTTGCAAAACTGTTACTACATTGAAAGAATATAGTTTCACAAGCGGCAAATAACATGTTAGCCACATACTCAAGAAAGTAGCTAGTATGCCAAAGATTTTACTCTACCGGGGTGAATGTCTTGATCTCGTTTCACTCTGAGATTTGGCTATGGCAGCCTGTTTCTTCTTCTCTGCTTCCTGTAACTTGGAAAGGCTTGGGCGATAGAATATGACCGTTCGTCCAACCTGACTAACAGCAGCTGAACCTGTGCCCTGCTCCAGCTTCTTCACAACATCTTCAAGTTCATCAGGGCAGGTATTGTGCACCTTCAGCTGAGAAGATGTAAATTATTCATCACCAATTATAATATCATTAGCTTCAGATTATATAAATGTAGTTGGCAGCATAGCACCAAAATTTCCACAAGCAAATATACTCAGCTCTATCAGAAAACTACCAGTAAAGAGAACAAGTAATCTGCAACCCTGTACTCAGCCCAGACATTCATACAAACTGAGATCGGAAAGCTGTACATTAACTATTGATAGCAGCAAGACAATATTTATTCAGACTTGTTAACAGTTTTACTTGCCATAAATAGATATTAAGCCATGCAAGCTGAAAACTCATGTCATAACTAGTACACTGGTCATGTATTCGTCATAAAATATCTTTCGAGTAGCATATGATCTTCAAAAAGTTAACTTGCAAGACCATAATTCGCTCAAGGCAAAAGAGCTAGCATAATTCCTGCTTTTCACCACTATTACAATAGCTACACGCTGTAACGACTGCCCCAAGAGAATCTCCTCATTCGAAAAAAAATTAAGTACTCGTCCCAAAGTTAAAGATCTGCAAGTATAACCAATCAAGCAATTTTATTTTCATCGGATCGACCAGGAATTCACACACGAGTACCTAAAAACCATAATTATTTAATTAAACATGAAGTCAGAATCCAGGGCAAAACAAATCAGAAACCTAACCTTGAGAAGCTCATTGGCTTCCAGCATTTCATTGAGAGCAAAGTAAACATTAGCGGTAACCCCTGATTTCCCAATCTGCTGGGTTTTAAGCTTATCTCCTAAGCTACGAGCGTAAGACGCCAAATCCTTCTTCTCCTTCACAGTCAGCTTCGGCACTTTCTTCGCCTCCACCGCAAAAGGGACCTCAATTTTCTTCTCTTCTTCTCCCTCACCAACAATCTCCTTTTCATTCGCTTCAAGCAGTTCATCCTTTTCATCTTCATTTCCACCGCCATTGTCTGCCACTTCCTCCTCCTCCTCGTCAACTACTTCTCTGGTCGAATCGAGTGCTTCCGCGGGCGTATGAGCGGCCGAGACTGATAGTAAGGAGCGGTTGTGTCGGCGGGAGAGGGAAAGACAGGAGGGTGCAAGATTTTGGGAGAGATTAAAGGAGCGAGGGCGAGGGGAATAGAGCGAATGAACTCTGAGGGAGGAAACGGTGAAAGCCGACGTAGCGGCGGTGTTGGTAGCTGTTGAAGGAAGCGGTTTTAGAAAAGTGGATAAAAAAGAGTGGTTTGAGAATTGTAGGAGGTGGTGGAGTTGGTCGGAAGAGGATGCGACGAGGAGGCCATTTTGTTTTCGTTCCCCACTACCTACGCGCGCCGGGTCTTCTGCTCCTTGGCTTGGCATAGCAACACAGGGATAATGAAATGGTGTTCAAAATAATACAGTAATAATTAACAAACACCGTCGCATGGGTGTTTGGTCTAGTGGTATGATTCTCGCTTCGGGTGCGAGAGGTCGTGAGTTCGATTCTCGCAACACCCCCTGCTGTCTGTCTGTGTCTTTTATCAAAGATTTTCCAGTTTTTAAAACTATTTAGATATTTCGCTCTGTTCACTCAGCTCAGGCCATGACTCTGTCTTTTTCTCGGAAGACAATGTCATGACTTTTTTAATACACCACTGATCAACAAGACAACCGGAAACAGAAATCTTGCACTTTTATGTTAGATTGCTAGTAACTAACTCACATTATATAAATGTTGATAATTGATATTAAAAACGAGTGATAACACTATATATCAAACATTATATATCTTGTCTATAATTAAATAACTATTTACAGTTATTCTCTCCGTTATACAATGTATATTAGTATTTAATATTTTAAAAAACTGATATACTATCATACAGAGTATAATACTAAAACTACGTACTAATTTTAAAAAACAATTATAATTCATATAAAAATATAGAAAAAATGAAAAACAACAACTAATTAATAATTAAAGAATTAACTATAAGCAATCAGACATAGATTGTGCGGGAAGTTCATTCCCACTATAGTACGGCTGTCTAGGTGGCAGTCTAGTCAGCTTGCTGACTGGACTACTTAGGTGGCATATTAAATGGGATAACATTTATATTAACTTTAAATAATCATAACTTTTAAAATATAAGTCCAAAATAAAAAAATTTTGCACCATTGTTCATCTAAATTCAAGCTCTTTAAAACAAGACCAATCATTGATATATTTTGACAAGTTTAAAAATTTATGTTAGTTATATGTACATATCAACATATATCACGACACTTATGATTCACCACGTACAGATTAAAATACACCATATAACATTAATAATACACCACAAAATATAATGATTCAATATTGTTCCGAAGTTTTTTTTTTTGTTCCGAAGTTTGTTATCTAATTCACCACTTATTAGTTAATGAATCATAATACCAATTTCAATGAATCATAATATCAAATGTAATTAATCATAACATCATTTTAGTGTATCATCAGTAACATATAAAAAAAAATTTTAAATAATAATACAATACAAACATATTTGGTACGTAAGAAAAATACATGATTCGCCATATAAGGTTTAAAATACATTACAATACAATAATAATGCACTAAAGCCAATAATGTTTTTTATCGGTTCCGGAGTTTGTCATTTAATTCACCACTTATTAGTTAATGAATCATAATATCAATTTAATGAATCATAATATCAAAATTAATGAATCATCAATCACATATAAAAAGAAAAAATTTAAACAATAATAAACACAAAAAAATATTTGGTACGTAAGAAAAATACATGATTCACCATATAAGGTTTAAAATACATTACAATACAATAATAATACACTAAAACTAATAATGTTTTTTTTATCGATTCCGGAGTGTCATTTAATTCACCACTTATTAGTTAATAATGAATCATAATATCAATTTAATGAATCATAATATCAAAATTAATGAATCATCAATCACATATAAAAAGAAAAAATTTAAACAATAAACAACATAAAAAAATTTGGTAGGTAAAAAAATACATGATTCACCATATAAGGTTTAAAATACACCATACAATAATAATAATACACTACAAAACAATAATGATTTTTATCGGGTTCGAAAATTGTAATCTAATTCACCACTTATTAGTTAATGAATCATAATATCAATTTTAATGAATCATAATATCAAAACTGATGAATCATATATGAGTTTAGTGTATCATCATACACATGTAAAAATAAGTTTTTTTAAAGTTGTCAAAACATATCCATGACTGGTCTTGTTTTGAAGAGTTTGAATTTAGATGAATAATGATATAATTTTTTTTCATTTTGGACTTATATATTAAAAGTTACAACCATTTAAAGTTAATATAATAAAAAAGGCAACACAGTCAGCAAAGCAGTCCAATCAGGTGCTGACTGGGACTACCAAATCAGCAGCTCGCACCATATTTTTGCACGGAACGTCCGTGTGTTCGAATTTGCCAAGAAATATACATATCTCTCAACTATATTGATTCAGTATTCCATATGGTTGAACGATTTATAAATTAATAATTCTATAGACCTCACATAAATGGTTATAAAAATATTTTAATTCAATAATTAACTATAAAGATCAAATTAGTACCTAATTGGATTGAAAAAAATGATAATATTTATCACATAAGATTATCCTAAAAATATTAAACACTATATAAAACTATAGTTAAAATCCAATATAAATTTAAAATTAATAATTATTTAAAAGTGCATTATGTATGTATTACATAATTATTTCAAAATATATTACACTATATTCTGAAATAATAGTATAATTTTGAGATCTTAAATTATGAAATTATTTTATAATGATTAAATTGTTATATCATAATTTATCATAACAATTAATTTTGTGTCTAATTATATTTTATATGATATATCTACTTAATGAATGAAATAAGCTACGTAAAATCCTATCGTAAACGTATTGTTCATTATTATTATGTTAAATAAGCAATAATTAGTTTCATAGATTTTCTTGATTGTTATAAAAAATTTTCTATTCAAAAAATGTAATTCCATTATTTGTTGGCTCTTGGCATCTAACTTTAACATATAAAATGTTTCAGAATTTTTCATTCTTTATTTTCTAAAGACACTTATTTTTGTCTTTCACAAGTTGATTGTTGTGTCTAAACTAAAATATTACTCCCTTTGTAACAATAGAATGTCCACTACACTATTTTAGTGTGTCGTGTGATTTCAATATTTAATATGGAAGTTAATATATTTTTATAATCTATATTTTATAATATAATACTTATGTGAAAAACTATATATTATAATTTAATTTTTAAAAATTATTTTATCTTATATAGTTAATATTGAAGTGAAAGACATATCAAAAAACAAACATGATATTTATGACATGACGGATATAATATATTATTAGAAGAGATAAATAGGTTAGTATTTCATTTTAGACGTATTATGTGTACTTTAAATATACATATGCAACAAGGTTTAACGTACCGATTTGATTTGTATGTTTTATATATAAAGATCCGCATAAGATATGTATTGATGACTAATCAATAAGAACCATACATACTAAAAAAAAAATTACAATATATCCATTTTTTATCTTTCCTGAAAATTGGGTTCCTCGACTCGTCCGTCGTGCAATAATTATTACTACGACCTCGCTTGCTCATGTCATAATTATCACTACGATTCTACGACCTTCCTTCCCGTTTTTATTTCGTGCAAGTAACAGACACATAGACATATAGAGAGAGGCTAACATCTATGACGTCATGACACCTGCAGTTTTTACATAGGCTTGGGTTAGGGCGTGGTATTTGGAATGTATTATTTTTTATATAAATCTTTTAAGTTAATTATTAATGATTAATGTTTTAAAAAATAAAAAAAGTGTTTCTATCATAAATTTTTTAATATATTTAAATCTTGTAAAGAAGATATTAGTTCATCAAGTATTTGATAGTATTTTAATATGTACATTTTAAAAAATTAAAAAGGTATTCGGACATAACAACCCTATCTGGTATATGAGTATAGAACAATTAGTGTTTAAAGTATTGTTATGAGTACTTGAATCACTACTGATTTAGTACTTCAGTGTCTACGTTTTGAGAAACTAAAAAGACATTTTTGACATAAAAAATTTTAAATTTTTTCACATTTTTCAATATCGTATAAATAACAATGATGAGGTAGTTTAATAGTCATGTGATATCTGGTATATGAGCGTGAAATACGTTAGTGTTTCAAGATATTATTCTAAGTACTAGATCTACTATTGATTTAAGCTCTGTTCGGCATGGCTTTTGCGGTTGCTTTATAGCTATTTTGGTATGGTTCTTTTTACTGGCTATTTTGCAGCGTTTTGCTGGTTATTTTGTGCTGGCATATCTGTGACTGTTTTGAAAACTGCTGTTTGATAGTGTGGTTGTTTCGTCCGGTGTTTTAGAATAAGTTAGTTAAGTTAGTTATGTGCAGTGCATTTACCGATTTCTATGTTACAGTTACAAATTTTATATTACATTTTAAAAACAATTTATTGTTAAGTTGTAAATAAAGAAACTACTATCAAATATACAGTTTAATATATACATAATTTATTAACTAGGAAGACAACAAATTTTTATTACAATCAATTTTTGTTAACATTTATATTAAAGTCTGTACAAATAACTTCACTATTATCAACCATCGTTTTATCAATGGATAACAACAATTATAACTATACATGGTTTTAACACACCAGGCTATTTGTTCACATTTGAATAAAAGGAAAATATAATAATTAATTAGTGAACTTTATTAATGCTTACATCAAACAAAAAAAATAAACAATTTAGTTGTTAAAAAAATATTGCATAAATATTGATAAACTCAATAACAATATTAAATTTTAAATGTACTAATATATTGATAAAAGTCATATAAAATGAAAAAAAAACATATTTATATAATTATAAAAACTTAAAAATATAAAAAAAGTATATAAAACGAATTATATTTTATAGAAGCTAAAAATAACAAAAGACAAAAATAGTAAAGAGAATCATAATTCAATATTTTATAAAATTATTTATGTATTTATTTCACAAAGTACCACAAAAATTAATAATATATATTAAAAACTATAAATAACTTTAAGTTCATTAATATATTGATTGGGTGTACAAATAAAAATACAAAAATATAAGTGTAAAACTTCAAAAATATAAAGCAATATTAAAAAAATAAAATATCACTATTTTTTTTTTTTTCTATTTTTAATTAAATTTTAGCTCCAATATATTATATAATACTTTTTATAATTTTGGTATTTTAAATTTTCATTCTATTCAATAAATATATTTTAGAGAGGGTAATTAATTTTATAATACTTTTATATTTTAAGTTGTAGGTGGTAATTTTTAAATTCTAAACTATATATATATATATATATATAATTTATAAATTATTTATCATATGTTTTGTAAAATTTTATTTTTTTGATTATTAACAAACTATATCTGAGCCCTGTAAGAGCTACGTGACATTTATGTCAACTTTAGCATTTATGCCACTAATAGCCCACAAAATGTCAAAATGGATATGCTGTAATGAACGGGTGAAAATAAATATGCCAAATACTGACATTTATGTCAAGGCATTTATGCCACAAAACTACCATAACTGAACACATCCTTAGTATTTCACTGTGTACATTTTGGAAACTAAAAATGTATTTTTGTTATAAATTGTTTAATATATTTACATATTTTCACGTTTTCCAATATTATAGAGTAATAATTATGGGGTAGCTTAGTAGTCACACAATGTCTGGTATATGAATATAGGATATGTTAGTACTTCAAGATATTGTTATCGGTACTTGATCTACCACTTGTAACACCCCAACTACAACCATACACTTAACAACGAATTGCAGCGGAAAACTTAACTCTTCACCTTACTTAACTCAATGGTGCTACACGCCGTTAACCACCCACGTGGCTACAAGGCTAATACATATACATTGTATCGGTCTGATGGACTAGATTCCCGAGCGTCTACACATTACTATCCCTTTCTACTAACAACAACCACATACACATAAACATTCTAACTGTACCGAGTATTTACAAACCGATGCCGATAACAATTTTGATCTTACTACACCTACAAAGCATAAGTAATTTAGACGACTACCCATGCACGACAACTACCCCGTCCTACTCTCGAACGGCTTCCAGCTTCTTGTACCTGAGATAGAAAATGAAAGAAGGGTGGCCCCCAAGGGGCTCAGCACCTTTGCTGGTATGGTAATCCCGTAGCCCGCATGCTACCGGGCCACGCACAACTAATTGTCTAAGCATGCGGTTGATTATTTTAAATCATGCATGTAAACTATAAACACAAAACACATTACATACCCACAACAACGGGGTTCAACAGACAGTCAACACATCTACACTCATTAGATCACTCATGGTGTTCCTTAACCCTTGAGGGTTTCTCCTTTAATGGAGTTATTTCATTAATAGACGACACTTACCCACTATTCGGGTTATACTCCAAATTGTCTTATAATAAACTGGGACTCATATCCATGATCCCCACTCTCCACACAACAACTCATTCCACATTATAACGTACATACAACATAACATCGCAATAAGAATTGCAGTACAACATTAACACATAACATAAAGGGAACGGTTCTCTTTAGGAACCGACCCAAACATAGTTAATTCACTTGTGAGCCTAGAGAATGATATTACCCTCATGTTAAGCTCGTTATACAACACTCATTACCGTCCTAATAGTCGGACGAGTAACTTAAGGTTAGATGGATCGAATATAGTGACCTGAACACACCACACAAACACATGTTCCCCCTAGACCGATCATCAGTCAAAATAGGCAAGCTTTGGAATAAGCTAGTGGGAGATTGAAGACCAGAAGGAAATCAACCATAACAGAGAGGAAGGTAAAGCAAGGATGGATACCCACTCCCAAACAACGCGTGACCGGAACGACCACAAGATCCTCACCCCCCATTAGTACATACTCCCTCCGTCCCACCTTGACTGTCCTATTTACTATTTGGACATGTCGTTTGACTTCAATTTTTAACATATAAGATAAATTAATTTTGAAAATTTAGTTTTGCATATGATTCCTTACATGATAAACTATATACATAATTTAGTTTTTATAAAATTATTTTACCTTATATGTTTAATATTGAGGTGGAAAAACGTGCCAAAACAAACAGGACACTTATGACGGGACGGAGTAGTATATACTTATAAATAAATAGTTAGAGCTCCATTATGGAACCTATCACAATCCACACCATACGGTATCACAACCGGGTTACACACACCAAGGGAGGTCCATACATTCACACACAAACATGACACAATTAACTCACGCATAGCCGTGGTTAGAACGTCCCATGGTTCGGGTCGTTAAATCCGAATACCGATCTCTCATGTGATCCTAGACTCAGTTAGCTAAGGTTAACACTTTCGAGGTTAAATGGTATCGGAATTGAACACTCCACATAAATGAATTACTATAAACTCATTACATGTTTTATCTTACACGTGGCAAACACACAGAAAAACACATTGGCATACAAGCCGGTGTAATCCGGTAGGATACAGGTTGCAAGAAAACCATACCTGTCACCGGGGTTTCACTCTAACGTGCCATCACATGTCCTCGTAACATCTTTGAACACTGGTAACATTACATTTACTTTCATTAACACCGGGGTAACTTGTTTGTTTAAAGTCTAATGCTCATGACTTACTCCCGTTAATCAGTTAAATAACTTCACATTTTTAACTTGTTTTACTTTACATTTTAATACAACTTTTCACCCACTCAATTATCATTATAACTCACTTAACATGTCCTTAACAATCTCATAACATCATTACTTATCAATCCCCATCATTAGATATCATTTTCTAACCTTAAACAAAGTTTTTGGTCAAAACAGCACCTTGTTCGAACTTGTGTCCGGACTTCCCAAGTTCGGACACTGTTCGAGACTCAAAAGGGTGCAAACTGACGAATGTCCGAACATGCGTCCGAGCTTCCCAAGTTCAGACACTGTTCGAGGCCAAACCATAGAATAGAGATGGGTGTGTCCGAACTTCCAAATTCGGACGCAGCTTTAAAACTCAGGAAACTTACGCGCAACAGGGCATGTCCGAACTTCCTAGTTCGGACGGTAGTTCAGACGTGCCAAAAACTTCATTTTCTATTCCCTTAAACACTTACTCATTTCTTGCCTAAATGACCAACACTTATATGTTTCCCCCTTAGGTTTATAGCATGTTCCCACACTATATTTAGCCCACCATAATACTTTGCCCTTCCAAGAATTTTCTCCACAAGTTCACACATCTTCCTTACAACACCTTACTTCCTCATTGGTACCAAACATGTATAAATCCTTAACACAATCTCACCATGATCTTGAAGTATCCTTAAAGTACTCATTTGCATCCTAATTCCTCCAAGACAACGCCCAAGACATTTTAACACCTAAGACTCCTTGTTAATTAACCAAATTTTGACATAGTTTCTCTTGTATCTCCTTACAACCAAAACACATAATTTTTCACCTTAATATAACCAAGAACCCTTATTCATTTAATACACACAACATTTGTTTTTCATCCTTTAACCATCCAAGACACAACTTACAAGGAGCACTCTTTACACACAACTAAACCTCAAAGTACATTACATCACAATATAGTGCATGAACTTAAATTGCTTGACACTTAGGTCCTTAAATAACATGGCTCTTAGGCCATTAAATTGCATAAACCATAAACACTGAATTTCCCACATTATATTTGCCTTTGACCTGCAAATACACCCAACATCACATATGCCTTTTGATAATTCTCTTGAGAATAATTCACTAGCTCATTTTGTCATTGGCTCCTTAGGTATTTTATCAAGCAACTCAAAGCTCAATTTCCTAAGACACATAATTACATCAAGATAGGTTATTTACCTCTTCTCTTCCCAAACTTCTTTCTTGTTTCCTTGGATTGAAGATTAGTAAGGAACTTGATCACTAGTCAACCTTCTATCCCACACACATATAAGGGCAATGAGCTTAAGATTCATACTTAAACTCATATAAACCCTAGTTTAACATAAGTGTTTTAATACACTAAAATTGATGTTTACCATTAGAATTTGAAGAGAACTTGATTAAGTAGCAAGATGGAATCCTCCTAGCCCTTTGGAATTAAATGGAGCTAAGGAAGAACAAGAGAAGACACCATTAATGGTGAATTTTTTGGACATGTACAAATATGAGAGGAAACTTTTTTGCTTTGATTTTCTTTACCTTGGAGCAAAGAGAATTACAAGGCATGAAAATATGCTCAAGATCCTTCAATGGTGAATCTCCATGGCACCGAAATGAGGCTTTTGAAGATTTGAAAAGATAGAAGTGTAAGCTTGCTCAACTAAGACAATATGGTCTTAGAATTTGATTTGGTATATGGAGCTAGAGTTACAAGCAATGGAAGTTGGAGAATGGCTACTTGCTGTAGCAAAACCGATGGAGCTTGGGAGAAGATGAAGAATCGGTGGGAATTAAGGAAGAAGAAGAAAGTGAGGTGAGAGGTCTACTTTTGAAGATATTTATCATATAAAGGTAATTTCTTCTTTTTACTTACTTTTCCTTCTTTTTCTTTACTTATCTTGTACATGGTGGTGAGTCACCACTTAAAACCGGCCCCCTTCCTATAATAGGGAATTTCTTGACTTATGTTGACCATTTAATTAAGCTAAGTTGACTTAAGTCAAAACTAGCACTATTTGGGCACTATTCACTAACCAGGCACATAATTGTGAAAATTTTGATTTCCCATGATTTAGACCTCCTAATGTGATACTAAGTAGTACATATGTTAATTTAAGAGTATGAATGGACATTTAGCCACTCAAAACCCATTTACAAGACAATTTTTCAAAATGTGCTTTAAGACTCCTTAAAGCACATTTTGTGTTTTAACTTTTTTCAAGCTTGGTTTTCTTTGGTAATTGGTTTATATGTTCATTAACATGTAAATAGGTATAGGTATGACCTTTAGGTCTTATACAAATTTATGCCAAGCTTAGAGCAATTTTTGCCCATATTGACTTTAAGGTATTTATTTGTGTTTTGTTTGGTTTAATTGTCTACCAGGTTTCCTAAGGATTAATTAGCCTTATTAAATCATAATTGAATGTTATAAAGTCTTGGTAGGCTCTTTGGGTCCTAACCAAGTTCACTCCAAGCTTAGAGCATGTTTTTGCTCAACTGTGTCTTGGTGCCTTATTGTGTTTTTATCTATGGTTTAAATTGTCCACTGATGTTTCTAGACACTTTTTAGCCTTTAAATACCATAGTTTAATGTTTAAACAAACATATAAAGGTTTGGGGTATTTCACCACTGATTTAGTATTTCAAGTTTATCAATTAGAATAGGTGTCGTTGGTAGTTGAGTATAGGTTTACATGGTAATTCGAGTAGAATTAACTTAGTATTTGAAACGAAGACTAGTATTAATATTTACATTAAATGAATTTAACACAAACTATATTCGAGTAAGGCTTTTGATAGTGTACGTATGACATTGTGTCGGTATTTCTTCATTTTCCACGGACATAAACTGAATAGAGAAATGTAGATGATAGTCAAATGACTGTGTTAAATACTATCTAGCTTTTTCTTCCTCATTCCACTTCACCACCAGTATTATTTTCCAGATTCTTGGTATCATATCTATTGCATCTGCAATGATTCCAAGTAATCTGCCCATTCTACCCAGCTCAGATCTCAACTCAACGACCATCTTTTATTACCAAACGACCTATCAACTGGTTTTGGTTTAAACTCGAAAGATGATGCGCCTCGGTCTGGATGTTTTCCGTCATTTGATCTCAATGTGAAACCAGATTTACAGTGTCTAGTAGATCTTAACTTAACACCTTGTGATGATCCATTTACATGCAATTGGTGGTAACGGTCGTGGATTGTAGTAATGGACCGAATCCAGCTTTTTCTAAAGCACTTCCTTAAGTAGCCGCATAGGATCACTCTTCAATCCCTGTATCAAGTCAATCAGGCGGGCAGTTGAACCTCTACAAGTTGAGATAAATGATTTCGGATCATTTTCTTGTGTTAGCTGTTACATAAAAAAATATTGTTGATAAAATTACAGTAATAATTAACTATCAAAAATGAACTTTATTCTATAGAATAGCATACTTAATATCTTAATATCTTAATAGCCAAATACTTAAATCTATACAAAAACAGTCGAACTAACTTTAATATACTTTCTCCCATTACAATCAGAATACTAAGTAATCTAAGCAGTCGAACGGTATATTTCTACAGATTTGTATACTAACTTTAGTATGTCTATATCTGAACAGCCAAATACGTTATTTATATTTATTCGCATACTTAGTATGTAAACAGTTGAATATTTTATTTATATAACTTTATATACTTAGTATCTAAAGAGTTGAATACTTAATATATAAAAAACAGTCGAGTACTTAATATATATATATAGTCGAATACTTTATACTGACTTTATAAATAGTCAAATACTTTATTTATATGGATTTGTATACTTAGTATCTAAATAGTCGAATACTTTATTTATATGGATTTGTATACTTAGTATTGAAACAGTCGAGTACTTTATTTACTTGATTCACATACTTAGTATATAAAAATACTCAAATACTTAACTTAAAAAATACTCTGGTACTTCATTTGCTCGAATACTTAGTATACAAAAATACTCGACACTTATTATACATAAATACTGATTCGTATACTAGTATACAACAATACTCAATACTTAACTTAAAAATACTCTGATACTTCATTTGCTCGAATACTTGTATACAAAAATACTCGAACACTTATTATACATAAATCTGATTCGTATACTAGTATACAAAATACTCGGAAGACTATTTTGTATACTTTATTTACCCCGATTCGTAATACTTGGTATTATACACTTGAATATTTAGTACACAACAATATTCGAATACTTAACTTAAAAACTCGAAACGTTATTTACTCGAATACTTATTATTAAAGAATACTCGAATACTTAGTTACAATTGGAGTTTTCTGTTGGAAAGGTTTTGCAGCTAGGATGGCGCAATGTTGATTTTTGACAGATTGTAAGCAATATAATACTGAATGTGTGGGAATGGTATGAGGAATGATGTAAGTGATTTGTTTAAGATTTTAATATAGGATTTTGGTAAAAGCTTAGGTTTGATTACAAGTGTTTAGCTTATACCAAAGGGGATAATGTTGAAGCTCATTTTTTTATCAAGGAAAGTCCAGAAGCCAAGTAGAGGATGATAGTTTTTGGTGTTGATTAGATCCCAAGTCATGTACAGAATTATTGCTTAATCAATGGTAATTATCTTCTTTAAAATAATAATAATCATAATTAAAATATAATAATAATAATAATATAATAATATACAATAACATAATCGAATACTTAGTATACAAAATACTGATTTGTATACTTAGTATACAAAATACTTGAATAATTTGTATACTTTAGTTATCCTGATTCGTATGCTTAGCACATAAACATTCGTAATTTAGTATACAAAATACTTAAAAACTTAGTATACAAAAAATCCAAATACTTTTATTACTCTGTAGCTAAATGCTTTACCACTTAATTTACATAAAAATACTCTAATACTTAAAAATATTCAAATACTATAAAACATACAATTTAGTTTGTCTTTCTCTTGATTTGGTTTTAGCAATGTGCTGATCGAAAGCCATTCTTACTTTCTTCTCAGCTACAAAATAGACAATGAAAAAAAACACAAAGAAAATGAATGAGAGTAAAAATAAAAAACAATTAAAAACTTGAAAGAAATTGCAGAGAGAATGAATGAGAGAGCAGGATCAGATAACATGACTTTGGTAAATGAAGAACAATCGAGTGGTTTCAGCTTACGGTGGTTCGATGTCGACGATTAGATTTTGAAAAGCGGTTGTTTCCCTTCATCGGTGTCGACAATTAGGGAGGATGGTGGTTTCTAAAAATTTAAAGAGAGCTTGAAAGGTGCTAGTTTTTCTAATAACGTCAAAATGTTATAAGAGATAGTTTAGCAAATAAAGATGAAAGAGATTTGAGATTTTTGAACAACAATTAGTAATCCAATTTGGTGATTGAATTCTTAGAATTTTAAAAGTCACTTGTAATAATTACAAACTAGTGAATAAGTCTGCGGTCGAGATAATTGATACATGTAATAATTAATAAACTGTTATATATATATATATAGTGAATGTCCATATTACCCTTTTAGGTTATCCCCTTCTCTCTATAAATAGAGACCATTGTACTCAGTTGTGAAGTGAATGAAAACCCTGCCTCTTTTACTCCTTTCTCAATTCTCTCATTCAAACACTTATCAGTACGCTCTAAATTTTGAACTAACCCAGTTCGCTGGGCAACCATTAAGATATAAATCCGCCACATCTACTAAGTACTTTCTTCTCTCAGAAAAATAACCTACATTACAAACATACTAGCAGCACTATGACAATCGCTCCCTTTCCTATCCATCTCCGATCATGGCAAATACAAAAAACTCACCTCATGCTTCACATCTGCTGATTTCATTTATTGTTTCATTTCATAATTTGCCGATTTCAATATTGATGCCGATTTCATAATCTGTCTATTTCATTCTTGTTGCCGCTTTCATAATCTGCCGATTTCAATATTGTTACCGATTTTATAAATACCGATTATTTATTTTACCGATTTCAATCTGTTACAAATTGTCGATTTCTAAGTTTATTGATGCCAATTGCATTTCCTTATTTTATTTGATATAGATTTGACGCTATTGTTTTATTGTTGCCGATTCCATGTCAATTCATATATAATTATAACTACTGAGGCATTGTGCCCAGATTTTTGTCACGTGAGTCATTACGCCAAAACTTATTTATTATTTTATTTTAGTATATTATATTTTTTGTTTAATTTATTATGCTTCGCACTTATTTATTTATTAACGTGAGACACCATGCCGGATATTAATTTCACGTGAGGCATTGTGCCAGATTCTATTTATTTTTTAATTATTTCATTCATTTCGTACGTTTAATTTATCATTTTGTTTATATTTATTTATTCATTAATTTATTTATTTCGTAGTTTAATTATTACGTATCGTGTGAGGCATTGTACCATAAATAAATATCACATAAGACATTGTGCCAGATATATATATCACGTGAGGTATTGTGCCAGATATATATCATGTGAGGCATTGTGCCAGATATATATATATATATCACGTGAGGCATCGTGCCAGGAATATTTATCGCATGAGGCATTATGCCAGATCTACTTATCACTTGAGGCATCGTGCCAGGAATATTTATCGCATGAGGCATCATGTCAGATCTACTTATCACGTGAGGCATCATGCCCGATTCTGTTGTTATTTAATATTCCATTTATTCTACATTATTTATTTTGATATATGGTTCAAATTTTATTTATTTATTATTATTTATAATGCTTACTTCACTACATACGGCATTGCGGCTGTTGAGTTTTAATTTGTAAATCACTAAGGCATTACGCCAGAAAGCTTTTGATGCTATATAAAAGCGATGTCCTGAAAATAGATACATGTATGATCGTTTCTATGCCTATTTATTTTATGACAAAAGTGTTTAAGAATAGCCAACATTGCCAAAATATAAAAGACTGTGCCTGAAACTTAACTTCAGTATATAGTAAATGGCATTGTGCCTGAAAGTTTAATTTTGATATGCTGTAAAAGGTATTGCTCCTGAAAAGTTTGATCTTGCTATAATATAATATTGGTATTGCCCCAAAAATTATTCTAATATATATGATATTGGGTAGATCACTCATCGAAAAGATGGTATAACACCTGGTTAATTCATATGCAGTCGTATTTATATATTTACTTTTGTACGAGATGAGCATTGTATTATGCTTTATGAAGAATCATGATGGTATAGCACCAGCGAAAATTTATGATAGTAGCTCTTCAAAAAAAATCTAGTTAAGCGACATAGTATAAGAATGTATGTTCATATGTCAAGTTTTGACCTCTATGATGATTACATCGCTATATAGGGCATTGTGCCTGCTAAATTTAATTTTAGTATTATTTAAAGAAAGAAAGACATCATGCCAGAAAGTCTTCAATTATGATATTAAAATGATGTCACAAAAACGATACATATAGGATTGTTCCTAATTTATGTTTATTTTATTTTTA
Organism: Limonium bicolor; assembly: GCA_023374045.1. Classification (NCBI taxonomy): domain Eukaryota; kingdom Viridiplantae; phylum Streptophyta; class Magnoliopsida; order Caryophyllales; family Plumbaginaceae; genus Limonium; species Limonium bicolor. The sequence continues at coordinate 132,850,539 of CM041782.1, forward strand.
TGACAGACTCTAAAAATAATTATTATTGAATAAAGTCATTGACGGATGGTGAAGACGTATGTCTTATTGACAGTGCTGCAACGCACACGATTCTTAAGTATAAGAAATATTTTTATCACTTGCGAAATTATGCTGCAAAGGTTACTACCTATCAGGTAGTACGAGCATTGTTGAAGGGTATGGAAAACAATTATTATACTACCTAAGAGAACAAAAATATGCATTGAAAATGCATTGTTTCCCAGCACGTCTCAAAGAAACTTGTTGAGTTTCATTGATATACGCCGAAATGGGTATCACATTGAGACGGGAATGATGGAAAGTTGAATATATTGGCATCACGAAAGTGATAGCTGGAAAGAGACAAATATTGAAAAAGCTAGTTGTCATTTCCTCTGGGTTGTACCCTGCGTATATCAATACAACTGAAATACATGTTGTTGAAAAATTGAAATATTTTGATGATTTCAAAACTTGGCATGACCGGTTAGGCCATCCCGGTTCAATCATGATGCGAAGAATTATGGAAAATTCATATGGTCATATGTTGAAATACAAAAGAATTCTTCAACTAAATAGTTTTCCGTGTGTTGCTTGTTCTCAAGGAAAACTAATTATGAGGACATCACTAGTTAAACTCGAGACAAAGCCGATTGCTTTTCTCAGAAGGATTCAGGGTGATATATGTGGACCTATCCATCCACCATGTGGATCATTTATATATTTTCTGGTTTTGATAGATGCATCAACCAGATGGTCACATGTTAGCTTATTATCAACCCGCAATATGGCATTTGCAAGATTATTGGCTCAACTGATTCGATTGTGAGCCAATTTTCCTGATAATCAAATCAAATCCATACACACGGATAATGCTGGTGAATTTACCTCCAAGGCCTTCAATGACTATTGCATATCCATTGGAATAACCATTGAACATCCAGTAGCTCATGTGCATACCCAAAATGGTTTGGCAGAATCTTTGATCAAACATATGTAGTTAATTGCAAGACCGTTACTAATGAGATCAAAACTCCCAGTATCTGCTTGGGGACATGTTATATTACATGCAGCTACTTTGATTCGCATTAGGCCAACAAGCTATAATAAGTTGTCACCATTACAAACGGTTACGGGTCAAGAACCCAATATCTCTCATCTGAGGATTTTTGGTTGTGTGGTATATGTTCCTATACCTCCACTGCAAAGAACCAAAATGAGGCCTCAAAGTAGAATGGGAATATATGTTGGGTTTGAATCTGCCTCAATTATTAGATATCTCGAGCCAACAACTGGGGACTTGTTTACAGCTCGATTTGCTGACTGTCATTTTGATGAGTCACATTCCCCATTAGGGGAGAAAATAAGCATTGGTAAAGGAGATTACATGGAATGAACCATCATTACTACATTACGATCCTCGCACTAAGCAATGTGAACATGATGTTCAACATATTATTAATCTCCAAAAGTTGGCAAACCAATTGCCTGATGCATTTACCGACCTAAATCAGGTGACACAGTCGTATGTGCCAGCTAAAAATGCTCCCGCTAGAATTGATGTCCATGGAGGATAGGTTGCAAATGAGTCTAACACACGTGTAAAGCGTGGTAGACCAGTCGGCTCCAAAGATAACATCCCTTAAAAACGTAAGGGAGCATGCATTAAAGATGGCCCAAGTGAGAAGGGTGAGACTCTTGAAGAGTCTGTAGACATAACAGTTGTAGAAATGCAGAAAAATCAGGTACCTGAAACGAATATTGATAATGAAGTGATCTCGATCAACTATGTCATGACTGGAATTCGATGGAACCGACATGAAATTGACATCGATGAAACTTTTGCATATAATGTAGCGCTACAAGTTATGAATAATGAAGAAGATCATGAACCAAAGTCTGTTGAAGAATGCAGACAAAGAAATGATTAGCCAAAATGGAAAGATGCTATTGAAGCAGAATTAAACTCACTTAAAAATTTGAGGTTTTTGGACCAGTGGTCCATACACCTAGTCAGATAAAACCAGTTGGTTGTAAATGGGTGTTTGTGCGAAAAAGAAACGAGCAAAATGAAATTGTAAGATACAAAGCTCGTTTAGTTGCACAAGGTTTTAGTCAAAGACCTGGTATTGACTATGAAGAAACTTATTCCCCAGTTATGGATGCCACAAGTTTTAGATACTTGATTAGTTTGGCAATCTAAGAAAATCTTGAGTTGCGTTTAATGGATGTAGTTACAGCCTATCTATATTGATCGCTTGATAGCGACATTTATATGAGGCTTCCAGAGGTATTTAAATTGCCCGAAGCATTTAAATCAAGCTCTATAGAAAATTTCTCTATTAAATTGAATAAATCCCTCTATGGACTAAAGTAGTCGGGCCGTATGTGGTATAATCACCTTAGCGAAGGAAAAATGGATCTGGGATTGTCATAATTGCAGTCTATGTTGATGACCTCAACATAATTGGAACATTTGCAGAACTTCAACAAGTTGTTGAATGTTTAAAGTCAGAATTTGAAATGATAGATCTTGGTAAGACAAAGTTCTGCCTAGGACTGCAACTCGAGCATTCACCAAGTGGGGTATTCCTACACCACTCAATATTAACAAAGGTGTTGAAAGATTTTATATGGACCATGCTCATCTGTTGAGCTCCCCAATGGTTGTTAGGTCCCTAGATGTAAACAAGGACCCATTTAGATCCGTGAAAGTGACGAAGAGTTACTTGGTCCTGAAGTCTCATATCTAAATGCTATTGGAGCATTGACGTACTTGGCGAGTTATACTCGACCTAATATAGCATTCTCTGTAAATCTATTAGCAAGATATAGCTCTGCTCCTACAAAACGACATTAGAAGGGTGTTAAGCATGTACTCCGTTATATTCGAGGTACAATGGATATGGGGTTGTTCTTTCCAAAGACACCTGAGTCTGGTCTAGTAGGTTATGCTGATGTTGGCTACCTATCCGATCTTCACAATGCAAGGTCACAAACAGGTTATGTATTTACTCATGGAGGTACGGTCATATCATGGAAGTCTATAAAGCAAACGAGTGTCACCACCTCCTCTAATCATGCAGAAATTATAGCGATACACGAAGCCAGTCGAGAATGTGTTTCGTTGAGGTCCATGATCCAACATGTACAAGAGAAGTGTGGCCTATCTTTTAATTAGAAAATTCCCACGACATTATATGAAGTCAATGCTGCCTGTATCGCCTAGATGAAAGACGGGTACATCAAAGGAGATAGAACGACACATATCTCCCAAGTTTTTTACGCCATGAGCTTTAGAAGAATGGAGAAATTGATATACAACAAATCCATTCAAGCGAGAATTTGGCAGATATATTCACCAAGTCACTTATGTAAAGGGGAAATGATAGAGTACACGTGTATAGGTGAAATGTTAGTTATTATAGTCTGCTTGTTAGTTCAGCTCATGTACTATATAAGACCAACCTCTCCTCTGTTAACAATTAATGAGAAGTTCATCTCTTCATTCTCTCTGCTGTCTTACTCACCGTAATACATTCACATGGTATCAGAGCACCATTCTTGATCCGTGTATCTCCATTCTTGATCCGTGTATCTCCATTTTCTGTATCTTTCTCAATCATGACCACTGGACAGAAAACAACTTCGTCGTTCAGTCCTCTACTGACGTCGTCGAATCTGTACCAGCTCGTTAGCATCTCTACAATCAAACTAAAGGGAGAAAAGAACTATCTGAGTTGGAGAACTCAGATGCTTAACTTGCTCGAATCAGTCAAGGTTGCCGATCTTGTCAAGAATTCAGCGCCTAGCCAAGATTCAGATCTTGAGAAGTGGACTGAGACTGATGCGCTCGTTCGTACGTGGCTCATCGCTACTCTGGCTGAAGACTGCGTTCATATTGCTGTTGGATGCAAAACAGCAAAAGACATCTGGAACGAACTGCAAGAGGAGTTTCTCCAGTCCACAAAGGATCGAGAGTTTCAGCTTAAGCAACGGATTCAGAATCTGAAACTGAGAGAAGGTCAACCGGTAAAAGAGTATATCAAAGAATTCAAACTCATCTGTGAAAATCTTGCAGCCATCGGAAAAGCTTTAGCGGATGATGATAAGGTTCTGTTGCTAGCACAAGGATGTGGAAAGCGATACAGTATGATTCGCTCAATCATGCTAAGCAAAGCCCCGTATCCATCATTGAAGCAGTTCATAAGTGCTATTGAAGATTTTGATCTTCGAGAAGGAGGTAACGACAAAGACAAAGAAAAGGTGACTGAGGAAGTCGCTATGGCTTTTAATGTGTCCAAGAATGAACAATCTGGCGGTCGAGGCCGCGGTTTTGGTCGAGGTAGAGGTCGAAACCAAGGAGGAAGAGGAAGAGGTCAGAACTATTATCCAAACTACTATTCCAATTATCAGAATCAGAACTCTAATCCAAATCAAAGTCAGCCAAGCTCTAATTCTAGTACTGAAACCAATGCGTTTAATCAATCTTCTCAAAATCAAAATCAAGCCAATCCCTGCCAAATCTGTGTCGTACGAATCACACAGCAGCAATCTGTTTCTATCGATGGGATCACTCCTATCAAGGAACTTCTGATTTCAAGAAGCCTACAACTCAAACCTGGAACTCACCTCAAGCCTACAACTCTATGGTCTATAATCAGAATGTTGATGATTACTACGTTGATTCAGGCGCGACAAACCATATGGTGACTAATTCAGGTAAAATATCTAATCCTTTCTCTTACAGTGGGGATAAGTCTGTTGTTGTTGGAGACGGAAGTCAGATACCAATTAAACTTTCTGGAAGTGCTGCTATTGTGACTGAATCAGGAAAGAATTTGGTCTTGAATGATGTTCTGGTAGTCCCTGATTTGAAACGTAACTTGCTGTCAGTAAGTAAACTCACACAGGACAATTTTTGTTCAGTAGAATTTACTAATTCTGAGTTTACTGTCAAGGATCTGTTGACCAAGAAAGTTGGCCAAAGGTAAAAGAGAAGGAGATGTATGCTCTTCGAAATGACAATGTTCAAGCCCTGACTGCTACTCTTTCTGGAAAAACTACCAGCAACATTTGGCATCAGCGACTTGGCCATCCCAATTCAAGAATCTTGAAGAGTCTCTGCTGTAAGAATCTGATAGATATTAGTAAATGGAATAAGGAATTCACTGTTTGTTCTAGCTGTCAAATGAGCAAAAGCTGTCGATTACCGTTTGCTCGAAATGATAAAGTTTCTTCTGTTGTTTTAGAAAAGATACACTGTGATATTTGGGGCCCAGCACCAGTTGTTTCCACTCAGAAAATGAGATATTATGTTATCTTTGTTGATGACTTTACTCGCTTCACGTGGTTGTATGTGATGAAAAGGAAATCTCAATTCAGTGAGATCTTTGTGCAGTTTCAAAAGATGGTTGAACTTCAGTTTTCTGCTAAGATCAAAATTTTTCAGTGTGATGGTGGAACTGAGTTTACAAACAAAATCTTTACCACACATCTTCGTGACTGTGGAATACTACAACAAATCTCTTGTCCCAGTACCCCTGAGCAAAACGAGTGGCTGAAAGAAAGCATCGGCACATTGTTGAGATGGGACTTGCCCTTCTGTTTCATGCTGGCCTTCCCGTGTCTTTGGACAGAATCTTTCATGACAGCTGTTTTTCTTATAAATCGGTTGCCTACACCCACACTGCAAAGCCAGTCCCCTTTCTTTAAGTTGTATCAGTCACAACCTGATTACTCCAGCTTTCGAACCTTTGGGTGTCGGTGTTTTCCTTTTCTGAGATACAGCAACTCACATAAACTACAGCCTCGCTCTTTACCTTGTATCTTTATTGGCTACAGCAATCTTCACAAAGGGTACAAGTGTTATCATCCTCAAACCAAGAAAATATATATCTCACGCCATGTTGTTTTTGATGAAGCACTTTTTCCTTATGCTGTTTCAGATAAAGAAGCTGAGAACAATGTTGATTTGTTTCTCACTACTTTCAAGATGTTCTGTGATGAGCACCCCACACCAGTTACTGAATCTCAGTCTCAGTTACCTGCCTCAAACACATCTACTTCTCAAAATACTGATTCACAAGAATCGTCACTGCCTATTATTCTCCTTGATTCACCCGTGTCAAACACAGTGCCAAACACAGCAAATGCTAATCCTGTTACACAATCACCTGTTACACACTCTACACCTGATGATGTTTTAGCTACAGAAATAATTCCTATTGATCTGTCTTCCAATACTACTGATGATCCAACACCCTTGTCTAATGCTCACAGCACAGAAACTTCACCTGAAGTTAGTATCAATCCTGAGGCATCTTCACCAACACCTTCAATTGCCGCCAGTGATGGGATAAATCTGGTTGTTGATCTTAGTTCCTGTCAACCAGACTTCACTGAACCCTCTAATACTCACCCTATGATCACACGCTCCAAAAGTGCTGCGTGCCTTCCCGAAGCACATATTGTGAATGAAGTTGACTTAACAGAACCCAAAACTGTTCGTCAAGCCTTGAGTTCTCCAGTCTGGTATCGTGCTATGGAGGAGGAGATGAGTGCTCTGCAACAGAACAACACTTGGTCTCTGGTTTCTCCATCTGCTAGTAAGAATCTGGTAGGATGTAAGTGGGTATTTCGCATCAAGCGCCATCCTGATGGATCAGTTGAGAGATTCAAAGCGCGCCTTGTAGCCAAGGGTTTTCATCAAAAACCAGGTATTGATTTTAAGGATACCTTCAGTCCAGTAGTTAAGACCTCAACCATCAGATTAATCTTATCTGTTGCAGTTACTTGTTGCTGGGAAATCAGACAGTTAGATGTCAAAAATGCCTTTTTGCATGGAGACTTAACATAAGAGGTGTATATGCAGCAACCACCTGGTTTCATTGATAAAACTCGACCAGATTATGTGTGTCATCTCCATAAGTCTCTTTATGGTTTAAAACAAGCTCCACGGGCTTGGTTCTCCAAGTTAAGTACGTTTCTTCATCAGATAGGATTCATATGCAGCAGAGCTGATACATCTCTGTTTTATTTGCACAAGGATAACAACTGTGTTTTGATTCTTGTGTATGTTGATGATATCATCATCACCAGCAATGCCTCCACTCTTCTACATCAAGTCATAAAACAGTTAAGTGCTGTCTGCGCTTTAAAAGATCTTGGTCTGTTACGGTATTTTCTGGGTGTTGAAGCAGATTTTCTATCTGATGGATTACTCCTTAAACAGACTAAGTATGCCAAGGATCTTCTCAAGAAGGCTAACATGATGGGATCTAAGTCTCATCGCACACCTCTTTCCCTCAACCATGCTCTCAACTCTAATTCCAATACACCTCTGTCTGACCCGACTGAATACAGGAGCATAGTTGGTGCTTTGCAGTACCTTACCATCACACGGCCAGACATATCTCATGCAGTCAATCTGGCATGTCAGTTTATGCATCAACCGTGTCAGTCTCATCTTCAGAATGTCAAGCGTATACTCAGATATGTTGCTGGAACACAAAACTATGGCCTCAAAATATCTGCTGCATCATCCTTCAATATTACTGCTTTCTCGGATGCTGATTGGGCTGGGTGCAATATCACTCGACGTTCTACCACTGGGTTTTGTGTTTTCCTTGGTGCAAACTGCATCTCTTGGGCATCAAAGAAACAGGCCACTGTCTCTAGATCAAGTGCTGAAGCTGAATATAGGGCGCTTGCTGCTGCTGCGTCTGAAATTACATGGATAAGTCATATTCTGCGTGAGATCGGTTTTTCTCTCCCACTTCCTGCCCAACACTGTTGTGTGACAATCAAAGTGCTCTGCATCTAGCAGCTAATCCTGTGTTACATGCACGTACAAAGCATGTTGAATTGGACTATCACTTTGTCCGGGAAAAAGTTGTTGCTGGACTGATTACAACACGCTATATTTCAACCAAGTTGCAAACTGCTGACATTTTCACCAAAAGTCTTCCCTCTGAATCTTTTATGTTTTTCAGAAGCAAGCTTGGCGTTGTTGAAGCTCACGCAAAGCTTGAGGGGGAATGATAGAGTACACGTGTATAGGTGAAATGTTAGTTATTATAGTCTGCTTGTTAGTTCAGCTCATGTACTATATAAGACCAACCTCTCCTCTGTTAACAATTAATGAGAAGTTCATCTCTTCATTCTCTCTGCTGTCTTACTCACCGTAATACATTGACAGGAAAATATATAATGTACAATGTTATTCTAAAGACTGTTGATTAGTTGAATATATATAAGTAAGTGAGGTGCTTACTGTGAAGTGTTAAGACAGAATACTGTAACTCTGTTGAGCTAATACAAGTGACAAGCCTTTCTCCTCTATTCCTTTAATCTCGTTTACCGCTCTTTCTCTTCCTCTTCGTTCTGTTCTCGTACATGGTATCAGAGCTACACGCTCGAAAATTCACAATTGTCACTCCTTAGCTGCTTCAATGGAGATCAACAACTAATCAACAGTCTTTAGAATAACATTGTACATTATATATTTTCCCCTTTACAACTTCCAACTTCAACTTTCAAAAAGTTAATCCGCAAGATTAGGCTATGTAGATTCAGAGATTTGAAGTGACGTTTAGTTCAGGGGAAGAACTTATGATTGCACTCTTTTTTCCTTAGCCTAGGTTTTTATCCCACTGGGTTTTTCCAAGCAAGGTTTTTAACGAGACAATCAATATCGGACATTCAAGGGGAAGTGTTATATATATAGTGAATGTCCATATTACCCTTTTAGATTATCCCCTTCTCTCTATAAATAGAGACCATTGTACTCAGTTGTGAAGTGAATGAAAACCCTGCCTCTTTTACTCCTTTCTCATTTCTCCCATTCATAACATAAACAATATTATTTATTATTAGGAAATTTCACCAAATACCATTGAGTTTTTGCTTAATTCACGATATACCACTGTGTTTTTAAAATTACACAAGATAACAATGAGTTTTTACTTATTTCACCAAATAACACTCTGTCCCATATTCTGTTAACTTCTTTGTTATTTTTCCCGGAAAATGACAGAGTGTTATCTGGTGAAATAAGTAAAAACTCAGTGTTATCCTATGTAATTTTAGAAACACGGTGATATATCATGAATTAAACAAAAACTCAGTGGTATTTGGTGAAATTTCCCTTTATTATTTAAAGATAAACAAAATATATAAAAAAATTATTTATAACTTTTAACCATTAGATTATGCAAATTTCATCCAAAGAAATCACTAACATATACTCCCTCCATCCCAGTTTGACTGTTTGGATGCGTCGTTTGACTTCAATATTTAACTTGTAAGATAATATATTTTTATAAATCTATTTTTTTATGATTGTCTGGTTCAAATGTTGTACAATTGAATTCTTATATGAAAAACTATATATTATACAACTTAATTATAAAAAAAAATTATCTTATATTTTTTTTGATGATTAGGGCTTAAAGTCATTTTATTAAAAAGGGTGAATGGCACATTTCGGGCCTCATTAAAACTTCCCTAGGCAAAGCCCAATGAAAAAAAGCTAAGGAAGGAAAAGGAATACCCGCCAACTCAGAATACAACATAGGGAACATTCCCAAACAAGTCCAGAACAAACACCAACACACTAAAGAAAACGTACCAAACACCCTCCCAGAAACAGTAGAACAAGATCTTACATGCCCTCCAAATATGAAATCCCTCATAAACCTACTGGGTAAAAACCCGACCCGACTCCTCGAAAACAAACTCGACCGATCCCCCTCCTAAGACCAACCTCCCAAATTAAACTCATTAATTAGACCCCAAGCTCTCACATCTGCTCTTGGATCTGGCTGATAATATTAGTTTTGGTTTGAGCTGGATTCAACACATGACAATCTAACTGTTTTAATAATTTGATGCATCTACTTCTGCACCAGGGTTTATAATTTTACCTTCTTCATTCCTTGCCGGGGCAATATTCCTTGCCGGGACAATATTCCTTGCCTGAGTATTTGGAGGGGTATTGTGAATTAATTCAACAAAAAGGTCTAACCCGTCTTTACCAACCAAAGAATTCTCCAAAAGTGACGATGGGGATTTTAGACCCGACCACGAAATATTCAACCCGAGTCTTGGTGACCTATGCAATAATTACAAGCAAAGTAGCTCTGATATGAGTAGGTAGTAGTACACACCAGACCAGTTGCAGTTAACTATTAACGCCAGGTAGGATATATAGTTCCACCTAACCCTCATCTCATCTTCTTCCTCTTTAGTGTCGCAGCAAGTCTAGTCAGGCCAAGTTAAGGAAGGGCGACAAGAAGTGAGTGAGCAGAAAGTACAATCTCCACCTTCCCTCTAGACTACAGTGGAAGATAGGGGAGGGGGGTTTGTACTCCCATCACCATTCCCAAAAGAAAGGCACACAGTACTCTCGATCACAACTCAGTACTTGAGAAGTTTCCAAACCCTAGATTAGCTATCTATCAGCTACTTATTATAATCTACAATTATGATTGTCAGATATTATACTCCACTCCTCTCCTGTCTGCTGATGATCTGAATCGTCTCCGCAATCTAGTGGTGGTGGCGCCTACTGAAGCGTCTGCCTAAGATTTTCTGCGCTACTACTGATAATCCTTTTTGTTTTTCCTTCTCATCATCAGAGCAGGAGCAGGAGCCTGAGCCCATCCTTGGAGGGCTAAACATCACCGGCAAATACTCTTCTGTATCGCAGACAAATGTCGATGATTTAAAATGCTCCATCAGGGCCTTCTTTCCCTGTCAAAAATCCAATCACAGTTCAGTGGCCTTTCATTATTCTTCTTTTTTTTTCCTACTTAATAAGCGTATTACACGTTTGTAAATATATTACTATTTGAAAGTTTATGTGCAGTACTTTAAAAGTAAAATTAATTAAATCTATAGATGCGTAGATATTATCTTAGCACCCTCCTTTTATTTGTGATGTGATTAATAATAACAGATAATTTTGATTTAATATTTTATTTATGATATTTAACTATATATTTAAAACAAAAATGAAATAAATTTTATTCATACATACTATCAATATAGTTTTTTATTATTTGTGTCTATATGCAATATAGGTGTAGAATACGCTTAACAATAAATATATATATTCATCCATAAATATTAATGTCATTATATAAGACATAATTATAACTAATTATAATAAATTTTAAAATAAGACTACAGCATATCGTAAATTTCAATTATATTTTAGTACATTTTTTTGTATCACCAAAATCAAATATTATACTATTCTACCTATAATATATATTAAAAATATGAAAATATTATATTTTTGATATATTTAATTTATTTATATTTAAAAACCGTGGGTTTTTTTGAAGCAAAAAGAGCGTTCAGTATCATTTTATGGATTCTTATAAAATTTCCTTACAGTATAAAGGAATGAATTTATGATTTAGGGCACGCAGTGTGGTAGTTTTTTTTTTTATATATAATTTAAGCATATAGTCCCGAAATAAATAGATGGATGGAGAATCCATTAAAGCCCCGCTCTTTTACCAAAATTATACTCCCTCCGTCCCGAGTTGACTATCTATTTGGATGGGTTGTTAGAATCTTTTGTGAAAAACTATATATTATACAATTTAATTTTTTAAAATTATTTTATCTTATTTATTTATATTGAAGTGAAAAAAATACTATCAACTACATAATTACTATACAACTGACAGCCATACAAAAGTATGGGACCTAAACCCTAAAAAGTTCCCACATCCAACTACAACCCTCAGAGCTTACCAGAAGAATGACGTAGGGGATTGTGTTATTATAGATAGACGCGCGACGGTAAGGGGGCGGACATCTGATCTAACCTTATAGCTAGTAATCATGAAATTATAGCGCGCTATACCTATCTGCCATACTACTATACTGCTGTTTGCTTAAACTAGGAGGATGTAGTAACATCGGAAATACGCTAGACGAAGAAGCACCAGCAGAACCTACTCATGCAATTGGTAGTAGTATGTACGGAGTACACCTGCCACCTAAAATCATCATTCCCTGCCCTTCTTCGGCTAATCTTTCAGAAATCGATAATAGTTCGCCGATTGAAAATCGAAATGTTCTCATCTCAATCTCATGTATTTTCCCTCAACTCTCCATCTTTGTTTGTGATATTATTGGGATCACAACGGAGTCATCCCCATTCTTTTGCACCGGGTTTATTTGATCAGCTAGTTTATTGTCTCTATATGTCACATACATCAATTGTCATATCAACTATTTTTCTCCTCTACTTTTTCTAACTTTCAGTTGACAACTGACATCAGCTAGATTATCAGTCATGCAAAAGAATGGGCCTTAATTTTCTGGGTATTACTATTATTTGGAGTAATAAATACAAAATTTAATTTAGTGTACGAACAACCATCACAACAATAAATAACACACAATCATGTTCATATATGATGAGATAATTAATAGTAATAGTACGAATTACCTGAATCTTTGCACACGCGATTTCTCTTCTTTTCCTTCCTGAATTATAGAATTTCCATGTTTGGTCTTTGAGGTTATACAGGTAGAGTTTCCATGCTGCTTTAGGAGTAGTAAAATTTACAAAGGCGTATCCTCTGCTCAAATTTGTGCTACATCAACGAACACAGTAGTACTATAATATTAGTAGTAAAATTACCAATAGTTCAATCATCTAAATATTATTTGTGGACAAAAAGATACTACTATGCGAATGCGACTAATTAATACCACAACATGCAAAAGACAATGATTATTCTCTGATCAAAACCAAATTTGATAGATTCATCAGTCGTCGGGGTAGTAAAAGCTAATGATGATGATGAGGATTCACCTGAAATCTATGGGTAGATACACAAAGTCGTACCCTACCAACTCTCCTTCGGCCGCCTCTACTCCTTCTGCTTCTTCAGTTATGTTCTTCTGATTTTCATTGTTGCAGAAAGTATCAAGGAACTCTATCAACATTGTTCTCCTACACATATATAAATCAATCAATCAACAAATTAATTACTACAAGTAGTAATTAACGCCTCTTGACAGGCGTGCCTCATTATTACATTTGTTGCCTCATGACCCCTTACTGTTACTCCTTACATCAACTGCAGCGACAGAATTCATCGCAGTTGGCAAGCAACCGAACTAAACACAGCTAGGAGATGATGATGTATATTATTAACAGGTAATAATATGACCTAATTACCAAGCATCAAATTAATGGCAAACTGCAGACACTTAGCTAATAAGCATCAAATGTCACACTACGTACGCAGATAATTAAGCATCTAAAAATTCATACGAGATCGATCATCAGATAGTTATTGGATGAAAATTAATGCCCAATACTATCATATACAAGTTTCAGGAAGAAAACATACGTATATTGATTTGGAATATTACGGATCATCACGCTTGTTTCCGAACCATCCTCTTTCACAGGCACAACTGGTTCTTTCTCCTCCTCGAACTTCTTCCTTCTGCTCAACATCGTTGCTGTCATCGCATATTTACCCAGGCCCACTTCCCTCTCATCACAACCTACACGACTTTTCCTTCGAAAAGATGGTGGTGATTCCTTGTGCTGTTGCTGTTCTACACTACTACCACAAACTCTCCATCTCGGGGGTTTCTGATTAAAAACCCTAGAGTAAAGAGACGAACTCTTCTTACGGTGGGATTGAAGATTATGGTTACTTCCAACAATACTACTAGAAGTTCCAGCACCTAGTACTGTTGTTGATCTCTTGTCTGAAAACGCTGGCTGCAGTTTCCTTGAAAGGGATGGTAATTCATTATTAGCTAGTCTGTTCGAAGTATTCTGGTGATGATCAACAGTGGGTAGTGGCGGCAACGGTAAGAGGGAGGAGGAGGAAGGGATGGTTACAGTGTCTAAACGCGGAGGTGGGTAGAAGAGAGAGAAGTGGGTTTGATGATCAGACTGCAGGTTTGCGTGACTGTAATAGAGCTCAGATGGGTAAGAAGGCGGCTGGAAGTAACTGAAATTGGTATACAAGTAAGCATCGTTACCGCCGCTGGGTATGTAGTTAGTAGGGGAACTGAAATAGTGATCTGACCCGCCGGATAGATGGAGGGATGTGGGGGGTAGGAGAAGTTGAGGTTGTGGGTGATACTCGGTAGCTTCTGGGTTTAGACTACTGGAGCTGCGAGTGCTGGTGTTGGAGAGACCGGCCATGGTGTTGATTTCGATCAGAAAGTGGGAAAATCGAGCGAATATGCTAAGGGAATACTAGTACAATAGAGGGTACGGATGAATATGAACTCAAGAGCGTTCTTATAGAACTAGAGACGACACTGAACAGTAGGGCGAAATGCAACGGAGATGATCGGTGGCGAGAAGACCTGTAGTTCGTAAGAAAGCCAAATAGTACACATGTCAAACGAGGAGTATCGAGTGTGGATGACTTGGACATGCCGGTCAAACCCTACATACACAAGCACAACTCCACTCCACAACAAATTAAGAAATCAAGTTAAACTTATAGCGTTCCGAGCATAGTTATTTTGGACTCTTTTATTTGTTTTTGTTATTTGGTTAAAAAAATATAAGGTTTTGTTCGATATGACTGTTTTGGCAGCATAAATGCAACATATTTGCTGGCAAGTTTACACTGGCATATAAATGCAGAATATTGCTAGCAATAATGTGCTGGCACATTTGTATCTATTTTGAAAACTGCTACTATTTAGCAGTGCGGCATGTTTGGTCAAGTTAGTTATATGTGGTGTGTTTACCGTTTTTGTATTATAATTACAATTTATTATATTACATTACGTAACTTTATTTCGTTAGTAAAAATAAACAGAAAAATTCAAAAACAATATATACTATGAGTATTTAATTTACAATAAAAAAACTTGAGAAACCAAATAAAATAAAAATATTTGTATAACTAATAAAATTTTAATTTTTATTATTTAAATAAAAATTGTAACTTCTAAACAATATATTGTTACTTTCTTCATTTTATCTTACAAATATAAAAGCGTAAAAAGAGAACAAACATTTCAAATTTTCTGATAACGTTGTGTGAATTTATTTAGTGAAATCTTAACTTTTAATAATATATAATATTTTTGTAACTTTGTATGTTAATAAATTTATATACACTCCAACTCATATCTTCTCAGATGTAGAGTATTTTTCCGTTATATTCCCGTTAGGTTTCAACGCGCGTCACGCGCTCCAACCCTGGTGATTCCAAAATTCCCTTCCTTCCCCTGCTTCGTCCCCGACGGTTTCTTCAACCCCTCTGGTTTCTCCTCCGCCGTCCCTCTGTCTGAGTCGCCACCGGTGGTCCTATTGTGCCGCCAGGCCTCAGCCTGGTGGCTAGGTCCCGTTCAGGTTGTCTCCTCCTTCCGGTTTCTCCCTCTCCTCTGGTTCTCTGCAGCGGTCTGATGGGTCGTAAGCGACCAAACACGCGCTCCTGCCCGGCGACCTCCCCAGCTGGTGGCGCTCCGGCCTCCCCTTCCGTCTCCGGTGCGGGCGCTTTGGAGTCTTCTCATCAGCCGGTGCCGGCGACTGGTGGCGGTTCTCCTTTTCTCTCTCAGTCTGCCGTGTCAAGTCCGTTGGCTGAAGCTGGTGTGCTCCGAGATGTTTCAGCCGGTGTGTTTGCTGCGTCATCCTCCTCCTTCCCCAAGTCTCAGGTAGACGCCTCTGGTGAAGTCGCGCTCCAAGCTGGTGCCAATGTGCACCGTGTCTCCCCCCCCCCCCCTCTTTGTTGGAGCATGCGGCGGTCAGTACAGAGCTGCAGATCTCGGGTGGAGCGAACCGCAATGGTTTCTCTGGTGTGAATGCTGCATCAGGCACGCTCGAAGCTGGTGTGAACCGTGTCTGCCCCCCATTATTGGGGAATGTGCCTGTTGATACTGGTTTGCAGAGCTCGGGTGTTGAGAAGTCTGAGGGACTTGGTCCTCAAATCCAGTCCGGTTGTGACTCTTCTGTAGTCGGGCTTGCGCCCAGGGCTAGCTTCTCTAGTGGACAGGATTGTCCAGTGACAGTTCCTACTGAAATTCCTCCATTGGTTCAATCTGCTTCCGGGAATGACCCCCAAGTTATCTTTCATCACAACGGGAGTGTCCAGTTTGTATCTGAAACACTCCATTCTTCGCCTCCTGCCCTTGACCTGTTCGTGGATCTCACGATACCCCCACCCGACTTGGCTCTGGAGGCTTATCTTAATCAACCAGATTCTTCAATTACTGGAGCAGTGGATAAAGTTCCTCATCCTTTAGTCCCTGAGACTGCTACGTCCACGCGGGGAGTCATTGCTCCAGCTGGGGAACGGATATTTGTGGACCCCTTAGGTCCTCCATCTGACCGGAATCTGCAGAAGCTCCAAAATCAGCTCACCCCCCCGTCTAACGGGGTTGAGGAGGAGGACTTTCCGGCTCTCTCCAAGACCACTGGATCCATGATGCCTCAAATGGGAAATAAAGACATAGGGTCTAAGCGTATTGCCCAAGAGATCTACTCGTCCTAAACCGACGTCAGGTACGCAACCTAATCCCTCGTTCCTTGACATGCTTCTTGCTAAACAAAAATCGAGTTGTGGCATGTCCTTGGGCCTTGATGACGATGACATTCTAAATTCGGATAGCCCTTATGTTTCAATTGAGGAGCATGATCTGTTACCTGAAATTGACTATTGGAGAAATGCTCTAGTTGGTTTTATCTGGGGTAAAAAATACAGCTTTAATATTGTCAAAGAATTTGTGAAGCGTGCCTGGAACTTTGTAGCTACCCCCCAAATTCTTCTACATGAGGAGGGATGGTTCCTCTTCCGATTTGATAAGGAGGAAGATCTCCAACAGGTGCTTGATAAGGGCCCTTGGCTTCTCTACTCATCTCCGTTGGTTCTTAAAAAATGGTCTCCCGACTTTTCCTTCAATCCGAAAGATCTCAACCGTATCCCTGTCTGGATCCAACTACCAAGTCTCCATACTAGTCTTTGGTCCCAATCGAGCCTTAGGAAAATATGCTCTAAGCTCGGCTCTCCTCTGCACACCGACCAAGCTACAACCTCTAAGACCAGAATATCCTATGCTAGAGTCCTCGTCGAAGTTGATTTCAACCTTGAATTGGTTAGAGATATCGAGATTCGCGCCCCTAGTGGCACCGTGGTTCAGCACGTAATTTATGAATGGGAGCCCATTTCCTGCTCAACTTGCAACCTTCTTGGGCACTCTTCTGCCCGCTGCCCGCGGACTGTCAGATCTGGGCGCACCCAGGTGCCTTTGCACCCCATCTCCCGCTCTTCCCTTGCTCCGAAGCAATCTGAGGGAGGCCTCGTTCCTCCCCTGTTACCCCTACCCGTACTTGTGAAGGGGACTATTATCCAGCCAGCTGAAGCTCAGCCTTTGTCTTCCCCTCTTCCGGTCTTAACCCAACCGGTCGGCCAACCTCCTTTCTCGTCCCTTCAACCAGACCTTGACCTGCCTCCTAGTTCCTCCTCTGTTCCCCAAGCCCTCCCGCAGGCTCTTGTCTCCTCTCCCTCTGCCCTCCCAATGCACCCTAGTGGGATCATGTCACCCTCTCTCCAGCTTATTCTAGAGCCCCTTCCTGAGGAAAGCTGGCAAGTGGTCCCCCCTAATGGGAGGAGCCCTCTGGACAAAACCGCGAACTTTGTTCCTAAAGACCTCTCTCTCCAGCTAGCTAATTCCTTTGATATCTTAGATAAGGGTGTTGGCCCTCACCCTCTTACTCCACCTTCTCTATGAATATTGCAGTCTGGAATGTTAGGGGTTGTAACGATCGCCCCAAGCTCCTTGAGATCCAAAAATTTGTGGCCAACAATAATCTGTGTGCCTTTGCCCTCCTTGAAACCCATGTTTCGCTTAACAACCACCCCTCTATTCTTGCTCGCTTCTTTCCATCCTGGAGCTTTGTCCATAACTATGGGGTGCATCATAGTGGCCGCATCTGGCTACTATTCAATCCTTCTGTTATAGCTCTCACCCCGATCCATTGCTCTGACCAAATTCTCTCCTGCAAAGTGTCTATTTTGGGCACCATAGATCTCACCCTTTCCATAGTATACGGGAGGAACAACCAAAGTCTGAGATCCCAGCTATGGGAGGATATTATTAATCTTAGCCAAAGTACCATTGGCCCCTGGGTGGTGGCGGGGGACTTTAACAATATTCTCTATGCACAAGATAGGCTCAGTAGTAGAAACCCCCTCCCTAGAGACTATCGAGACTTTGCTGACTGTGTCTCCAAGGCTGAGCTACAAGACCTTCGCTTTTATGGCCGATTCTTCACCTGGTGGAATAATCAATACGACCATGACCGCATTTTAGGGAAAATTGATCGGGTCTTAGTTAACGAAGATTGGATTCTGGCGTTCCCCACCAGTTATGCCTCCTTCCTTCCTCCCCTGGTTTCGGATCATAGCCCCATGGTGATCTCCCTTCCAGCTACAACCCCTCGAAAAAGAAGCTTCAAGTTTCTCAATCTTTGGACCAAGGACCCCTCCTTTCTCCCTCTTGTTCGGGATGCATGGGATCTTGCCCCAAGTGGGAGCCAGTTTTACACTATCGTCCAAAGGCTCAAACACCTAAAGCTAGGGCTCATCAACCTCCACAAATCTGAATTTGGATCCCTGGGGGACAAAGGTCAAAGTATCAGAAATAAGCTTAGTGACGTTCAAAGAAACCTGGACCTAGACCCATGGAACCCAGCCCTAATTTCTCAGGAAAAATCGCTTAGGCACAACCTCATTGTCAGGGACTCCCATGAGCTTCTTTTCCTTCACCAGCTCTCTAAAACCCGTTGGCTTAGGTGGGCAGACTCTAATACTTCCTACTTCCATAGAGCCATAAAAGCAAGAAGGAATAAGAACTCCATCGCATCAATTATGAATGATCATGGGGAGACCCTCCAAACCCCATTCGACATTGAAAACTGTCTGGTTGGCCACTTCTGTCTAACCCTAGGCACCAGGGCCTCCCCTCAGCGTTCATTTGCTGAGCTTAACCTGGATAATGTCAGAATTCTTGACCACTCATCATGGTCCTTCTTAACCCAGCCCGTTGAGAATAGTGAAATTAGATCAGCCCTCGCTTCCATTGGCGATGATAAATCCCCTGGCCCGGATGGTTATACTGCTAAATTCTTCAAATCAGCCTGGGACATCATTGGTGAGGACATTTGTGGCGCCATCAAAAGCTTTTTCCATAGTGGAAGGCTGCTTAAAGAGCTTAATGCAACTCTTATCACCCTTATTCCCAAAACTGAAAATGCCTCGTCCCCGGGGGACTATAGACCTATCTCATGCTGCAATACCCTGTACAAGCTTATAAGCAAAATCCTGGCTGATAGGCTCAGGAACGTCCTCCCCTCTCTGGTGAGTCCCAGCCAAGGAGCTTTTATTAAAGGGCGCCTTATCTCAGATAACATCCAGCTCTGCTCGTGTCTGATGAAAAACTACCAAAGAGCGAACATTTCTCCTCGGTGTACAATGAAGATGGATATCAGGAAGGCATTCGACACTGTGGACTGGAAGTTCCTCCAGGATACTCTCTCCTTCCTAAATTTTCCCCCACAGTTTAGTAACTGGATTATTCAGTGTGTCACCTCAACCTCCTTCGCGATTAACATCAATGGCTCGCCCTCGGCTTCATTCAAAGGGGAACGAGGCCTGCGCCAAGGGGACCCCCTCTCCCCCTACCTTTTTGCGCTAGTTATGGATATGCTCTCTAGGCTGCTTGACCAACTCCGTTCCACCCCCGACTTCCGCTACCACCCAACATGCAATTCCCTCCGTATCTCCCACCTCTTCTTCGCCGATGATGCCCTATTATTCTGTAGAGGAGACCAAAGCTCAATAGCATACATGCTTAACAAAGTCCATCTCTTCTCATAAACCTCTGGTCTTAAGCTTAACCCAGCCAAATCTGATTTATTCCTTGGAGGGGTAAACCCCACCCTTGCTGAAACGCTTATACAACTAACTGGGTTTAACCAGGGTTCCTTCCCTTTCCGCTATCTCGGCATCCCAATCACTGCGAGGAAGCCTAGAGCCGCTGATTTTAACCCTCTCATTGATAGCATCCGCAAAGCAATAACTTCTTGGGGGAGTAAATCCCTCTCCTTTGCAGGCAGGCTCTCCCTTATTCAGAGCACACTCTTTGGCGTAGTGGGTTTCTGGGCCTCATGCATCACTATTCCTAAGAACGTCATCAAAAGAGTCATTACTTGCCTCAGGTCGTTTCTATGGTCGGGGGATGCAGAGAGTAATACTACCCCTCCAGTGGCCTGGCACTCTATCACAAATACCAAGAAAAATGGAGGTTTGGGACTTAAGGACATCCATAAATGGAATATGTGCTTCATGCTCAAGACCATTTCAGCCATCACTCATGATTCAGAGCGCCTTTGGATCCAATGGATCCACAAGCTCTTCCTGCACAACCCTAGCACCATCTGGACGACTACTGCTAAAGGCAATGATCCATGGACTTGGAAAGCTATCCTTCAAGCTAGGGACTGGTGGGTAAAGCAATGTGGCTCTCCTAATGATGCCATCTCCCTCTTCAGCTCCTACCCCTCCCACCCTAGGGTTAGCTTATTCTACAAAGACGTCTCTGTCCCTCCCCAGATCTTCCAATGGTATAATATTTGCTGGAAAAGTTGGTCTATTCCCAAAGCCAAATTTATCTTGTGGGTTGCTTTGAAGGGTAAACTTAAAACTTGTGACAAGCTCCAATCATGGGGCATATGTCTTGCTAATAGATGCTGGCTCTGTGAGCATGCTCAAGAGACAAGCAACCATCTTTTCTTCCATTGCAGGTACTCTTGCAGGGTCTGGTGGGCTATCTGCGACTGGCTGGGAATTCCAACCAAACGGAGGAGTCTTCATAGCTGTGTAGCATGGATCCTTCGCTACTGCAAACGGCATCGACCAATCGACCTCGTAAAAAGAGCGGTAGTAGCAAATGTTGTCTATCACATCTGGATTGAGAGATGCAAGCGAGCTATGGCCAACCAATCCAGAGACCCCACTCTCGTTATTGCCGACATCAAAGCTGCAACTAAAGCCATCATAGGGATTAAGATTAACCGATCCAGCGCAGACTTCGACTGGCTTGATAGGGTGCTCTGCTCCTAGGACACGACATGGTTATCTATCGGTTGTACTTTACATGTTTTGGTGGGCTGAGTAGCGCTGCCTACTGCTCAACGACTGTTATAGCTCTATGTTTCTTTAGCCAGCTGGCATTGCTCTAGCTCTATGCTATTTTGTTCACCTCTACGAAGGGCTTTTGTATTTCAGATATATAGGGCCTCTATGTATCTAACGCTATTAGTTCTCGTTACTTAATATATACATACATCCTTTATTCAAAAAAAAAAATTATATACACTCAGATTTTTATATACTTTTTGAATATTTTAATTCATATATCAACAAGTGTGTATATTTATTGGTTTTTAATTTTATTAATCTATGTGGTATTACAAATAATATATTATAAATTAGTATTATTAATGTGTTTTTTTATTTGGCTAAAGAAGTAGTACTATTTTTTAAAAATTATTTGAAGCATTGTGTAATTTGTAACAAATAAAGTAACTTGTAAAAAATGTATTTTTTAATTAATAGTCACAATAATTGCACTATGAAGGGAGAAAAGAAGCGGAAGTGAAAGCACGAAAACAAAAAAGAACATTTGCTGCCGGCATTTATGCTGACATTTATGCTCTTTTAACCGAACAGCAAAAACAAATAAAAGTCCAAAACAGCATATGCTGATGCATTTGTGCTGCCCATTTATGCTGAATTTTTTTTAGCCAAACGCAACCTAAATGTCGGCATAAATGACAACATAAATGTTAGCATAAATGCCTGCAGTAAATACTACTTTTTCATTTCCGTGCTTTCACTTCCGCTTCTTTACCCACTTCATAATGCAATTACTGTGACTATTGATTTTTTTAAAAAGACATTTTTATAAGTTATTTTATTTGCTACAAATTACGTAATGCTTCAAATAATTTATAAAAAATAGTACGACTTCTTTAGCCAAATTTTTTAAAAAAAACCACATTAATAATACAACTCTATAATATATTATTTATACTACCACATAGATTAATAAAATTTAAAAAAAACAATAAATATACACACTTGTTAATATATAAATTAAATATAAAAAAGTATATAGAAAATATGAATGTATATAAATTTATTAACATTCAAAGTTACAAAAATATTATATATTATTAAAAGTTACAATTTCACTAAATAAATTCACACAACATTATAAGAAAGTTTAAAACACTTGTTCTCTTTTTTTACGCTTTGTAAGAATTATTAAATTTAGATAATAACAATATATTGTTTAGATGTTACAAGTTTTGCTTAAATAATAAAAATTAAAATTTTATTGGTTATATAGATATTTTTATTTTCTTTGGTTTCTCAAGTTTTTTTATTGTAAATTAAATACTCATAGTAATATATTGTTTGTGAATTTTTCTATTTATTTTTACTAACAAAATAAAGTTACATAGTGTAATATAATCAATTGTATTTGTAATACGAAAACAGTAAACACACCACATATAACTAACTTAACCAAACATGCTGCATACATGCTGCACTGCCAAACAACAGTTTTCAAAACAGCTACATTTATGCCAGCGTAAATCTGCCAGCAAATATGCTGCATTTATGCCAGCGTAAACCTGCTGCAAATAGGCTGACAAAACAGCCATGCCGAACAGAGCCTAAAATCTTTAGGAAATGAGTTATCTATTTGTTTTTTTATAATTGAGGCTTTCGTCAATTTATTAATGGAAAACACGGGACCTGATTAGAGTCAGTCGAGTGAGCAAGAACGGGCCTCATTAAAACCCCCTTAGGCAAAATCCAGTGGGAAAAAGCCCAAGAAGGAGAAAAGAGTACCCAGCCCAACCTCCATGTTATGAAACGATATTACAAATCCAACACCCAGGCTCTAGACGTTGCACTAAACACCAGTGTGCAATATCCTACTAAACACATAAAGACTAAATCAGATAAACACTTCACTCCTAAACATGCCGCCGATTCCAAAAAACTATTATACCAAAGTATCCAAACCCCATAATTTGAACAATGCCCTTCCATTCCAAACATAAAGCATCTCATGTGCCGACTGGTGAGGCAAATTGTGACACTCCATACCTCCTACATCTTCTTTCGCAATCCTCTATTGTGACAAAAATTGGCTAGCTTAACCCGGAGAAACACGAGACATTCAAGAATGCAGACCCATTGTTTATGATCCACCACCCTTGCACGAATTGCTACCAATTTTGCATATCTTCCCTCGTCTCCTTAGATTAATCCTGGAACCTAACACCATCTACCTTTACTCAGCTACGCAACTGAGATTGGATTTGGTCGATGATGTTTACCTTGGTGAGACTTGGATTTGGAAGTTGGCACCCCAACTTCAGTAGTAAATCAATGCACTCTTCTGCTTCCGATTCAACGTTTATGATTTTCCCCATCTCGTTCCTTGTTGGTGCTCTTTTTTGTTGTATTGACGACGGCGGGGTGTTGTGGAAGAGTTCAACACATAAACTTATACCTTCTTGTTCTAGCGAGCACTTCTCAGGGGTATTCATAGTCAATTGCCTTCTACACCCAGAATTAGCGTCTGTCTTCTGCCCTGACAACTCAGTGCCCCTCTACATGGGGTTACGGGTCACCTCGGGACCCATCCCATTAATACCGTTACTAGTAATGGCAAGATTCTCAATCTCTGTATCGGTGGAGATTAAATTCATCGCATCAGAATTATGCTGGGGCAAACCAAACATTGTCTGGCCTTTTTGTGTCTCTTCAAGTATTGTCTGGTTCTGTCGAGTCTCAAAGTTTGCGTCCCTATCTAATATTTCTACTACACTATTGCCATTCCTAGTGCTATTGTTTGGCACCTGGCATGGAGACTCTTGGAAAAATGAGTGGAATAATAACAAATTCCTACACCATCATTGCTTTTGTCCTCTACCGCACCTCTCATCTGGTCGCAGAGGGGTGGCCTTGGACTGTCGATTTGGTTGGAGGGAAGAACTGAACGCGAGTGGAGTGCGCCCATATCCCCATGCTCCATGTGAGTCATTATTTCCTCCGCACAGAGCACAATGTCTGGCGGTCCCCGCCTGTGCATCACCATAGTGTTTTGAGGAATTGTCTGGACACAATACTTGTGTCGAGCCATGCACAATTGGTTGCCTACCACCAAAATTTGACTCTTCCTGAGAGCCGCAATGATTACCAGCCACTGATTGGGTAGCACTACCTTGTGAATGTCCTATACAGAACAACTCTCCCCCACCTTGGAAAATTCCTCCTCCCAAATCCCTTGCGGTTTGGTCAACAATATTATTTTGTTGACTTTTAACATTATTTGCTTCAGAGACTGCCATTTGGATAATACTACCAGCACGCTCGGCGTTGTTCTCTATTTATGGTTAACGATCTTGCCCCTCTTTTTATAACGTAATATAGAAGAGGGTGGTAATTGGTTGGGTTGAACGATATTTAACCTGATTAAAATTATATTGATCTGTATCTGATCCAAAAATAATCGGGTTACAAATTTTTAACCCATATCAGCCCATATAAAATCGTTGAACCCAAAACCCAAGCCATTTAACCCGTTAAAATATAAGTACTCTTGTTTTTCTGTAAAATGATCAGTCATCTCTAAAAGCATGCACATGACGGTCATTTATTTCGAATCATTGTGTGTCGTTTTTTCAAATGTCAACATTCTCTTAAATAGTTGAATAATCTTAACTCATATTATTCTTTCTTCTAGAAATTTGTTTAATCTTTTGTATTCAAAGTAATGTGTTGCTTTTTATTCTTATTTTTCTTTCGGGCGAGAAAAGCATTATACTAAAGTATCGCCTTATGTAACTGGTTATCCAGTAATTATCAAAAAAATAGTATTTGTTATTTGTGCGGATGAAATTGTGTGAATAGTGGAGTTTGTCTGGCTTTAAGAATGAAAGACATATTAGTTAGGTTTTCAAACAAAGAGTGAATGGTGGATATAAATGATCTAAAAAATGTATGTGGATTTAAAAAAAAAATTTGTGTGGGCCTAAAGAAGTGATAGTAATTTTGTTTACTAATATACTAATACTTATAGAATTAATACATATCCAGCCCCATATTTACATATTTATCAATTTATTTATTTTTAATTAAATTAAGTAAACGAGACGGGTTGAATTCGGGTTATGACTTTTAGCTCATATCCAACCCATATATTTAATAGGTAACCCATACCCGACCAAAATTAAATGGGTCAATAATCTTAACTCATACCGGTTATTTATGGGTTAGGTTTGAGTCGGATTTTTGGGTTGGGTAAAAATTATCACCCCTAGACAATAGATTAATCAATCGAAATTCATTAGATCTATAGTAGATATGAGATTCCCTAATCTAATGGGTATTGGTGGAGACCATTCTTTTTTTGGTATTTTGGTTTTCATCGGTGTGGATTTTAATAAAGCTGGCCACAGTTCCGATTCCGCCCGGCTCTAGAACATGTGTATTTGGAGGCGGAACCGGCCAGTGGCGATTCTGGGGCAGTTCTGGTTCCGAAGGTTGTATTCGCTAAAAAAAACAGTTTCGGCCGGTTTGTTACTGGTTCCAGATTCGGTTCTAAATTAATTTTTTTTGAATTTTTTCAAAACTTTTTGACTTTTTTTTTAAAAAATCATAGGGGC
Source organism: Limonium bicolor (assembly GCA_023374045.1). NCBI lineage: Eukaryota > Viridiplantae > Streptophyta > Magnoliopsida > Caryophyllales > Plumbaginaceae > Limonium > Limonium bicolor. Next base: position 132,876,304 of record CM041782.1, read on the forward strand.
AGGCGGGAATTAACGGTTGTTTTGACCGATTCCAGGACATTCCACCGGTTTCGGTTCTGGTTCCAATCCTTCATATTCATCCTTACACCAAATGTATCGGTCCCGGTTCTGAATCGGTCCCAAATCTTTAAAGGTGTATTCATTCGCTTCGCTTGCATACGGTTTCGGTTTTGAACCAGTTCTGGACCAATTCCAACTGGTTCTAGTTTCGTTTGTTTCCACCGGTTCCGGTTCTATTCGGTCACGCTGGCTACCTTTAGATTTTAACACTTCTCGTGGCAAGCCTACATGAAAATCGGTCATTTTGTAGTGTAGTGGGTTCCGGGCCTTCCCTATTAAGATTCCTAAAATTGTTAAAAGATAAACGTCTTCTTGCTTGCAAATTATATTATATACGCTAATTAGTCGGTTAGTAGATGTATGTTCTCATTCCCTCAAATGTCTGGAGTCTAGTAGCAATCTTATTTTTTCTGTATCTTTTCATGCAGGGAATAGTAAAGAACCTTCGACTAATTTTTTTTTTGATCAAGGGGCTACATGAGTAGCTATGTAACCATTACTTGATTTTATCAGCTAAGGTTATCATCCCGCCAAGGCATAAAAGAAAAGAATCACGTCGTAGCGTAACTCTATCTTAACTTACCTACCATCCCATCGAGCTTGAAATTAATTGTAATCTTAAAACCTTGTAGTCTAGTATTCCTTTTGCACCTTGCGAGCCATTATAAACTAGGACAAACCACTCAAGTTGTTTCTGATCGTAAGAATTATCGCAACCCACTAGCCATCTTCCTATGAGTCTTGCATTCAGGTGCCTCGAATGTTGCAATAGATCTTTCATGAGCTCATCTCTTACGAGTTTGTTTACCAACACCCCTTCTTAGATTGTGATCAATGTTCGCCATGAACTTACTTAGGTACGAATAGTTTATACGAAGATGTTGTCCGTATTTAAAGCACTTCCTTGCTTGCGCTGACAGTCTACATCTTGGTTGCTTGGATTTTCTGCTTCAGAGGTGTTGTTGAGCTCATTTTTTAGGAGCAGTAATTTTCGAAGAGAGCTCAACATGTAACTCAATTTTATCTAGCGAATTATCTTGCACCGGGGTAGGCCTACTATCATTTAGGCTGTAGCTCAATTTTATCTAGCAAACAGGGTTATACATTGTCTTCAAATTTTTTTATCAAGGCCTAACTGAAACAACAGATGTATGCCCATTTCGACTAGATATCGGTGTTTTTGTTTCATAACCCGTTTGGTGGGTGTATTTGGGCAGGATTTTTTGTGTTCAATATCAAGCTGCTTGAAATAAGAAATCCCCTCTGAACTACTACCCAGTTCCTTTGCATTATCAATTTGAACTATTTTAACAGATTTTCCCTATCGTCTTTGAACTATAGTGATAAATCTCATCAAGTTTATCATCAAAACCATCAAATTAAAGAAACTTAGGACGGCTTCCCTCAATTGAAGTTGGCTCAAAACCATCCTCAGTTAGTCAAGTTTTTATTGGAGCCTCCCCCCCCCCCCCCCCCCCTCATATCTTGGTGATGGGTCGATTTCCGACCTCTTTTTTTATGCAGAGTACTTCCAGCTCCCATTTTTGTATAGCTCGCCCATCTTTTGGGGCTCCTTCTTTCTGTGCTCGTAAAGTGTTTACTCCTCTTTTTGTACACCCTGATTGCTTAGACATGGATTTGTTTACTCCCCTTTTATTCTTGCATTGTCTTATTTGATTAATGAGTGCTTATCCTTCTGCCACCCAACGCTATGAGCCATGTCTTGCTGTGCAGGGCGGGCTAGAAATTTCACCTTGCTTCCCTAATCATCACATGATGTAGTATATCTCAGAATGTATAACAGCTAGTTTATGTACTTAGGGTATCCATACTAAGGAAAGTGGATTCCTTCCACTAAAAATATTATTATAATGCTTTATCTTACACTCTCTCTATGTGGCAGTAAGAACCTTCACTCCCCAAGTTTCTTAACTAAGCATTCTCTCTTACTTTCTTCTTCTTACTTTCTTCTTCACATCCCAATTACTCTTTTTCTATTTTAGACTTTACCTATGTAACCGTGTCAATAACCATTGTTGTGGATGCCCTTAGAAATCTTAATTTTATAAAATTAATGAATGTAATTTCTTTAGAAAAATCATCTACTCTTCTTTAGAAAAATCATCTACTTTGCTTAAAAAATCAAGAAACCAGCTTTTGACGGCTGGTAATGGCATCCAAAATGATGTGTGTTAGAGTATAATTTGTGTTTTAGGTTTATATGATCTTTTTTTGTGTATTGAATTGTGATTATGAGGTGAAATTATAAACAAACAACGAGACACAAGGATTTATGTTGTTCGATCTTGAATTATCTAATCTAAGAGGATTGACAAAGGTTCTTTGTATGATTGAGAGAATACAAGTAAGAAGGAAATATTAATGTATGCGTGAGAAATATACATTGAAGTATAAAAGTATTATTTGTTCTATTGACGTTATGGTTAAGGTGAGTTCAATTACACCGTACCAACAGTGTGGATTCCAACCATAATAGTATAAAAGAACAAAGAATATGAAAGGATGTGAGGGAGGTTCTTAACCAAGAAACTCTCTTTTTACAAAACCTAGATAATTAAGAGAGCGATTGTGAGAAAATGTAATAAAAACAATATGGTTTGACCTCAGATAAGATCAAATAATGTCCCATTAGCCAGTAGATTTTAAAGGCATTTACAATCAAATCCCTATAGGTTTTTTTTTATTGATGACAGCAGTGGGTTAATTTCAACCTAGGACTTTTTTTAAAAGTATCTCTCCAATCCTTCCACTACCGATCAAGCCGCCCGGGCTAACAAAGCAGAATACTTCATTTATATAGGTCCAGAAGCAGTCCCTATCCGGAAGGATATACAGCAGAATACTTCATTTATATACATTTCCCAACGCCCTTTAGAGCTAACAAAGCGGCTCCATAAGCAGCTTCTGTCTGAGAAGCTCGGTTCACGGGCAGACCAAGCACTCTTTCCCGTATTCGAGTCCATGTGTTATTCTTGGCCCCACCGCCAGCGGTGAACACTTCCTCCACTGGTGTAGCACCCAACTCCTTCAACAAGCTGTATCCCTTTGCCTGAAAGTACAAGAAGCAATTATGGTTGCAAGATAGTAAGATAACAAATACAGTTAGCAAAAGCTGTATTTTCCCGGCCGGTTTCAACAAAATCAAGAAAGAGATGGTAATTTAACCTCTATGCACGCAATGGATTCTAAAATGCCATGCAAGTACTCGACATCGCTATCAGGTCTTGGCTGTAACCTATCCAGCAAACATTACAATGAAATAAAATAAGATGCCCTTTAGCGCACCTTGGCGACTGCAATATCGAGGATATATAAACAGAGAAAAATTTAAGTCACCTAGGCTTCATGTTGGCATCTGCCAATGGGAATCTCTCACCAGTTGATAGCAAAGGATAGTAATCTAGTTGAGATGGCACCATGGGATCAATCTGCTCACTCAACTTTACCAACTCTTCATCAGTAAAAAGATGTCTCAGCACAGCCCCCCCTGTATTTGATGCACCTCCAACCAGCCACATATCATCAAGCCGGTGGCTATACACTCCATACCTTGCATCCTCAACTCTGCTTGTACTAAGCAGTTTGATTGCCATTGTTGAACCTAAAGATGTCACCTGCAGTCGACAACTCTGCTAACTCAGAATCAACAAAACTTCCATATCTAATGAGAATACTGGGCTTAGAGCAAAAATAAATGCATGTAGCTAGTGTAGTGAGTCACCATATCCAGAGCCTTATATCAAAAACCATTAATCACTAGAAAATGGAAAGGAACATGATGGAGTCTCACTGCTTTCCCAGGTTGTGTTGCACGAGCAGCGAGAAAGGCAGCTATGCTATCAGTAGTTCCAGTACAGATGATGCATTCCTTCGAGAAGCCTGGTTAATATAATTTCATAAAAGTAACTAACATACCACTATACAGTATATATGTTCCGTTATTTAGTTTAAAACTTCAATTCCTAGAAGTATAAGTGTTTGATTTACCGAATTTATTGACGACATCTTCTTTCATAGCTCCGATCTGAGATCCAGGAGCCATAACAGAAGGCAAAACGTGTGCATAAGGTTGGGAGAGCAGCCAAGGAGGGTAAGAATCCACCTCAGGATCATAACCAACCTGTATATTCATTATAAGAGGAAATCACCGGCATGTTCATGCATTATGCACTTATTGCCACACAAACAAAATATTACCCAACATATGACTAGCTAGATTACCTTGTCGATAATCATACCTTCAAAGCATTGTTGTAATCAGATACTCCCATCTTCCCATGGAGGTGCCAAAGAAGCCAATCTGCTTGGTGAAGCAATACAGCAGCGTTTTGCCTTGACTTATCAGATTGCCACCAAGACACCAGCTTGCAGAGGGTGGAAGAGCCACTGCAGACTGTGTGATTGGAAGGAGCAATTGATTTAACCAATGGAAGGGCGTCAGGACAACTCTCATTGTATAAAAGCGGACGACAGAGTGGCTCTCCTGTTGAGCTAAGAAGGGATGCATCAAAATAATGGATTATGACTTCCAAGAAAGAAATAGAGAAAAGTATATTTGAATAGAGAAAAGGAAGAGAAGAAGTATCAATGTGTTGCTCCGCCAACCTATCTGCAATGATAGTAGTCGCTGACGTCCCATCTAATGAAACTGAAGCGACGTTAGGGCGAAGATTAAGTGGAATGTCTTCGAGCAGTGAGAACAGTGCCTCTCTCCATGACATAGCCCAATCCATTGATTCTCCGTTCTTTCTAAGACAGTGATAACAACAGTTTTACATTGACGATATCAACTCGCGCTTCAATTACAGCTTAAAAAAGATTGTGAGCGAAAGAAATTATTTAGCATACACAGTGCTAAAAAAAATCCGCTTCGAACAAATATCTATACACCTAGCCTTCAAGAGTGCAACTAATTCTGTCTTACAGAGTTTAAGTATATCTGCTTTGGAATTGGTTCGTGGTAATTACGTAAGTTCCTTCCCCGAATAGCAAAGCAAATTGCCTTACTGACTTAGTAACGGGAAAGGAAACAAAACAGGTAAAAATGAAGACTATCAGGTCTAAACGGGAACGTCGCACGGTAAAATCACGAATATTTAAATATGAAATTCAAATCGTACCACATAATAAGCTGGATAGTCTCTTTTCCCCTCCGACGACGATTCCTCCCGATTCGTCAATGAGAGCAAACCTCGCCCCCGATGTACCAAAATCCATACCGAGGTAGAGCTTACCATTCTTATTTGTACCACGATCGGCGGCGATGGCCATTGCCACAACGGCGATGTTTGTTCTCTTTCTCCTTCTTCTCGGATCCACAGTTGTGAATGTGCAATGAGAAGTTCTATCTGGTAGATTATCAACGTCGGTTAGCAATATGTTCTGTCCCCGATTGTTATTTTTTAGAGAGAGAAGATCGCAAATTAAAGGTATATAATGCTGGGAAGATGAGTACAGAAAGGTGGGAGAGAGGGAGGGGTGTAACCTTTGCAAGAGGATGGCTGCCGAGAGTATACAGGGGAATAGCGAGCAGGGGTAAAAATCTGAGCCTGCATCTTTTCTCTTTCGTCTTTTGTTATTTAGCTATGCTGCATTGTTGCTGCTGTTCTTTTTTCTCTGCTGGCTGCTGCTACTTTCTCCCGCCAAAGGATAAGAGGAGGATAAAATGCTTGGAGAAAAACAAGCGAACTAGGATTATGATGGGCCCCGCCCCGCGGGCTCTATTTAGTGTTTGATGACTGGGACCAAAATAATCCTGTCATAAGCCCAACTGTATTTATTGAGCCATTTGGCCCAGTATATGTCCCTAATGGGCTGAATATGACAGGGTTGGAAAAGGAGTTATAGCAGGATAAGAACCTCCATTCAGTTCAGTGAGGGCCATATGACTTGACTGTTTGGAGTAGTGTCTACTTTTAAATCCATCGTGTGTTATGTTAAGATTTGTAATAGTACAGCTGTTATATAATAAAATAACAAATTTTATAAGATTATAATAAGTATGTACATTTAGGAGAATGTCATTAATATTAGAATTAATGTATTTTTGTACAGTTTTTATATACTAACAATATATTAATGATGTAGAAAAAAATTACCTAAATTTTAACTCATCTCCATAAGATCCACGGGCACGTGAGAAGTAGCCACCTATGAATTACTCACACTACACTGGCGTTACAACTTGCAACAAGTCGGCATAAATGTGTGTGGGGAGATGAGAGAAATTAAGGAGGAGAAGAGACAGCTCATCTAAGCATAAGGTTAAGTAGCTTTTTAGCTTGAATTCTCTGTCACTTCTTTCTTGGGTGGAAGGACCACTATAATTTTTAGTTTATTACCCTCCTCCACGCACCCCAAAATAAGTACGAACGGAGGCAAATGGCGGGTCAAAGGTCAGTCCCAGGAGGGACAGTGTTCATAGATAATATCAGCCCTGAATCTAGAATTGGAACAATATGGAAAATATTTGATAGAGTTGGTCAAATCGTGGGCATACGACTCAAAGACTCCAAGGATCCGCACCCAAACAAGGTATGGCTTTGTCGAATTTAGAACAAAAACGGAAGCGGATCAGGCAATCAGGGAAACAAATGGCATGTTGGTGGATGGAAACTATATACAGACGCAAACAGCTTTTCGTCGAACCGTTCACGGTAACTCTCCACCTCACTCTCGATGGATCCCACGACATCAAAATGGACCGCAAACAGAAGTCCCGCAAGCACCGGTCAGTCAAGCACAGTCCATGCCCTCCCCCCCAGCAGTCTGGTGCCCAGCAGCCAAGAGTAACGGCCCCAAGCGGATATATTAGTCTGGACCCCTCAATCGTCATGGTGGAAAAGCTGGAAAGGAGTCTGATAATCAACACTAGCCCACAAACAAAAGTATCTGAGGTGAGAAGTAAACTCCAGGAATGGAAAGCACGCTCTGAAGAAATTATATACCTCTCAGACTCTAAATTTGTGGTAATTTTCAAATCGAAAGAGGAGGCAGAAAATTTCTTGACTTCCAACCTGGGGGAAGAAGATGAAGAGAATGGAACAAGAGGAGATGGCACCCCACAGACCAACTAGACGCAAGAATCACCTCGATAGCAATTCGAGGCATCCCGCTCCAGGCCTGGTCAGAGAACTCTTTACACCAGATTACAAAACACCTGGGAGTAATCACTGGGATTACCACGGACATGCAGCGTATACCCATTTTTTTGGAAGCTCATGCCCAATTGCTAACAAAGAGGAGGTCAATCATCAACGAGGAAATCTCGGTAGAAGTAGGGGGAGTAGTGGCTAACGTGGGAATTATTGAGTTTTGGTCTGATGAACTAACTCAACACGCACAGGAGAATGAAAGAATGGAGAATGATCAAGCTGCCCCCCCTTCACCGGAGAACCCACAGGCGGCGGTGACGCAACAACAGAGCCTTGATGAATCCCAACCAGCTGAAACGATGCGTTGCGATTCACTCCAGCTGATGCAATTAGGGTCAAATGTTCGATCCACTAAAACGGCAGTGCTTCGATATCTCCAAATCTGGAAAAATCGTCAAGAAATGAACGTCTTCCCTAACTGTATTTTTCTTGCAGGAAACGACAAAAGTGATAGTGGGGTAATTATCTTGTCAAAAGGGGCGACTCTTAATATCTGTGAAGACATTCCGAATCATGTCTCTTTTTTCATTCCTCGGAAACTACTAAGTGGAATTATGCAGCCCGCTCACGCCGCATTGGATGAAGCACAGTGTATAACTGCGGAACTGGTTCCCGAGATGGGCCACTCTGTAGTACCAAACCATGGCTACCAAACCGTTAATCCCTCTCTCCCCCTCTCAGACACTTTTTCAAATACTATATTTAATATCGCAGGGACAGAGAAACACAATTATGTAACCACCGGTTGCCCCTCAATTACTCCCACTGATCTAACTTTACCAATCCCTCTTTTCAACCCACCTCTTTCTCCCCTTACGTCTTCTCATCCTCCCACCCAGCCAAATGATGGCCCACCTCTCCACTTTCCAATCGTCCCCCTTTCTCTTACCCCCTCGGTGGTTCCCATTTCATGCCCGACAAATTCTGCATGTCGATCCCCCCTGTCCCCCACATCCTACCTCTCACGTGTGGGGGCGGATCCCTGGATGAGCCCAACACCCATACTTTCTCGGTGGGCCTAGTTCCCAGCCCAAATAACGGGCGGCCCACTCCAGTGGATGGTAAACTCTCCAGAGATTAATCTGCAAGTAGTAGTCTCGCCAGAAAATACGACTAAGCAAGACAAGTCCAGGAAGGCTCGAGTCAGGAAACCGAATAAAAAATTTGCAAACATTTCTGCGGAGGCCCGTGAATGCTTTAAATATGGCCAGCGGCTGCGTATTCATTATCCTTACCCACGGAGATCCTTGGCGAATATTGACCGCATCCTGAAAAGAAGCAGAGTGCAGAATTAAACCCCATCGTTCCAATAGCAGTCTTGGGACCTCTTTAACGCTTGTCGGATGTTCAAACCTCTCGGCTTACTCATCTATTTGGAATGTTTCAGCATTTAAGGATGGGATGATGATCAGAGGTAGTATGGTCATGAAGATATATGTGTTGGAAGGGACCTGGAGAGTTGATCGCTAGTGGGCTTATGAGATTGTCCGCAAGACTAGGAATACTATAGTCTATCACAATGCTTGTAGTTGGTGTCCCGGAATTTTTTTCGCTCGATTTTTCGTAGTAGGTTCTGGCTAAGGATGTTCCTAAGCTGTGTAGACCGGTTCTCGGTCGTCTACTGCTACATATGTAGCCCCCTTATCAAAAAAAATTACCCTCCTCCACGCAAAGTGGAAGATATCTATATCTTAAAAAACGCCAGTTATATATAGGAAAGATTGTTTCACGTGTGACAGTGAAAGTTGTTCGTCCCCTTCTTCGACGCTACTTTCTTTCTGGTCCGATCGACTCAACTACACTTGGCTCCCTCTGTCCGTCTCGTTTCACCGCATGTGATTCTGTGGGGGGTTTGATATTTCTTGATTCTACTCGATCTTCTTCTTGGAAAGACAATGATATATATAATAGTAATATATGCATGTTTGTGGTACACGAGATCGCTTTGCTGGTAGAATTCATTTGTTCTCATGAGGGCATGTGCTGGTACTAAAGAGGAAGAAACAAATATAACCCGAACACGAACAGTCCAGAAATTGAAAAAATAAAACTCAAAGGCAGAACTGCTCAAAGGTGTATACGAAAATATAGTGTTACGTAGCCGGATTAAGATAATTAATGTTCCGATTTTAGTTCATGATGAATTGTACTGAAAGAGTTTCTTTATTATATTTTTATTCTTTTAGGCTTGGGCTGTTATTTTGTTTATTAGCTAGTTAGGTTTGATTTGTGTTAGTTATTAATGGATGGGTTTGGTTTGACCTATAAAAACACATTCTTATCAAGTCTGGCCAGTGTCTGTTTTTCTTTCAAAAAGAAAAGAATACCAACTATTTACTATATATAGTATACTATATGAGTGGTGATGATTTATCCATGTATGAATCTACTGTTAATTATTATCTTTGATAATAAACGTACGTAATGAAAAAACAATACATCTGTGTCTAAAATGTTAGTGTTGAATTTGCATTTTTCATACATTTTGAAGCCATGATGAAGTTCCTGTGTGTTTGGTAATTTGTATATTTCGGTTAGTACGTAACACAATAGTAAAATTAATTACAGCAGAAATAACAACAACATAACTATAATGGTGGCAATTAACTTAGCAGACACGAAGTTAATTCCAAACAAAACCTCACTCTCGTGTCTTAACTTCCCCGCAAGTAGGGAAGATGCGTTGAATCAAATTGTTATCCTCTTTATAACTATGGTCAAAGTTAGTCGATTATCTATAAACTGCCACGGGCAGCGTCGTACGTATACGTACTAGCTAGGTCAATACGTTACGTAGAGTGTCACATTATTTCTCATTGCATAAGTTAGGTGATCACCACAGTTAAAATCACGGTGCATGAAAACTTTAAGGAGTCTATGTCAACACTATACCTCAATCCTGCTCCTCGACATAATGGAAAAAGATTCTCTACTCGACTAGACTATATTGCATACAATAGACGCTACTTTTATTTGTTTGCACCTAGTTTATGCATATATAATCGAACAATGGAGGAAGAAAGGGAGGGAAAAGGAGGAAAGATATATAGATAGAATAGATATATAGATATTATATATATATAATATATAGAGCATTATATAGATATATATATATATATATAATATATATATATTCACGCCGAATAAGCTGATGTTCACGTTCAATCCAATTATATATACTATTTTATTCATCCGCTGTCTGCCAATCAGACCAATTCAGTGATCGCGTGCACTTCATTTAATTGTAACCCTATATAGTAGGAGTATAAGGGGTGTTTGGTTTACGAAGCAAAAAAGAAATGAATAGGGAAATTATATAAAGAAATAGTAATTCTTAAAATTTGTATTTATTTGATTCATACAGTAAACAGAAACGAATTACAAGTGAATGTCGATAGTCACAAGTTACTGAGTTCCTGAAGTATGGTGAGAATCGAATTATATACTCCCTCCGTCCTGAATTGACCGTCCTATTTACTATTTAGACATGTCGTTTGACTTCAATTTTAACATATAAGATAAATTAATTTTGAAAATTTAAGTTTTACATATGATCCTACATGATAAACTATACTCCCTCCGTCCCACATTGACTGTCCTATTTACTATTGGACATGTCGTTTGACTTCAATTTTTAACTTATAAGATAAATTAATTTTGAAAATTTAAGTTTTGCATATGATTCCTTACATGATAAACTATATAATACAAATTTAGTTTATAAAATTATTTACCTTATATGTTTATATTGAGGTGGAAAAACGTGCCAAAAAGCAACAAGACACTTATGACGGGACGGAGGTAGTATGTTACAAAATTTAGTTTTATAAAATTATTTTATCTTATATGTTTAATATTAAAGTGGAAAAACATGTCATAAAGCAAACAGGACGGTCAATTCAGGACAGAGGGAGTATTGAATATAAGAACCCGTTCTCTTGCGGTGTATAATTAGTGGTCCTCCTATTCTACATTATTTATTACGGCCAAAATAAAAATAGTTCCATCCCCTTCTCTTTCGTCTTTAAAAGAACTGGTCTAAAATGACAAAAGAATACTAGTGTCAAATGTGTATGATGACTTGTCATTTGTTGTACAATTTAATGTTTGACAAAAACGACGTACTTTTTTTATGTTACAAACATGGTAGCTTACTTTATAACCAAGATATACGTATTCACTGACAAGTCTAGTTTCCATTTGAGTTTTCAACTTTGACCTTTCGCGTCATGGCACAGCACAGCAGTGAACATATATGATTAATGGAATTTGATGAATTACGTACAACTACAGCAACCAAATTGAGAAAGTCTTGATCGAGGATCAAATTCCCGAACGGCGTAAATAGAGATCGAGAAGATCACACACAGACATACACGTCCGTTTAAAGGGATAAAATAATTCATCAATGATCACGTGAGTTAGATTGGAAGCTTCAAGCGTGGTAGCTAGGAAAGATCATGTGATGTTGTTAGTGCCAGACATGGTATAAATTAGAATCCCCTCGGGCCATGCTTGGGTTGATAATATTATACTGGGGAGACCCCAAAATTGAGGACCACGGGTTCATGGTCGAGAGATGATCGATCTAGTATCTTAAACGTTGCAATTAAAAAAATCTTACGTTGCAATTTTTTTTTTTAAAAAAAAAGTTGAACAGAAGGTTAATTTGATATTGTAGGGAAAAAATTAATAAACAAACATTTTATAAAATGAAAATATCTAAACATTAGACCTGGTAATTTGGGTTGATGGGTCGGGTTGATATCAAACATAACCCAACCATTTAAAATATCATCAACCCAACCCAAAAATGGATGGGTCAGAAAATCATGACCTTAACCCAACCCGTTTAAAATCTTTCAACCCTAACCCAACCCACCCAACCCATTTTTTAAGCATATAATAATTTAGATGGATTAAGTGTAGAAATTAATAAAAAAAATTCAGTGCTAGTTGGCACACTAATTAGAAGGGAACAAAAGGAAAGGTGTAATATTTGCTTGATCGATTCAACTTTATACAAATTCCATGTTATGCGAAGAATCTAAAGTATTGCACCAATTTTCCATGAATATAATAACTCGTACTTTTTCCATGAGTTTATATTTATCAATTTGAGCCTAGAGCTTAACATCTGTTGGGGAGAAATCCTATCTAGACATGCACATGATCTTAGTGTCCTTAATAAAAAAGGGAACGAAGAGGAAAATCTTCATTATGCATTAGAGAAATACACTAAAGACAAATATTTTAAAGTTAGAAATAATTTATAAACTAAGTGCTCAAAGCCTCAAATAGTCATAGTTTTAAAATAATTACACCCATTTAAACTGAGTGCTCATGCCTGAGAAAAGTACAATCACAATCAACTAACAATTGAGAGACTTTTATGCAACACGTTATCCGCATTGCTGGCTTCAGAATTCACTGAGAGATCTATAATCAAGATCTTACAAAAAAAATATCACCACCCTTCTAGATAATCTAAACATGCCTATGTTCTCAAGAACGTAATGATAGTGAGAATAAGAAAAACAAACCTTAGGTGAACAACGACGTAGAGAATAAATATGGATGTGAGTATGCAAGACGAGAGCATTAGGGTTTTCAATATTATTTTAAGGTCTGGTTGGACCCTTTGTGTGATATACAACTGGTTTGGTCGTTAGCTTACTTAAGATTGTGTGATTATTAAAGGTTTGATAGTCCAATTGCACTTGGCCTTAAGGCAAGGTATAGTTTGATCTGAAAATGATATATATGTAAATTACTATTTTTATTTTTTATTATTAGCAAATATATTAACGGGTTTTGGATTAGGTCATGGGTTTAGATCTCTACCCTAACCCAACCCACTAAATTAGGTTATTACCCTAACCTAACCCAAAAAATAAATGGATCAATAATCAAGACCTTATCCCGTAATAAAAAACTAAAAACACTTGTATTATGGATAGTAAGGGTACATGATTACTAAAACTGACATAATAATAAGGTTTACTTTAGACTATATTGCTAAAATAAAAGTATTAAGACTTTTCTTATTTACCGTAGACTAAATATGATTTTTAACAATATAATTCTAGAACAAATATTACATATTAATAGAAATCAAATTGATAAAAAAATATAATTTTAGTGATATCATAGTGATATTTTACAAAATGGTATAGGAGCAAGCAAATATCTAATAACATAAATAAACTATATAACAAAAAAACAAAAACTGATTTCAGCATGTACCCGACGAGTTTGGCGGCCAAACACCCACCCGTCCCTGTCTCCGACTCTGTATATAACAATGTTGCGCTGCTCATGGTTATTTGCGATTATGCAAACGAGAATCTATTAAAAAGATCATTAATTGTTACATTTGTCTGGTTTTTTCAATGTATATTGTCCACCAACTTTTGCATTGTTCACTGAAGTTTGTTTTTTGGACGTTTGTGTATTTTGTCAGTTTTTATCATCAATTTCTATACGATTACACAATTTCTCCTTTGTTTTATTCAAATAGTTGTTTTTGAAAACTATTTTGACAGCTAACATCAATTTCAGTCACTTCCAATTTTATTCTTTACTTTATCTGACAACTGCATTTAAAAGTTCAGTAGGTAGAACCCGCGGGCTGCCTGCATTGTACATGGTACGGTCCACTGATTTGGCAATCCCAGTCAGCTGCTGACTGGACTGTTTTGCTGACTGGGTTGTTTTTTTACTATATTAACTTTAAATGGTTGTAACTATTAATATATAAGTCCAAAATAAAAAACTATAACACTGTTCACCTAAATTCAAGTTTTTCAAAACAAGAAGGTCATGTATATGTTTTGATAACTTTAAAATTTTATATTATTTATATGTATATATCTATAAGACTTAAAATACATCATATAATCCATTATTAGTTTCGAAGTTTGTTATTTAATTCACCACTTGTTAGTTAATGAATCATAATATCAATTTTAATAAATCATAACATCAAAATTAATGAATCATATATTCATTTTAGTGTATCAACGCAAAAATATATATAAAAAATTAAACAATAATGCAACACAAAACAATATTTGGTATGTATGAAAAATACAAGATTCACTATAGAAGGTTTTGAATACACCATACAACAATAATAATACACTACATATAATAATGATTTTTTTTATCGATTCCAAAGTTTGTTATCTAATTCACCACTTACTAGTTAACAAATAATAATATCAGTTTTAATAAATCATAATATCAAAGTTAATGAATCATATTATCATTTTAGTGTATCAACATAAACATATAAAAATAAAAAAATAAACAATAATACAGTACAAAACAATTTTCTTGGTATACATGAAATCACGATTCACCATATAAGGTTTAAATTACACCATACAACAATAATTATACACTACAAAACAATAATGATTTTTTATCGGTTCCAAAATTTGTAATCTAATTCACCACTTATTAGTTAATGAATGATAATATCGATTTCAATGAATCATATTATCATTTTAGTGTATCACATATACATGTAAAAATAATGGGGGTTGCTATTCGCAGTACAAAATTACTAATCACCGCAGTACAAAATTTTTTTAATTCATATTGACGTTGTACACATGTAATGATGTGTCGCTGTGTTTTTTTTCCAAAAATGATATCTAAAAGTAAATTTACCGAAGTAGTTTGTAGTTGACTAGTAGCGAATTTTACTAGTTACTTTTTTGTTGTAATCAATACAGGAACCTTTTTTTTGTAAAAAAAAGTGTTGGATTACATTTTTACATGTTTATATTATTAATTTGACTTAAAATTAATTTGTACTGCAAATAGCAAAATACTTTACTATTTGCAGTACAATTTTTTTTCCACCAAACTTAGTTGAATAAGTTGGAATGTTGTGGGGAGACATTTTTTTTTAAACAGATGAGAATTGGATGACCAAATTTCAGTCACAATGAGCAAAACAACAAAATTAGAACAACTAAGTTAAAGAAAAACAAAGTTACAACAACTAGGTTAAAGAAAAACTAAGTTACAACAACAAAGTTAAAGAAAAACTAAGTTACAACAACAAAGTTAAAGAAAAACCAAGTTACAACAATAAAGTTACAGAAAAACTAAGTTGCAACGAGTTACAACATAATTGATATTATCAATCATCATTACTACCAACTGACTCATCACTCTCGCCTTCATATGAATTGGAGACTGACTCCATTGAAAAATCATTGTTGTCTTCATATGAATCTAGGAGTGATTCTGCTTCCCACAAGATTGAACTATCATATACCCCCACCCAGTCATTACTTCCAGTAGATTCTTCTTGGTTGTGGATTTCCTGGTTGTGGAGTGATTCATTCTCCACCATTGAAACATCACTATCTTTTGTATCAGAAAGGGATGATATTAGAAATGTTTTCATAATTTGACTGGTTGTGGAGTGATTCATTCTCCACCATTGAAACATCACTCTCTTCTATCAGAAAGGAATTCATGCTCCCATATGATATTAGAAGTGTTTTCGGAATCTGATGAGTGACTCATGATAATGTGAATGGGTTATGAATTTGAAGGAGTTGGTGGTGTGGAAATATGAATTGTAAAGAATCAGTAGCAACTCTACTCCTTTTATAGAGAAAGCACAAGCTCCAGATTTTTGCTTAAACTATTGTGCTTGTGTCTGATAGTGACTCTGTCCTTAAAGTTGATGCTGAAGCTAATAGTGAGTGTGTCCTTACATGTATTCCCCATAAATTTTGTGAAATGTCATTTCGTACCTTGTATAGTCTTACATGGTGGTTGTGTGTGTTCATGTCTAATATTGACTGTGTCTTTACATGTAATGCTGAAGCTAAATAGCCATGTAAGAAGGTATATACTTGTATTCCCTATAAAAGTGAAATGTCATTTCGTACCTTGTATAGTCTTACATGGTGGTTGTGTGTGATCATGTCTAATATTGACTGTGTATTTACATGTAGTACTGAAGCTAAATAGCCATGTAAGAAGGTACATACTTGTATTCCCCATAAAATTGAAATGTCATTTCGGACCTTGTATAGTCCTATAAGGATATTATGGGTTGGCATACTAGAATGCAGTAGCTTTGTTTGGACGTGTTTTTACATTTTGATATATTTCAGTTATTGTGACTTAAACATTACGTTCTAACCGCTTAGTAGAGTTGTCGATTCCTATATTTCATCCTTCACATGTGACTGAACTCAGGCGCATGCTGAGTATGATGTGTCTGAATTGCTTGAAGTTGAAGCCCGGTAAGGTTAATAATTGTATCTGTTTCTTTATGATGCACTTGTATGTCTCCATATGAAGCTTTTGCATCAGTTTTCATCGATACAGTGTTTGTATAGGTTTGAAGAATCTAGTCAGTAGTCAATCAAGTGTTGTTTGACTTCTGACGTAGTTATTTCCTGATTATGTATCTCCTTGATTTCGAATTTATTGGTCGGCAACCTACGAAGACTGCTTGTACGGTTGATAAAAGGGTTAGATGCCATCTACATTTCTCTCATCTTTGTTTCAAAAATATTTTATGTTCACGATCAGATGAGCCTAACTTCCAAGCTCATGAAGATGAAGTCAATGCTTTATAGGTGGCTGTAGCACAGTATCTTCAAGTGCGAGCATTGGACATAGAATTAACATTTAGGAGCAATGAAGAGCAAAAGAAACGGTGCATTTCTAGAAATTTTGGCATAGTCTCCCCTGTTTTTTCTTCGCTTCCCCGGTTCTAAGAACCTCCACAAAATGAACCAGAAGGTGATGACCAGCAATTTCATCAATACAGTAACAATCACCAAGTCCACTAGAAAATAACTACATTCATACTGTATCTTAAAAAACAAAAACATAAAATCCTAAACTATACCCCTCCATTCATAAAATGCTATAATCAACTGAAATTATACAAAGGAAGAGATCAACTTACTAAGGCGGGATCCGGCCGATGAACGAAGGTGTTTTCGTATATGTCAGGATTCATGATCTTCGGATGGGTGTGTTTGACGTACCAATCCAGATAATCTCCGTCACATGCATGTACGGCCGCCCGTGTCTTAGTGAACCCCGGAGTAGGTCCACACTCACGTGTGGTGTCCCACACACTATACATGGTGGGGTACACACATCTATAGGGCTTTCCTTTTCTCCCTCTTTTTTTCGGATTTATTGTTCGGTCTAATAGGGGGAGGTGGGATACACTGAACATACCCGAATTGGCGAAGACAACGCTCTGGCATATATGGCTCATTCACGGTCATGTACTGCAAGGTACCCCTGTACCAAGAGCGGCCCCTGTTCTCATTCACCTTCTCGCGACCGTAGGGCAACCAATCAATCTACATTGGATCACAGGGAAACGTAAGCATCAATAATAAACAATAATGTAAATAATACAAATTGAAATTGTTGTACCCCTTACATTTCTTGTTGTCAGAGCATTATATGCTTGCGTAGTTCTCCAGTGAATTTTGATTTTTCTGCTGCTGGGAGGTGGATCTGACCTATCTCATAGCCCACGGTCTATCATCCCCATCACGCCAGTCAGCACTAACTGCTGGTCTAAGAGTGGGGAAGTACGCATATATCCAGCACTACATAAATTTTAAAAAGAAATTATGCCAATTATTAATGTGAATTCATGAAAATTTATTACACATTGTTGTACATTAAAACACTTACCTCGAGAAGGGTCAAAGAGCCAGCAATGCTATTACAGTCAGCACGAGATGCTATCCCTAGTTGGCAATACAACCACGCAAGAGTACCTGCTCCCCATGCGAACCTCTTTAGCTTCGTATTTTTACCCATGGGAGTAACTAACCAGAACGGTAGAGGACTTATGCGTGAATGGCCCTTGTTAGCAAAGATGGTAGTAGCGAGAGCATAGTAGAGCCAACCGCACGCCTGCTTCATAGGTACCCTCTGGCCGGTCGAACATCACTCTATAAGTGGACATATCTAACAGCACCAGTATGCCACATGAATTTCATCATCTGGTCAACACCCTCCTCAAAATCTAACAACTTAGCCATCACCTCCTTAAGCTCACTGTTTGTCGGACTCCCCAGAATCGGATGACCAACGATTGGGATCCTCAGTATCTGCCACACATCATGAAGTGTGATCGTCATCTCTCCAAAAGGCATGTGGAAAGAATTGGTGTCCGGCTGCCACCTCTCCACAAAGGCTGAGATCAAAGACATGTTGTTGAAGCCCCATGTTACATCTAGCAGATGCTCCAATGCTGAGTACTTAATCATATTTCTTGCCCTTTTGCAAGTAACCCCGCTAAACGGCCAGTTCATGATTATAGGTTTTCGGGGTTTAAATCCCAAAACACCCGGTCCTAGACAATTAACACAAATTTTACACACGCATGAAGAAATAGTTAAATCTACATGCCAAACTGAAAGATAAGATAGTATATACCTTAGTCATTGACCAAAGGCCAATGGCGACATGCCCACCAAAGCTGGTGATGACACTAGTCAGCAGTGGACCACTGGGTACTGGCACTTCAGTAAGCCTCCAGAAAGGGGGAATAACGGGCTCCATAGCGATAGCAGCTTCCTCATCAGTCGCGCTCTCCTGATCAGGGTCATCCTCGTCTAGGCCCTAATCCTCAGATGTCTCCTCAGCCTCCTCCTCCTCATCTATGTCCATGTCAACGGGTGCTGCAGCATCCGGAGGGGTCCGCTGGTCATGATAGCTACACCCAGCAGAAGTATGTGCCTCTGCATGCTCCACACGGTGGTCATGATAGCTACCACCAGCATGATAGCTACCACCAGCATAAGTCTGTGCCTCCACATGCCCCTCGTGGTGGCTACTCTTACCCTCTATATTGTAACTGGAGCTATGGAGCTGGGCCAGATCAGCAGATGACCAATCACCTGCAAAGGATGAAGGTTCAGGCATCCTTCTCCTAGGTATGTGTGCGACTGGGTCGGAATCATGGAATGACTGCGTGGATGGGTCCATGATGGGCTGCTGCTGTGGGTGATATGACGAGTGACGAGGCGGCTCAGCATGACCCTGCTGTGGCTGGAAAGATGAGTGTCGTGCAGGCTCAGCATGACCCTGCTGTGGATGGAAAGCTGAGTGCCGTGGAGGATCAACTGCGGCAGCCCGCTCATGACGGAACGAAGCAGTCATTGGCTGCTACATTCCTGTCCTTCTTCTTTTTTTTTGTGTAGACGTTCATCAGAACATTCTTTAGCTTATCCATCACTGCACAAGTTGAAGCAACCTAGTTAAGATTAGTTACACAAGTAAGTAATAATAAATGAACAGAACAATTATGGTATAGCCCCAAAACTTTCCAAATTCATCATTGTAATCCTTAACTCTTATCTAACTTAGCCAAAACTTATAATATAACATATTAGGTCAATATTATCTCTAAATTACATAAGACTTTTGGACCTTAAATTATCTCTAAATCAAAAAATTGCATAATTAACTCTTGTCATTGTAATCCTTGACATTCGATTTACTACACTTGTTACTTAGTCACTTAAACTTCATTTTAAAAATTGCATGTTCCTTTTGTACCTATAAGCCCTTTAACGCATATTAATGCTTTAACTTGGCTGTAAACACATTATAAACTTAAAATGCAGTTCATAAAACAGTAGGCATTCGGCTTTAATTGTTACAACACCAAAACAATACTCTTTAACCCGAAAATTTCATAAACTTGTCATTTAAGTTCTTAAACCTTATTTTAACTTACTCAAAATTATGATATAAGTTCATAAACATAAATATATCATTATAAACAATTTCATACAGAAACAATTCAGCCCTATACATAACTAACCCTTTAGTTTTCAAAAATTGCATTTTAGCCCCTTTATACTTATCATTTTGCACCTAAAAGCCCTTTAACTCATTCTAATGCTTTAACTTTGTTGTAAACACATTATAAACTTAAAATACACTAAATAAAACAGTAGCCATTCAGCCTTAATTGTTACAACACCAAAACACCATTAAAATAACATTTAACCCTAACATAAGTAGTTAACCAACTCTTTACTTTCAAGGATTAGTTTAGAGTTTTTACCTTTACAAAGATGGACTTTTCAACACTTATTTCCCTTGTTTTTCTTGGCGGTTTCAAGGGGTTCTCAAGCTCCAATTTCCTGCCATAATACAAAGAAAAAGATAGTTAAAATATTAGAACTACACAATGACTACATCATTTATGATTTATAATTATTCTACAATTGTAACTCTTGACTTTAATTGTCATTCTCATAATATTTGAGTTGTTTTATGTACTTGTTAAATTTAATATGTCATGATTTATAATTAGTTTAATAAATAAAAAATTAAAAAAAAAGACAATTAGCTCACCCCAACAGACGGGGCGAGTCTGGACAGGTCGCCTCTGCCGCCTTGGTTAGCTGCGCTAGGTCGTGTTTTCAGCTGGGGCGAGTTGGGAGTGGGTGCCTCTACATCCAAGGCGAGACTGAATAACTCGCCTCCGCCGCAATGGTTAGTCTCCTCTTCGCGTGTCATCTTCCGGGGCGAGATAGGTGATGTCCCGGCTTCATCCAAGGCGACGTCCGCTCGTGTCTACAAGAGAGGCGAGGCGAGGCGGCTCATCTTTGCAGCAAAGGCGAGCTTCACTAACTCGTGTCAATCCATGAGGCGAGACAAGCCCAGTCGCCCCAGCAGTTGAGGCGAGCATCTCCAAGTCGCCCCAGCAGGAAAGGCGAGCGAGGTCAAGTCGCCCCAATGGGTGAGGTGACTCCATTAATGGAGTTTCAAAGTGTTTTTTCAGATTTTTTTTGTAGATCTAGGCTAATTGAATCTGTTTTTCTAAATTCTAACAACATATTCGAAATCACCACATCAAGATCTATAATTTGCAAAAAAAAAATTGAAAACTCAGCGGAAAAATTTTCCGGCGACGGCTCCGGCGATCAGGAAGAGAGGATTCTGGCGAGGTAGTATGGAGGAGAGATAGTGCGTGGGTGAGAAATGAAGG
Source organism: Limonium bicolor (assembly GCA_023374045.1). NCBI lineage: Eukaryota > Viridiplantae > Streptophyta > Magnoliopsida > Caryophyllales > Plumbaginaceae > Limonium > Limonium bicolor. The sequence continues at coordinate 132,897,562 of CM041782.1, forward strand.
TACGGGACATGTCCCGTTTATATATAACGTGCGTGTCTCGCTTTGACTCGTTTTCAACATATTATAGTCGTTTCGTAGTAAATACAGGAAAACATCAATATCGTAACATAAAAAAACAATTAAAACGTCCAAACGCAACAAAAACGGGTTTAACGGTTTTTACTACATTGAGAGCGTTTTTACCCGAACTTGGGATATTCAACTACGCTTTCAGTACGAAATTTCTGAAACTGTAACAATGTCTCTGTATACGTAATGTAAAACGTCGTTTCTAATGTCAAGTCCCAATTATAACATTCGAACGCAATAAAATGGGTTTAACGTCTTCTAATACAATGAGAACGTTTTTTACAGTTCACGGTGATGAAATAATTTTTTTGAAAAACAAAATTTATGACACGATGTCACTACAGGTGTACAACGTCAATATGAATTAAAAAAGTTTTGTACTGCGGTGATTAGTAATTTTGTACTGCGAATAGCAACCCAGAAAAATAATTTGTCAAAGTTGTCAAAACATATCCATATATGTTCTTGTTTTGAAGAGTTTGAATTTAGATGAACAGTGATATAATTTTTTATTACTAGATTTTTATATTAAAAATTTAAACCATTTAAAATTAATATAAATTTTGTTCTCATCACATATGTACTACATCAGCAGTCCAATCAACATGCTGATGGAGCACCACGTAGCGCTGCTCTTCATTCGAATTGGCGTTAAAACGAACATGTAGATCGTTTGATTGTGTCTGACTGTTCAATTTCTTTTTTTCTAAAAAAGAAAGGAAAAATTTACAATATATCCCTGTTTTCTTTCGTAATTCACAATATACCCCTTTTTTGAAACTGTGTCACAAGATACCCCTGTTTTCTTTGCTAATTCACAAAATGCCCATTTTTACTAACGGCCGTCAAATACTCCGTTAACCTCCCCTGGAAAATGACTATTTTGTCCATGACCTGTTTTTTTCTTTTTTTGAAAAATTTGTAGTTTTTTTTGCTATTTTTTTTTTTTGAAAATTTTAAATTTTATATTATACCCCTATTTAAGTTTGTTGTTCACGAAATACCCCTGTTTATGTTTTGAAGTTTACAAGATACCCCTGTCACTAGTAGAAAAAATGTTTTTAACCACGGTTATTTTGCCTATATACCACGGTTAGGAACCGTGGTTTATGCTCGCGTCGTATATTCACAAATATCGATATACGACGGTTCGTAACCGTCGTTTAAAAGTGGTACTATATACGACGGTTTCCTATGACCGTCGTTTAAGACCGTTTTCGGACGCGGTCTCACTGATTTTATACGACGGTTAAGGTCTGAACCGTGGTATAAAGTACCTTTTATACGACGGTTAGCGCCTGAACCGTGGTATAAAGTGCTTTTATACGACGGTTATTCCTACAACCGTGGTATATAATGTATAAAATCAATGAATAAACCACGGTTATACATATAACCGTGGTTATAGTCTATGAACTTTTTTCCAAATCGCCGGCGATTTAGAAGCGCCGCCTTCACAGATCTCAACAGAGCACAGACACGAGAGAAGAGGCCAGAACATGTATGTTCCTTGTTTACGATTTAGGTAGTTAGTATGTTCCTTGTTCGCGGTGGTGTTGCAAAATTACCATGAAAGAGAATGGATGAGGCGTAGACCATGTCCTTGTTCGCCGGTTAGGGTTGCGAAAATTACAGTGAGTGGAGATTGAGGAAGGCGCAGAAGCATGTGTTCCTTGTTCGCAAGTGTAAGCTGCCAAGAGAATGAGAGATAATGAGGAAAAAGTTGCAAGAGAAAACAAGAGAATGAGAGCATGTGTTCCTTGTTCGCATGTGTTCGCGCGGTGTGGGTTGCAAAAAATTACAGTGAAAACAAGAGATGAGAGAAGTCGGAGCATGTTCCTTGTTTGCCAATATGGGTTGCAAAATTACCGTGAGGTTGAAGAGAATGAAGAAGAGTTGCAGAGCGTCTGTTTGGGTTCCAAAATTACCGTGAGAGAATTTTATAAGAGAATAGAGAGAAAGAGCGCGTTAATTTGGGCCGAAAATTGAAATTCCCGCTTAGACTATATACCACGGTTCACCCAAAAACGTGGTTTAATATAGTAAGATGTGCAATATAAATGACGGTTGCCGAGGAATCGTCGTATATAAGTACCTTATATATGACGGTCTCCAATAACCGTGGTGGTATATTCACTATGGTGTGTACCTTATATGACGGTTGCCCTGAAAACCGTGGTATATAAGTAACTTATATACGATGGTTCTTTAAAACCGTGGTATATTCACTCTGGCGTGTACCTTAAATGACGGTTCCTGAAACCGTGGTTTATAAACTTTAAACCACGGTTTTTCATTTAACCGTGGTTAAACGCCGTCATTAAAATCTTTTTTCTACTAGTGTGTTTATGTTTTGTAGTTCACGAAATGCCCTTATCACCTGATGGTCTGTAAAACATCGCCTAGTTTTCTCTGTTTTTCAAGTGCCTTCAGCCTCTTCATAATCCTAGGATAAATGTTGTTTGTATTCAGTTCTCTGAGGTTTCTTGTCTCTCGGAATGCCTCACCAATAGCTGAGTATGAATCTTTGTCATACACAATTAGACATAATTATAATATATGGGCAGATACAAACTAGTTAGCATGGATTATTTACATAGTTAGGTAAATACATTCAAGTAAATAGTAGATTGGGTTAGTCCTGTGGACAAACAATAATGTCACAGACATTAGGTTTAAAATGGCTACCGTTTGGTCGAACTCAGTAGCGACCAAAAATAGGAATATCTTATGACACGGTTTAAAAATATATATATTATAAATTACAAAAGAAAATATTGGATATATCACGCAAAATGCTTGTGTTCTGTTCACTGTTCAGTATTCACTCCAAAGGATTCATGAAAACACAAGTTACCCAATTCATTGTTCCAGTCGGCTCCCTCGCGGGGGTACTTTCCCGCTCGCTCACAGGCCCACTTGGATTTTCAAGTGTGACAGTCATGGGCCCCGCCGCCGCCACATCCTAAAAGTGTGGACCGCGAAGTCGAGAAGGACAAAAAATGATAAAAATCGTTGCGTGGGTGTTTACTGTTAGACTGTTTGTATATCAGCGAAAACTAAGGGACGGGAGGAATAGAATTGGGCTCTCATCCTCTCATTTGTATGGATAGGAAATTAAGGTGAATACTACATAAATAAATCTTTAATGATTCTTGATATGGTTATATAGTAAATATTAAAATAATAAAAGATTAATAGTTATTTGTAACTGAGAGAAAATGATAATTGTTTAGTTTAAGAGTATTTGAGATTATGAGCTTTAAGTGAAGTTAGGATATAATTGATGTGGGTTATTATTGTTGGTAGAAAAAAAAAAATCAAATATTTGATATGGTTGGAGGAAAAGAAATTGACACTTCATCCTTTTATTTGTATGGATAGGAAATTAAGGTGAATACTATATAAAAAACTTTAATGATTCTTGATACGGTTATATAGGTAAATATTAAAATATAAAAAGATTAACCGGTATTTGTAAAGAGAGAAATGATAGTAATTGTTTAGTTAAGAGCATTTGAGATTATGGGCTATGGGCTTCATCAAAGAGATGATTCAAGAAAAATTCAAATTGAATCTTGATCGGGTAAATTTTCAAAATTTGGAAGGGTTGTTCTTATTAAAAGCATTTTCAATCCTGGTTGGGTAAAGTTCGAAAGCTGAAAGGGGTTGTTCTTATTAAAAGCCATTTTACAGGTTATTCCAAGCTATATCATGACATCTTGAAGCTCTCCGTTAACCTCATCAATGATATACAAACTCTTATTAGAAATTTCCGGGTCGAAGGACTTATGTAGTGGTGGGAAGGCTTGGCTAAAATGGGAGAAAGTCTGCTAAAAGAAATCGGATGGTGGGGTGGGGTTCTAATCTGTAAAGTTTTAATGATGCTCTTGTAGCTTTCCAAGGATGGAGGTTCCTTACTAAATCATTCTTTTTTGGATGCTCGGGTCCTCTGTGACAGGCCATTGCTTGAGGCTGGATTAGGTAATCGCCCTAGCCAGATGTGGCGCTCAATCCACAGGGCATTCCCTCTAGTCAATGAAGGCGCAAGGATTCATATTGGTGACGGATGTGATACCTTACTCTATGACCCAGGATCCTACCAAGAGGAGGGTGGTCGCCCATGGACATGGTTGCTTTCAGATGAGCTTCGATTAGAGCTTAATTAGTTCACTAATTGACCATGGTAGTAGTAGACGCTGAAAAGAAGACAATGTCAAGAAGTTCTTTCACACTGACGATGTGCATCTCTTTCTGAACCTTCCCCTCTGTCAACTGCCCATTAGAGACACATGGATCTGAAGCTTCACAAAATCGGGGGGACCGGGCCCGGCCCGAATTTTTTCGGCTCTACCGCTGCCCGGCCCGGGTTTTTTCACTTTTTTATAATAATTAGAAATAATTGAATAAATAATAAAATTCTAAATAAAGTTTAAATAATAATAGAATTATATAAAATATTAAAACTTTTAAAAATTAGAAATAAAAATTTATAAAAATTATTTAAAATTAAATTAAATATATATAATATATATATATTTTTAAATAATAGTATATATTTAAATTCGGGTCGGGTGGGGCTTTGTTTCGGGCCCAACTTTTTGCCGAACCGGCCCCGGTTTTTAAGTCGGGCCTAGTTTTTGTCCAAGCCCGTCTGAATTTTTTTCCAAGCCTGGTTTTTCCGGCTTTTTTGTCGGGCCGGGGGGGGTTGAGTTTGATCGGCTCTACTTGTAGGGCAGTAATCGAGGAGAGATGTGGAAAAATAAGTGATAGATGTGATCTATGTGCGGGATGGGACTCCATTGTTCATGCTCTTTTCTTTCTGTCAATCCACTCGCTACCTCTGGGATGGTGTTTCATGTGCTCACCTCAAAAAACTGGTTTATGATTAGGAATTTGGACAGGTAATTTTTCTCATCTTTCTGGTTCAAAAGAGGCGGTAAAAGAATTGATCATTCATCTTTGGTCGCCTTGGTTTTCAAGAACCAGGGTGTCCATGGTCTTGCCCCAACAATGTAGTGGGGAAGAGATCAAGCTATAAGCTTTTTGTCAGTGCAAAGAAGGTTTGAGCACCTGTTTACCCGCCTTATGATTCTCAACTTGCTAAGAAGATGAGAATTCATTGTGTATGTTTGGGTCAACGGTAGCAGCTCACCTTGTGATAGCTTTGGGATACGTGTTTTCTGCTCTCTTCTCAGTTGGTGTCACGGGACGTGACGGAAGTGGCTTTTGCTGGCGGGCGTGGTTTGAGATGCCCGATGATTTTGGAAGCTTTTGCGGTCATACTTGGGCTCAAGCTTGCCTTTTCTTTGGGTGTTTGCAAGAGTCTTCTTTGATTGTCTCAATGTGTTAATTTTCTTCATTTGGTGTGGAACTTGATCAGCTAGCAAGAGTTATTTTCGAAGATATAAGAAATGGCTAGTTGCAAATTTGGACTCTACTCGCTGGGACTTTATTTCTAGGGAGTGAAATTTGAAAGCTCATATGATACCTAAGGAAGGTAAAAAGTTTGATATGACAAATTTTGTATAGGTTGTATCTCATATGACTTATTTATTTGCTCAAAGTTATGAAATCTTTGGTATGTTTGTTTAAAAAAAAAGCTCTTGTTGACACATAAAGAGAAAGTGTGAAAGAACATTATAATGATATTTTTAATGGGTGTAATCTACTTACTTTATTATAGTAGATCCCTAAAAAATTAGGAAATCCGTTCCATTCGAGTCCCCGTCTTTTAATATTTATGTTCCCCCATATATTGTACGAGAGTGGGGGAAATAAAAAAATGTTATCTTCATTAACGTAAACCAAATTTTATTAATTTTTTAATTTGTATCAAAGCATTGTGTAAGTTACGATTTTATTAAATTGAAGTTCTTCAGTCATTTAGCATATTATTTTAATAACATATTGCAGGTTGATAAATAAATATAACGCTATATAAGGAGCGAAGACGCTCCCGCTGAGGTTCGAACCCGAGACCTCTCATATACCTTATGAAGGCTTTAACCGGTTGAGCTATGCTCGATTTCAGTAACTTATGCCAACACTTACTATCAGTATAAGACTAGTAACCTAGGTACAAAGAAAAGAGGAACCCAACGTATCCCCGTGGCAATGTCGATTCCTCCTTCTTCTTCCCCGATGAAGAACTGATTCAAACAAAAAAATATAACAACCAGAGGAAACAAATACTAGAGCAATAGAAGTTGTTTATTCAAATGCCCATCACTCCCCTTAACTTGAGACAACTCAGCCAGTATTCTTCCCAAAATTTCTCGCTCTCTCAGCCTCTCTGTAGAGCTCTTGAATCCAAAAGAATAATGTCGACAACATCAGCTCTGAAAGAGTTTCCTCCATGACAGTTTTGTGCCACCGAGACCAACATCCCAATACCCAGTATTTAACTCCATACTCCATACTCTATCCTCGGTAACATCTTGAACAAGGAATATCACTGCAACAGACACAGGCACCATCTCGTTTTCAATCGAAAGACAGAGCCTATCTTCTGTTTCAAAGCCTTATGCACCAGAGCCATTACAAACTTCCATGCATCATCTTGACTGATTCAAACTACCACAAATTTCCATTGGAACTCCTACACTGTCCCCGTGCTTTGTGCCACCTATTTCATAAAACCCATAGACCATTCTTTCATTCTCCTGCCTTGCATTGTTCTACATGGGCAGGAACAAACTCTACTCCCTCTGATTCCTGATCTACAAGGTAAGTACTATAGAGTTACATTTCCTCTTCTGTTTCCTTTGTCCGAGAATCCACTGCTGCCTAACTTCCTCTTTCTCGATTGTTCATGCATGGTTAGAGTTGAACCAGAGAGCAGAACCCAAAAGAACCAGCAGCTACGGTCACCTGCTGTATCCCCCATTCGAGAACCAACCCAGTAGTATTTTTGAAATGCTTGTCACATGTCCAATGCCTCTGTGGTGTTGATATTGTCTAAGGCCTACACTAACACTCTTGCTTCTGTTCTTTCTTTCATGCTCGACTCTCCCATGCAGTCCTCATAAACTGTGATAAAAAGAGCCCTGAGTGGAGCTGTGAAAAACCTTCTTGAAACTTAACTAGAAGGTGAGATTCCTGAAACAATCCTCCTCTTGCTCCTGTTAAACCTTTCTCTGAAAAAAAAGAGGAGCCTGACTTCTAGGAGATTTTCTTTTTTTGTCCTCAGCTGTGTTAATAACCAAGGTGCAAGGAGCCTGATCACATACCTGGACCAACGAGAAAACAAAGGGAAACAACCAAGCTATCACTGGTGAGCTACTCTAACTGATTCTGTGATAAAAGAACAAAACAACACCAACCTGTTAAGCCAGTTGCCAGTGTGTCGATTTGTAACATTATGTAAATATATACCCTGTGCTTTAGTTTACGGGGTAGGGTGAGAGTGGTACTTGCTTACCAGCCAACACACTCATGTAACCAGCAACCTAAACCAGGTTTGAAACAAAAGAAAATGAAAAAAAACAGATCTGTAAAAGAAGGAAAACCAAAAGAAGATGTAATAGTTGGTTCCAGTTCAGAGAACTTGGTTGTTCTGTTTTATTAGCTTCTCAGGTGGCAGTTAGTGTTGTGGTGGGTTACTTTCGAGAATAAAATCACACTAATTAACTAATTAAGCAGCCAAAGAACTCTGAAGAAAAAGAAATAGAAACAGAACACAAAGGAAAAAAGACAGGAAAACTGATGCAGCAGTTTTTTATGTCGATTTCTGGTGTAGTTCAGCTGCTGTGAAGTAGTATGTTCTGTGACATTAGCAAATGTTGTTTTGAGTCTGTGTAAAGGCTACACCTTGAGTAAACCCTTAACTATTGAGTAAGCAACTCATGAAAAGAATTAGAAATCAGGTTAAAAGAACAGAAGAAAAGCAATAACAGAAAGAATGCCTCAGTTTACAGTTTCTGAAAGTTATATGTTTTATGCATATGAACTTCTCAGGGGTGTGACTGCTACTGTTGGGGTTTAAAATGTTAATAGAACCCATAACTTAGTGAGCTATCAATGGGGGCGGAAGAAGCTAAGAAGGAAGAAAAACAAGGGTGTGAGCAATCAAAACTGAAACAGAAGAGAGTATCAGTTTTAAGTGTTTCAGTAAAGATGAGTTTCTGTAGCTTTCATTTTGGGCCTTGGGTTGCCTGAGAACTGGAATTGTAATAAGGCACACGATTAGGTAACTACAACAGTTAAGGGAAATTTAAGAATAGACTGGGAAACCAAGGCAAATAACAGAAATGAAGAAAGGCATAACAGTATCTGTTTTCAGTCCTATATTCTATCAGTTTCTAATTTCTGGTATTTCAGATTGTGAGGAGTCTCGGTAAAATTACCTGAGTGCCTTGGATTGTATTAGTGTTGAGCCGTGGCAACTCTATAACAAGTAATACTACTAGGCTAATTTGGGAGGATTGAAAATCAGAGGGTAAACAAGGGCAGAAAACAGATAGGAGAAGGTTATCAGTTTTCCTCAATTCTAGTTTATTCAGGTTGCCATTACAGGTGTTTCTGTGTAGTCTGTACAGGGATGTTTCAGAGAGTTGTCCATGTGGGTTAGGATTAGTCTTGAGTCAAAAAAAAACTGTTAACACATAAACCAAGGTATAGTTAAGCTGGGGGAAAAATATAGAAAGTCATATCAGTTTCTACTTTCAGTTTTTATGTTTGATTCTGGGGTTGTTTTATGTTTTCTGTACAGAGGGTAAGTGTGTAGTTATCGGAGTGGTTTTGTGTCTAAAGAGGAGATTAAACATGTAACTGGGTAAGGAGTACATAGGGGAGAGATTTTAAGGAAAGAAATAACATTTAAACAGAAAAGAATCAAGGAGAGGACATTGGTCTCATGGGGTTTCATTTTTAGTGTTTCTGACTTCCTTTTTGTATCTATTCTCTGTCAAATGAACTTCCAAGTTGTTATCGGTGTTATTCTGGATAAATTTTGAGTCTAATACTTGAACAACACATAAGCCTGAGTGACTATAAGTGGGGAAACAAAAAAAAACCAGTTTAGGAGACTTTGACATGGAGTTAATTGTACCAGATCTTGTATTTCGGTTTCTGTAACATGGTGTCTGTACAGAAGAGTTACTGAAGTAGTAGGAGTATTATGGAGGCTCAGGTGCGGGCTCAAAACATTAGTAAAGAGATGAACTCAGTTGGCAAAGTCAGTTGGGAATCTAGGAATCAAGTAACTATGGACAAAAGGAAGGGATGAGGAAGAATTAAGGTGGATTTCGGTTTCAGTTTTAGGTAGCTTTTGTTCTGTGCATTTGAGTACAGCAGTTGGATGAGTGTTTTACTAGTGTGGTTTGGAGTTTAAAACAGTATTAACACATGTACCTAGTAGGGTGATACTGGGGGAAGGAGTGAAACATTCATGGAACTAAAGAGTAACAAGATACAAGAAGAAACATAAGATTAGGGTTTCAGTTTTCATTGATATTATGGTTCTGTTACAAGAGTAATAAGTGGGATTCAGGTTTAATGATGAACCCAAACCATAGCTAATAAACATAACTAGGTTAGCGAAACATGTGGAGAAAGTTAAAAATCAATTATTACCTTAAAGGTGAC